>JBAMJR010000097.1:5310000-5910000 GCA_038501785.1 Myoxocephalus aenaeus
AAGAAAAACATTGGGGCTCCAGCAGAAGGGGCACTTTTCTCATCCAGGGCAAAAGGGCAGGTTGAGCACCACTAGGGATCAGCGGATCATTTCTAAAAGTCCTGCCGGGATCAGGCTGCTCTCGGCGGGCAGCACAGCGCTGACGGCCCGGTGATGCGGGACTCACGGTCCCGCGAGCAGGAACTCAACTCGTCGGCGTATCTTTTTAAGTCAGCTGATTCTTGAATAACCGATCACAGATTTGATGCTTAAACAACTAACTTCTCGCCTGAAAACATCCTAAAAGTACATGTTGTGACTCAACAACAGTAGTATTCAGAGAACGTCAACTTTCAGTTGTGAGTTTCCTCATCAAGTACAGAGAAGAACGCTATTGAGAAACGGCTGCTGGAGACATCTTAACGCTGATTGGCCAAGACTCATCAAAGATCTTCTATTATGAAGATCACGACCACTCCAATCTCAGAAACGCTGGCCGGCCAGTTCACATATTTTGATTTCAAAACGGCGAATTTCGCCATAAGGTGACAAGTTTGCAGGTCTGCAAAAAGGAGGACAAATACGCGTCCGGCTTGATGCTGCACCGGACCCGGACAGGGCATTGGAAATCCGGACTTCTGCTAACGGTTAGCTGAGCTTGCCAACTTCAACAACATGTGAAGGCAGAAGTAGTAGAGCACAACATAGCAGGAGCATCACACTCCTGTGACCAATCATGCTTTAGACAGAGGTTCGGACCGCCCACCTCATTTGCATACAAGGACACAGAAATACAAGGCATAAATAAATGTATAAATACGTGTGGACACATAAATACAGGCATAAATAAATGAATAAATACAGAAATGTAGAAATAGATTTATTTAATGATGTCCTGTTTAGGTATAACTTATATTTATATATTCCTGTATTTATTTATACATTTATTTAAGCATTTATTTATTTATTCCTGTATTTATTTATTTATTTATACATTTATTTAAGCATTTATTTATTTATTACTGCATTTATTTATTTATTTATACATTTATTTAAGCATTTATTTATTTATTCCTGTATTTATTCCTGCATTTATTTATTTATTTATTTATACTTAAGTCATTTTCAGTCCTCCATATATTTGGGGACAGTAAGATCTATTTATTGTATTTCAAGAAAACTGATAGATTGACAGATAAAAACTGTGGTTTGAGGATTATGTTACTTAAAACAGACTACTTTCAATTGAATGTTCACGCTGGCAACATTTCCTTCTAAATTCAAATAAATAATGATTTGATAAAGGCATTTTGTGTAAAACCTGTTTGATTAGCGGTACCGACGTTCCACCCATCACAGCTCACTGGAGAACCAAAGAGTTCCCTGTGGAAATTCCTGATGCTACAGTAATGATTTGTCAAACTTTCTCTTTGAAAATGACCGCCATGCTTTACTTCTCTGTTGATCAAAGGAACTAAACCCAGACTAATTCATTTGTTTTCTATCTCTCTTGTTGAATTACCCTGTGCTGCTGTATTCAACACAATTTGCATACTGGGTATTAGCTTTGGAACAAACTGGGCTTCACACAAACAATTGCATACAGCTTAATTTCAGCAGCTAATTGAGAATCGAGTAAGCATCTCTAATCTGTTAAACAAAAAGAAATGGCATTTTCTCATCCAATTAATATTCTCTAGCTAATTAAAAATCCAAACAAGAGTATACTCCTGTGAGTTTAGTGTGAAGTAAGACTGACAGGAGTTTAGCACCCTCGTAATCACAACACCCAGAGCCATGTAGAAGGTAACGAAAAGGACTGATGGCGATTCTGTGTGATTCTAAAGTATAAAAAGAAAGAAGCTTAATCCATTTAAAGCTGGAGGTTCCCGATCTCCATTGGAAAGATCTCTCATAAAGATATTACCAAAAGCCTTAATAACTGTGGGGAAACCATTCAACTTCAGCGCCTTTGCAACTGTGTGCTTCTGACATACCTGTAACAATTATAACCATATTAGCTCGCCGTGAAAGAGACGTGGTTAACTTAAGCGTCTTGTTTTTTTGTGTGATCATGGATGCTGTGAGACTCAGCCTAATGGACACGACATCTACTGTGAATAAAAGCTAAGTGCCATTTTCTCCGCATTTTAATGAAAATGGATCTGGGAGGCCATTTAAACCTTTTGTATCCAGGCTTCCAGGCTCTTTATTCATCTTCTGGTTTTTCACCAGACGCAAAAAGCAATGATGTGTCAGTGAATCTCTCAGGAATAAATCTGTTGGATTTTCACATCCTTGTACACTGGCTGAAAGGTAGATCTATACACTCATGCTAGTAATCTACTAGCTTCAAGGGTTCCTTTCAAACTGACGCGTAAGCAATCCCAACTCCTCGATGGCCGTTGTTGCTGTTTTGTCGTGGTGCACGTTCAAGGACACGTGCACAGAGAGTTTATGTCAAACGCTCTCTGCTTTTGACCTTGGACGAAATGGCTACCACCTCCTATCAATCACCAGCTCAACCAAGAACAAGAGAAAATGATGCCGCTAACAACATTATCACAGCACTTGTTCACATCTCATTGATTTGAAAAAAGCCATCACTCACATGTCACATGGTTCAGTGCTCTTTTACAGGAGGGATGGGCAGCTCAAACGAGAGCGTAGTGGTCTTAGTGATCGGATTTCAAACCGATTTCTTCTTACCCTTTTTAAATGAAGGCCAAAATGCCATGTTGTGCAAGGAAAATCTTTTTTTTTCATCCACAAAATAAAGCAATTCAATAGAAAAACAGTCCAAATTATGGCCTGAAAAGTTATCATTGTGTTGAATTCACACCCCTCAGGCAAAGTCAGCAAAAACTAATCCTCTTGCGATAACTTATTTGTCCTATTTGATTAAAAAAAATATATATTGTAAGGTGTTTCTATTATTTTTGTCCACTCCTTGTATCGGAGAGTAAATGTTAATGAGGGTGAGATTTGCAGGCCATATCATCTCCTCATCACCTTTTTACAGGTAATGGGTCCATTGTTTAGATCAAACATATGACTTTGAGATAATCAAAGCACACCAGCAATTTTGTATTTCCCTTTTATCTAGTTCGAGGACTTGCCAGAGAAAGATAAAATAAAAGAAAAAGAGGGGTCAAAGTCAATGCAACAGAGATATCCTGGCTTTAATCCTTAATATGGATCAAACTCCAGAAACACTGGACCTACACTTCAATAAGGCAAGTTTAAATTTCTTTTTAGTATCCCAGCAAGATGTGTGTAGGCAGTTTAAGTGGGCCTGGAGAGGTAAGTGGGCCTCATTCCCAAAATAATTTCTGCCTTCCTATTTATAAGACTGATGCTCCAATTGGCCTGTCAAAAAAGAAAAAAAAAATGCTTTTAATGTTTAATTATTGATCACAGCAGCACCCCGCCCCCCATCTCTATCTCCATCTCTGACATAAAGGCCACAGAGCGCTCTGTTTTTTTAGGGGACAGTGGCACACGCCTGCTCCCCTGTGGGTTACTGATGTCACACTATTCATCATCTCCTATTGAGAGGTGATGAGGGAATGGATTCACCTAGGAGGATCCCGCCTTCCCGCCCTCTCGTCCTCTCTTGTGTCCCACGGGAGGTTTCAATTAAACAGCCTGAATGTTTGGGACATTTTAATCCTCCTTCCACCTCGTTTATCTCTTCAGCCACACCGCTGTAGCCCAGACAGAAGACAGGTGCATCTGTGGATGAAACCATCTCTGTGTTCACTTTGTGTACTCGTCTTCTGTGAGGAGTTTAGAGGTGCAGTGTGGACGGGATTAGGCTTCTTGTGGGAATGTGTTTCTAGGTTCAGTTTTGACATTGTAGGTTTTCTTAGCCTGGTGAGCAAGGCTGAACCGTGTGTTTAAAAGCAATGCCCTTTATTCATATTTTCTTTCAACCCTTGTCTTAAATATTATTTTGGGATATTTCTGCTTTATTTGATAGTGAGAGAGACAGACGGGATAGGCAGGAGGAGAGAGAGGGGATGACATGCAGCAAAAGGCCCTGGGCCGGACACGGATCCGGGCTGCTGTGTTAAGCACTCAGCCTCTCCCCAATGAGGTACCAGGCTTTCCCCAGAACCCTTCTCTTGACTTAGAATAAAACTGCAACACCATCCCCAAAACATAAAAAATAATGCAACCATTGTGTCAAAGGGAGCTTGTTTTAAATCATGTCCCCAAATAAAAATGTTAGGAAAAACCTGATACGAGACACTGTTGTCCTCTACATATTCCAAATGTCTCCTTTTATATGCTCCATTATAAGTAAAAGTTAAAGAAATGACATACTACTACTTATAATGTGTGACTAATGCAAATGTAATGGAAATAAATCACTAAATAAATTCACCCACACTTAAATTGGTTGTGAATGTCAAAATATCTGGATACAGTCGTGATTTTAAACTCGATTGACAAATCGAGTTTAAAGATGGGCAGTCGGGGAGCTACTTAGTTTATCTTATGAGAAGGAACTCTTATGATAGACATTATTTGACATTTAACATAATTTCTCCACTTGACTGCAGTAGAAAAGTGTTTCTTTGGTATGTGACTTCAGAGCGTTTTAGGGGCAAGCCTGTCTCAGAGCTCTTCTAAGGCTCATTAGATATTGATGTTAAGATTGACATGTATGTAACGGAGAGTAAATGGATGTGATGACCTTTAGCAATCAAATTGAATATGTATGCCATAATGCTCTTTTTAAGACGTACACTGAGCTTGGCTTAAGACTTGTGTCTTGCATAATTGACTCAATGGTTTTTCCGTGCGTGTGCTTTGCATATCTAGACGGAGGCGATCTTTAGCTGACTATTCTCTGAGAAGCAGCATGTTGATGGTCAATTGATTAAGGTTTAATGAGCCTATTGATTAAGGTGATCTAGAATGTACATTTTGAATGCGTTGTTCTGAAGTCAAACAGAGGAGCTGGCATGTCAGCGTAGGTCATGTGTTAAGTGGACATCGTTAGTTCTACTTTCAGCTCCTCACTCAGCTGTCAACAGAAGCGTGGAGAGATCAGAGCCGAATAAGATTCATCGGAGTAATCTTCATCAATCGTCATCTTTTAGTTCCTCAACTATCACCACAATTTTGTATTCTTGCTCTGTGCTGTCACCGTGCATTTTAGAAAGGTTGAACCCTTTTTTTGACAAGTGTTTATTTGTTCTTTTCCCAATTCAGAGAGACTCATGCATTTCCTCTGAGCTTTTTAGTATGCATCTCTGCCTAAATCAATACTTAATGTATCTGTTCTATTAATTTGCAATTTCCAATTCAGTCTAATGCACACTTCATGAATGAGACCTACCGCAAACAAGCACATTACAAGTGAGTGAATGGTTAATACCCTTTTTAAGACAAAGGGAACATAAATATACACACACATATGTAGATCATTTTGTATTTCACAGTTTCAGTTTTGTAATTTTAAACCGTTCCTTTCGGTCTCCCTATAAATACAAGTATACGTACAGTATTGTCTATCAGTCTGTGTCAGGCAGAGAACCATCTAAAGACAATCAATGTGTCTTTGGTAAAGAATGAGAATGCCCTGAAGACGGGGAGATTAATCACTCATCAGACACTCTTAGTGAAATTTAGGAGCTTAATTTTGTCGTTCCAGGCGGTTGATACAGCCAGTGATTCAACGTTGTTATACCAGAGTCTGATGTCTCCTCTGACTGATGTGCAGACGGGAAGGAATTCCTCAAGGAGAGGGATGGTCTCTCCTGCTTGAGTTAATGATGTCATACTGGTGGTTTGTACTACCTTTGGTTCTGTTGACGATGTAAAACCAGTTCAGATGGTATATAGCAAAGTTAGAGATGAAACAACGAGTCAATGAATTGATTAACAGAAAACTTAAAACAATTATGATAATCGATAAATAGTTTTTCGTTCATCAAACAAGAATGTTCTGCTTCCAAACTCTCAAACGTAATCATTTGCTAGTTTTATCTGTTTTGTATTATTGTAAAGTCAATATCTGTGGGGTTTGGACACAATTTGCAATTTGAAGACATGGCCTTGGGCTCTGAGAGGTTTTGCAATGGCATCTGTGGTCATTTTTCACGAGTGTATTTTTCTATTCTGTGTTTTTGTGGACTAATTGATGAGTCCAAAAATAAATGTGAACATACACTCAGTAGCCAATGTATTGGGTACATTTCACTAAAACCAATGCAGTGTAATATGACAGTGCTGCAACAAGTCATTCATTGAGGTTTCTGTTTTTGTTGTTGTTGAAATGTATTGTGCGATACTGACAGATGCTTCTATTATTTTGTCCACCCCATATATATCAAAGATGGTAAGCTAAATAACACTCTGTATAATGTAATACAGTTCAACAACACCACAAACTACATCCTCCAAATTGACCAGTCGAATTAACACCTCTCTAAAACAGTTTGAACTAAAACTGAACAATATGTCCTTGACGGTATTTAATGCAGGGCTGTTGCAGCAGAATACATTCATTGTAGCTACAGTAGGTGTTCCTAATATTTACAATATTGACAATGAGGTGCATTTGCAGATTATTGGCTAGTGCAGATTATAAAAAGAACAAGGAATTTCCCCAAAGCTGTTATGTGGAGATACCTTAATGGAGATAGTCTGCCATAAATGTATTCCTTTTGTGCTTAAAAGTAAAGCTGTATGATGCTATATAAGTATAATCTTACTCTCGCTGGACAATGACCTGATTGAACAATGTGGCTGCAGTCTCCAGCTGAAAAGATGACTTGCTGTACAAATCCATTTTGACATTGCCCAGGGCTTAAGATATAAATGTGGTTGATCTTCATATTGCCGTCTACTTGTACCTGGATCTCCATTTTAATCGGCTAATTACTGCAGTCAGCTTGGCAGCCTGTGTGTGCCTCAGTCAGAGGCCGGGGTCTGAATGGGCTGCAGCCTCTGCCAGTAGACTGGATACAGCTGGCTGTGTAGTGTGCTTTCCAGAGATGTCATAAAACAATCCTCCTCTAATCCTTGGATCCCCTGCTGGGAGCCTGTTGTTGGAGAGGCATCACACAGAACATATGACACTGTTGATAAGAGGGACTCCATGCGATTTAGTCAAATTAAAAAAGGATCACTTTGGGTTATTAGCTAACTGTTTGTCATGACGTTATCGCTCTCAATACAATTCTTATTCAAAGATGGTTTGGTTACACTGATAGTGTCTGGCTGTCATTTGGGGGTTTCTCTTGAAGCAAATGCAGCATTTCATGAAGTGGAGAGGATAGACAGTGCTCTGATTTAATAATGTATCCTCCTCATCCTAGTCCAGATGAAGTGGGTGTCATTCAGAGGTGTGAATGGAGTCAGATCTCAGGGGGAATGCTGTTGGATATCTGCTGGTAGACCAAAGGAAAGAAAAGGCTTTCCACATGATTTACTGTGACGCGTATTGTGAAAAAGCCTCTGCTTCCATTAATTTGTTTCATATGATAGCACTGCGTGGTAGTCAGGCAAATGTCTGTGCCCTATATATTAGATACTCATGTGTAGTATCTGAAAGAAATTGCCCATTTGTGACCTTTTTGTTTTGCGTTTATTTCAATTTGTTAGGTTATATTCGCAGTGGGATCAGATAAGCTGTACAGTGAAAACAGTCTGGGAGCATTGTGCTAATTGCTCTGCGGTTAGATAAGCATCTTGGAAAAGATCCAGACGTGAATTATGAGCACAGTCAGATCTAACTACCTACGCACCGAGGCGACTTTGAACACACGGAGGTCGGACCTGGGAAATGATTGTTTTTATATTTTGGCTAAACAGACCCCTGCCTACTGCATACAGAACCACACACGCACGCACAGACCTACACATACACCAAGTGGGTGGTAGAGTATGACTTTCACCTGGCGAGCAACGGCATTAATCTCTCTGGGAAAAGAAAAATGAGACCCATCAAGATAAGAGCGATGAGTTTAATTCACTGGTGGGCTTGTGGAAAAGGATGTAACATGTTTGATATTCACAATAATAAGAATAAAATGCTATAAGCCTTTTATTCTGAGTTGCCGGGGGGGATAGAGGAAGCAGCTCACTCAATAACTCATGCAATAACTCATACAATACACGAGACAAGAAGCCCTCTGTACTTCTTGTTTAATAAGAATGAGGTATTCAAAAAAAGAGTATCAGAGACAACCCTCTGCATTAACTACCTCTGAAGTAGTTTAAATGAAATGTATATGAGTCAACATATGATATGTAATACATTATCCTTTGATATATTCCTGGTGTTTAAGAAAAGACGGCGTCAAAACGGCATAAAAGTGTGTGTATCATAGACATTGCACAGCGAGATCCGTAGATATCGGGAGAATAAAAATGGCTTGTGTGTTCAGAGGGGACCTCACAGAGTCTGATTGATTTGGCTGTAACGGTGACAACAGGCCTCCCCTGTGTTTCACTCCGCATAATTCTTTGATTAATGCCGTGCATCCCAAAATCGCTCCACTGCAACACAAAATCAAATTAAATCACCTGGATACAATCTAATTGATTGGAAATGTCAAAGACGAGGTCCAATGCCATTAATATCTTGTAGGATTTTTCAAAAATGTGGATTAAGTGATTTCTTTTTATATTGTGTTTATTTGGCCCATAATGCATTTCATCATGCTGCTTGGTGGTATTAGGATGTCACATGTGAACTATCAGCGGTGAATATCATCTTTCTTCTTTGAGTCCCTATTTCACATTGACAGATAGATGTGTCACCTCTCCCTACAGGCCAAATTCTGATGTATGTTTCATTGTAGTTGGTTGTGTACCAAATCAGAAGCCACAGATCACTAAAGCATTAAATGAAGGCACTGTATCCCTCTATCCACTTCACAGTGTATGACTTTGTTTCAAATCAATACTGTAAATTATTGAAGGCACGAGATGGGGATATGCCAAATGATATTCATTGAAGGGAATCATGTTCCCCTGGGCCGTCAATAAAGCAGCGCGTGTTCTTTCACCCTCCGTCTTGGCAAGCCTTTTGTGGATCGGAAATTCCTACTTTGTCAGATTGTATTTTTCATGAATAACAATTACAGACTTTCATAATTCCTTTCACGCAAGAGTGTACTACCCCCGTGCTTGATCTTCTTAAATCTTCCTATTCCTACCCATCCCTGTGATGCACAGTAACACATAATACATCAGGAGCCTAAATGTGTCTGTTTGTCCTGTTTCAGGCTCTGCAGAATCGGGTAGTTTTTTTATGCCTCGGTGCCGGAGACAGCCGTGTGCATTATGTTTTCGGGACATGTACATCTGGACAGATATCTCAGGAATGCCACTTGAACTTGAGACAGAGCTGATTTAGATTTAGATGTCAAAGATCAAGGTCACCGTGAACTCACAAAACACTTTTTTTGTCATAACTCAAGAATCCATATGCTATTTATGACATTCTTTTGACTCCACACCCTGTCAGACTTTTTTTTTTTCAAGCAACCAACATTAACGTTGGATAACTCTCCACACTTTACATGGTCTTATCGTTTTTTGGGGAGATAAATATCCTAACCTAATTTAAAATTAACTCGCAGTTTCTTATTTTCTCATGCCCACAGGCTTCTGTCAACACTGAGGTTGACAGAAGCCTGTCAGCCAATAATAATAATAATAAAATCATCAGTCTTCTTTTCTGGTATTGCAAAGCTTTCAGGTAGGACAGCTTTCTTCACAAAATCGGAGACAATGTGTGAACATGTTGAATCGATAGCATCTGTCAAGTCAGAGGCAGCCAGAATCACCTTCCACTGAGCAGGTTTAGGTTTGATGAGTAGCCCTCAAGCTTTGCTGACTCACCATTTTTAAGAAACCATGCAAGGTAAACAAGTGCAATATATTCTGGGCTGTAAAGGTCCAACAGTTCCTTCACTGATGTCTGACAGCCATTATTATTCAAGCTGTCAGTATTACACACATAAGTGAGCAGATGATGCCTTATGAGAAGTAGTTTCCTGATGGAGCCATCAATATACACATCCATGGCCTCATTCAGTCCGTCACACCTTGTTCCACCGCGTGTGTGTGTTCAGTGTAGAGGGAGGTTTATGAATAAACTGACAGTGTGAGATCTTTGACCGTTTTCTGCTGGAAATGGGCGACGATGCGTCTGTGCCTCCCTGTACCTCAATGCCCCATCACGTCTTAATCAGAACATCATTGTCTTTCACTACTGCAGCCATCAAGAGCTACTTGACACACATACCATTCAGGTCATGGTTTAGTAGTCCAGATTTTGGGGTTTACAGTTGAATAAAATGGTGTAAGCAGAAGATTCTTAGAAGGGGAATGTCTTTATGCACCATTGCTTTAAGGATACTGATATGTGGTCTGATGTCACGTGAAAAATTGTCTCTTCCTTCATTTTCTTTTCTAAAATCCCCATTCTCCTTGTAGTTGAAATGTAATCATCATCCAATGCTGAGAGCCATCAAGAGGCACTTCGCCATACACATTATTTACTCTCAAGCATGTTTCTTCACACTTGTGCCTCGGTCTTGCTCCCTTTATTTACCCTTTGTCCCCTTACATGTGCAGGAGAAGGTAATTTCTTGGTTTTTCCTCTCCGCTCATCTTGAGTAAATCCTGGATGACAGTTTAATGGCCCAAAGACATGCGGGTATAGAGTCTATAGAGCGAGGCCTGATATCTACCCGACAGATGTGCAAAAAGATTGGGAGATATGTGTGAGGTGTGTCACTCTCTGCTGCAAGGCTGTAACCAAGTTCAAGCCAGGACATGGTAAAGAAAAGAGTCAGGAAATGGGGAAGACCAGTATTGTCAATGTAGGAGGTCTCCGTGAAAGTGGCAGGAATGCCTTCAGTATTAACAGTACTAACATAGTTTGTGAAGGGAGAAATGTCACTCTTATGAAAGGAATAGTTTGACGTTTGGGGAATATGGTTATTTTGCTTCTTGCAGAGAGTAAGATTAAAAGGTTGATACCACTCTCTTGTTTAAGTCCTTTATCCAGGAAACATGTTATGTTAATACTGCTTCCAGCTTCTCAAATGTGAGCCTGTGACACTGTTCTGTTCTTGGACTGTCGGTCGGACAAAAAATGCAATTAGAAGTCTTCAAGGGAGCTGTGAAGTGCATTTTTACTACTACTTGTCTGGCATTTTAGTGACTAAACAAGCAATTGATTAATCAAAGAATAATTGAGGGATTATTTATAGATGAATAAAATTGTTATAGTTGTGGCCATAGGCCTTGTGGTAAATATGCAGCTGGAGCCAGCAGCAGATTAGCTTTATCTAGCATAAAGACTGCAGGCAGGAACACTTTGCCTGGCTCTGTCCAATGGTAGAGGCAAATAAATAGTTCGGCAAATTTAACAAATTCAACATGAAGTATCAATTAGCTCGCTTAGAAGCACTGGTACAGAGTTTGTTACCTTTGAACAGAGCCAGGCTAGCTGTTTCTAAACTCAATGCTAAACTTAGATGCTGGCGGTAGCTTCAGATTTTCCATAAAAACTTTAGAGTGGTATACATTTTCTCATCCTACTCTCAGCAAGAAACCAAATAAGCGTACTTTCCCAAATGTCAATTTCTTTGAAATATAACAATGTTACCAATCAGGAAATTCAAAGAAAGCCAGCAATTTGGACGTAATGCTATCAAATGCAGCCTCAAAAAGCTATCAATGAATAACATTAACATAGACATTTTAATGTGATTTTACTGCACAGCAATATCAGGGTTTTAAGGGATTTGCATAGTTTAAGATTCTCACTCTGCAGCTCACTTTGGCCTAACACATGCTGAGTGGCAGCTTTGGCGCAACATATGCATCTAATCTCCGTCATGCTGCATGTGCACACCCCCGCAAGAGAAGAAGTGTATCTTCCACCAAATCATGGAGATGACATTTGGACCTAACATTCTGGATCCCGTGTCCTGTCTTGTTTTGTGTGGCCGTATGGTAACTTTTATATGTGGTCACGTTTGTGTGAGTCAGCAACTCTCCAGCAAATCTTTAACGCATTTAAAATCATGTCCTCTCCAAAGAGCACAATTGGAAACTCATATTATTTTCATAAATACTTCCTTTTGCAGTTTATTAACTTTTTAAATGACTTCATTTATTGGATCCTAATGGGAGAAAGTACATTCAACTTTATTGTAATTACATTACTACTTCCCCCATAGCTATAGTTTATAAGCCTTCTTGCTTAAGAGTTAGTGTTTTCTTGTTTAGCAGCAGACGCTTACCTGTGCTTTCTATTTTCCTTTTTGCATTTCGAGAGATAATTTCAAGTCAACTGTATTATGTTCATATTTGTGTTCCCTACTTGGCAGTCATTTGGGATTCTGAAATTTCTGTAGATTAAGATCCAGTGACGGATCCAGGATTGCTCCATCAGAGCTGCAATTGTGCTCAATTAACCCTTTCTCTCTATCTATCTGTGGACCTGTGAAGAAACAGTCAATGTGCAGTTGTGTCAGAAGAACATGCAACTTAGCCTCGGGGTGCAGGCCTAGTCTGTGTGCCTCTACTATTTTGGGATGCCGTCTAAAACTAGAATGAGCTGCTGGCAGTCTCTCTGTTTATACTTTCTGTTAAGAAACGGAGGTGTTTCACACATCATACAAGTCAATGCTAGATGAAAGAATATGGTGATTACTATAATCTCTCATTAACTTTAATATTCAGTTTTCTTGAAGTAACTTTATTGTGAAAAAGAAAGGAAAGGTATTATCGCAAAAAAAAAAAAAAGCACATACACCAGCTGAACACACTTTCATTAATGTACTATCAATTAAAGGTTTCAGGGCTTATTTGTCTGGGAAATCAAGCTGGACTCCAGGGCATTGCGTTTCACATATTGCGTATATGGATGTGTAATTGTTTGAGTGAATAATTATGACATTTAAAGATTAGCATCAACAGTTGGCTCGCGTCCAAATGTGTAGCAATGTGACTCCGCTGTTGCCTTCTTTGGTCTTGATGTCAGACAGGACATCTTTAGCTGCAGTTCAGACCCCCTGCTGACTTCACACAGTAAAGTCATAAGATTCCATTTGGTTTTGGAAACGATGCACTGGTACCATGGCTCCCATTCAAGGCAGCCGTGTTTTTAATTACCGTTAATTACAATTTACATAAAGCTTTTTAGCAAACGGCTCCTGAAGCGCCTGTAATAATTATACATGTAAATTAGTGGTTATCTGATAAACGCTTGTAAGTGTGTGCATGCTCAAAAAAGGGTCTGCATTTAAAACGCTATCTAAGTAAAAGTCAAATGGAAGAGAGCAAAATGTGGTTCTCTTGGTACGGGAATGTGTCACAACAATAAAGAGTGTTTGTTTGCTCAGATGTTGTTTGCAGAGAGTAGAGAAAGGGTTGTATTTGTCACATGTCATTAAACCCAGTACATTTTTGCAAATGACAGCGCAAAGAAAAGTGGTGGAAGGCAAAGTTTTATACCAGACAATAGCAGTAATAGTGAGTGTGAAGCATATTTAGTTTGATTTTAATTATTTAGGTTAGTTATTTTTGTTTGATTGTCTCATTATAGTGTGGAGGACCGGAAATGACTTAAGTATAAATAAATAAATGCATGAATAAATAAATGCTTAAATAAATGTATAAATAAATAAATACAGGAATAAATAAAAGTTATACCTAAACAGGACATCATTAAATAAATCTATTTATACATTTCTGTGTCCTTGTATGCAAATGAGCTGGGGCGGTCCGAACCTCTGTCTAAAGCCTGATTGGTCACAGGAGTGTGATCGCTCCTGCTATGTTGTGCTCTACTACTTCTGCCTTCACATGTTGTTGAAGTTGGCAAGCTCAGCTAACCGTTAGCAGAAGTCCGGATTTTCAATGCCCTGTCCGGCGTCCGGCGCAGCATCAAGCCGGACGCGTATTTGTCCTCCTTTTTGCATACCTGCAAACTTGTCACCTTACGGCGAAATTCGCCGTTTTGAAATCTAAATATGTGAACTGGCCGGCCAGCGTTTCTGAGATTGGAGTGGTCGTGATCTTCATAATAGAAGATCTTTGATGAGTCTTGGCCAATCAGCGTTAAGATGTCTCCAGCGGCCGTTTCTCAATACGCTTCTTCTCTGTACTTGATGAGGAAACACACAACTGAAAGTTGATGTTCTCTGAATACTACTGTTGTTGAGTCACAACATGTACTTTTAGGATGTTTTCAGGCGAGAAGTTAGTTGTTTAAGCATCAAATCTGTGATCGGTTATTCAAGATTCAGCCTTCTTAAAAAGATACGCCGACGAGTTGAGTTCCTGCTGAGGGACCGTGAGTCCCGCAGCACCGGGCCGTCAGCGCTCTGCTGCCCGCCGAGAGCAGCCTGATCCCGGCAGGACTTTTTGAAATGATCCGCTGGCTCCGGTTTCTCCGTAGCGGTTAAACATGAGATATAATTCTGTTTTGAGGATCTAACGAGCAATCTTTATTAGTTTATTATTTATTCACAGTAACGTTACATCAGTTTAACGGAGGGAAAGGTTAAGATTCATAACTTAAGATTTTAATTGAACTTTTACTTTGAACTAAAGCGGTGTGTTATTACTTTTTACCGAATTGATTGCAATTATTAAAAAAATATATAAGTATATATATAAAAATACATACAAAAAACATATGAATTCATTGTTAATTACAATTAATAATTACATATTAATAATATATTACATATATATATATATAATAATAATAATAATACATTTAATTTATATAGCGCTTTTCCAGATGCTCAAAGACGCTTGACAGACAAAACAGTACAAAACAAAAATATAGAAAGACAATGGGGCAAACAAAACAAACAATCCCAAAAGAAAAAAGAAATAAAAAATAAAAAAAAGAAGAAAAATAAATAAAAGAAAAAAATAAATATATATATATATATAAAAAACAACAACATATGAATTAGTTGATAGGGCAGGGTATGCTCCAAGGAGATCAATTACAGTAAAAAGGGCTCACATCTCTCTTCACACTTAATAAAATCAAACTGCACCCCTCCTATGCAATTATTCACAGCCTCACAAAATACCGCATAGTGTCCTCCTTTTTGGTGTTATGGATATGGTCACCCTGGCCTAGACAGCTTTTTGACTTCATCTACAGGGGCCATGTGCTTAGGGATCGGTTGCTTCTGTCTGGCTCCCCTACTTGACCAATCCTGTTTAACAATGAGGTTCAGACCGCCCAGCTCATTTGCATACAAGGACACAGAAATACAGAAATAAATAAATGAAGAAATACAGAAATGTATGTTAATGATGTCCTGTTTAGGTATCAACTTATATTTATTTATACATGTTTTTAAGCATTTATTTATTCCTGTATTTATTTATACATTTATTTATTTATTCCTGTATTTATTTATTTATACATTTATTTATTTATTCCTGTATTTATTTATACATTTATTTAAGCATTTATTTATTTATTCCTGTATTTATTCCTGCATTTATTTATTTATTTATAATTAAGTCATTTCCGGTCCTCCATATTATAGAGCTCCTCAATCACATATAAACTTTTCATGATCAACAAAGCCAAAGTGCTCATCTTGTTTGTCCTCATCCGTGTGTCACCTCATCCTGTTGCAAATGGCTCCATCAGGCTTCATATTGTTAATCGGAAGCAAAGGAGATATCTCCATCACTAGCCAATCAGCACGGCTAATAGGAGATAGCCTTCACTCGTGGTTTCATCGGCCATGTGTTTATGCCAAATGCTGTAGTTAAAAGGTGACACTAAATAAATTGG
The DNA here is from genome assembly GCA_038501785.1 of Myoxocephalus aenaeus. Lineage (NCBI taxonomy): Eukaryota > Metazoa > Chordata > Actinopteri > Perciformes > Cottidae > Myoxocephalus > Myoxocephalus aenaeus. The sequence goes on from JBAMJR010000097.1 coordinate 5,325,800, forward strand.
GCTCACTGAGATAACCACGGATGAAAACTGAAATCACATTTGATGGCACTCATTAGCTTGGCTGGTTGGCCAAATACATCATGCTGTCACAATTTTGGCCCACAGAACCTATTAAATGCCATTAGTGAGGAGCATTTAAAGGCAGCAAATTACCCATGTGTACACAGGTCTCTGCATCGGGGTTTTCAACATGTTTGCTTTGACATGGATTGTGAAATATAAGCACTGTATATATTTAGCGTTTGGCATACAGACACTTAAATTGAAACAATGCAGTATACTAAAATTGCATTCTAATATTCCAAATAAAATGTACTCTGAGAGTATACTTAAAATCACAAAGGACACCTGCTGCCACAAATTTTGTTATTTTGAAAAAGAGAGGATTTCTGCTCTATTTTAAATAAAGGATATAGATAACAGGTTAACCTCGGTGCATGCAAATTAAGTGACATTTAAAATGCATCTCAATTTCTGAATCTGAACAGCAAAGTCTGACATTCATAATAACCTCATAGTCATTCCCTTATCACTAACCAATAGGTATGTGCTTGAACCTCTCTGACATGGCTGATGAACAAGACAGCGCTGACAGAGAGGAACCTCTGTGGAGCCGATGTCGCTCTGTGACCCTCTTTGGCCCCTTGTCCCATGTCACTGTTTGTGATGCCACGGTGACAGCCACTGTCATGGGAGGAGCCTGCGACCTTTGCTTAACTAATGGATCCTTCATCGTCCCCGCTGCCACTAGCACGAGCCCTGTGTTTATTGCTCTTTATTTTAAATTAAATCCACAGCAGTGCCCATCCATCACAGTCGCCCATGACCTTTACTGGAGGTGATGACTTGGCCCTGGAGAGGTAGTGTGCAGGTTTTAAGTGGCCCACCACATCAGAAGAGACGGTTTCTTTGAACTACGTTGGCTGCCTCAGATATCTGAAATGTGAAATGTTTACTTACCGCTGCAGAAAGTAAATAATTGTGCCTATGTCAAGTTCATAACCAAATGAAGTGTTCTTAAAGCTTAATGTTTTATGTTAAATGTCTAAATTGTTCAATCTAAAAAAGTTTGTAATCTGCATATTTGAGTATCTTAAAACCCTCTGTGCGGTTTCAGATGTTCTCTATTCCCAGCTCAAATCGAAGCCAAGTATAAGAGATGCCTGACTGGCTTTCTCTGTATTTCCAGTCCTGTTGCGTCATACTTGTCTGGCTGGCCTAATGTCCAGGTTGAAAAAAAAGAAAAGAAAATCTGTTGTAAAGTTACCATCCACATCTTTTCTGTTGACCTCAAGCAAGAAGATCAGGAAAGTTATTAAATTACGGGTGTGTTGCTATGAATGCTGCTGGTTAGGTTTTTTTCATTGCACATGAGAGCAGTAGGAATCCCGCCTTGTAGTGCATCTACAAGGTGGGATTCCTACTGCTCTTGTGTAGTAAGAGCCACTGCAAGGATGCCCTTTTTAAAATGAGCATGTCATCCTCAACAGTATGTTTTGACCTTGAGTGATGCCCTAAATAGTTCAGAATGCTGATCACTGCTGTACTTTGGTTTCCCTGCTGAATAAAAGAGAGCCACAGTACTCCATGGACAGTACTTTTCCTCATTTCCCCGACTCTCCTGTGATGAAACAGCTATGAGGGGAGAGTTCCCCAGTGGTTAATAGGATCTGCCCTGAGAGGCTAGAGTACAGTGCTTCCTTACGCCTCTGCTGTACTTTCCTTCAGTAAGACCTTCGTCATTTTCTACAATCCATCAGCACCTTGAATAGCTTGTCTTGTTGTATGAAGTGATCTAAAGATCAACTCGGAGAACTTAGTTTCCTCGAATCAAACGAAACACTGAGGAGTATCTGACAGTGATGTAATTGGCTGGAATTGTGAGCAGTGCATTTTATTTCAAATATAATATCTAATGGGCATTGCAAGATGTTTTTTACTTTGCTTTTCATCTCTTTAAAAGTGAGAACTTGTTTTGCTTTAATGGATAAGTATCCATTTCCCCTTTTTTCCAAATTGCAATCTTTTAACTTTTTTTTTCTACTGAGGGGATATTTTATTTTTTAGCCTTTACACATGCACATTGTAAAAGCTCAGTGGTCTATGAAACAGAGTGCTTTTATGATGTTTTTTTTATAAAATGGAAAAATTACATTATGCATTTAGAGTGGTTTAATGTCAGATTGGGGGTTGCAATTATACCTGTGTGGTGCAGAGATTTCATCCATAAAGCCCACTTTGCTTTGCTTTGGGGGCAGTGAGAAGTCATTATCTCAGCAAATGGAAATGTGTACAATGGAAAGCAACAGAATAATTGACAGAAAGCTGTGCATTTATCCCAGTCATTTGCTTGGATGTGGAGAATCTGTGTTTTTAATAAAAATGCCCTCAGGCTCTACTGAATGCTGCTGCTTCTAGCTGGTCAATGCTTTGAACTGTCTGCGTTACCTTCTTACGAATTAGCAGCATGTAGATGAAAATAAGTTCTCTTTACTGCAAAACTGCTGGAAGAAAATATTTTAATAATGTCATCTGACATGTGGAACAGTGGCTGGCTGTGCATATATAGTTATGGGTGTTGTTCATTGGTGCATGGATTCTGAAGAAAGGACCTGGGCTTCCTTCAAAGTCGGGAAGCCTCCGTCAGTCTCATTTTATTGAGCCTGCAGAACAACGAGCAAACCAATCAATAGTCCATCATCTGCCCCATCAGGAGCTTAAGTTATCACACCCTCTTTCTAAACCCAGGCTGACTGACTTTAAACTACTGGATATTATAAAGTCCTCAGAAACTTTTACATCCACCGCTATGAATGAGAGGAAATAATGCCACAAAGAAAGCCATTATGAGGTCAGCCCTCTCTCTGCTCACGTTCTCTTGCAGCAATGTCTCCCTGGTATGCTTGTGCAAAATGTTTTTGTTTTTTTTGCATTAGACATCCAATAAATTGAGAGACTGGGGAACTATTGCATTAGCAATGTCCCATAGGTCAACAACAATACAAGGCAGCCTCGATAGTGATACTATAACGCCACCACAAATCACAACATGTGACGAGTCAAAACAACCTGAACAAAATAATCTTTACAAAAATAGGACTTCTTGCAGTGCTGTTGCTTTGGATTACATTAAATTGCTCAAGTGCAACTTAATAACTGTAAGTGGTGTTGTTTCAGCTCATTGCAGAAGTAATTTGCAATAATGCACAATGGTGTCTCCTGCATAAAGCCTATTGAGTGCCGTTTCTTGTTTTTCTCATTTTATATGTGGTTCCGAGTTTTTCATGTCATTTTCAGTTGTCGTTCCAAATAGCCCTGCTAAAGGCTAAATATTCAATGAATATTTTTCATTACCGTATGTGGCTTTTTACTACTAATTTGCTATTCATTTTAAGAGCATGTTACAAATTGCTTTATGTTTACAAGCCCATAGGTCAGTGGCTCCAAGGTCAGATTTATTGTTGAAAATGGAAACTAATGAATATGTGAAAGCGAGTAAAAAGCTTCTCTCGTGCATATGTCCTTTTATGAGCCCAAGCAACCTCAGAGTTAATGAGGATGAATACAACGCTTTATTCAATATTTAAAATGGACATATGAGTGCATATATTTTGTCTTTATACTAGCAATACTTTTAATCATGCTAGGTGATATATTGTTCTTAGAAATGTTCAGTCTTTTAGTCAAAATCAAGTAATTATGGACTGAATGAATATTTGCCGTCATACACATGGAGGATAAATGTATTTGGGTATCCTCTTTAAATACATTGGCCTGAAAAGGTGACACTGATGGTCAGTTATTGTTGCAGGCTTGATCCAGTGACTATATACTGTACATTTGGCTGCTATTGGCAAGAATTTGAACTACAAATATATATATATATATATATATATATATATATATATATATATGATTCTCCAAGTGTCTTCTGTCATTGTTGATGCATTGGTAAAGAGACATCAGAGCAGGTCTGATAAGCCAGTCTCTGCCACAGAGATCCCCAAAGCCTGGAGATAGGACTGTCACCCTCTCCTTTGGCGTAATCTCTCCCACCGTGGAGCTGGCATGTCCGTGCGGATGAGTTGGAGCGATAGCTGTCCGCTCTTATCTGACAGGATTTGGTCCGCTGGGAGACATTAGGCTGCACTGGGAAATGGAAGCAGCACAGTAGAGCTGACCATAACTCTCCATATGGTATGTTCTGGTGACCCCATGGCTCAGTCAGCACAGTGCAATCACAGGAACACACACACACATGCATATAGATATACTACACACAAACGGTATACACAATAACAAAGATAGTCCTCCTGGGCCGTAAAGCCAGGTGGCCGTGTGTGTTCTTTGTCCTCTGAGCTGTATCTCTCTCCTCTATCAGCACTTTTTGCTGTCTTACCATAATGGACTTGCCTGGGATTTAAACGTCAGGTCAACACCCCGTTCCCAGACTCATCAGGATACAGGATATTGAAACAGATAAATGAAAAAGAGCTGAGGGATAGAACGATGTCTCGGCTATAGATTGTCTTAAAAAAAGAAAAGAAAAAGAGGTCCAGGCATACAAACGCAATATTTTAGTAGGACATGTGGAGATTTATTGTCTTTTGACTGATTGGGATGCTTCCTGCAACTTTAAGGCACAGAATAACCGATCTTATCTGGTACATTGGCTCTATTGTATTACCGTCTTGTCAGGATCAGTGGTACTGCAAAATAATGGAACATAAGTAAAGTTTGACTTAAAGCTTCATCAAAGAAAAATGGTCATTGTTGATTGTGTTGGAGGAAAAATGTTTTGCTACCAAAAGATCTATTAGTTTCTATCAGTCAGATGTTAAAATATATTTTAGTTTGAGGTTAAAGTATTAAGATTTGTTTTTTATAATAGACTGCATGAGAAGCCCAAATGTAATACTTGTGAAAATGAACATTACATCTGACTTTCTCTTTATTATTAATGTCTACGAGAAACACTAGACGACAATAATGAGTATACGGTTGGCAGATTGCTATTTAATGATTTTTTATAAACTTGATTTACGATTCTCTACTTCTCTGGCTTAACTACCTCCTACATTGCACCAGGAACAAAAGTAATTTGTTATATGAAACACTTTCATTGGTCAGAGCTAATGAAACCAAAAAGGTCAAATGGGAAATGCAGTACTGTGTAGCATACTTCTTCAGCCAGCGCAGTCTTACAGCATTGTGAATTAGTCGTATCAACCACCTCAATGACCCCATGATATGCAATATATAATCTCTGGTTTTCTAAGAGTAAAATGTCCAATAGTACTATGCGCTGAAAAAGCACTTCATGGAGCTGCTGTTTACATGATTGCGTCAGTGCAGGCAAGCCCATCGTATTGTTCTTGGCCCATGTAGGTTCCTAAGAATGTGTTTGTTACCTGTGCCCCGCAGCTTAATGATCCTCCTGACAAAAGACTCTGCGTTGGGTTGGTCTGGGGACAAGGGTGCTGAATAATTTGTACATTGAGCATGTCTTCAGCAGAAAGGGGTGAAGTTCTGAAACACATCTGATGTGGCACAGAGCCAGAACCTTAACTTCAAGCAGCCGGAGGAGAGAGGTATTGAAAGAGAGAGAGAGAGAAAAGAGAGAAAGAGGCTACAAGGTCTCTGTGTTTTCTCCCTGAATCACCCTTTCCAGTTTGAATGACTGGATTCTCTGTGTATCCCTCTCTTGTGACCCTGCATCACCTGTCACTGTTGTTCTACTGTGAAGGGGACAGGTACTTGGATGAAGTTCTCAATATTGTGCCCCAGATCCCTATTTAATCTGTGGTCAGATATGTCTCCTGTACAAACAAATTATTTAGAGCCTACCTTCCGTTTAACTTTGCCGCTGACTGAAAAGAAATATCTTTGAGCATCATTTTGTGATATGTCTTCACTCTCTTCTCTCCCTCTGTGCAGCCAACTGAACCTGTGGAGTAGGAAGTTAATAAAGTGTTTATTCTCTGGATTCCCACGGACATATCTCTCCCTGCTGAGTCCTTAAAGCCAGAATAAAAATGCTGCTGCTGCAGGCGTTTGTCCTTGGGTGTAGTATGACTACAAATAACCACAAGTTTTACCATGATATCGTCACTACAAATTGCTTAATATTCCTGAGGAGTATCCTATGCATTAACTTTTCATTCATAATAATGTTTGTGTTGGCTGATATCTGGTAAATGTTTTCATACTTTGTATAACAATGTGGGAGAAACGCACTACTGGAAAAATGTAAACGCGGAACTACATTAGTGTGTATATGTTGGCGGAAGTCAATTTGAAAATATTGATAGAAGCTATTCTCTAATATAGAAATGTCACGATTTGCAAAATTTTAAAACAAACTATTTCCAACTGTAAACCAAAAACGTTGGTGGCCATGGAGCATCCACAGCGGTGATTTCACTTATTTACAGATTAGATTTGGATTTTTGATCTTCTGACACTGGCTTCTCATGGGCGGGACAACGAGTTTCTTTATCCGTTAAAACGCGGGCTGTAATCAAAACCACTCTGTTACTGTGTTTATCTTTACTGTCTGACATTCCATGATGTATCCTTAATTTTGAGAATTAAATGTATCCATGTGTCAATGTTTGCTTTTTGCTAACAAGACATTGCATTTTACAGATGCAGAAACAGGCAGTTTTCAAAGGAACCTTATAATATATCAGAATCGTTTTTTGCCAAGAACGTTACGCATTTGGCAAGGAATTTGGCGAGGTGAAAGGTGCATAATAATAAACAGTGCAATACTAATGGGAAAAGCACAGGTGTTATCAATGACATTGACAATGTCTTTGTTCCAATAAGTCATGTCAGTATATACACACAATAAAGACCCTGAAACTGAAGCAACTAAAAATAATTCAGCCATCATGTCAAAATGTCCTCTGTAAAGAAGGCCACTGCACCAACGGTGACGACAAACAAATTATGATTTGTGTCATAAATCTCAATTTCACGTGATATATTTTACAGGGAGTGGTGAAGGAGTGAAATAGAGATTTAGGACGTAGCCTGTGTTTGATTGACATCCTCTTGACTTTCTTGTTTGCTCGGTAAAGCTCTGCGGAAGGACAGCTTATCATTTAGTACATGGAGTCCCAGCGTGGCGCTTCCTATCTTCAACTTGAGCAAAACCATAACATTGTATATTAATATTGAAGATAATATTGAATTATCGCCGAGCCTACAAGGTCAAGTTATTGAAGTGGTTATTTTAGTGTCCCAGATAACGTGGCAGGCTGAAAGCATGATTTAATCAACACACTATTATATTAATATTTACAGTCACTTAATACTGTGTGTTTTCTTCCTCATATCATACAAATCATCATCTTTATTACTGCTTGACAGTTGTAGATATCTTGCAGCAGGTTCACAAGTCTGCACAAGGAACAGACAGTCAGCAGTTTGCTTCTAAACTAACACTGAACCGGGCTGCTGGGAGTACATGCTGCCGCCATAGCAGTGGCTGTAATAATTAGGCAGGGATTTCTTCCTCCCAATCTGGGGCATAAGGGTTGCTATTTATGCTAATGACCTTGGCAATTAGCCTGTGGAAACACAACTAAAAACACTTCCTCTGCATTGGCCCTACAGACCACCCACCCACCAGTGGACATGAAGTCGCCAACACTGTTAAGATGCCCAGTCGTTTAAGTTTCCTGTGTCTCCAAGATCTCCATGTGTTTCCTGAGATTTTTGGGGTCACGTCTGCCAGACAACAGCAGCCACATATCTGACTTGCAACCAGATGGGACATCCACTGTTGGACAGCACTGTGCCAGGCGGCTCCGTCTTTATTGGCGCACCCCACGTCCGTCCTGAGGGTGTAATTAGGAGACGGGTCAGAAAAGGTCCAGCGATGCCTGTTGGCCCCAGTGAGGCACAAATGACCCATCATCTGCTGTGACAATAATGACGTGTGCTGGTGGAGGGGTGATGACAGGCAGCCAGCAGTCTCAATCATAATCATCATCATCATCATCATCATCACCACCACACATGAGAAGATTGCAGGAATACAGGGTCGTTGAACTTTCATAAACTGGGGCTTTTATCTTCAGGTCACTACCCATATCTGCAGATAAACATTTAATAACTAAGAGGTTGTTGTTGTTGTTCACTATTTTTCATCTGATACTGACCTCTCAAAGTCTACCGCTAAGCTCCATCGTATTTCCAAACACTAATTGTTGCACGATGAGATGTTTCCATTCTGAAATGTGTTTATGAATTCTGTGTGTGGTGTGATCGAACCCCAGTGGGGATTGAAGGCTTGCAAAGCGTGTGTGACCCCCGCCCCCAGCTGCTGCTTGCATTGAGCGTAATTGAAAGTGTTTATGCGCAGTTGACATTTAAATATTTGAACAGGCTTTCCCATAATCCAAGAGGGAAGTGGTAAAACTCCTTTATTGGCTTGTGACATTTATGCATAGTGTGCTATATGGTTAAATGTTATGTGGCTATATTAGTATGGGTACTGTTACTACTTTTTAAGGACTTTGCTGTTTGTAATAGTGTGAAAGGCAGAAATACTATTCTCTTAATGATTTACAGTGTTTGTTGACCAATAGGTTTTAAACTGACTTAAGAGGTGTACAATGTGTAATATCTAGAGTCTAGTGATACTCTGCCGTGAGACAGTATTACATATTTGCAGATTCTATTTATTTTGCTCCAAAACATTTTCTACTCGAAGAGCATCTTCTAAGATAGTTTGAAAATATAATGTAATGCAGATGTCCCTCAGTTTATTGAAGGGCACGTCACATCACAGGTGTTTTATTCTAGGCCTTCAGCTTGCCTACATTTTCAAGTGTAGGCAAGTCCTTCATAATCCACCTGTTCTTCACATTTTCCTGTCCTTGTTTCTGGGGCTTGAACCACTAGAGGTAAAAGATCAGTCTACTACAATGAGTAGTCATTGTTTCCTCTAACTGTCTCTGCAGAACAGCAGATGCATTTTGTGAGAGCAAAGTCCTGTTACGGTGTGTGATGGAGGACCCAAACGTGGACCAGAGAGTGGAAGGAGAAATGTGTTTATTCTCAGGGAAAACAGGTATGGAGGGACGGGGAAATCCAGGCGGGGAACGGCAGACAGACTGGTGAACGTGGAGGACGGATGACTGCGAACAAAGAGACAGGGTCAGAAGCAAGGCAACGACAATTAATTACAAGCTCAACTAAACAGCGCAGCCAGGCGCAGTCTCTACCAGGTTAGTTGGACAACGATCTGGCGACGAGAAGATGAAGAACCGGGGTAGATGGGTGATTAGTGGATTGAAGGCAGCTTGGTTGCTTGAGCCGGCGAGGTGAGTTCGTAATCAGGAGGCCACGCCCCTCCCACACAGTGCAGGCAGGAGGCACGGCCTGGCCGTGACAAGTTCCTCCGAAAGACATGACCTAGATATTCAAATGAATGTGTGAATGACCTTTTGTCAATGTGATAATGGTCTAAGCATTTATCAATCATCATGTCGTTAATTGGCCAGTCCTAAGGACAAAAAAAGGTAAATTGTTGCAGGCGGTTTTGGAAAAAAACGTTGCCAAGTCGTAAATCCGTAGTAAGTAAATACAAGCAGCTTCTCTGTTTCATGATGAGTGCATGCCCTCTAATAAATCTGTTGGAAGAAAATAGTTGTGTATGCACGCATTCACCCTTCATAGAGCTTTTTTTCTTCTTCTCCCTTTCGTGATGATAATCATAATATTTTGTGCAAGACGCCTCAACATGAAGTCACCTCTTTCCATATTTAATTAATGAACTGTTTTATTCAGTTATTTTGCTCAGTTTCCACCCTGATTTCTGGGTCACCTGTACGTTTTTTAGCTTGATGTTCAAAGAAGCTATCTAAAAGTAAACAACTAATTTGAGTGGCTAGGCCATGGATACACTTGTCCTTTCAATGCAGCTTTTGCTGTTGGATGCGCCAGACTGGAACTCAGCTGTGTCCGCATATGTATGTCCACGCTCGACACTTCTGCTCTAACCACAATTTTCCTCCTCTCTTCCATTTGCTCTCTCTGGGGAGTTGAACTCCCGTGCAGGGAGAAAATGATGGAGGTCCGATCTCTGTTTGACTTGACAGTTAATACATCCCGGTGTGATCGGATGACAAAAGTCATTGCATTGAAAAGACAAGGGTAACCACGGCCTATTATGGTTGCACTGCTGGAAAATGTGCCCCTTAACCCTTCATGTGCAGATGGAGTTTTTTTCTTCTTCCAGCTCATCCGAGGCTGTGATATACAATTAACTTCTTGTATTTTCAATTGGGTTTTTTGGTGTGTGTTTTTTTTCAACCTGACTATCGTCCAGGTTTGTACTGGCAGCCTCATCTTTCTGCAGCCCCCCATCACCAGCAGCCAAGTCACAGCACATAACAAAGAGCGATGATTACATAGCAATCCATAGCTATTACCCAAGAGGTGGAAAACATGAGCCATTCCAAGCATCAGCCCTTCAGTTCACCACCACCGCAGTCCCTGCATTTACTCACAGCCTGGGCTGTTCTTCCCCGAAACACTGACCACTAATGATAGTGGAGCAACACCTGAGCATCCTGAATGACGGCGTGCATGGGCTCTGGTGGGAAGGACACTTCCATAATGTGATTCAGATGAATGGGTTGTCAGCGTTACTTCTCTGAATCAGACCACAGTATCCTCCTCAGGCTTTTGTCATGCAGCATTTGGGCTTGTAGCCAAACAACGACCTCCACATACCTGAAAGAGGCTTGTACTATTCCATAGGGCATCCACAGATCAATGCACTGTCAACAGGGTTAAAATGGATAGGTATGGCAATACAGTGAATATATCATTTTCGCAAAGTGTATTGACACTGCTGTAGATTTGTGATTGCTGGTGCTGTTGTTGTATGATGACTCATGGGCAATTGGTTGGATATCTCATCGATTAGACGCTGAGTCTAATTAAGGGGATAGCCTCATCATAACAAATAGTTTGTAATGGATAGAGGCAAATAGTTTTATTGTTTGCAAACATCTATAGTTTAGCTGTAAATTATCCTCAATTATTGACAGATTATTCTGCGTGTTCTCCTCCATCTGATTTCCCTTGAGGATTAAACAGGCTGCACAGAAAACATAATGCTATGCACCATCTGAGTTTGAATTCAAATGTATTCTGTTTGGCTGAGATGTGTATAATCAAATGGAAAGCAGTATGTGACTAAATGCGAATCCAGGTTAATTTAATGAAACACTTCCATTTAACATCTGAGTAAGATAGATCAAAATAACTTTTGTGATCGAGTAATTAATATCAAAACAAAATAATGAATTAGCCCTCACATAATATTTAAGTGGTAAAATTGCAGATGTAGAATGATTGTCTCTAACTTCTGAAATTGTCAGTTTCAGTTCCTTTCAGTGCAGAATACTGTATATAATCCCCACAACATGACCTCATAGGATATGTGAACACCGGTGCCAGGATGCTCTGTTGTTTCAAAATTAAATTCTGATGTCAGATGACATGGAGTTAAAGGCATCCAAGGGTCATGGGAAAGGAAATTGCTTCAACTACTGAATAATGTCAGGTAAATGAAAAACGTACTGAGTGCACGCTATTAGAAGCATCGGAGACTAAATTGCCTCCAGCTGGACACCTAAATCAGATTGTGAGAGTCGATGGCACAAGGAGCACTCCTACTGTAGCACTGATTGACACGTGAATACATTTTATGTGTTTGCAACAGCACTCATTAGGACTTATGAGTGGACAACATGCTACCTCTGTGACATCCTGCTGCTGGAAGATCCGTAATGGGCAGTTTTGAGTATCTAATTACATGCACATACTGTATGTACACAGGCATAGTTATCCCTAATTTTCCAGTGCATTGGAAGGTGCATCATGTACAGTATGTAGCCCCTGCAGTATGTATCTATTTATTAAATCTCCTACACCGGCACTGAGAGTCAACGTATGCACATTCAAAAACAGCTCAGAAAATAGCTTGTTCAGCCATTTCTCCCCTTTTAGAACATTCACAAATGACATTGCCCAAATTTTTTTTTAATATTTACTTTTTACCTTTGTATACATTATTAATCATTATATTAATTTCATAGTTTGAAATCAGCTGGCATGCATTTCATGATTGCAAAAATATTCAGCGGTAGCTTGTTCTGCTTGTGTGGATCCTAATTTTCTCAGGTGATACACACGACAGGGATGTAAATTACACTTCCCTGATTATGCAGAGCAGGATGTCTAGTACATGGCTTGGAGCAAGTGTAAACATTGCCATATTGTAGCTCAGTGAGAGTCTCTGTGCGTTGTGTGCTATGCTTATCAGCTCCTCTGAGCTGCAACGCTTGGCGTCTTGGAGACTCCCGCCGCTGTCACTTGCTGAGATCAGCCCAGCCCAGATTAATCTAGGAGGCATGCCATGCATCTCCCCATGATTTTTTACTCTCTTGAAAACTTGATAAGAAATTCACAATCCCTCCAATCACAATTTAGAAGCGCAGAGGAATACTACAGTAATGAGTTTTTTCCAAGGCCATTTGATTGCCGTTTTCCTGGTGGAAGATGAATATGGTGAGGATACGGTCCCTCTACGCCCCAAGGCTACAGTCACTATACAGTCTGATTTAAAAGGAGACTTCTGCAGACCGGAAAGCCGGCAGAGTGGCTAATGGGAAGAATCCATGGAGACTTAGGCTGAGATAAAGAGAGAGGAGGAAGAGAAAAGAGAAGACTGCAAAAAAAAAGAGAGAAGAACAGGGAAAGTGATTCCAACTCCCTCGTGACACACAAATGAGCATCGATCAGAAAAAAGGTGTCTGTTCGTGTCCGCGACTTCTCAGCAAAGTCTCTGACCTGTGAATAGTGTGAACATCAACCAGCCAAAATGCACCATTTGGGACTGCTCTCATAACAGGTGGCAAGAAGGCTGCTTCCTGCTGCTCGGGGATAGTATGGCATCTAATACAACATGTTAAACTACAGTGAACGCTATGATCTGCCTCCAATACTAATTTCTCATTATTGATAAAGTCACAAGAGGATTTGCCAGCACTGCGTCAGGTTAGGTAAGGATGCTCTTTAAGAAAGCCATCCCTCACTAAGGCTTGCTTCAGCTGTCATTAGCAAGGGGTTTGTCTGTTCTTGTCAGGAAGATGCTGGGAACAGGCCCTTGGAGGCCCATGGGTAAATCTGTCCATGCTCCTGATTCACTGGGCTATAAACATTGCGGGGACTTTGTGATTACAGGGCTTTGGTTTGAGCTATCTGGGTTTGGGTTGGGTTCAGGTTTGGGAGGGAAGTGCCAGGGTGCTGTGAAAGGATCCTCTCATAGAAGACAGGTACCAACACCACTAACTGTAGAGGAGGAGGCGCTGCATGATGGAACAGGACCTGAGGTTACAAGCTGCACAGGCAATGGCAACGTAACAAGATGGCACATTTGTAATTATCATTCATGACTATCATTATCTATTGCATGAGCTAGCTTTTCATCCAAACCATCACACTTTTTCTGTAACCCAACAGGTATTTTTATATGGCATAGTTTTACAAAGGGTAAAGTCTTCCTCCAGGGCATGGAGGGGAAACTATACTGTAGATATTCCTGCATGTGAACTCTCTGACCTGTAACTGTGCCTGAAGCATAATAAATTGGACTTGAGCGGAAAAAGAGAATTTCATCATTCACTCTGTGGCCTGGAGCAGTTTAGTTAGTATTAATAAATGTATCTGAGGATTTATAATTTTGTTTGTTTTGTTGATTTTGAAAAATGTCTTCATGCGCAACTATTTAAAAAACAGTTAAAAGTGAATGCATTAATTTCACAGATGTAAAACTAATTTAAAGTTTTACACACCGTACGACTGATCCAATTATTAAATCTGTTTATTACACTTTTAAACCCTCTTGATAGCATATCAATGAAGCGCCTGTATCATACTACTATTATATATTATTATATTATGATCACGAGTTATTCTGTGAATGACCATACTGATAAATATGTGAAAATTAGTTCAGTAACTGCATCATATAGTGTTACCATACAGAAAGGGTAAGAAATTGAAAATCAATTTAAGGTTTATGACCATTGAGCCAGGAAATATGCTGCCTCCAAGGGTCACCACATGCTCTCGTTTATCTTCGGTTGCTCATGATCACCTGCAGTAAACCGACTGAATAGACGCTTTTGTTTGCCTGAGAATGTGTAGTCAAACCATGGATGTGTTGCCCAGACTGGTAATAGCACAAAAGGACACAAATAAAATAAGTTTCTTTAATCATCCACATAGACAAAGATTGTCAACTGATATTTATATTTTACTGCAACAGCTACCGTGCCAAATGATCCCAACATAAGTAACTCCTCCCCCCTCCCTCACAGTGACGGCCTCTTCTCTCCAAATGGTCATTTTGACACCAATAAGCCGCATGCTGTGTGCCAGAAAACACTGAATTGCTGGAGTATGTTATTTCTATTCTAGAGATTTGCCATCTCCCCATGCTGGCTTGTTTGTATTGGATACAAATAGCAGCTTTTTGCTGGATGGCAGCTGAGGAGCCCGGTACAGTTATTGTCCTTGAGAGAGTGAGAGAGGAGATCAGCATTGTGCCGGCCTTGTGAATCAAGTGACTCGATCCAAGCGGGATGAGATGGCTCAGCCAGTGTCACAGTCAGAATAGAGTGATTCTTCTGTAATGGCCTGTCCACATACAATTTCCTAGGTGACAGCATACATTTCCAAGACTGCCATAGACTCAGCTGTTGATGGTTAGTTGATTGTTTTCGTTCAACTTTGTTTTTAATTCTAGAGCTAAAAAACATACTGTTTCTTTTTTTTTATGTAGCTTTTTTTTTTTTTTATCAAGCAAAGGTTATATGGCTCTGTATATGGCAGTGTCTGTCGATCAGTCTATCGATACAATCTCAACAAGTATTTTAAGGATTGACATTACATTTATTGCAGACAGTCATGATCCCCAGAGGATGAATCCTAACGACTTTGGTGATCCCATTATCTTTTTATCTAATTCGACCAGCAGGTCAAAAATCTGTTATCCCGTAGAATATCTTCTGGATGGATGGAACATTTGGGACAGACACTCATGGTTCAGAGGATGAATTATCATGTTTAAAAAAAAAAAAAGCTATTGGATGAGTTGTCATTTGGAAATTTGGTACAGGTATCCATCTCCTTCTCTGGATGAACTACAATGCCTGGGCCCTATTTTTCGTACCTGGCTTACTGAGTTAGCGGGCTAATTGTCAGGATAAGATGACGTAGGTCAGGCTTATTCAGTTTCTCGAAGCAAGCTTAGATAAATCACCATAGCAACACAGCCAAAAATGTAAACCTGCTCCCGCGCAGGCTAACTGAAATTCACTGGATAAGCTGGCCACTCCCACCGGACAAAAAAGGCAGCTCCCTTCCTCATTGATGAAGGAGCGATATAGTTATATTAGTTTTATTGGGAGAGAGTTCTTTGAGATCGTCAAGATCCGTCCTCACATCATCATGACTTCCTGTACGCAGCGCTATAGATTCTGCCTTCAAGGAATCATTTATTTACGAGAGCTTCTGGAGCCGTGGACACTGATCACCACACGGCGCAGCCGATCGCCCGTCTCACAGACAGAGACTCTCACCCGCTGCATGCCGTGCTGTTCTTAAGTTTATTTAGCGCTTATGAAACTTATGGATGTGTTGAAAGCACTCATAATTATATGACAGTGTTATTAGTACTCCATACATATCATTATTGTAGAACGTGATTAAGGTGGACTCATGATAAGAATACAGAGAGAATCACACACAATTTCTTTTCACTGCTTCAATTGATTGAATTTCTGATTATGAATAATACATATATACTGATCCGCCCATACACATATTCAAACTCCTAGTTATATAGAAATATACACATACATGTATATACATATAGTACATGATTCATACGCGCATACAGTACATATATCCTCATAAGTATATATTTATTCGTAAATATAATCTGATTGATCTGGGTGATGAAGCACTTAAAATTTGCGGATACATTTTCCCAACACTGACACATTTAACTTGTCTGATATATTTGCAGCGCTTATGTCTCGCAGCGGGGCGGAGTTAAGCTGCGTTCACGGCAACAATGTTACACAAACGTTGGAATATTCACAACGCGTTTGCTGTGAATGATTAAGGTATTGACTTCCTCATATGTCTTCATGATCATCTCCTGCTTCTCATCGGAGAAATAAAAAGAGGTTCCTCTGAGTTTATTTGCTATTGTACTGTTAGAACATCGTGGTGTCAGTGCTCGATTACTATCCCTTCTGAAGAGGAACGGACACGCGCATTTATCCAGAGGATTGACGTCTGGCTAGAATTAACGAGACCGTTTCAGCGCGGATCAGCCGTGAAGAAACCCAGATAGCCTGATGTCAATCATCTCGCTAATTTAAACTGGAGATTAGGACATTTGCCTGACTTTGTTTAGCCAGGTACGAAAAATAGGGCCCTGGTGTTGTATGTTAGATTAATATCTCAATAACTTCATTTCAGTCTGAGCGTCTTCGCGTCTAGCCGGACAATGACATCATGAGGCAGCAGTGGTAAAGAGGTTGTTGGGAACGATGATTGAATCGTAAAAAATCATATGGAAGAATTCCATAACTCCTTTGTTTTACTACCATAATTCTATTTTCCCATTTAATCATTTATCTCATGCCTGCATTGGGCCTAAATAATGTTGTTTTTACAGCACTGTAGATATTACAGGGCAAGTCTTGGATATGTTGGCCTTATATTCTTTATGTGCCCATGTCTCTCTTTAGGATACCATTACTGGGCCAGAGGCAATGGGAGCCATCAGTATGTGGGTGTAGGTGACCTCCTCTCTTCCTGCTGTGATTGCTTGTTGACAGGTCCTGTTCGAGGGACGGCTGAGCAGTGATAAGAGTCAGTGAGAGAGCACAGGCACTGCAGATAGAACGACCTGCCACAGAGAAACCCGGGGAGGGGTGAGGCATCTTCCATCGAGATACACTTCCTTTTTAATAATGTTTACAGAGGGTAGCAATGAGATGTTTTCATTCACCTAAAAAAACGCCAACAGAGACTCAACCCTAAAGACTGACGTTCACTCTGCCATTACCGTCTTATCTTGAGCCAATGAGGATGCGATAGTGGGAAATTACCCACTGATATGTGTGTGGGCAGAGACAAAGGCTGCTTGTGTACTGTTCCCTAGCACAGGTTAGAGGATTCGGTTACGGTTATGCTCTTGCTGCTATGGCAAAGGAGGACACACGCATCCCTCTGTGGCACAGTCTCAGTGGAGTGAGAGATCACAACATAATTTCCGGGCAGGAAGGAACTTGCTGGTGGAACATGTGAGGCAGAAGGCCACTGAACAGGCGTGAACATTTACACAAATTGCTGGCAGTCAAAATGACTGATTACCTCGGAGGGCGTGCTGTGAAAAGTCAATTCAGCACTCAAACCCCCTCTATCCCTCAGCATTTACATGCTGGCCCACAAGCCTTCATGCACCTCTCCCTGGGGTGTTCAAAATGTAAAATCATTAAAATACTACCAGCGGTTAGCCTTCATTGTAATTTCTGTAGTGTGGCTTGAAACTCCTTGTGCCTAAACTGTTGCATTAGTCTTCCGCAGCCACACCTACAAGAGAGAAAACATGTTTTTAAATGTTCCTGAATCTATACTGTTTCCTAAAACACAGCTCTATAGTTGCAATAAACCATCAGCAGAGCTTATAAATAATATAAAAGCTCCAGGATATGACATTACACTCTATGTAATTCCTGTAGCACTTAGATGACTGCAAACCTGATGAAGTTAACAAACAATAGCCTCAGTGCTTTAGTGCAGTGTCTCTGCTACTGTAAGTGCTCTCATACGAGTTGAGTCTCACTCCCAGTGGACTTGGTCAGGGCTTCTGTTTGCTCGCTCTGTATTTATAGCCTGTTTTCTACCGGAGGAGAACTAGCTGTCCTCAAACTGCCCTTCACATCTGCAGAAACACTAGCCTGTGCCCCAGTGCCACCACACAGCCAGACCCCGATATGTCTCACTCTATTTTGTGAACTCCCTGACACTTGGAGTCTCTCGGAAATGTTACAAGAATACTGCACGGCTTGCTTTTGAATAATTAGCGGGGAAAGCACTATACTTACTCTGGATTAGTCACCAAACACCCTCTCTAACAAGTCTAGTTTGACATAATTGTAGCCAGTATATTGTACATTTAATTAAAAAATTTCCTGAGGATTTCTGCAGCTAATTTGTTATATTGACAACATTTTGGCTATGAAACTGTTGTACATGCTGACTGTTATTCAGATGGGTTTCTGGTGGGTTGACCAAGGATAAACTGTGCCAACAGTACCTGCAAGAACAATAATAAAAACATGACATTTTGGAAAAAACTGCTATTAGCTCTCCTGTCAAGAGTTAGATAAGAGGATTGATACCGCTCTTAAATATGAGAATAGTAGCAAAAAATACTTTCCCAAAATGTCAAACTATTCCTTTTGAGAAAATGTATATTTCAGTTTATCAAATATATGTAATTTACTTTGGCTGGTCCACCTAAATACATTTTCTTCTCCAAAATCAGCAAATAAAGGTATTATAAAATGACCTGTAGCTTATTTGCATTTGATAAGGTGTTTTAGGTACACGGAAGGGTTGTAGAAGACATTTCAGCTAAACCATGTGGTCGGCTTCTAATGTTGTCACAGTTAACATTTCTATTTTGATGACCAAGCTCTCTTTGCGTTCCTGCTTATTTTTTATCTGTTGACACGCAAGCACTCAAAAAACTCACTGCTTATTTGGGTTTTAATTCCATTTCCATTGTGTCCCTTTATTGTCACAGTGTAAACCATTTCTTTAACTCCATGTCCATATGGCTTCTCTCAGTGGTGGTTTGCCTAAAGCCCTTTACCAGTGACCGTGTCAAACTGCCTTCCGCAGATCATGGGCCTTTGACAGAAGAATAGATTGCATGTATTTATATTTCGGCCGAAAAATTTAGCAGTCTGTTGCCTGAGGGTGTGGTTGCCTATCAACGTCATTCATGATTTTTGAAGAGAGAGATGTCACACTTTCTTCTGTCAACATGAACAAGAAGAATGTTGTTCCATGTTTCAAATGGACGAGTGTAGTAAGTAAAGTCTTCAGGCCAGGGCTGCTGTTACAGTTACCCCATCCATCTATACAATGCCTCCACAACTTGGATAGGCAGACTACTGTTATATTACCTTGAATATCTGTCAGTTCTGTGAATTAAAGTCTTAATTGAATCCACAATTTTTTTTTAAACTCATTCCAAGGAGCTCCTGAGAGAGAGAGAGAGAGAGAGAGAGAGAGAGAGAGATTTATTTATTTATTTTTATCTATAGGCTGTCCCTCTGCATCTCCTCCCCCATGCATCCTCTCCCTTACAGGCTGACAGTGTAATCATGGACCAGTACAGCGTTTTATGGGGGCTTCTTTAATAACCACCAGTACCGCTTGACCTCTATGAGTCCCCCAAAGGCACCACCTCCTGCAGCCATCCCCCACCTCAGCCTCTGGACCAGGTTGACTGTCCCCTCATCAAACCTCCCTCCTTTCTCCCCAAACATTCCCCCAGCCTCCAGCCTCCATCCTCCACTGCTGACATGCTCAGATGCTCCAGTAATGTCATGTCGGTCTAAAGGTCATGCCTGACCTGTCATGGTGGATTGGGCCTCAGACCTAACAGCATTCTTTGGGGACCACTGCAAGGCGTGCCCGTCTCCTTGGCAGTAATTTCTCACCACTGAAAGATTGAGTAACCACTTGTCATACGTAGAGTTTGGACTGTTTTGCATTTGACACATGTAACGGATACTTTACCAGTGGATGTTATCCATCTACACTAATTAAACTTTAGGGGAAAAATTGAATACATTTCGAGGCCAGACGTTTCCCCACAGACAGATGTTTTTAGTTTGATTGATTTCTTCTAGATATTTGAAAATGGCTTTACCAGAACAAAGATCCAGTGTGTGATGGAAACTTGCTGCATGGGGGATGTTTGAAGGCAAGATCAATTACAGTGTGGAGACATGCTGTGGTGTTGTGCTATGTTGTGTTGCCTTTGGAAATGAAGCAGAGATCAAAGCTAAGGAGGCAAGGATCTTATTCTGTAGCCTCTTAAACAGGCCAACAGTTGACCATTATACCATATATAAATATACATACACATGATATCCAACCAGCATATAGCTGTTATACTGAGACCTTTGTTTTTCTAAACCTACTTGTTATTATCCTTTACAGGAAAAACCGTATTATAGCTTTGCTATTATAAAAGGCTGTAACAATAAGATCTTATCTTACTTCACTAAGATAAGAAAAAACTTGGATTCATAACAGCTCACTCACATGCAGAATGTTGTGTGTACTCTCTAGCACTGCCTATTAATAATTTATCAATGGTTTTACAATAGCATCTTTTTGCAAAGTATCAGACAACCCACTGTTTCTTCTCCACATGAAAAGCTGTTTGTTCAACAGGCTCATTCATTATTGCTATGAATAGTTTGTCTAATGGGTGCACAAGAGGTGGTAGCGACTTGGCACAAAGGCCCGAGTTGCCCCTGTGGAGAGCTGTACGAGACCAAGCTTCTGTGAGTCAATACAATGAACACAGAGCCAGGTCCTGGCAGAGTGGTTGGGGCCTGAGAAGCTCAGCAGGCTGGACGGTGGTTGATGTGCACGCGATGCATGCCTGAATGTATGTGTTCTCTTTGGGTGTATGTCTCCATTTGTGTTTCTTTTGTGTGTATGTATGTGCGGGCCATGGGCTCCTGGTGATTGATTGGGATGTTTCTATTTCCTCTGGACCCTCCTGACAGATCATCCATCCTTAAACAATTTGGCAGTGCCCTCAGAGCCAGAGTAGGCTGAGAGAAAAGAATGGGCCACACAACTGACAGTAGCCTTAATGAAAGACTCATCGGAGGCTCCAGGCAACCAGGAGGCGAGTGGTTTCTGGGATGGATGGAGGAATAACATGCTGTCAGGTACGGGTGGCCATTGAAACAGGAAGACTTTATGAGATTCTGTAGGCAACAAGTAAAGGGGTGGCAGAGCTCTGGTCAAGTGAGGTAGTTTCGGAGATGAAGCCCTCGTCTGAAGATTACTGGAAATGCAGGAGTGTAATTTGAAATGGTCAGAAAGGGAAATGAGAGGTGATTGCAGCGCACTTTTACAGACGACATACAGCTGATGTATATACTGTTAGGGCAAATGTGACTTAGAAAATGGAACAATTATTGTTTAATAGGAGCCATAATTTAGTTAAATGCAATAAGCTGAATTGGGATTCAGTTGTAAATGACTCTTGTGTGGTTTCAGTGTAGTCCACTATATATTTGAATAACCACATGACTGGTAGCACACTGGTTATTTTGTATACAAGTGAAACCAGTGATGAAAAGCTTTGGGCTGCTGTCGGCCATGGAGATTTATAGGGCACAGCTGCACAGAGTTGTCTTTGGTCTCTGTGTCAGCCCTGTAACTGCAACCTAACCTCTTAGCACTCTGTGATGGATAGATGCATTTAAGACGGGTCAAAAGTCCACTTCAAGTCACTTGTTGGGGCAACCAGACTTTAATCTTGAACCCTGCAAGGCTGCCTGTGAAATAGCTATGTCTTGGCCTGATGAACAAAGTGAGGAGACTTGCTCCAATGAGTCGAGGCAGGATGGATGAAACCTTGGCTCTTGTCCCACTCCTCAGTATCTGCTCTGATCACCCTGCTCTGATCATGGCCAGTGTGCACAATTCCATTAGCTGTCCCTCTCCTCTAATAAGGCTTGCAAATGCATGTGAGCAATGGAGCAGAGTCACTGTAACAGACTCCCAAATTTGTTTTGACTCTCCACGCTGTCATCTCCTTGTTGTAAGTGATCGCTTTTGTTTTTCCAAGAGCTGGCTGTGCATCTCCTGGTGGAAGCGGGCCAACGGCAAAGCCAGGTAATAAAGGCAGCATTAGCAAGCTAATTAGGCTCCAGACCTGCTTCGGCAGAACAAATCATCTCATCACGTCTTTCACAATAGGGCATTGCAGCTCTTCCGAGTAGCAGTATTTCATAGCCAATTTCCTGCACCTCTGCTGTATTCACCAACTTTTGTCAATAAATCTCCCCTCATATCCATATTTATTGAGCTGAGAGTTGGAGGCCGGGAGTGCTGGGCCCAGATAATGAAGACAATGTTTCAGCGTGGATTGAAATCCCTCTGTGAGGTTTAACACATCCCACTGATACTCATTCTTCTATAGTCTGATGCGTACACAGGCCTTGTAAAACTGACTTGATGTCAGCGCCACGTCTTGGCTGTCAGAAAGGCAATCCATTTATTTTGACTTACAATAGTGTGAATGTGTATGTTTTGTTGATTCTAATGACTTGATTCAGTAAATACCGTCCAGACCTCTGTAAGGTACTCTGTGTTGAGGGAGGAATGCATTCAGCACATATTCTGTCTCAGTGTGTGTGTGTTGGTGCATTCACGAGTATCAAATAATGACCCTCTTGATGAAAACCACTCCCAATATGTGTGAACTGCTGTATCCTCCCAGGAATGTTGCAAGTGTGAGAGCCCCCAATCCTGCTGTGGTTGAATCTGGCAGAATCCAATCCTACTGTATCTTTGAGTGGAGATAACAGGCATGGTTTTGTAGTCAGTGTATGCCCTCTGCATCCACAGCCATCCATGGATAGTCCTGCTCTCACTATAAGAGAAAGTGGGATTATGCGTTTTAGCCTTTCAGAGTCCTTTTCTCCTCCTTGCCTCTTGTGTTTTCACTCTCTGTCTCTGAGGAAGGTCACCTGAAGGAGGTAATCCCTATTCCTTTCTGTTTATTCATCTGAGGGGCTTTGTGGCCAGCAATAGAGCCCATCCACTGATCAGCAAAGCAAGAGCCAGCACACAAACGGAGAAGCAGAGGGGAACAGCTCGATGCATGATATTGCTGCCTCTTATCCCCTTGGTGTGAATAGCAAAATAAGTGCCTCACTATAAAGCTTAAGGCGATGCTGAGATTTGAAATATGTATGAGTTGCGGTTTTCAAATACATTGTGCAAACTTACTTATAGGATGTGACCAGTAGGTCCCTCCCTGATTCAAAGCAAGTGTGTTTGCATGTGTGTGGCGGGGGACACACAGAGAGGAAACCCAAGGGATCGCAAGCTGTATTTACATTCAGCTGCTTTCTGGTAGATGTCTTGGTATGATTTGTTGACATCCACTTCTATAGAGAGAGCTCCACAGGGAAAGGCCGCCTGCTGGGATGTATAGCTGTTGTACGTGTCTGGGTGCACAGTAGCTGTTTGGCCGGGTATTGTGCCTCATAGCACTCTTGCGCACTTGTTCAACTATAACCAACATTTGGCTAACTCCGAAGCAATAATGTCATCACCAGAAGACATTCGTTGTTTTTCCCAATTTGATGTCTGAGCCATTTGACGATGTGTGCCTTCAATTGGCACGACTGATGATGGGAGAGTACAGAAACGAATCACCTCCACGTGGGAGGAAGTGTTAGCCATCAGAGTTATGCTAGTGAGGAACATTACCCTCCTCTGTATGTAATGAGACATATTTAAAACAGCAATCATCCCCTCCTTTGAACTCTGGGTCACAGTGTGGAATCAATCCCTTAGGTGATTGAAAAGAAAGGCCATATGTGAGTGAGACTGAGCATATTAACCAAGGTCACACACGCTGCACACGCAGTCTGCATGTGGATGTTCGCTCAGAAATTGCTGAGCACGATTCAATCTATGGCTTAGAATCACATTCAGACTCTAAATCATCGGTCAGGTCATTAAGTGGACTGCGGATCTTCTCCAAGCCGTTTCTTTCAATTGAATCAGAGTATTATTCTGGATAATTTGGTTTGGAGATTAGCACTTCATACCGGCTACAGTGTCCATAATTGCTTTAGGATGAAGAAGGAAGAAAGACTTTGGAAAGAGACATTTCAGTGGATAATTCATTTAAGTCTGCAGAGCATTAGCTGTTTTTTTTTGTTGACATTTACAGCATTCTTACATAGTTGTATTTAGTAATTTAAATTTAGTTTATTATGTCATCAATGTTATTCATCAGAGCCTATATTAAAATATGTTTGTCATGAAGGCTCCTGCCTATTTTTCCTCTGAGCTGGCACTTGTAGGGATGTCCACATAATTCTTTCTCGAATAATACTTTTACAATCACTGTCCCCGTTATTGGGAAGGGAACTTCCACTAATGCATTAGTGAACTTTTAAATGTTATGAAATAAATACATTTAGGATTCAGCGTTAATGTTCTTTTTTTCTTTTCTTTGCCAGACAATTTTTGGAACAAAGCTCTTGCACTTTAGCTCATAAACTTTTCTCACGAGTGCCTATACTGGGCATTTGCAACTCTCAACAGAAATGAACAGAAAATGACTACTTCTCTCATTAGCAGTGGACTAAACAATGTGTTTAATTATTTTTTAACCTGTTGTCCAATTGGCAAGTGAGTAGCTAGATTTACTGCCCGATGGGGCATCTTATACACCGGGAAAGCGAGCAATCCTTATTGTTGAGCCCTGGAATTAATTAAATTCTGCATCAGTCAGTGTTTCATATGAAATTAGGATTTCTTTTTATTGCATTTGTTTTCTCAAGTGATGAGTGTGTGACAAATACTGCTACTCTCCAGTTGACTCCTGGGAAGAGTGTTTTACACATTTAACTTTCATCACTGAGGTACTACAAGCCCCAGCCAGTCCAAATCATCCATTAGTGAGTCAATAGTATTCTCAGTCAATTATATGACAAATTAGACCATTTTAATTAGATTCCTTTGCTTCCTCCCCAAACCGACTTCACATTTTGTTATCTTGCCAATTTAAGACTGCTCTGTACAGATAGTATAGAGTCAAGTAGCATGATAGAGTCTCCATTTTAAAGAAAAAGTCACTTTCACGCCATCCCAGCAATACAATATATATCCATTATTTGCCGCTAATGAGAATTGAGAAAGACATAAAGCCTCTGCATTGTCTGATAAGAAGACAATAATGATGCTAGCATATTAATAGTCTTGTAAAGGTGTTACCATATGGGTAGCTAATTAAGCAAGAGGGAGATAAGAGACACTTCTTTTCAGTAAAGGTCAGCATCTGATGCTACTGGAAAACGCAGAATGTAAAGATTGTGAGGAAGAGGACAGAAAACATTTCTTCATCAAACTGGCATAGCATCACTACTACAAGCACCACAATTCAAACGAAACACCTGACCGTCAGCGGTTTAAGCTGATCTGTGTGAACAGTTCCCCTGCTTTGTGTAAGCTAATGATTGAAACACTGTTGAGTCTGAGCTCTCTGTTGGATAGGAGAGGCATGGTGACATATACATATCCACGGCGCTGGAAATAAATCCTCGCAGCGCAGGCAGACATCGTGAAAACAGAAAGCTATACTACTGTGATAATGAACTGACAAGACCTGCTCTGCTAGTGCACCGCCATAAACCCCAACGGCAATTTATGAGTGCAGAGTGACCAGAACACCTCCGCCTGCCTCCACAGATAACTACCACAACCTTGCAGATCATAGTGTCAGCTATAGAGAGCCTGTTGAAAACATGACGTGTGTCAGCCAGGAGCAGAGAGGTCTGTGGACTGACAAAAGTTCATATTTGACCAAGTTGCCATCGTCATCTGTTTACTGTGCTGTTAAGACTTCCTCACTGAGCCCTCTGTGACATTTTTAATGACTCCTGTAATAACTGCTCGATAGACGGCGTGTAAAATATATGATGTATAAAATGATATAATATTGAACATTCAGTTAGATTCACTTATAGCCGGAGGACAGTGATTTCAATTATTCAGGGGAATGTAATTACGAACCTCACCATCCAGGTCTCTGCCACAAGCAAAGATCATCCAGGGTCTGTTTTTATTGATATTCTCATTTCTGCCCCAGTCAGGGATTTCCGCAATGCTACACCACAGATCTGCTGAACATAATTACGACAGTGCCTCCCAGGAGGAGCTGGACACCTAGAAGGTCTGGATAACAAGCCCGTACTAAATTAGTAATATGGTAAATAAAACACTCGTAGGATGAAAATTCCAATATGCCAAGCCCTGGAGTCAAGGAAAGGTTTAGAGGATTCGAGGGGTCTGACAAAAATGTCGTGAGTGTTATTGATCTAGGATTTCCGAGGTAACGGAGGGACAGCTGGTATTACAGACTCTTCTGACCTCTGTTTTTTGTTTGTCGTGATATGTGAAATTATTGGGTTTCAGAAGTGACCGGTTTCAGAATTGTATTTGCCTCACTACATTGATGCAATAAAATATTGCACATCATTAAAGGAATAACTCGACATTTTGGAAAATACGTATTCACTTCCTTGCGAAGTGTTGACAAGGTTGATACCACTTTCTCATCTGTACATCGGATTAGCTTAGTTTAGCATTTAGACAGGAACAGCTAGCCTGGCTCTGTCCAAAAGTCTAAAATCTGCCTATGCTTTTGATTAAATAGTTTCATATTGCAGGTTTTCTCGTGTCCTGTCCTTCAAGGCATAATGTGGTGGACTTCCAAATCTTAAAAGCAAGACAGAGTCGAATGTGTTTAGACCTCTCTGATTAGTTCTTTGGAATTACACATCGTCTGTGTGAGGGTGATTACAGAAGAAAGCTTAAATCTCTAATTTGCCTTTGCCACTCTTGGCTCCCTGTTGCTCTTGTTATTTAAAAGTAGCATTTGGATCTGATGCAAAGGAAGGAGGTGGAACAATGAGCGGTCATTATTGCCAACCGGCTCTGCCTAGAGTGCATTGGGCACATTTTTCTGTGAAGTCGAGGAGATCCTCACTGTTTGTAGGTGGTTGTTCCCTTGTACTCCCTCCATTAATACAAATAAAATTGCATTATGCAGCCTTGCATGAAAATGTAATCTTACTTTTATGCCATCAGTGAATGCTTTGGCTGATGCAGGACGTCATCAGCATCCATGTTTCCCAGGTCATTTGGGTGATAGACCTTGAGCTCCTCAGAACCATAGCAAGTATCAGCCCTGTGTTTTAAAGGCAATAAAATCCCTCCAATATGCAGCTTACGTCTGCACTCACCTTTCAGAAGCCTATGCCTCTCTTTCCACTTTGCTTGCACTGGCAGTGGAGATGAAATACTAGCCCCCAGAAAGCCATTTGGCACCTAATTGAGCAATCCTATTACTTTTCTCTCCCTTTAGACTGTGACTTTCATTGCTTCAAAGAGATGGTTGGAAGCGGGTGTAAATGATTGTGTTACAGTAGGTGTGAGTATATGTGTATTTAAGTAACTTTGTTGTGATTGTGTGTGTGTGTGTGTGTGTGTGTGTGTGTGTGTGTGTGTGTGTGTGTGTGTGTGTGTGTGTGTGTGTGTGTATGTGTGTGTGTGTGTGTGATTGATTGTGTGTGTGATTGTGTCCATCTATGTGCACTCTCATAGCCTCTCCTCAGCTGAGCTACCTCAAATATTAAACATTGATTGGGTTCAGATGGACCACGTTCACCAGAAAGGAGTCAATCTTAACTCCTCATGTGGTGGCTCATGGAGGACCAATTCACTATTTATAAACCTGGACATAACGTGTGGGCACAGACAGAAAACCAGCTATGGTTACC
Source organism: Myoxocephalus aenaeus (assembly GCA_038501785.1). Lineage (NCBI taxonomy): Eukaryota > Metazoa > Chordata > Actinopteri > Perciformes > Cottidae > Myoxocephalus > Myoxocephalus aenaeus. The sequence continues at coordinate 5,353,543 of JBAMJR010000097.1, forward strand.
TTTTCTTTAAATCCCAGTGCAAGAAAAGATTCTGTCTTTGAGGTGCGACACATTATTGACGGTATTGAAATTGTTTCCTCTGGTAATGTTCGTACAACAGGCAATCCTATAAAGTATTACAGAATGATTTGAATATCTTGCACTTAGTTAATACTGATGACGTGCCTTGAGCATTTTTCTTAGACTTAACAAAGCCCCTTCAAGGACACAGAAGATATCAAGAAACATTTTTCACTGCTTGAGTCTTACTCCCCTTAAAAAGTCAACTTGTTTTGTGTAATGTGTATTGATTTCATTATCACCCTGTGGCAGTTCAGATGTAAAAACTTCAGCAGCAGATGATTTCTTTGTAAACAAAGATGTAAAATTGTTCCTGTTTGTTACACTGTGCTGTTTGTCTGGACCTCAGAAAAAGTAGAACAAAAACAGTTTGACAGCAAAAATAGGGAGAAATATGCAGCTCAGATTGTCTTAAGTGTTTTTTGCAATTTGAGCCGAGCCCATTAGAGCTACCGTACATCTCAAACTAACAACACATTAGCATAGAGCATCTAACACCTGCTCATTTAGTCATCATCAATTTATGGACTTTTCTGCATCACTAAGATGCCACAGAGTTTGAGATTCATGCCGACAGACAAGCTTAGATGTTGAGACCATCCTTTGTTATCTTTTTTAAATAATCCTGGCTACCTGTGGAAAAATGTATAGACTTTGATATATGATGGTTAATACATTCCTAATACTGCACTTGAATAAAGTGGATGTAACTTCTAATTTCCTTTGAAGATATAAATGACAAGCGATAAGTTCAATATTTCTTCTCAGGATTTCCATAATTAGAGTCCCAGACCAGAATCTGATTTAAATCTTTTCTGGTCTAAGATATGCACCGACATTCTCTTGGAGATGATTAAATTATCTTCAATCAGCATTTAACCAGTGGGGCTGTAATCTGGGAGTTGGAAATGGAATCTCTTGGGGATATGTCTTTCCTTTGTAGGATTATGTACCCACTGGCTTTATGCGTGTGCGTGTGTGTGTGGATGTCGGCCTGACTGGCGACACATATATTTCATTCCTCTTTGGATCAGTTGTTAGCTTCCTTATTTTTTGGATATGCTGGTAGGAGCACATGTGCACAGTGTATGCTGTGACCATGTGGGCTTGCACTTCAGTTTGACATATTAACCCATCAAAGCAAAAACATTTCTTCGAATTATGTTTATTTTAAAAGAAACACATTTAAAAAATATAATTTGAAAAAGGATATAAGTAGAAATCTATCAAATGAAGATGACATCTGTTGTTTGGATCATTCAGGGAGGCAGGGCATTGCAGAACCATACTCCTTCCAGGCAAGAGATTGCGTCTCTCTTTAATGCACCTACAAGAGCACACGACTAATGTTGCATTCTCATGCGTGCTCTGGTTTTATCTCTGTCTCCATAGGGGACCATCAGGGCTTTAGATGTGTGGCTACCGTACAGCAGCTGCCCGTGCCCGCTCCTCCCTTTGTCCTCCATTTTATATAATCAAATAAATCACGGAGAATGGAAAAATGGCCCTGTCTTTTTTCCTGTAGAAATAGCTGGTCATGTCAAGCGCACGGCACACTTTACTGCATAATTCAACAGGCTTGATTAGTTTTAAATTTCCCAGGTTTATTTATTCTATTTAAATGTGCTGTGAAATCCAGTCCTTTCCAGTAACTGTGGATTGGTCCGAATGGGAATACAGGTCTTCACTCATTTGACTGTGTGAATTTAGAACAATGCAGAGTCGCATTATGGACGACTGCTTTCAGCTTCAATTTATTTGAACAATATAAATGATTTTGACTCAGCTCATTTCCTTTGCCTGTGGCTGCTAATGTCTTGATCCATCTAAAGATAGCCTTGAACCTCTAATTACGCTCCGTGGTCTTGATGTATTAGCTCTCATTCAGTGATAGAGAAAAGACTGGACTTCTAAATTGAATCGTCACCTCTCCCTGAAACATTAATGCCATTGCTATAGCAGAGAAATCCCTCCGTCTTTTCTGAACCAACTCACTTCATTAAATCCAAACGTCCTCAGGGTTGATTCCTGTGATTTATTGTAGACAGTTTTCTGTGAATTTGTAGAAAAACTGTAGTAAAGAGTTAAATATGTCCCTCTGTGCACCCCTCAATTTTCTTTGTGTTTTCACTGCAGGTCAGAACTGTTGAGGGCTTGCTCTGGCTTCAGGGGACCCAACAGATTTAGGTCTTATCAGCCCCAGCAGCCCCGTTCATGGGCCACCGAGCGATGTGGCCCTGGAGCTGCCCACATACTGGGACTGCTGCTGGGCCTGCTGGGCCTGGTGCACTGTCTGCCTGCCTAAAACCCCGAACAAAACATCGCAGGGGCTGCTGCCCAAGCAGTGCCTGATTATATAAATAATCGTTACAAAGTTTACTTCTGTCAAAACATCCCAATAATATACTGTAAACAAATATTTTATCACACACCTATGGATACACATACACCAACAAAACTGCATAAATGTTAATGAAAACACGGCTAACTGTCATGGCTAAAAACCTAAATAGAACCGACCATTAGAGAGAGGAAGGGGAATAAGTCCAGTGGTCAAGCCAACTCTGGTCACCACGTAGGTGAAAACCCCATTTGCAGTTTTGGGGCGTCAATTATGTCAACCATTTGAACAGGGGACAATGTTTATTCATGCAGAAATGCATCGACGGCCTTTCACCTGTGTGCATCTCTGATGATTTATCTCTGCACATCCCCCAACGCCGGCGATCTCCAGATACGCAGAAAACCTCAGCTAAGACCCCCTGCTAGATTGAATCCATTGATGCAATCCTCCCCAAATGTTCAGCTTTGCTCTATCAGTGAAGCCAGATACATTTTGCAACTGACAAATATGATCTCACCTAAAAGTTGCCACTTTTGATCACAACACCATCAAACAAAGACACTTTGGCTACAAATTATAAAATAATGAAAAACATCATGTTAAAACAGGTAATTAAGAATTGGCTTTCCAAAATGAATCCCTTGTGGAAATACTATTCTATTTTCTCATAAATTCCGATGAGCATGAAAACATGATAAAAAGAATTACAGTACAGAAAGAAAATACTTCTACAAGATAAACACTTCTGGAGGTCCCCCGCCTTGTCCTTGTCTGCATGTTGCCTCATGCTGGGGGTGATAATGGCTGGACATGGCCCTTTCTCTGGCAGTCAGCTGCTCCCTGTACTGAGCCAGCGAAATAGGGGCCAGAGGACCAAGGCAGGGTGTGTTGCTGTGTGGACCGCGTTCAATGGACTGGTGTTGACAGCTGAGCTGGGTCGCCATTTATAGTTTACCTTGTTTAACCCGGCCCTGTGTGTTTTCTAAGCCACTAGGACCTCAAATGAGCCATCTGGGGACCAAATCTTTGAATTAATGCCTGATCAGTATACCATTTAACCATTCGATAAACCCCTCACCAAAATGCAATTGTCATAGTCCAATCGAGCTTAGCAACTAGTCGAGGTTGGTCTGTCAGGGATTTTTCTCACCAAAACCAAAAATACAACAATCAAAAGTGTGTAAGTAATGGATCTAACAGAGCATCTGTCACAGTTTGTCAGTGTGTGTCTGCCCTATAGGCTGCAAACGTTAGCTTGTCTGACAAACTAGTTTGTTATCTTACGTAGTAAGACTCAGCATTACTTTTCAGCAGCATGTCAAACTACAATATGTTATACGATAGCACCCGTGTAGTATTTGCCCATTTCTTTGAGACCGTTCCTGGATGCTACATACGTAGCTTTATTGTACTATATATACTATTGAAGGCTACCATTATTTGTCTTGGTCTATCGGATTAGGGGATGTTTTCTAACTTTTGCTAAACACATTGGTTAGCCCAAATTATAAAAGCCCTTTCTCTTTCTCCCTCACAAAGTGAAACATGAAATAAAGTGTAAATCTATCCTCGAAAGTATGTTAGCTAAGCAGCTAAACAGGACTATGTTGGACCTCTACACAGTCTTTTAGCACAATGACATGTATTTAGCTTCTGGTGACCATATTTTCAAACGCCCAGACCCTGTACTGTGCACATTCATGCATGCTCACATACGTATACACACCATTTTCATCAGGATGGGAGAATGAAGTTTTCTCTTCCAAAATCTACTAAAACATAGTTCATTTGAAACCTGTATAATAACACTAATAAACCAAAAACACAAGGATTCCATAGGTGTCATTGAATTAGTAATTGTCAGATAACTTGAAATCAACACACAGGGCATTTGATTGTGTGCAAAAGCGCAGGCTGTCCGTCTGTGACACATTCTCTGCCACCATTATATATTGATATAATAAGTATGAAGAGCAAGTGAAACCGGAGTCAAATTCCATGTATGTGCAAATTTACATGGCCATTAAAGCTGATTCTGATTCTGATTCTGATTCTGATATTGGGACATCTTAATATGGTCTTTTATATTGTCATACAACAAAAACGTACCCTTGCAGTGAGTGCATTTCCAACCAACTCGTGAAGCTAAAACTAGCTTAATTTGCTAGCTAATCAAATTTGTTCACCAGAGTTATAATTTTAGCTAGAAAAGAAGAGCCGTCTTTTCTCTACCGCTGTCTTAAATCAAGGATGGCTTTTTTTTTTAAATAAATTTAATATTTGTAAATGAATCCTTGAAATGTGCATAAACTTGCATATTCTTTTGCAAATATTCAGACATTTCTGTTAAATGTATACTCCATTTGGATAGAAACCTGGTTTATAAAATGCATATCTGCCATTTCTACCCCTCCTGTGTCTACCACCGCTCACATCTGTTGATAGTAATTGGAGGGAGACTTTCTTGCCAACTGTTTATTTTCCTCCATTTCTTTTTTCCTGAGAGCATGTGATGTACAATTCCTGGGAGAGGCCAAACTGGTTAAGGATCACTGCTGGGGGACTTTCTTTGCTCAGGTTGCCAGAACAGACGTTTCATCTCTTGCACATTGAAGCAGCGCGACTTAGAAGGAAAACCAGATCAAAAGCTGGGCAACAGCTAAGGTGACAATGACAGAGACTCGCTTATATCAACACCGACACGCACACCTCTGGTAAGTTCAACTGAGAGAGGTATGGACAGTATCTTCAACGCCCAGAAGCAAAACACATCTCAGATAATCAACGATTTTTCTGTATGGTTTTAAAAATAGAGACATGTAGAGAAATTAAAAGGAGAATATATGGAGAGCATGAGGCCAAATTTAAGAAGGGATGAGGGAGCTCCCACCAGATGTGAGAGCATTAATTACTCCTAATCAAAGACTGTGCCAGCGTGGTGACAGTGGCAAGCATGCAGGAGACACTCAAGGTCGTTAGTGACACACATACACACACAGCATGAATGCCAACCAGCGCATCTTGTGTCTAGCGCTCCGTCCCACGAGTCTGTCTGAGCTATGTTAAGATACAGTTTCACTCCATGCAACCCTGTCTCCTAAAAATTACGTTCCCCCAGAACTAACACGCATTCCCAATTACGTTCGATCAGAAACGTATCTCCTCCCTGATTATGTTTGTGTTTGACGTATTACACATACGTTGATTATACACGTATAGGTTGATTAAACACGTATGTTGATTATACACATATTTTTGTTTGATTGTTTTTATGTTTGTGTTTGACGTATTACAAATACGTTTATAATCGTGTGTTTGTGTTATTGTTTTCTTGCTTTATTTAAGCATATTTTAATTTTTAAACTCTGGGGAGAAAAAAGAAAGGAGGGGCGGGGTGAGGCCAGTGACGGCCGGCCGCGCCGGGCGCCGACCGCACCGGGAGCCCGAGAGTCGGCCGCACTGGGAGCCGAAGACCGTTTGCCCGCCGTTGTTAGGCCGGTAACGGGCCGGTCTTCAGACAGCTTGCACCGGGGCTCGGTCTTCAGACCGCTTGGCCGCCGCCGTTAGGCCGGCGGTAACAGCCTCCTGACCACATCCACACATCTTAACTGTACTGGTCTTACAGAAATGTTGTTAAGATGTGTGGATGTGGTCAGAAATGTTCTGAACACATTCATATCAGTTAGTATTTTGAAAACCGGATGTTGGGTCCCGTGACTCCTTCCGCCCGTTTGAATATTTTTCACGCCAGATTCTGCACTTGATGTGACCACAGAGATCCGAGTGTCTGCTGATGATCGCAGTGGTTTACTGCACTAGATGGAGTTTATCACAAACTTTGGGCTGCATTCACAAACAACCCGACTCAGAGAAGACCGGAGCCGGCGCGAAGGAGGCTGTTACCGCCGGCCTAACGGCGGCGGCCAAGCGGTCTGAAGACCGAGCCCCGGTGCAAGCGGTCTGAAGACCGTCCCGTTACCGGCCTAACAACGGCGGGCAAACGGTCTTCGGCTCCCGGTGCGGCCGACTCTCGGGCTCCCGGTGTGGCCGGCGCCCGGCGCTCACCCCGCCCCTCCTTTCTTTTTTCTCCCCAGAGTTTAAAAATAAAAATATGCTTAAATAAAGCAAGAAAACAATAACACAAACACACGATTATAAACGTATTTGTAATACGTCAAACACAAACATAAAAACAATAAAACAAAAATACGTATATAATCAACATACGTGTTTAATCAACGTATACGTGTATAATCAACGTATGTGTAATACGTCAAACACAAACATAATCAGGGAGGAGATACGTTTCTGATCAAACGTAATTGGGAATGCGTGTTAGTTCTGGGGGAACGTAATTTTTAGGAGACAGGGTTGCTCCATGAAATGAACTCTAAATTCTTAGCAAACAGGTCCTGAAAAATTCATCATCCTCTCTTATGTCACGGTATTGAAGCTCAAAATATCCCTCAATGTCCACAGATTCTAAGTCCTATTGATCCAGTTTCCACAAACCAGAAAATGTTTGGGAAAAAAACCCCAAGGGAAATAAGAAGCATAATTAACTGTATGATAGTTATTGTCTCACTCTGTTTATAGTGATATGGGTCTGTGGAGCCAGTGTTTTTCTACAGCTCTAAGAGGATTACAGGTTGTTTGTTACGGCTGGTGTCTGGGTAATGGTGATAAGACAGAGACAGTGTGTTGCAGGTGTACCAGTCCCTGCCAGGAAAGGTGAGATGACTTCTTCTTCCAGAGATGAGCAAAAGTTGTTTTCCATCTATAATTTAGAAAAAAACATATTAATCTTATATTAGTAGCATGTCCATTTTTTTTTTTGCCTATATTTTGGGGATATTGTTATACAAAAATAGACAAAGGAGAGTGTTAACTGACAAACTAGCTGATGAAATCAAATGCAAACCTGCAGTAAAGTTTGCAATAGAATCAAGATGAAAACACAAGACTGACAAATTGTCACACATTAGCGTTATGGTAGCGTTATATTAATGGTTACTACACAAGCATGCAAACAGACCTTTATTTTCACATCCGGGACATATAATTAGTAATACAAAATATACGTATATATAGATTCCAGCCACTTTAAAGAGAAAATTATTACTTCAACCCTGTTAAATACTATCTATTATAGACGTGATGGCACCAACTGTGGGCAATAGTAGCATGTTCTCATTTGCTTTGGCATGGGACTGATATCTAGCATATGATATCAGTTTGAGAAAAAAATACAGACATGCAAATTCTGTTTGATTGATGTCTTACATTTACCAGCTCAGTTGAGCAGAAGCACAAATAGATGGAGAGTGGTGGTGACTGTCATCATTACAGCCTCTCCTTTCCAAAGGCTCCTTGGGGGCCGGCGTATCATTGGGCTCACTCCAGTGCTAATAGCCCTGTCTAAGAGCGAGCAAGGCACCTTTCGGAGGTAATGCTCTCTGCTGCAATTTTACTTGCCATTCAACTGTGCTATGTCCTGAGCTTTGCAGGAAATTACAGCAGAATGCTGATGTGGGGAATTTCCCCCCCAAAGAATATATCTCTTTTCAGACAGTCAGAATTATGAATGATGCATGCCGAACAAGTCAATCAGTCTACCATATGCCTTGAGATAAGTATGTGTGGGTTTACATCAATCATGCGTACATGCACCCAGTGTGGCCCCCAGTGTTTTCTGCTGAGCACACAACAAATGGCAACTCATCAAAATTCCAACAACGTCCCACTGCAACCTTTCCACCATGTACGTCCCTGAAATCTGACATTGTGCTTTACATGTGTGCATTTTAACCAGTTCATAGACCTTGTGAATGCTCCGGTCTATTTTCACCTCTCATTGACCCTGCAGCAGGGCAGGGAGTGCTGTAAAATCCCCTCAGCCACCTCGGTTAGGCTTGGCTGAGTGAAGAAGGAGCGCTCGCTTTGACTGCTCAGGCTGTGGATTACTCCTCAATATGGGATTACGCTCCAATGAATGAGTGCAGACACAATACCGCCAGCTCAGCTCTGAACTATACATCAGAGATGTGGCTACAGAGCTGCAATGGAATATCTGCTGATCTAGTATCAGTTGGCATATACCTGCACTGTTTACTGTCATTCACAATTGTCTCTCAGGAAACCTACCTAATGAGATGCCATGTCTCAAGATGTATTCTTGATTGACGGGGTTTTCGATAGCCCCACTCCATGATGTAATGTTGTGTTTGTGTGCTTTAAATATCCGTCACAATCACAGTGAAAAGGAAGACTGACTTTAATAGCTGAGAATCTGGTTTCAAGAACCTCTGTACCTGCTCTCCTGAAGTGTTTTGACGAGAGTGTGCCGTTTTATTTGTCAACCAATCTAAACTCTGATTGCTTTGTGGAAAGGGGCAAGGAAACCAAGAACATTCAATGATGCAGTCAATAAACCATCAACATTAACACTATGGCTAGGTTGGGTAGGCTATTAGCCGTGCTCGCTTTTGTGTTAAAGTGGTGATAATATAGATCTCCACTGACCCATATCACTAAATGACTGATATGCTGTATCTACAGTCCCTTGATAGGATCAAAATGGTATAATAGAACATAACTATACATTTATGTTACATTTGTACCTTAATTCATAACTTTATTACTATATTATTAAGAATAATCCGCCAATGTTATATTGCACGTTGAGCAGTTTAAGAAAAGAAGCATCCAAATTGATGCAGCAGAACCAGCGATAACGTTTTTTTTTTATTCCTCGCATTCCTCTTCCTTGTCAAAACCTGGTGTCTCTATTACCTCAAATGCAATTGACCATGCTAATGTAGCCACTGGCGTCAAGCAGGGCTTCTTTGCTTCATGTTTGAATCATAATGCTGAATTAACGGCACAGTCAAACCACATGCATTGGGTATGTCCCGCTGCATGGCGTTCACCACCTAGTGCGTTAAGAACCCTCCTGTGGGCTCATGTTGTGTGCCAAAGTCATCCAGAGATGAACGACTTTGTCATGGCTCCCTCCTTCATCACGATGGCTTCAGAAGAAGCCATCTTTCTTTGACAGTTTAGAAATATAAGATTGGTGTCTAGCAACCATGCATAAAACATATGTTTTCCTCAAGAGATACATGTGTAAAGTCAACATATTAACAATTCTCTTTTACAAGATGGACAGTGTTTTTAGTATTTATAATTAATAAATTGTTAAAGTTGAGTTACAGTATTAAGATTTGTTTGTGATGCTTGTTGCGGATGATGCATGACAACCTGCAGTATATAGTGCTGCATGCTTTGTGGTTTGTTTTGCCCGAAAACTATGTAAACTGTGTTTAAAACAAAGATTGTTTTCTGTTGCTCAAACTCAATTAAACTCCATTCCTGGTTTAATCCCTGTTAAATTGCCTTGACAAAAAGATAGCATTATAAACTTGTATATACCATATAAAATATACCATGTATAAATAACCTGTAGATTTAGTAAATAGATGCAGGCACTGACTTCCAGCCCTCTCAGACTTGAGTTCTTCCTTGTTCCATCAGATACTTGAACATCACTGTGTTGTTGCAAAACTGGTCATAAAGTGACTGGAAGTGAAGTTGGTCAAATTGTTTAATCTTCAGTGTAAAGATTGTAGTTGTCATGTTTAATAAACTGAAAGCAACAACTCTCTTTTTAGCAAATAAAGAAGGTTTGGTATCATTCAATGGCTGAACAGTAATGTGTAAGAAGCTACAGTTGTAGAGCCAGGTCTGTGGAACTGGTTCTGACCAGAAATGATGCTTGTTCACCGTCCCACATCAAGCACTGGACTTGCAGTTGAAAGTGGTATCAGAGTACATCTCAAGAGACAACAACTACTGCCGGAAAGCTTGCCTCCTTTTCTTTCTTCCCCGTTCCTTTGATGTCTCTATTTCTCAACCACCCTGGCTGTCTTCATCTTGCATCCGAATGTAGTTCTCGACACAGTTTACGACCCACCCTCCTTCTGCTCCTTCATCCCTCCAACCACTTCAGCAGATTTCAAAAACGTTTTGCATCCAGAGTTTATCACTCGTGAGATGCCCTTTAAGAAGAAAGGAGAGAAAAAACCTCCATTAATTGTGCGTATAAAGAATAATGAAGAGGTGTAGAGTTATCCTTAGAAGGTGGCTCAGGCCTCCCTTTTTTCGTTTAAGGATCCATCTCAAGAGCAAAAGCAGAGGGCCTTTGTGGTGCAAATGATGTTGCTTCTAAGAAAACTAGCCAGTTGGCTTTTTTAACATCGTATTTTATCTTACTCTTGTAATACCCCACACCATGAAATGTGGACTATAACAATGTAATTTCACAAATAGCACTCAAGTTACATCTGTAGAAGATATATATTTTTTTAATGTATTTCATACCATAATCCACTATAATATTTTGCAACATTTACTGCTTTTTGGACATCTGCTTCCTCTCCTTGCTCCACATTAATTGCTCTAGCATCATCTCATATTAATGAGTGTAATCCTCATTATCACATGATTAATACAGAATAGAGAGGAAGTCATGGGAAGCTAATTGCTTGTCATTGTATTTGCTTTACACTCATTTGAATCAACTAAGGCAGAATCTAAGGGCAGAATAAGCAAATCAAAGTGTTGCACAATGAGGTGAAATATAAATGGCGACTGCACATCGCAGGAGCATTATATCAAACATGTCACACCCCTACTCTCGTCAGGCCTCCATTCTTGAAGACCGTCAACAGATAGGCTTAAAAAATACCTTTTTTTTATTATTAAAAAAGCACAACTTAATTAAAAACCTTACACACCTGAGGACTTAACATTAGTTTATTTATTTTCCTAAAACCACAAATGCTTCTTTCAAATTATTATTATGAATTATTATAATATTTATATAGTTTGCAGACTTATTATACTTATTGCTATTTGATATATTTTTTATTGGTGGATCCTGTGTCTTCTTGGATTCATATATTTTCATATATATACATGTATATATGTATATATGTCTCTCTAGAATGTGGTTGAGATACTGAGATTACTCTGGTGAAATTGAATTGCAATGGAATTGAATAGAATATATAAGAGAAGCCTCTATGAGCAGGGCATTTTAAAATAACAGTCTGAAGCACAGATTTCCCATTTGCTGCCGTCTGTCCATTTAATTTCCAAGCACCATGTTCGAAAATGGTATTCATATCTCCGAAATTGAATCTCAGGTGTCTCAGAAAACTTCTTGTGACATCTGGTTCTCACCATATTTTTCACCAAAGACGGAGGCGGACAGCATAGCAAAACCATTTGTACAGTTTTGCTGCACAGAAAGAAAGAAAGAGATAGGTTGTTGTTTGGCATTCCTATCTTCTGGCAGTCAAATAAATTCTGCCTCTGAACCCCATTAAGGCTTAAGTTTACTTTAAAACAATGACATGCGTAGGCTTTACGCCAGTGTCTGAGACTTCAGCACAGACAGAGGAGGCTGAGTTTAACCTCATAATCCAGTTGTAGGTATTAATGAGTGGAGGATGAGTTAATCTGTCATTCCCCATTTTGTTCATGTCAGCCTCCATCCATAAAACAATCAGTCAGGTGGACTTGCAGGGCAGTTGGTTTTGCCCACAGAGTGCCTGTTTTTTTTAATGGCTGCTCATTACTCATTCCCTCAGATTAACACATAATTCCCCGCACTGACACACTACCCCATTTACTTTAGATTAATACAGAAAATGCTACAGTTCAGGGTAATGCTTGAACTCATGCTGTGAATGAAGCACTGAGCAGAGGGAGGTTTTACTCACAAGACAGCTGTCTCCACCCAGTGGTCACTTTGAAAATTGAGTGTAAACTCAATGCAAAGATGCATTGCAAATGGTTTTGGCTGTAATGATGATGTGTTTTCATATTGTTGCATAATATTACTCATGTTACCCGTCAATATTTATAATTTTATCTCTCTCTCGCTCTCCCTCCCTCCTTCTCTTTCTCTTATTGTGTATATGTATCCCTCCCTTGAAGTCCTCTCCCTTAAACCCACTCGGGTGTGCCTAATGAACAGCATGCATCAAAGTCCCGTCCCTTTGATCAGAGCAAACCCACAATGCCTTGCCTTGCACCCCACTCCCCCACTACTGTAGCTGTTTTCACTCCCTATAAGCAACCACAGTCATAAGTCTTCATGTTCAAACAGAACAAGGGTTCACTCTACACAAGTCATTAGAAGACTGGCCTTTGCTTGTAATGATGCTTCTTCAGTGCGGAGCTTGTTACTGGATGATGGACTGCATCGCCATAACGCTGGCTGTGTCAGAAGTGAGGCAACATGTGTCACGGTCTTAAAACAAATAGCCACAGAGTACAGCAAGGGTATTTTCTTCACATTTTCTAGGTACCTATAGGTTTTTGCTATGGACCTGCAGAGACAATGAGCCTCCCGTAGCCTCTCTTGTAGAGCCATTACACTCTGTCTTGTTGTCCACCAAGCAAATGAGATGAGAGCAGAATGGAAAGAGTGTGACAAATTGTCAAGCGGTCCAGGGGCTCAGGACAGGTGCAAAGGGGGAGGAGAGAGAGAGAGAGAGAGGAGGTTCCTTTTGGCAGGGTACATCTATTAAGTAGTTTAACAGTTACACTTCATTGCACACTAACCCACACCACGACCGCCACCATATCTGACTCCACTTCACCATTAGCATTCATCAAGCTGTAATAAGGAAGTGATGGAGGTCTGCAGCTGGAGGTGGTGTCATGTCTGGCAAGGAGAGCCATCACTTGTCCGGCTGAGCCCCCTAACAAGGGTGGAGATGCATGACATAAAATTAAGTGTTGATGAGGAAAGCTCAATGAGAAGGAACCACTTATCGGTTTAACTATGAAAAAAATGTATGGATACGGCCAAAAACTTCATATTATTGTCATTTTCAGAGAGCACAGTGTGTTGTGTTTGAAGTATGTTTAATGTTGCCTCATTTGGATAGTTTGACAAAGCTGCAAAATACAGTTCACTGTTCAATTAATTAGGTTTGATTAAAACCAAGACAATCTTGGTGTGAAGTAATTTTACCATATCTTATTACCAATACCTGCAGTAATATTTCAGGAAAGTTTGACCGTTATAATGATGGTTTAACGTGAATTTTTTACCACAATGATTGTACCTTTAAAGGCTGGCGTCATCACATCCCTACTTGAGAAAAAGTAGTCTAAAACAGATTACAAATGGTTAGTTCCAGCTGAGAACAGACATGAACTGTGCAGCATTTAACACATCCCTACATGTACATGGATGTCTGTGTGTCTACTTGAAGGACATGGACATCTAGATCTGTTTAATGACTCCATGTTCTTGTAAACCAGTATCCAAAGGGTAAAAGCATAAATCCAGCTTTTTTTATTAGAGTCTGCACCGAACCACATTGAAGCTGACAATATATCCAATGGGAACCTCCGTCTAGTCCTCTAACATCCCTGCCTTGTACTGCGATAGGACAAGCTATTTAAATCATAAATAGAAAGGTTTGAATGAAATATCAATTAGACCGTCAGAGAAGGCCAATGCTACATTTATGAGGACAGAGCTCATTAAGAGGACTGCTGGCAACGGCATGAGATCACTTTGTAATTCTCCACTGATAATCCAATTAGTCCACAATGGATTTCTACTGGTTGAGAAATCTTTGTTATTGGAGTAAAGTTTCACTGCATAGGGGACGTATAAATCTCAGAAGCTCCTTAAAGATCAATTATGATGTGCTAATGGAGGCCGTAATAATGATTAGTACTTGATAATAATGTATTTTTAGTGACTAAAATCAGCCTGTCCTCAGTCATGTGGATCCTTCTGATGGACTTTAATTTTGTCGAAAGCCGACTTCAGCTTCTAGTTACAATCCTGTTGCTCATGTTTATTCTCTCATGGAGATGATTTGATAGTGTGGACTCTGGGAATCATCTCTGCAATTTTTGATATTTCAGCACTTGGCATTGCAGACAATAAGAAAACATCTATTTTTAATCAGCAGTGTTTTTTTTTTCGTCCCCTCGCTCACTGACCTTCAGTCCGTGAAAATTCAACTCAATAATTCAGTACGCTCTGCATTTCCCTTCCCCTTTGGTACACACACACACACACACACACACACACACACACACACACACACACACACAGTAAGGGCAGATGTGCACACACACACATGATGGCTTCACCGCAGTATGATATATGGATTGTGATTGCTGCTTGTGGGGAATGTGTTTTCCTACTGACAGCTGACTTGTACCTTTGCCTACATTTTGTTTTCGATTACATTTATTTTCCTTTCTATGTTTTTCTCTCCTTATCTCCCTCAGCTGTGGTTCTGGCCATGCAGTGGCTTTATGCACACAAATGCCATTTCCCTCATTTTCCAAAGCTGGGCTCAAAGAGTTGATCTAATTGACTTGAATTTGGGAGCATGTTTTGCATGGACAGGCAACATCTGTGTTTTATTCATATTATAAACCTTTGCCATTGGATAACATGCTTCACTTTATAATTCACCGATGCATCATACAGACACTTGAAATGTTTTCATCAATTATAGATACATGCAGTCGGGATGATCCAGTTTTGTATTGCACAACCCTTGCTCATGTTGGTTTCCTGTTTAATTTCACACCTGACCGTCTCAGACCTGAACACAAGAGCTGTAGTCTACCTCCGCCTTCTATTAATCTATCGCAGACAGCATGATCACACACTGTCAATCCAATCTGATGCATCCATGACCTACAGTGACAGTATCCATCACTGCAATAATCTGTCTGAGATTTAGTCTGAAAATAGGGGAGAACGTT
This sequence comes from Myoxocephalus aenaeus, assembly GCA_038501785.1. Lineage (NCBI taxonomy): Eukaryota > Metazoa > Chordata > Actinopteri > Perciformes > Cottidae > Myoxocephalus > Myoxocephalus aenaeus. The sequence continues at coordinate 5,368,763 of JBAMJR010000097.1, forward strand.
GTGAGGATCGGTAGTAAATAACTTTTGTTCTTTTCACATGTTGACTTGTTGACAATATTCTCTCTACTCTACTGATAATACACTTCAATAGTGCAGTATTGTGCAATATGTGTGAGCACTGCCTGTAGATTTAAAGCCTCTTGTTTGGAACACTACTTGCAGGTTTTGTACGAACATTACAGCGACGCCCTCAAACAAAAGATCTAATTCACCACTTCACCATTGTCTTCGATAATCTTGATTTAAAACGTTGAATGACTTTCCTCATTGTGGTACACACATGCTATTATGAAGAACGCAGAGAAAGAAAGCTCATTAATGACATACTTTATATAGTGTTGTCACCTTTAGACTAAGTGCATGGTGGCAGCTGTTCAATGAAAATTAATGCACTTTTGAGTTTCCCAGAAGAACTGTCTGGAAGTTTGTTTCTCTGAGGTGAAAATCTACTGGCGGCTCCTGTGTGTCTCTGCGCTTGTAATGAATTCCTTGTTAATGCATGTTTGTAGTTGCATATAAACTTGTTACATTTTATATGATCCAGGCTTGTTTTGCTTTTGCATTTATTGAGAACTCATGGTGAAATGCAAATTCACATTTCCGTGGGAAAGAAAACATCTTGTGAAAGGCATAGCAATGGAGAAGGTGATATTCATAATCTACATGCTGAGATGTAGATGATCTGAATAATAATATTCACAAAGAGTTACACAACCACATTCACACGCCCACCACAACTCACCTAGAGCAAGTTTCTGTGTTTTGATGGTGAGTTTACCTTGCATGTTTTCAAAGATGCTAGTTACGGTCTCTTCCAAAGCTGCAGCATCAGAAGTCAACTTCTCGAAGACTCTTATCTTACCATTGAATGTCCTCTTAAGCGGCATAACACGTTCGTAGCACAGCGTTTCTTCTGAAAAACTGTCCTGGAAGCTGCTGAGAGCAACTTTTACTAATGTCTGAGAACTGAGAGAGGGTTACTCTGTTGAAATGGTTAACCTCATGTCTCAGAATGAATTGTCACTATGACAGTCTTTACCGTGCAGTCCTGGTTCTTCTGTGCCTCCATTCCCTCCAGCGATTCCTATGATGCAGGCTTGGCCTCCAGCAGTGTGGTGTTGTCTCCGTGCAGCTATGCAAAGCTCTGCCGTATCCACTTCTCCTCCGCTAAGCAGCCAGCTTCATGAGTTTAACATTATGTTTTGACACGATTGTATTGGAAGAGTATTATACGAAGACTTCGAAGCCCATTGCTTGTATAACGTTACTTAATCTTTGAATAATGTCTGTTTGACTGGTGTTGTTTACAATACAGCAGCAGTTGTTGCAGACACACCAGGCAGATATATTCACTCTATTGAGTGCCCCTTTCTAGTTAACAGTCTATAAAATCAGTATTTTATAAGTTGTGTAAAAACTTTCAGCATCTCCGGTATTTGATTGTTTTGATTTGTTGATGAGCTGTGAACTCTCATTGAGTCACTCGCCATCTAAATATACTTTAAAAAGTGTATTGTTGTTTATTACAAAATAAATTATGAGAAGCTTAACTGATTGTGACTTGGGAGTCCTCTGGGTTGCCATTAACTTCTCTCAGACGAAGGACCTAATTTTAGCGGTAAAAATGTTAAGACACCCGGTTAATGGTTTACTATGGTTTACTTTATGGTACTCCTGGTTATGAGTTGTTTCTAACTCAGCCAGTTAGGACCTACTGTTAAGATATTTTGTGAATACAGCTCTGTGTCTTTTTAAACAATAATCCCTTTTGTCAAATAATAATCGGGAAAAGGAGCTTGGACCCCGTGGGCTCATAATACTTGAATATCTGCCTCCTTTTGGCTTTTTAAAGGTCTATGAATATATATTGCACCTCCGAAAGAAATGTACAATGCAGGTCATGATTTTATAGATAACTGCTGGTGAAAAGCATATCAATATATATTGTCTACTTTGCTCTTTTAGTAATTTTCTAGCAGGATTTCCATAAAGGAAGTCCCAATTTCTTGGGCGGCTGTAGCTCAGGGGGATGAGTGGTCGTCCCGCAACCACAAGGTAGCCGGCTCAATCCCCAGTCCCCCCATAGCTCACATGTCGAAGTGTCCCTGAGCAAGACACTGAACCCCTAACTGCTCCCCGGGCGCCTCACAGGGCTGCCCACTGCTCCCTATCCAGGGATGGGTCAAATGCAGAGAAGAATTTCCCCAAGGGGATTAATAAAAGTGCATGTTTCTATGTTTTTTCTTTTTCTACTTACATGTTGTACATTATTTTAAAGATGTCTATTGCTAAAGGGGTAAATATGCATCTTCTTAATCAAATTAGTTTATTTTTAATATACAGTCAGGGCCATAAGTATTTGGACTGACACAATTTCTCTCATTTTCCTCTTTACATAACTTTACATGGATTTAAAATGACACAGTCAATATGTAGTTAAAGTGTAGACTTTCAGCTTTAATTTAATGGATATTGAAAAAAAGCTATCACATTAACCGTTTAGAAATTACAACCATTGTTAAAGTCCCCCACATTTTCAGAAGCATTTTCCTATAAATAAGTAATGTACTGGTAAGTGCACAACACCAAGGCCTGGAAGACCTTGGAAGACATGTAAAGTAGACGTAGCAGAATTATTTCCTTGGTGAAGAAAAACCTTTCATAACATGAATACTGAGGTCAAGAGTACTTTGGAGGAGGTCGCATGTCTTTGTCAAAGTCTACAATTAAGAGATGCCTTCATGAGTCTGAATGAGACTCAACAAGTCTGGTTTACAACAAGGTGCAAACCACTGGTAACGCTGAAGAACAGGAAGGAAGATTAGAATTGCAAGAAAACTGAATGAGCCTGATCAGCCTGTTTTAGATGAAGGTTCTTTGGAAGATGAAACCAAGATTAACTTGCACCAGAATGATGGGAAGAGAAAAGTGTGGAGAAGGAAAGGAACGGCTCCAAAGCGAACCACATCACCTGGTTAACATGGTGGAGGAAGTGCTATGGCATGGGCTGGTATGGCTGCCAATGGAACTGGGTCACTGGTGTTTATTGATGATGTCACAGCTGATAGAAGTAGCTGGATGGGTTTTGAGGTGTTTACGGCTTTACTATCTGCTCAGATTCAGCCAAAGGCTGCAAAACTGATTGGATGGTGCTTCTCATTACCGATGGATAATGACTCAAAACATCCTGTGAAAACAGCCCAAGAGCTTCTCAAGGCAAAGAAATGGAATATTCTTCAATGGCCAAGTCAGTCACCTGATCTCAACCCAAGTGAGCATGCTTTTCATTTACTTCAGATACAAGTGAAGGCAGAAAGACCCTCAAACAAGCAGCCACTGAAGGAGGCTGCAATAAAGGCCTGGCAAAGCATCTCAAGGGAGGAAACTCAGTGTTTGGTGAAGACTGTGGGTGCAAGACTTCAGGCAACCATTGACTGCAAAGGACTTTCCTCCAAGTTTTAAACATGATCATCATATTCACTATTATTTTAGTTTGTCCAATTACTTCTGAACCTCTGAAAATATGGGTGACTGTGTAAAAATGACTGTAATTCCTAAACAGTCAATGCCATATTTATGTTATATCCATTGAAATAAAGCTGAAAGTCTACACTTACACAACCACGTATTTGCATATTGCTTTATTTAAAATCCATTGCAGGCATGTAACTAGGTAAAATTAGAAAAATTGTGTCACAGCCCTGACTGTAAATATCCAGCAGCCCGTATGTGTCACTGCTGAATGACACAGCCAACATCTCCAGTTGATTGAGCTGTTTCTCTATAGTCTTCATTGTATATTTCCATCTCAACCCATTACATTTAGAGAGCGCTTGATGCGCATATGGTTGACTATACATCCAGGTCCCTTCTGCAACTTCTCCACAGACCTCCATAAAATCTCTCTCCCCGAGACAAACGGTGAAACACCAGTAGACAATTGGGGAACTGACAGGAAATTTGATTGTTCGCGATCCATAGTACGACTGTGAATACATTGGGCATGCTGTGACTGTGACACCTCTTGATTGTGTGTAAAGGGTCTGTCATCCTTATTTCCCTTGTATCGAGGCTCAATCAATACCAATTTAGTTTGATCAATAATTCACACTTGGCTCATGATGTTGGGTCTTTAAAGCCACAATCATAATTTTACATTAGCAGTAGTTTAAATGTCCTAAATTTGTAAATTACAACATGATTGAGGGATTGTCTCCATACCACTTTCAATGTGGAGATGGCTGAGCCAGTGGCATGCAGCTAGGGCTGCAACTAACGATTATTTTAATAATCGATTAATCTGTTGATTATTTTTTCGATTAATCGATGAATCGGATAAAGAAACAAAAAAGCATTCAATTCCAACCCTTTATTCAAAAACAGAAGTGACAGTGCAAATTCACAGTGCAAAACATCTTCAGAAAGCACAAACAGGTTGCTCCTTGAACATCCCTGAGCTGTTAATTAAAAAAATAAAATAAAAATGGACTAACACAAAAAACATACACATGTATGCTTTACATCTGCCAAATATATAGACATGTGAGCCCTTTTTACTGTAATTGATCTCCTTGGAGCAGAGGCTGCATTTAGCATACCCTGATTTATCAATATGTATGAAATACTGGGACAGTGGGAAGCTGTACTGCTCCTGTCACATCTGTTTTGACCTTCAACTTCAGGCCTAGCTCCACTTCATCTCAGCCCTGCATCAAGTTGCACTACATATAGAGTGTCCTCTTCCTTAAACTATTTCATTCACATCATCTGATCAATATCTGGGTCTCTTATGACCACAACATCACGTTGTTGGCTAAGCCCAAATACGTGATTTGCTTCATTCTACTTTGAGTAAAAAAATAAAAAAACCTGCAGTCAGATCCGCCGGTGTGCCGGTTTAACGTTAACGAGTGACAGCATGAACTGAACCAGACCGGGGGGTTACGGCATGTTTCATCACGTTACGTTTTTTTTCCAAGCAAGACTGAACTGTAACGGAACATAAAGTAACTTTAACGACAATAGCGTTAAATAACGTGATAGCAAGCTGACTAGCGTCCATTAAAAACAAGTTTGAGGGAATGAAGACGCTGTAGACATCTTATCGCTGATTGGCCAAGACTCGACACATCAAAGATGTTTTATTGCGAAGATCACAACCTCAGCTTTTCTCCTTGTCTCACTCCAATCTCAGAAACACTGGCCGGCCAGTTGCTCTGCTCTTCTTCTTTTTTTCTCCGCGACTTATGCCGTAATAATCGCGCGACACAACGAATCAATAATGAAATTCGTTGCCAACTCTTTTGATAATCAAATTTTATCGATTCGTTGTTGCAGCCCTACATGCAGCTAATGGTTCTAACAGCACAAACAACGGTAACAGTGTGCGACAACGGTGTGTGTCATTATCAGTGGTAACCGCCGTATGAGCAAAGTGCAAAGCGCCTACGTTTAGCTAGCAAGTGGGACACACACACTGGGACTCACGTGCACTAACATGCAGGCATGGCTGGACCGGCTATGTGAACAAAGCACAGAGAAACTGGGATTACAACACACTCGGTGTATGTGGCTTGATTCTCTGTTTAAGATGCCATTATTACACTATGCCTTTACATCGCAAATAGTTGTTTGCTGCTAAATAGTGCTCTTAATTTGTCTTTAGCGCCTTGTAACCTTGTACCACCCGACCAGTAACCAAGGAAAAACAATTTCAAAATTTGGTGAAGACCAGAATCTGACTTACTATCTTTTGTAACATGACAATATTTATTGATGTCGTAAGGTATAATTTCAGAAGAAATGTCTAAAATCCACACCAGAGACAAACCAGTAAGATTACTACAGCTAGCCAGTGCTAAAGCTAAATCCATACGAGATGTTTACTAAGGAAGACTGTGTATTCATTAATGTACATTATGTATAATAGAAAATGTTAAGAACCCAGAAGAAATAATTGCTATTCCTTCAGGAGGTTAGCCAATCATCGGGCACATTTATTTCAAGGTTCACTGCAATACACATCTACAGTAGGCAAACTGCTGAATAAAATAGTGGAGACAATGTTATCTGAAATTGAACTCAGGTTTTGTGCATGAGAGTTCCTACTATCATCAGGTAGAGATGGGATTGACCCTGCAAGATAAATGGAGCTGTGTAATTATGTGTCTTTATCAGGTCCAGGCAGCCCCGGTGCTGGAAAAAGTCATCTAGGCTGTGTCCTTGTCATCTCTCCATGAATGGCACGTTGGCTATGAAGCACAATGCCAGCGCGGCCCCATGGCACTGCGACAGGAAAGGTGCCTTTTCGGGTCTTTTCCTCGTATCAAATCACTGATGCTTGCAAGATGGCACAATGTAATGTTACAGGCGACACTGGCTTTCTCCACATCAATAATCAGAGCAGCCTTTTATGGCTTGTTGTACTACTATACATGTTTTATTACACACACAAAAAGTTATTTCACTTGCAGGAAATATATATTTAGGGTCTTCACATGGTAGAGACCTTTTAAAACAGTGATGGGAGTATTTTTTTACTGTCTGAGAGCTGCATTGAAGCACTCAGATGTAAACATAGACATCTCACTGTTATACCTCTGCATCTTAATGGAGCCCCTGTCTGCCCTAACTGGTAATGGGTTAAATCAGCTGAAATACCACTCACTACTTATGCGCAGTCACACACACACACACACACACACACACACACACACACACACACACACACACACACACACACACACACACACACACATAGGAAGAAGCCGTCATGTTTGATGCATGTGATGTGAGCTGACAGTGAAACACTTAGTGTTCACAGGAATATTCAGGCCAACAAGCCGCTCTGGCTGTCAGCAGGGCGGAGCCACAATGGCAACAGAAGAGTCCTGAGAAATAAAAAAATGGACTGGTTTGCTCCCTGAGTACAGCAGATTGAGGTGCTGGAACAAATGACATCATCGAGATCCCTGTGTGGTTGGGCGCACACACACACTTACAAAGATTAAATCAATAATAGAAAAGAACAGCAAATGATGTGGAAGAGACCCTACAGTATAGTTTTGCTTGGTATTTTCAGTTTTCACGTAGATTTAAGCTGAGAGCTGATTTCCAGTGCACTGTGCATTGCATTGTGGTGAATAGCACTTATTTTTGTTCACCTCTAATCTGTTTTGCTACAGATACAGGTTGCCTCCTTCCTCTTTGGCTTATCTGTACCTGAGTAGAGGTGACAAGCTACTTTTCCTGCAGACAAACACAAACGAATTGAGCTTCAAAAGCCCACTCACGTTTACTGTGTAAAGATGAAAACTATTTTATTTTCCATCAAATGCTTCAAACCTCATGGGGTTTCTCTTCTGCAAAATAGCACTTCTTATTTTTCCAATAGATTTGGAAAAAAACATAACCATTCTCCTAGATAGATTAGCTTTGTAATAACCCCACTTTATCCGTGAGTATCAGTTGAGTGCAAAGACACCATTGAGATCAACATAAGCATGATTAGGCTATGAGCAGCTAGTCTTTTTCATAACTCGTTTGAGGGTCTCATTCCAGTCCAGCTTGTCTTTGAGATAATGTCCTATTTAATTAGAAATTGGAGATATCGCATTGTTTTTTAATGAGAGGAGCACTTTACTAGAGCATATGAGGCATCGGAGAATCATACACAAGAAGGATAATGGCTGCATGTGAGGACTTGAGGGATTCAGAGGAGATGCATTTTTGCTCAACTGCTCTTTATTCCCTATTCTCTATTCTCAGAATGCTTTCCTCCAATATATCTTGACATGTAGAGAGGGAGCACTTCAAGTGTAAAGTCCCTGATTCACTTATTACCATATCTATTTGGATTCCTTTTTTTGTCTTTGCTTTACACGTGTGCACACACACACACACACACACACACACACACACACACACACACACACACACAAATACTGTATTTCACCCTTGTATAATCTCTTTTGTTCTGTGATTTATGTCTGGGGCACATCAGCAGGGTGGTATGCAAATGCTGTGTTTGCTTGGGGAGAACATGGGAAGAGAGCATTGAGCCATGAAAGCTGTGTGGGGCAGGTTTTTAGCAGGCCTCTTAATGCTGTTGCCAGCTCAGTGGCACGCTCAGGGGCTTTGACCTTTTACCGTGTCACTGTCATGGAGTGAAGGCACAGCAGAAATATATGCCTCCCTCAGACCAGGGGGTCACTGAGAGCGCCGAAAGTCACCCAACTATTTAATTTTCGTATGTTTCCAGCCCTGGGTGTAGCCATTGAATATGACATTCAAAGAGCTCAAGTTATATTGTGATTTGAAGGTTGGTAAATGCATAGGTTGTATCAAATATGGATGTAGTCTTAGTGACGTCACCCATTGGTTTTTTGAAGAGTTGTTGTTGAAGCTCAAAGTGGGTGGCTCGGACCGTCGCCATCTTGGCAGTGATGACGCAGCATAACGAGCAGGTGGAGGTGGATTGTCCGTGGAGCTGAGGCAGCAGAGGAGACAGCTGGCAGCTAGCATCAAACCCGTCACTCAAAGCAGCCACATCCTTAATTATGCTTAGCCTTCAACCTTAATTAATATAATTGAAACGGGTGGGACCAAAAAAGTTTTTTTGCACCAGGCTATAAAGTTAGGCATTTTAACATGGGGCTCTATGGCGATTGACTTGCTTTTGCGGCCATCTTCAAGTGGCCATTTTAGGAAGTGCATTTGGAACATCCGTGCGGCTTCATTCATCAGCACAGGAGCCTCTTGGGTAAATGCTCCTCTGTCTGCTGATGCATCTCAGTTAAATAGGCCAGTTAATGGCCTGTCAGCTGACAAAGGTTAATGTATGATGTATCAGTGGAGCAAGGGGTAATTTATAATAGATATACCTTCTTAGGGAAAGGCATGCACATTTGTATTTCAAATATGTGATTAGCAGAACCAGTCAAGTGGAAACTATTCAAGGAGCTTAGTATTTTTGTAGCCAGGATTTTAAAAAGAAATATCGAGGCTTATGTGTAACATCTTGAGATGTTTTGCCTACACAGTTCACAGGGACAAATCTTGAGACAATTAAAAATGTACTCTTGTTTCATTCTTGTTCCCACCGCTCATCTCTCCACTTTCTTTCCTTATTGAAAAACAGTGTGTTATTTGAGGTAACAGCTGCACGTGTCATGGCTTTCTAGTCGTCCTCGATTTTTAAACGTTAACGCTCACAAATTAACATGTTATGTACAAAAACAGTTCATTTTACTCTGTAGTTTATGTACAAAGATTATTTTTTTGCATAGAGCCAGGCTAGCCGTTTCCCCCTTAACCCATCTTTATGCTCAACTAAGCTAACCGGATGCAGATTGTAGCCTAAAATGGAACAAATCATTTTGTGGGGTATCAATCTTAATCATTTAACTCTTGCCAAGACATGATAAACTTTTCTTTTTAAATTTTAGTAAATTTAGTTCAAAATTAAAACCCACTATTAACTTTAAAAAACATGATATGCAACTTGTTTTGCAATAAGTGTAAACTTTATTTCAGTGAGCTGAATCCCCAAATTCTTAGAGCAACACAGAACATGGCCTCTGTATTCTTTCATCAGAGTGCCAAATGTGAACTGTGTATTGAGAATCAAAGCTTAGTAGATATATACAGGCCCGGGGTGGGTAATCAGGAGAATCGGGAGAGTTCCCGGTGGGCCGCTTCACTTCTGGGCCGGTCGAGAATTTTATTTGTTGACATTTGTCACGTTAGTCCATCTTCTCTTAAAGTGGGCTACACACGTTCCGCATTCTGACACCGCAGCCTCTGCATGGGTTGTACCATGTGAGGAAGTTCACCCCTCCCTAATAGAGTTGGTTCGGTCCGTAGCCCGTCTTTCCAAAAAGTTTTCTCAGATAGGCTACGATAGCTGGGCCGGCCCGACCGCGACGATACGCGTCAGGGAGGATGGACGGAGGAAGAGGGCAGGAGGGGCTGAAAAAGCCAGGTTGAAAAAAGAAAGGCATTGGAGGAGGATGCTGCCAAATGTACCAAGCTTACCGATTTATTTTCAAGAGGACAAACACAAGTGGCAACTGGTAAAGAGACACAAAGGCCTAATGATTAGCAACGTAACTATTCGGCTAACGTTGTAGCCTTGATTCATATCGTCGTAGCGTTGTCAACCTATTCCCAAGCAAAATATTAAATTTAATTAAATATTAGCCTTTTTATATCACCCAAAATATGGCGATCCATAGACTTTGCAAATATTATGCAAATATTGATATATAATATTGATATTGAAGTATGCAGTAATATGACTCTTAATTTTTCTTTGTAGCTTCGGGGCAGCAGATAAGAGTCTCCTGCTGAAAATGATGAGGCCGACATTTGCAATGAGGAGGCCATGACTACAGGGACAGGTAGAGAGGATAACAGAGGAAACAATAGGAATTAAAGTTATATATTGTAAGAAAGAGCAGTATATGACAGTACTTGATGAACCGATATGCATTGTTTGCTCAGAAGTAGGTGTAGTAAAGGAGTAAATCACCACTATATAATCATGCAGAAAAATGCGTTGGAATGCAGAAAAATGCGTTGGAATGCTAAAGAAAAACTTGGAGGCGTTCATGTTAATGTGCACAGAGAAGGAAATCCTCATGTCTATAAGCAACAACACAGTTATAGATACAGTGGCTGAAACCAGTGCACTGCTTAGGCGGTTACTGATGCTGTAGATGCTGTTGGTGCTATTCACAAGGTAACTGTATACTGTACTGTGAGTTGAACTGTAAACATTAGTTCAATATGCCTCTTTGTTGAAGACTGGGATACGTTTCAAATGTTTTATTCATTTATTTCTGCTTTTGTTAATTTATCAACCTATCCTTGTGGAATAGTGGAATATTGTTTGTTAACTTCTCATCTTAAGTGGATTATTATTGTTGTATTTAACCTTTACATTATTTGTTGGACCATGGTATTAATAAAAAGAAAACTACAGGATAGTAAGAGCTGAACTGTTGCTTCATTTATCCAATTTCCACTACCATGGAAAAAGTGGGCCGGTCTTGAGCCTGAAATTCCCGGGCTGAAAAGTGGCCCCACTCCAGCCCTGGATATATATATATATATATATGCTTGAAAACATATTATATTCCCACCGTGGTGTGGGAGGTTTCCCACATGATTAGTACTTGGAGGTGTGAGATATTGATGCTGTCGACTTCTGAATTCTGTCAGGATGTCAAATGCTTGCCGCTAATAGGAACTGTGCTATCATCACCGTAGTGCCCCACAGGCTCTAAAACGTCGATGACAGCATTGTGACTTGAATAAGAAATGTCCCTGTGAGGTGCGTGGCTTGAGACATCAAACTGTGATCACTTGTAGTTGCAGGCAGAGGATAGATAAACCAGGGCAGCAGCACCTGATAACGCACTGACAGATACTCAGCTTTGCACCACATTCCTGTGATTTGTTTCCTCTCTGACACCATTGTGTCACCACTTCAAGGGGGAATAAAAAATAATTGACATATATCCTGGACGGAGAAAAAAACAAATTATGTTATGTTAAAAAGGAGACAATTACTGGAACCGTGGAAGATATTTCAGGAGAAACACATTGTTGATTCCAGACAACTACATTTTTGATTGTATTTGCATTGTAGAGGTATTCACATTGGAGACATCTTAAACAAATGATTGTCTATAATTAAGGAAAATATCGATACAACTCTTGTGTGTCTGTCAAAATAAAGCTACAGCTAGCAATTGGTTAGCTTAGCATAAATAGTAAAGTCAATGCACAGACGTGAATGGTTGCGAAAAAGCAAATTTTCTGCCGGGCGGCGCGAATGACGTGAATAACACGAATAACACGACGCGAAAAAGCAAACGGCGCGTTGCGAAAAATCTTTAAACATATGTTTGTCAGGAAACAAGACACCCAGCTTGAAACAATTCAGGACAAACCAGGATGCTTGGTCACAGTACTTTAAAGGCACTAAAATGCTGATTGTGTTACCTTTGGATAGAGTCAGGCTAGCTTTAGCTAGCAGGCTAGCTTTAGCTAAAATAAGAAAATGACTATGTGCATTTTCCAAAATGTCAAACTATCCCTCTATGGTTTGGCTTTTTGATCCTTCCTTTTGTCTTGAGGATTTACGTAAGCAGCCTGAGTTCTGGGCTTTGTCTCCTCTGGCCCTGCCTCCTCTCAGTGAAGGCCTTCTCCACTGGCTGACACTGCTGGCTCTGTTGAGATTAGATTTGAATTTATGAAGATTGCCTCACCTGGAGCACCGCTGTAATCTATGCCACTGTAGTAATTCACGTTTAGGCCCTCATTTCCAATGCGGTCAAGAAGACTCATATTTCATCATGACAATGTAATCACAGTTCCACATTAAAAAGTCATTATTGTTTAAAATCGGGGGCCTGACTGAGAAAACACTGACTATACTATAGCTGTCGTTGCCATTCACACGGATGTTTACCCAAGAACAGAGGGCAGCGTGATTTAAACGCACGCTTACAACCTTATTGATCACAAGGGGGTTTGAACACACACACCACACACACCCACAAAGTAATATCATTGTCCGTTGGATCCACTTGTGCTTTTTGTGCTGATTAGCAGGTAATCTCAGTATAAAGCTTTGATCCCTGCAGATTAGCAGAAGGATAAGTACACAACATGTTTGTTCTGATAGCTTAGACATGCTATAATCCGTCTCTGCTCTATTGCCCAGTGGTCTTAGATGGGGAGTTTTTCATGTATTTTTCTCTATTTAGCTGTAATAAACCCCAGCTTTGCTTAATGCTAGAGGTCAGGCTATGGGGTTTATGTAATAATGGATCCGATTAGGAATGTTTATCCTGAAAACCAAAATATGTTACTTATTTAAACAATCTTTTAAAGAATATGTAAGTGGTTGAGCCACTTGCTTATTAATGATCCTTGTTTTCCAGTTAGTAACCCTCAACAGATTTGATCTGAATCTCATTTAATATCATGCTGAAGTGAGCATTCCATCTCGATTCCTTTGCATTGACAGAGGAAAGATTTCTGCATTATTAGCCAGGATAAATCCTCAGGCAATGCGTTGTACGGTTGACTGCTCAGTGCACAAGATCAGCTTTGATCCTGGCCCGCAGGTCCTTGTCCCATACCCTCTTTCAACAACAAGGTAAAGTTAAAGAACAAAGACATTGTAGGCTCATCTTATGTTATCCTTCATCTTTTTGAAATCATGTCTTGGAGGCAGTAACATATAGATATGTGTCTTTGTGCATGTAAAATTAAATGTGTTTCACTAACTGGTGAGAAAATCAGTGGTTGTAGTTCTTGTTCTTTCTTTGTGCACCTAAAGTGTATTGTCCCTGACCTTATCAGGATGTATTCATTGGTGAACCATTATTGACCTCCCTCTCGGCCCAGGCTTTAATCAGCATGATTTCAGTAAGGATCAATAAGTTCTTTTCATGTCTCACACTATTTTTTTTCTTCACAAATCAATACGGTGCGTGATGTGTTGTTCTGCCACCTCCCCATCCCTACACCAATGCAAGACCAACGTCAGCTCCATTCAGCTTTTACTTGTTCCTGTCAAAATGTTGCATCTTCTCTTTCTTCTGGCCCCTGTGAAGGTTTTCTTCCGAATAAAACATATCAAACACTGGCCGAGGAGATTAAAATTGCATAAGAACTTTATAACAAAAATTTCTCTCAAATGATATTCTTGTACAAGGGCATTTCTTCAATGACAAACCTCCTGTGTTAAGTCATCCCTCACAGAGACTTTGATCAATTAAAATCATTTAAACATAAAACCATATCTTCAGCATTTCAGTTATAGTATGTCTGCAATAGAAGGGCAATGTGGTTTCTATGAAATGCATATCCTACCCCAGATCAGCGGGGATTGCAGAACCTTTGTTAGTGCTGAAGCTTTGTTTTCCTCTAGATTTATGATCGTTGTGGGGAGTTGGCAGGAGCTTGTGTGATTACTGCTTACACACTGATTTATACCTCACTTTTAATTATCTGAGGGGGTCTGCAGCTTGCCGATGCCAATACACCCCTTCTTTTGGGACCAGGAGAGGAAAAAAGAGCCGTCTCTTGTTTCCGTCCTACCCATTCTCCTAAACAGCGATCCACTGCACTTCTGGCAGCATCCCAGTCCTCCCCAGAGCAGAGCAGACAGATGTCTCTGACATTCATACACAGTGTGGGATCTGAAAGGAGGCTTTATGGAAATATGAAGCCGCTGTCCACTGGACATGTAACTCTAACTAACTCTCCCCAATGGCCTATAAATTATATGGTTGTGAGACTCACACAAATCACTTCCCTAAGCCCAGCTTCTCTAGTTACTCTCTACTTTTTCTTTTTTATGGATTCCTCTACTGTGAAATTACAATGGCCAGCTCTCATTTCAGCAACAAGCGACTGATTCCAACTCATTTAATATTCCGTTTGCATACCTGCCGTGTAGGATTTGACAAATCTATTAGCATCTTTACTGTGCTCTTCATTTTGAAAGCTGATTGCATAAGAACACAACAAGAGAAAGGTAAAGTCCTTTAAAAAAAAAATATTCCCATGATTCATTGCTTGATTTACATGTAATTTCAACGTGCTGAAAGTTTTGTTTATTACAATGACTGGAAAGACACCAGGGCCATTAAACGTTTGGTAACAAGATGTTAGATTAAGAAAATGTATTCACGGTTAAAGATCTGTCTTTGATTTCATTAAATACCCTCCAGATTAAATTCACATGGAAAATGATTATGGAAAGTACTACTGTACTTCACACTTGTTGTAGTTAGACCCTGAGGCAAATTAAAGCTCCATTCAGTAAATTAAGTAGAATAATTCATGGGTATTTTAAGATATATCCTGGTTTAAAATGAATAATGCACATGGTGATTCCACAATCTTCTTCTTTCCATTTTTCTTTATCCACAATCACGTCTTAAAAAATCTGTAAAGCTCCAAATCCATAACAACTGATGTGGGCTATTGGCTTAAAAGCACAGGAGTTACGAAACTAACCCATGCAAAGAGCAAACTTACCTGATAGCTGTCCATTTCAGTCTAATTTCTGAAAAGAATATGAAACTTCATTTGATAGCCATACTGAATACTAAACTGCAAACGCCACATAATGAAAACCGTTACATGACGTTTGGAGTAACATATCTGTTATAATCATGAGGATTATAATTGAACAGCCCAAATGCTGCTCACAGAGGGACATGTCTTGGATTTAAGGAGGTTTCATTTCGAACAGGACTGTTTTGTCTTTCCTAATTATTTTTAATGTTCGTCATTAAGCTGTCCCTTGGGGGGGGGGGAGTGATCCAGTCCTCTGTCTGTTTGGACCTCATATCAGCAGCCAGGCTGACTCCCCATTAATCCTCCTATTGTTCCATAGACCTGCTCTGTGCCTTCCTCTCCAATGACCGACACAAGAGAGGCAACAGTGAGAGGGCATTAATGAGCTGGAGTTCAAGCGACACAACAAATAATGTAATGCTTATCATTCCTCTCGATGCCATTATCCACTATTTAAATGTCTGTGGATCTGCAAGAGCACTTGATGAACTAAATATCCTAAAACTTAAAAAATATTACCTCCATATGTCATGAATACATTAGAAACAATAAAAATAGTAATATAATGGAAATGTCTCAACGCATCCTGTAGACTTTGTCATTAGTTTTAAGAAAAAAAGTTTATTAGGCTTAGCATTAAATTAAAGGATTTGTAAAGATAAATTCTTCGAGGATTTCCCATGTCTGAGAGTCACTTTTCAATACTGAGTGCTGCTGTCTGAGCCCTGGGGATATGCAGATGACAGCAGGCGCAGTGAGTCGTGGATCTTCCATCGTCACGCGCATCATTCTCATTTCCTCGTGTTGTCTTTCCATCCCAGTTTCCCCTGTCTGTCTCCTCGCTTCAATTAACTTCAATCCTATTCAAAATGTTATAGCTGAAAATCAATGTTGGGCATATCACTTGATTAGATCAGTGCGCAGGCCGCTGTTGTGTGAGCAGGTGTGGCGTCCGAGGGACTCCTTTGCAGCTCCTCCACATGGGGGTTGTAATGAGATTAGTGAAGCCTGCAGGACCTCACGCAGGAGATGTGGTTATCTGATTGGGGGAAAGGACACTGTAACTTTTAGAGCCCTGTGACTGAAAACTCTCAACTCCGCCACACTGAAGCTTCTCCCCATAAGAAAACACAACCTAAGCAGAAATCCTTGTCATTTTGACCCTGGGTTTACAGTTTAAGATCCTGGTTTCCCTGTTACTCACTGTCCACACCCACAAAGAGAGACTGTGTGTGTGTGTGTGTGTGTGTGTGTGTGTGTGTGTGTGTGTGTGTGTGTGTGTGTGTGTGTGTGTGTGTGTGTGGTGAAGGTGGTGTCACATTGATGGATTAGTCCGCTCATTGCTAGCTCCAGCGATTAGGTCAGCAGCCCAAGAGACAGCAACACGTCTTCTGTGAAATGCTGATGCTAGACTTACTTACCGATTAGAAGTCACTGCATCACTGCCAAGTGGCCACTGCCTCAACGAGCTGCAGTGAATAACACAGCGGTTCCCCTCAGAGAAGGGCAACAGACTTCAGTTTATTTGGGAAAATCTGCCCTCTCTGAGGAAGGCTGAAAGCTCACCTAGCCTCACTGTTCAAAACCCACATCCTCTAAACACGCTCGCCTCCTTTCTTTTCTACTTCTGTAAGTGAGAAAGTGCACAGTGGCGACAAAGGCACACACACACACGCACACATATTAACGCTCAGTTCTCGCTTTCACAATAATGCTATTCCCCTCTCCCCAGCAGCCCACTTTCATTTGTTCAGTAGTGAATTCTCTGGCTGTTAAACTGAAGGATTGACTGTGGTGCTTGTCAAGCTTTTATCCTTTGCCCTGATTCATTTTCATTTCCACTATGAAAGGGAGGACAGAGCGGCATCCAGTGCCATTATTTTGTCTGAGACAAGCCGATCTCGCTACAGAATCCAAAGACGTATCATCTTGTGTGAGTCATCCCATTGTTTCTCAAAGACATTGCAACATTACTGTACTAAGAGAGATGATTGCAGTAGAATTTTATGGACTATTACAGTGAGAGCGATGGACCCGGTGACCACAAAGTAATGACGTCAATCTGCCCCTCACCACTGGGTTTTAACATAACAACGATGTGATTACAAAGGGAAAACTGTTTATTTATGTGTTATTACCGCTTCAGAAATTGCCCACAAAAAAATCTCCACACTAACCTCATTTTCTATAAAAGGACCATTTTGCAAGTTAAGTAGCTGGTCTCCTTTCAGTTTAAAGGACAGACATTTTCTGCTGGCCATGTTCTGTTTTTGCTGTTTCCAGCATGTTCTTAATGAAAGGACAAGTATGATTTCCAGATATGTCCAGTAGTTTTAATAGGCTCTCTATTATTAGCTCTGTTAAAAATTAAATCTGTTGCTTATGAGCAGTAGATCCTTGCAGTCTCTTCTGCTGTTTCCATAACATGAAAATGATCAAACTATAGATCAGATTGTATTATAAAATGTACGTAATTGTGTGAAAAGGATTTGTTTCTCTGCATATTTAAAAGTCAAGTCTAGCATCCCCATATTGATGTGTCCATAAATAGTAACTCCACGGTAGCGGACATGAACTCTCCTGGACATAAAACGAAAGGATGTGAACGAGGGGAACTCCTACTGTTGTAAAAGCCTCGGCCATGGAAAGCACCACCACCTCAGCATCATAAAGATAAGAAGATAGAGGTTTCCTATGCTCTCCAGCCCATGTGCCACCGTGTTGGCTTTTGTCTGACAACACACACACTTCTTTGGATGGATGCCTTTTATGGCTCACGTCACAGAGAAATACACTTCTATTTCGCCTGATTGTTGTTGCCTGCTGGGCGGTTATCAAGCTATTGTTACATTGGTGGAACGAATGGATCTGATAGAAGTGCGTTTGCCGAGCCCCATGCATTGTTATGTGTAGGTTTATGTGGCTTGGATGTAGAGGTGCACGCACTTTTTGGTTTATAATAGTGTATGATCAATTATACAGCTGTCGTAAATAAAATAAAATAAATAGTATATAATAAGCTGAATTATTAATTGCAGATGGATGTGATAAAGATTGCCACCTTTCAAGTTTAAAAGAAGTCTGCCCTCTTCGGGTCTGGAAAAAATACATGGAAAACTGTACTGTACATCAGATGATCAGATGCTGAATGTCAGAAAATCCAATTAACCCAACAGGTGTGGCAGGTGCAGTGTTGGGTGTATCTCAGTAGGTGTACTCCCCCCACCACCGCACACCCCTCTTGCCTTTTTTTCTTTCTTTCCTCAAAGGCCCTGAAGGAGAATAGCTAACTGAACTCACCAGGTAACTTTTTTGCAATTAGATTTGTTTTATTTGCCCCATTTCTCCCCAGCAGCATCTGTAGCTGTTGCCAATTACTCCCTCAGTAAAAAGAAGTGCAGAACAGATGTGCACACAGTGTGTGTGTGTGTGTGTGTGTGTATGTGTGTGTGTGTGTGTGTGTGTGTGTGTGTGTGTGTCAGTCAATTCCTATCCAGGGACAGGATTCTCTGGGGCACTTCCAGGAAATTACACCTTGCTCTCATATCACTCGATCATCTCCGAGCCTGTTGAGCTTTCCACTTCCTCACTGACACAGTTACTCCACCACCGTCTGGCACCGAAATGTTACAGCAGCCCAGTTTTTTAAAAGCCATTTCATTTTTCACTCTTGTCTTGGACTTGCGGTAATGGGCTCCTCTCACTCCACAAGGTTCCATCTGTAATACACATTCAACCCAGCACTCGCTGACCTCAAACAGCGGATGCAATTATGACAGGCCTCATGCCCCACTCAACTGCGCTGCCAGACTGCTTTTAGCCAGGCAGAGCCCGGCGCTGTGCTCCATGTGCACCGTGAGGTTTTTCCTCTCCAATCCCTTTAAGATTGAATTTCAAATATGACATCATTGTAAGCCAGAAGGCAACAATGGACCCCTTAATGGTTAATGCAGCCTCACACATACCGTACAATAGCTCTAGGATTTCTTACAAGTACGTGACGCAAAACTGAAAATGTATTCTTTCATTGACAGGCCTCTGCACAGAATTAGAGGAGTATTCATTCAGGCTTATACACAGACTCCCTCTCTTCAGTTCAGGGACACATACAGGTCTGACAGTGAGCTGTGTGATTCTGACATCTATACTATCTTTACGTACATTACAGCTGGATGGTTTCAGGAGGATGGAAACTGGGGATCAGGAATAGAGTCTTACTGTAGATTGCTCTCCATCGATGGTTTCAGTAAGTGCAGTTTGTGCTGAGGTTTCCCTCCTATCGAGTCCATTCTCCTCTGACAAGAAGTTAATCAGACAAAAAGGCATGGTGAACCCACATATATTGGCTGGTTAGCAGGAAGTGACTTGAAAGATGTATGTTGGGCTTTAGGGATTCCCCTCTGTGATGCACCAACACCACAAGACAAAGGATAAATCAAGGGAGAGACACTGAAAATTGTGCACAAGGTGCTTCCATGCCAAGAAATATTGTGTTAAAAGCCACAGCTAGACCCTTCAGAGGATCAGTGCATGGCTTTAAGTAGCTATTGAAAGGGTTTTCCACAAGAGACTGCATCCAACATCCTGAAATAAAATTGCTTTCTTTAACTCCTGTTGTGTTAAAACCAGAAGATGTGTAGCTATGGCGGTGTGGCTCAATGGATGGCAATGTCCGTTTTTCATGTGGGTCCACATTTATTTTCTACACTTTATTTCTATGTGATGACATTTGTTGTTTTTCGCAAAATATCCTATATAAATGAATTGGTATAGTGATAGATTACTTTTATTAATACTATGTATTGGTTTTGATTATTTCACTCAGCATCATCTACAGTGATTTCATTTAAAAACATTTAGATACAGCATATACAGTTTGTTTTATACATGAGAGGAAATTTGAGAGGAAATTTCAAGCAAAAAGGCCTGGAGATTAAGCTGTGCCTAAATGCACAAGGTCTACAACAGTGACTATAGCAATGCAACATTGTGGCTTTCTCTTGAATTAAAGCAGTTGGGAAGTAGCAGGACATGAAAGTATGCCCTGCATTGTTAGAAACATAATACGTCATCCAAAATCACAAAGAGACGGAAGTGAATGTTTACGTTTTTAATGCGAGTTCATGCCTCTCTACAGTAAACAATACCATAGATAGTAAGTCTGGACAGGTCTTTTGTTGGTTTTGTCTATTTGCTTTGTTGCTACAACCCTCCCCCATGATTTTGGCCGTAAAGCATTTAAATTATTACAGAAAGTAGCATGTGTTTGGGATACTTCCTTCAGTAATAAAACCAATATTGCAAGATAATTATCATGGATTTTACAATATGCCCACTGCATTTCTCCTGGAGGGGAAACTGTCAAGCGTTTGCAGATGGATTTTGCTTTTTATTAGCTCACAGTAAAACACTGCCTCACTATCTTAGATGTAATACAATAGCCTAGCTTTATAGTCAAGGGAACCTGCAATAAAAAAAATACAAAAACGCATCAGTGGTTGCATACCAATGTTGTTTTATGTTAGATATTTGGCTTTATATGTAATTAATGTCCAGATGGGCCTACAGTGTAGATGCTGCTTGTTCATACTGTAAATAGTCTCTGTTACAACTGAACAACTGTTTCAGCCACATAGGAAATGGTACAGAGCTCTACAGTGTATTATTGTACTAGAATTTCTGCCCAATTCTCAAAGTGGTTCTTCATATAGTTTCATCTTAAAAGTATCCAGATACCTTGGTTTTTGATGGCTGTCAGAACTTGATACTATATATAAATATATATATATATATATATATATATATATATATATATATATATATAAGACTGTTATTCTTAGATAAGATAAGATAAAAGCCTGTTTGTTTTATTAACTGGAGAGTGACAGGGATGATGGGACCGAACAAAGTATCGACATGTTCCTGAGCTGCATTGAAATTGAATTACTGGTGTGTGCCATGGCTGCATTCAACTGATATAAGGGAATGGCTTACCTTTTGTCATCCAGAATATCCCTAAAAGATGACATGGTCAGTGATGACTAATTATTTCAACATTTATAGCAGACGCAAATCCACTGCCAGCTCTTTCAAAGCCAGCCATGTATTTGCTTCAGTTTAATTTACTGCTTGGAAGCTAATTCTGCAGTTTTAGTACATTTTACTTCAGTATTGTATGACAGAAAAGCAGCAGTACATCCTAAGAATCACACAAGCAGCAGGTTAGTCTCTCCGACTGTCTTTTTGCAGCCTGTCAGAATGAGCCATGGCAGAGCAGGTGGGCTTGTCCCACCACGGAGATGTATGCATCAGGAAGCTGTAAATCCTCCACCGCCTTCCATTTGTTTACGCCTCCTGTTTCCCGCCAAACAAACTATTAGATTTCCCATGAGAGTTCCCGACCCACACACGACGTCCTCAGTGGACATGCTTTACGGGCGTCACAGCCAGATGAAAACAGTTAAAACACCATTTTTAAAAAGGAGTTTTTGTGCGCAGTGGAGAGCAAGGTTTAGATTCAACTCAATTATTAGAGGATGTGCTATAAATCATGCCTTTCATTCTTTTGAATAAATGCTCAAATTTTATTCTAACTTATCTTCTGATTCATGCATCAAACACTAGGGCAGGTGGAGAAGGAGTAGGAGCTGCCATAGTGTCAAACCAGTAATGGTGATATAACATGGGCAGTATGTGGACAATGATGCTTTTCCAATCACAAACATAATGTGGATCAGGTGGATTTTTTACTTTAAGTCATGTTAATTACATGGTATTAAGCATACTTTACATTTTGGATGTCAGACTACAAATATGCTGTTTTCTTTACTCTAGAATCATCTTTCAGATTTGTTTTATTTGAATAGAATCGTTTCTTTGATGTCAAGCTCATTATAAAGAGTATGTACACTGAGATTTCCAGCTTTTTCTCTCTTAAAGGGAAACCAAATTATGTCAAAGCTGCCATCCCAGATGGATTCTGTTAATTAGGTGTATTGAAATGTCAGCACAAGCATCTCATTTTTTATTATTTTTTAACATTGATTGGAGATTGTTTAACTGGGGCTACATCTTGCCTAAACCGCGTGTGTGTGTGCGTGCGTGTGTGCGTGCAACTCATATTTTAGTTTTATGTCTCCTTGCCAGGATGTTTTATTTACGCGGTGCCTCACAGACGTGTTGACATATTTCACCAGTGAAGGACGTGACCCTGGTTGTTTATTTCCCATGATGAAATTGTCCACAGGTTGACGACTCCGTAAATAAACAGTTCATGGAGCAGTAGCTCATGGCTTCCGGTGACCAATGTAATTTTTAATGTGTAATCATCGTATAGGGCAGATGTGTCTATGCTGCTTTTCTATTGTAACAATTCAGAGACTTAAGAACACCACCTGCATCCTCTCAGGGACAGCATTGGTCTCAGGGTGTCATTTCTACGACTAAAAATCCTATTTTGTAGAAGTGTGACACCTCCCCCACCACTTTCTGTGTCATTTCTGTTCAAATTAAAGAACTGCCAAACTGAAAAAGGACGTACAGGGAGCTTCTCTGCATGATTTTGTTTGTTAGTTTTTTTGTGGAAAAATAATAGAGGGGGCAATTTAATTATATCATTCTAAAAAAGATACTACAATTTGACAGCTGTCAAAGCAAAGGCAGCGAAGGACAGTATTTCTTTTACAAAAATAGATTTTTAGTATATAATCATAAGCATTTATTTTGCATTGACATTGTTTGTTGTCTTTGGCTAAAAGATGTAAATACACCCTTATTTTCAGGCTGTTTTCTAAAGTAATTATACATTTTCTGTTATAGCCTGCTTATGGAAGGAATGAAGATGACTGTTATCCGCAGTTATTTTCAATATAAATGTAGGCTATGTAAAGAAAATGAAAAAGCATTAAAATTGTATCTCGCTTCACTGGTAACTTTGGCTTCTTTTGATTCTTCCCACAACATGGCAGCTTTACATAATGACGCTACAAGACAGACAAACATCTTCTCTCGCATCAAAAATCCAACAATCTCCTTGCCATGGAAGGGAAACGTCATCGAGGCCTCCCAAACCCAATTACACCCAATAAGCAGACCTGCTCATACAGAATTGGATCTAATTTACTGACAATTAATGGACATCATGTGGCAGGAGTTGTCTGTTAACACCAGAACAGCTGAAACCAGGGCTGCAACACAGAAACAGGAAGTCTGACAATTGCTGCAGTAGCTTACATTAGTGATTGTTCTTCTTGTTCTTCCTTTGATTTAGAAAATCTATTCCGTCATAATGACCTCAGACCATTATCTTCTGAAAAAGTTGGGTTCAAAAGTACAATAGTACTGTATACAATCACTTAGTTCCTGAGGTGCATTTAGTAAAATTACTTATTGTAATCCAATCTTATTGTCCCGTCTTAATTGAGCTATGCATGTTCTATAAGTCACCATTTGATGTAGTTTTCTACCCAAGCCACCTCGCCGTGCTTTGTCAGCACAATTTACTGCTTATAGATCCATTGCATGGACAATCTATAAAGTCCTCCCTCCTCATCACGCCCACGCAGCTGTTAGAAACTGTGTTGCGGAGGGAGAAATTAAAGGGCCAAGCAAACAGGAATCTATAAACATATTATGTCCTGTTGTTAATGGAAATGTCATCAGCAGAAATTCCACAGCCCTATTGAGCGATGAGCCAATTTCCCTGACTCTTTCTAAACCACTCGCATGTAAAACGATTGGAAATCCCCAGGATTAAGTGTGTACAGTATCATCAGTTCACCACAAAAAAATAAAACTACCAAACTTTCCAAACAATTAAATTTAAAAGCCTCTTATTCGGGTTTTAAATGGACCATGATAAAAAGGAATTAAAGAGTAGAAGTGGAGAGCTTGTCTTGGAGGATTAATAATGACACATAAACATTTACTGTGTGTGGCCAATCCCTGCCGGCCACTGCCCTTCTACTGCCTTTCCACAATAACCCCATATACCTATTGAGTTATCATAGTGAGGTGTGTGCCTCTGAAGCCTGCATCAGTGGTTGATTGACCGTGACACCGACTGCCGAGGCAGCAGCAGCACACAGTCATGGTCATTCTGTGGGTCACTGAATAGGGAAAGAGACAACGCTTGACCTTTTAATTTCATCATCGGCATCCCTTCAAACCTGTTTCAGGTCCAATTCTATGGCTGGTTCAGATGAGTTTTATTCACTGCACAGTGTAGACAGAAGTTCACAACAAAACTGTAGAGTTCTCTCTGACCACGGTTATATACACGATCAAAGGAAATAAGATAAACAAACAGTGAGGGCTGAGCTAAACTCATCTTCTCTGGGAGAAAACAAGAGGCATTGAAACTATCAGCACCCAAGATATGTATTCTGTGTTAGTCTCACAGGGACACACTTTGCATGCAAGAATATTCAGAAAAGTAAAACTAAGTTGTATAATTTATTCTTCTACACGTGTGAGAGGTTTCATATATGAAGTCATGCAGGGCGACTGATCAAATTTCAGTTTTCTCAGCGTTACATTGAAAAGCAGGAGTTGATATCACAGGGCTGTTTTGCCTGATGGTTTTGCTCGACTAGACTATATGCTACTCTGATCAACAGTAATATCCAACAAATTACCATTTTACCAGCATGTAATAAGAGCAAAGATGAAATGGGATCTGCAAAGAGCTTCGGTTTATCAGATTAGGAGCATGCAGTCCCTACGCTGTTATAGAAGCTCTCACAGCAAAGACAAAATAGGTTGCAAATGCAAATACACATTTTAACAAGATGTTTCAACAGATCAACATTTCACGAGGCTGTGCTGTGTTTTGAGCAAAATGCTCAAATAAATCAGCATTCTAAAATTGCTCATATTACCAATGCTAACATGCTGATACAATATTTGCAATATACACCATGTAAGTGTTAGCATGACATTTGCATATAAGCACTATACAAACTACAGTTAAGGCCAGTAGGAATGTCATTCGTGTTGCAGCTGTTTGCTCATGAACCACCTTGTTGTGGAAGAAAAGTCTGGGAAGTTATTACAAATGATCCTGAGGGGAATATGAATATGTGTGTCAAATTGCATGGCAATCCATATAATAGCTCTTGAGACATTTCCCTAAAAAACAACTTTGTCGTTTAGAGGAAAAATACGAGGGTCACATCAGTAGATCCACGCAGCTAGCTGGTAAAAATATGAAATAAATTAGCTTCAGGAAGCTAATACATGGGTTTGAGGCTTTGTTTGTGCAAATATAAACATTGTATAAACAGGAATTTGACTTAAAAATACATTTAATCAGATTGTTGTTCAAGACACACAAGGCTTTCTATTATAAACACTCCCAGTGGCGTACAGTTGCTTTGACACTTAATTCCCATTGCAATTGACCTGCAGTATAATGTACATTTCCTAATTTAGCAATTCCAAAACTGTTTCATTATTTGCTCTTATTTTGGAAAATGGAGCTTAGCGGTAGTTCAGGAAGGAAGACCCTACACTACGGGTCGTTCATATATCTCAGTCTATTTAGTCATTACGGTAGCAGCTGATCTGGGCGGGGGGCGTCCACTTGTAAGCAACCAACCAAATGCATCACGGTGTCTCTAAGCCAATCAGATCGTTGCTGTCAAACTTTAAAGGTGTGCTACTCTGCTGCTGTCAGTTGTCATTTCAGCGCGGAAATGAATGCGACCCTCCTCCACCCCAGTCACCTCCAGGCAGCAGGCAGTCAACTCCTCACTCAGCACTGGAGGACAGCAACACCCTTCTTCACCACCACCACCAGTGTCTGGACTCCAGGGCTCAGAACTCGGCGTCACTGCCCCTTGTTTATCCTGGTTCAGGATAGAGTCCGAGCGCCAAAGACTTTGCACTATTCATTGCTGTACCATTCATTGTTATACCAACGGAATAAAATTATTGTGAATTCGGAACGAGTCTCTCCTGATTGAAACAGCATTAGTGGGATGTTATGAACATTTGCAGTGCCGACACTGTAGCAACACACAGCACCTCTGCTGTGGCTGTTATGTGGTTCTTTGTGGCTCAATTTAGACTCCTAGTGGCGAAAACTGAAAACAGCCTTCCCTGACAGCTGACTTTCTTCCTCTCACGGCAGATTCATATTGAGACACTTTTTGTATTCAGCTCATAAATCACTGGGCTTTGGTGTTGTTATGAAAACCTCCCGGATCTCATCATTATTTTTCCACTCAGACACCTCGAACGGGAGAAAGCAGCCAAATGTAACCACGTTGATGGAGTGGCCCACACCTGCATGATTGTGCAGGAAGAGAGGGAAAACACGGGTGAAGAAAAATGATGAAATGATGATCAGCAACAAGGCCGGTGAGGCTGCAGATGTCTTGTTGACACTTGAGCCTTATTGACAGGTGGCATATGCCTGTTTGACTTCATCACAGGCATTAACCTCGTGACCTATCGCTCAACTAGAAAAACCCTGAGGCTGATGCCAGTTGGCATGGCAACCCCCTGTGAGTTGATGCTGTGTGGAAAAGACAATCACATCCTAAGAGCATGCACTGTGAGCTGGACATCAGGTGCTATGTAGCTGATACAACTGTCTCTACTGATCTGCTGCGATTAGCTTGATTGCACTTAGCTTGTGTTTTTGCATTAATGTGTCACTTTATTTATTAGTTTAAAAATAATAAAATGAAATTGACTAGGATGCTCTAAAAGGATTTTTGCAGTCTGACATTACAGTGTGAACGATGTCTACAAGGCCTGCCAGAGATCCTGTGACTGTAAGCGTTATGATATCCCTGTTGGTGAGCAAGCAGCTGTGTCATTGTTCCTATCTTACACGCTGACATCATGTCTCATCAGCATGTAAGGTTGCTGACAACATAGCAGGAGAAGAAGAGAGAGGAATAGAAAGACAGCTTTTGAGGAGACGTTTTATAAATAAACGCGATGGTTTCTGAAGTTTCAGAGGACGAGCAGGAGTAGGTGACAGCCTCAAACAGAAAGCAGTCACATACATTTTCAATGTAACAGTAGGAAGTAAATTATGTTCCACACAGAGAAAAGAAACCCTGACTTCCTTTTTGCAGTCAGATGACCTTGATCCCACAAAATAAGCAAAGAGGGCTATGAGACACCAGTGGTATCTGATGCTTTAAGGATTTAATGCATCAACCACTTCTCTCAGGTGAGCTTTACCGGTTTTAC
Organism: Myoxocephalus aenaeus; assembly: GCA_038501785.1. NCBI lineage: Eukaryota > Metazoa > Chordata > Actinopteri > Perciformes > Cottidae > Myoxocephalus > Myoxocephalus aenaeus. The sequence goes on from JBAMJR010000097.1 coordinate 5,396,075, forward strand.
TCACATTAATGGACAATTGTTCAGTTGGATTTGTGTGGTTGTTGTCATGCACGAGTAAAGGCTCAGTACTACCGCATTATGTGCAGTGGTGTATATTTCATGAAGTACTGCACTTGTGCTTTACATAAGTATTTCCGTTTCATGTTAATTTATACTTCTACTTTTGCTACATTTCAGAGGGTATTTTTTAGTCAACAAGATTGATATACTGTATTTAAAAGACCCACAGAGGTGTTTTAAGTTGTATGGCTGATTAGAACTGCTAATGTTGAAGTTACGCAAAGGGGTACATTGGGGTATTGCTACTTTTCCTTAAAGGAGACGCAGATGCTCATTGTCAGGTTCTTACTTGTTTTGTGTAATGTAATGATGTTTACATGCATTAATGTTCAAAAAACAAAATGTTCTCATTCCATCAGTTTTAATATGTCTGTATTCCTCCTCTATCTGAATGGGTTGTTGAATCACGGTTCATGATGTAGGCCATACACAACTGACTGGGTTGTCATTTTTGTGCTGGTAGTCACTCCAGATTTCTCATGATACAACCCCTTTAAGTCATATATTTCTTCCACCACTGCTTATATCAGCATCATCAGCATAGTCTTAATACTGCAATATTCATCTTTTGCTACATATTTTTATTCTGTTTTAGTCTGCTACAAGCATTTGTGATAATGAACCATATAACAAAAGAATGACTATCGCACCAGTGATGTCTGACATTAAAATGTTTGAAGATGAGACTTAAATACAGAGATACATAGCATGTCACCCTGTTTCGCAAAGCTTTGTTGAAAACAACATCCACAAGTTGTCCACTAGGGTGTGCAAGAGTGGCGCAAAAGAAAATGAGCCCAGCAAAGGTGCTGTATGAGGCATTCCTTTTAATCAACAGTTCTTAATGAATTGATTTTAACATACTGTGATGAATCATTATAAACCCAGTTAAGAGACTCTTTTCTTTAAGTAAATACAGCTCTTGATTCACAGTGTTAGTCATGCTGAGTGTGTAGTTTATACTGTGACCCTTTCACAATCAATCGATAATGAGGATTGAAGTTATAACACCCCCAAAGCTGTAATTGTACAAGATCTATGATTCATACTATAATTTTCTGCTTATAACTGAAGCACTGTTGGTATGAGAGCTGACCAAAGATAAGTCATAAAAAGTGCAAGATGATGTATAAATGTGTCATAATCTTAGCTGGGGGATTTGTGTTACTGTTTACCTGAACAGTGTTTGTCAGTAAAAGTCACTGGGTCAGATAATTGAGTAAAAAGAGACAGATGGTGGCAGCATTTACTGCTGATTACATGGAGGTCATAAACTGCCTTTCAGTAGCTGGTGGTCTCAGGTCCATGCCTATTAAACTGCCAGAGCCTGAATCTTATAGGGACGGGAGTGGAGGGTTTTAAACAGTTGGCCACGACTGAAGACTCCAACATCCAGAGTGCAGGCTCAGAATATGTATATCATCGCAAGGATACAAGGTTTCATGTCTGTAACACTGCTGCTTTTTTCAACTTTTAGACTCAGAAGACTCAGTGCTGAAGGATCTCTGTGGTGCCTTAAATCAAAGAAAGTACTTGATCTTCTTCTTACATCATTGGAGTCGGCATACTTGTAGCGAGGGACGTAGCTGCTGTCACTCATACAGAGTAAAATATTCCATAGAGGCCTCTAGGCTCCAGAAAAATTGCATGTGCACAATGCAGGAAATATAAATAGTACATGCTGATGTAGGGCCATGTGCAGAGTCGGGAAATGACATAAGGACACAAGAGATGCAATGTTCCTCTGCAAACCTGCTGGACAATGCAAAATGCATTATTCTGACAAATGGTTTATACAATCATCTAAGATTAATGGCCTTATGGTAAATCCAAAATCCACAGTCAGAGAATTTCAGAATAAAATAGAAGGCCACATTTTATTTTAACCCTCTAACAAAGTTTTGTAGTAATTTACTGGGTGTATACTGTGATACAAAGCATGAACACAAATTGAATATATTGAGGTTGACTGCATTGTAATAACCTGATGGCGATTTATATCTGTAGATGAGTCCCTGTTCCATTCTGCTCACTATTCATTTACATTAGTCCGGGGTATTGGCTTCCCTGGTATCGGGTGGTGTGGAGAGTGTTTACTGATCACACTGATGTATTTGTCCACCAACTCCGTAAGACAGACAATCAATATTCCAATTACAGGTAGGTTTCCATTCTTGCGTTGTAGAGTAGCGAACATCAGTCAATATCTTTGTCAAAATGACTGTCGGTACATGTACGAAAAGGTGTTTGGAGCACGGTGTGAGCAAATTACCTACAGCCTTGTGGTGCCACTAAATCAAATTAGTCAAACTATCTTATATTAACGTGTTAGAAAAGCAGAGGACGGTTGGAAAAATGTAAATCTTCACTACTGCTGAACAGCTCTATAATCTATGATATGCAAAGTTGTAGCCAGTGTAGAAGATTACAGGGACAGTATTTAAACACATTGTGAAATAGCTATGAATCTGAAGATTGCATGGTGACAATAGTCAAAAGTGGGCCAAGAGTTACCTTAATTCCAAAATTCAGTTCTAATATTTTGGAAGTCTGTGGCATATAGACAGTGGACAGCTCTGACATATTGAGCTGCATGACTGGATGTATTGTGAATTTGTATGAATACCTATGCATGAGTGTTTTATATAGTGTGTGTGTGTGTGTGTGTGTGTGTGTGTGTGTGTGTGTGTGTGTATATATATATATATATATATATATATATATATATATATATATATATATATATATAGTTTTACATTTGGCATACATTTGGCATACCCAAACAATTTAAATTTTTAGAAAGTGTTACAGGAAATTCTTGAAATGGTCTCCTTGTGACAGATGTCAAATCTGCTACTTAAGCGTGAGGTTCTCCATCCATTTACATTTGAAATATCAGGAACATTTTAAACGTTTAAAAAGATATGTGGATTAATTTACAGATATCCAAAAATAATCCCATGGTAGATTGACACAAAACAGTATCTGCTTTAAAATATAGACAACTGACTCAACTAATGTATGGACAAACTGTTTACCACCAGTAATGTGGTCATATGCTTACATCATTTGTGTTTTCTTTACTTTTTCTTTATATTTTTTACACATTTAGATGGTTTCCCATGTATTTTATTTTATTTAGTCTTTGTTTTGTGTGTCTGATGCATATTTAAACTGAATACATACATTTAAAAAGAAAGAATATTTTCCAAAAATTCTCTATCATTGTACCTTTTTGATTTCTCTCAAAGTAACTAGAACTTTTCTTAACCGCTCAGTATAACGAGCACAATGACTTCTTGAAATACATATTGCTGTATTGTTATCCTATCAGAAATGATACTTCATAATGCTTTTTCAGTTTGAAAGCGATGCAATGTCAAATATTGTTAACATGACGACAAGATCATCCCGTGACGCCTCCTCTCAGCTGATGTGCTTCTGTTGAGCTTGACTGGCCTGTAATGAGGAGATGGAGCCCACTCTTTTTCAATTAGGACTAAACACTGAGTCAGCCAGTGGCCTTCTAACTCAATCACATCAAAAGCTTTGCTTACTTTCTCGCTGCATTCCACTTCAACTCTATTGACGGCACAGTAAAGTGAACACAATCACCTGTCTGTGTTCCTCGGTACTCCAGTTGGAAGGGATGGAGCAACCCTGAATCAGCATAATCAAGATGCTGTTAGTCCAAAATGAGCACTGTTCACAGTTCCCTGTGTCTGACCTGCCAGTGCAAGTTTAATGCTCTCTGGTCGCCCCCCGTCCACTGCCATTCACAACCATTAAAATCCCATCTAGTTTAGCTAGGTGCATCGGACACTAATGGAGACTGACTCTGCCCATTTGCTTTGTGTTTCCCCCATGCATTTCCTCCAGCTACTGCGCTCGTGTCCAAATGGAGCGATGGTGGGGAGGAGTGCTGCTCTCAAAGTCGAGACCCATTCATGATCCTCTGGATTATCCGTGGATCGTGTGCTGTGGTCGTATCTCTTCTTCTCCTTTCCCTTTTCGCTCTCCCCAGGCAAATATTGGCCATACATTAATGTTGATTAGCAGAGTGTGAAGGGAAGTGAGCACATTTCCAGAGGAGGCACTCCTTGTGAATAAATATTTGTCGTCCTTGTTTGGATAGTGAGTGCTCTCTCTCTCTCTCTCTCTCTCTCTCTCTCTCTCTCTCTCTCTCTCTCTCTCTCTCTCTCTCTCTCTCTCATATACAGTACAGTGGCTGTTCCTAATGACCCTGTGTTTACATCAGCTCTCTGGTGTGCTTTAGAGAATGTAGAAAAGCTTGCTTTCACTAAAGGGAATGTGAAACACCCTCACACAGCATTTATTCTAGTTTGCTTGTTGGTGCAAACTTCTAATGCACTTCTCATTTATAAAACATAAGTGGGGCAGTAAGACTTAAAAGGGCTCTCTCACACACTGTGCTGTTTATATACATAATGCACTGCTCTGTGGATGCACAGTAGCAGGGTAAATTAGGTCAAACTGCATGAAATGCAAGTCTTATTATATACTACATTTAGATAGACATCACAGGACATGAGCACACTCTATTTGGTTTTCATCATCAACACCTACAGCGTTGCAGTTTCCAATTTCAAGGACTGGAGAGAGATCCAGTGTGTTAAACACACGCTGGCAGAGCTACTGTACATGAGCAGAGCAGGGATTGGTCAACAGCTCTGCCAGTCAAACTGCAAATACTCCCCGACTTCCTCTGTCCTCCTTTCCTGGCGCAGCCTGGGAGGAGGGAGGGGAATGGATCTGTTCTATGTGAGCTCCCTCAGCCTGCTCCCTACCACCTGTCCTTGACTTACAGTGCTCAGACGAGACTGAGTGGAAGCTGTGCTGCTCACTCCGCCGTCTGGCTCCGCTCTGTCTGTTTATGTGAACAGCTGCTTTTTTTAAAAACCTTTACTGTCTGTGGCTGATTCTTTCTACCTGTGGTGCTTCAGTGGAGGAGCGAAAAGAGGGACGTCGGCCGGTGGAGCTCTGATGGGAGGCAGCGCTGGCTCTGTCTGGGACTGGGGATGCTGAACAGGGGGAGGGAGGGCCTGTTTGAGCTGGGACAGCGGCTCCAGCAGCAGGGGGAGTATCAGGCCGCCCTCCACTGCTTCCTCAGCTGCCTGTTGGGACTGACCCATGTACAGAGCTTCACCTATTTGCCCAACTGCCTACACCAGGTGAGCCAGATGCCTGAAGACTAGGCGCACACACACATACATACACAACATAACATGTCTTTGTCGTTCATCCACATACCAACGTGCATTTTCATTACATGCATCCACAATAATCTGCTGTATTATATATTTGCACAGCTGTGTTGACACATTTCCATCACTTATCCTTCAGAACATCATACATTATCACATACCACAAGACGCATTCAACCTTGGTATAACCAACACCAATGTCAAATTGTACAGCACAGTCCATCATGTGTCCCCGTGTTGACACACTAAGATAATTTCATTCCGAGTATAGGACTGATAGTGTGCCTGCTGCTAAATGAGGTATCAGACGCATCACTCGCTTACAGTAACAGTGTTATTAGACTGGTCACATTGTTAAAAATACAAGTATACAGTATGTCTGTCCCATTGTGTGTGGGCTATGTTTTGATATGTTTGAGGTCACAGGCTTTATGACACTTTGTAGCCAGGCCAAGGTCTTAGCAGATTACATACTGGGTCCTTTTCAAGGCTCTCCTACAAAAGTAAGGAAACAATTTTAATTCTGGTTAGTAATGCCTGAAGGAATGTCCCTGATGTCAAAACAAAGCCTCTACACCCGGACTTTGGAACGTGTGGAGCGACGTTAACCGGACTCATGGAGAGCAGAATTACTTGTTATGACACCACATGACATCATGCACGCACACAACCGGGAATGATGTTGGTAATTGACTATTTAATTATTAACCATGTCACTTGTCTGTGATTTACAGATTGCAGAACTCTTCATCACTGAAAAGAATTGTATCCTTTACTAACTCGGGGAAAGCTTCACTCCCCATCTCACATCCAACAGTTAAACTTCTACCGGCGCTTCAAAATTGTAAGTGTTAGCATGCAGGCTAACTATAGCACTAGCATTCTCTTCCTGTGAGGTGAACATGATTGTCTGTGGTTGAAGGCGCAGCAAATTCCAACACAATAAAGGACGTAGACCCTTTATATAAACCAGTGTAAACTTGGGGGGGGGGATGAGTGGATGTCTGTGGGCGAGTTCATAACACATTTGTCCCATAATGCCATACATTTTGTGTGCAGCTCAGGCTGTGTGTCTGTCTCTTAAGAGGATTTGCACGCTCTTATCTCTGCACAACAGAGTGGAAGAGCACTAATTAACCTGTATCTGCACTGACAAGCCTGTTCATCCCCACTTCACTGCTTCTATAAACTATAGGAGTGTAGGACATAGAGATAATGGAGAGGTGCTGCGTTGCAGGATATATTACCTCTGTGGCTCTTCTCACCGTTACTGAGACACACCGACACTTAACTTGCCAGCTCAGGTTATCTACCTCAGCAAGGCTGTACCCCTTACTGTCCATTTTCCAAAATAAGTCGATTTGCTGAGCTTCACTTCATCATTAGCCATCAGTAGGCCACTTCTCGCCATGTAAAGGTATCTACTCAGGAGGGGCGTTTACCATGACGGAGTTAAATGTTTTGACATGCGGCACTTAATTACATAACGTCATCAATAGTAATGGTGTCTTGTCAAACTGTGTTTTTTTATGTATGGTAGAGTTACTTACCTTGGAACATTGTTTTAAAATGTAATTACATCTCACATTGTTTAGTAGGTCATCAGAAGAGAGGCAATTTCAAACATTTTAAAGTGTTTTATGTATTCATAATTGAATCACAAACATGATATTTGTAACATAATGCAGTAAGAATTGCATCTGATGGTGCCTTCATTAATAATATAATTGTGTGCAGCGATTGAAAGTATGAGGTAATTTCCCATCAAATGAGAAGAAGAACGAGTTGCTTCAATTCTTATAGTTCTCATGAGCATCATAGCAGCTGAAGGGATGTTGCAATGGTTCTCTAGGGAGGAAGGTGAAGGGTCAATGTGCTCAAACTGGAAGAGGATATGGGAACTTTGGGGTTTCACACAAATGCTTACAACAATGGAATTTGCTGTGTCTCCTCACATTTTTTCTGTGGGGTCAATCCACAATTGGGAAACAAAGCTGAATATACATGTCAAGGCTTGATGTATCATTATCAGAGCTGGCAGTATCGACAAGTGACCTTTGTCCAAAGCCAAAAGCTCCTTTGGCTGCTGAGTGTTTACTGATACGAGTTTCGTGGAAAGCGTGCCGACCCAGACAATTTGACTTGCCACTTAAATAAACAGGGATATGAGACATCTGGGCATATCCTATATTTACATTTTTTAAGTGGATATGCAGTACATAAAGAGTAGTATTACATAGTCACAGTAGTATAACATGTGGTCATATTTGATGACATTCTACTAGCTACTACTACTGGCTAGAGTTGATAGTGTACTTTATTTAAGTGTACCCGCAGCAGAGTTGTGCTGCACGTGGGATCAGATGTGCTTTGAAGGTGCCACTGGTCATGTAAGTTATTGTTCAGTTTGGAGAGCAGTCCAATTACCAGTTCAGGGGAGGTTGTGTGTGTGTGTCTGTTTGTTTGGATCTGAGTAGAGTGGGGCACACATTCCCTGGAGAGGATTGTGTGAGATTCCTGTTGTGGTTCAGCCAGGCTAAAAATAGCAGGCAGAAGTAGTAGACTGACCTATGATGATGTCTATTGCCCTAATCCTCCCCCCCCCAGATGGTCCAGCACACACTCACCTTATTGCCTGCTGCCAGGCGACTCCCAGGAACAGTGGAAGGTATAATGCATATCTCATTATTTGTCCAACACACTTTATTGTTAAAATGTCTGGGTCTATATAGATAGTAGATCCAGCCCTCACCATTCATTATTTGTTTCTGCTATCTTGAGGTGCTCCTCGGAAGTAGTATCTTTTATCTTTCAGTTTAATAACTGTCCTTTACTTTTGTTGAGGAGCAGATTGACATAGGATTTTAACTGTGCAATGTCTAATTTTTTTTTTGCTGGGTCTGTGGCTCGCCTGGACTGCAGTACTGACATTATTGTCCAAGTGACAAAATGATGGAAACCAGCTGGTGTGGTTTTCAGTTCCATGCTTAACTGAAAACATATTGTCCATCTTTCCAAGCTCATTATAAAAGACATTATAAAAGTTGAAGATATTTAGTTTTATGTGAGATATCTTAAAGAATAATTGGCAAATAAAGTGAAAAGTTAAAAGCCTAAAATGTAATTTATAGTGTTATTCTCATTGGAGATCTGGTAAGTAGGACGTTTAGGCAGCAAGGGCTGTGTTTATTTTAAGCATTCTTCTTCCCATTGGTCTTTAAATTCACCTGACAAGCATCAGTGGTGTCATTTTACAGTGGGACGGACTCTCAGTACGAAAGTGAAGAGGCTCTATTTTTAGGATGCTTTTTATAGAGTCTTTTCATGGAAACAAAAGTGGCATTCAGCTCAATCAAAAGGATTCTGTACATAACACAAAAGGCACTAAAATAGGAAAATATAATTATTTGATAAAATGGGGTGTAATCAGATGAACTACACTGTTTTGTTCAGCATTTGAAACTTCTTGAAAGGCTGAACAAAGACCGTAGATAACCGCTTATAAGCAATGACGCAGACATCAGTAGTTGAAATCTGTATTTGCAAAACCCTGACCTCAAGATCAACAATCCGCTTTGGATTACTACACATTCTGTTTACCTGGTGGGGTTATTCAAGAGAGGGTGTAAAAAAACAAAAAGCAAGGCTGTTTTTGACTTCAACAACGGACTAATCCTGTTGACAACTGAGACTGATCCTTCACCGATATAAACAGATGAGAAGGCCCTCCAGTTCATCCAGGCTGAGAAAATGTTCTATGAGGTGGCATTGATCGAGCTCACAACTCTTCATGGGAGCACAGGCAAGTACTTTTGACATTAAGATATGGATGAATACTTCTGGGAATATACTGTAAGTGCATATGCAGAATGCATGTACTGTACATATATTATGCAGCCTGGGATACACCATCTACTTTGACTTTGAATATAGTCTGGTAATACCTTATTTGGCTAATTATAGGTAATATAGAGATGGTGTTCCTTTTGTTTCATTTCTTTTATTCTAATTAATATTATATTATATAATATTATTTATTATTAATTAATTACTAAGCTACATATTGAGTATTTTAGTCAGGGGAAATCTGATCGGCTGAAAGTGTAGTTTTAACTGTGTTGAGCTCAAATTGTATTTTCAGAGGACTTCCCTAAAAAGAAGTGTGTTCATATTCTTCTTATATACTGAATTATAGATGTACTAGCCTGTTAAGGTTAAAAATTTCTCTAAACATTTTCTCAAATTCCCCCTTTAATAATCACAAATTCCAAACTTTCCTAACTTTAAGGAAACTATTACAAAACAATAGACCGTTAAATGAAGGTTAACAGTTTTTTGTTTCTTGGCTCGCATCACTGGCAATAGTGCGCGACGCAAAGTAGTATGGAATCAAATTCTATTTTTTTATCTAATTTTGAGGCTGTTAGCAAAGCACCAGATACACTGAAGCTGACAGCCTGAGTTTGTAGTGGGCAGCTCTCCAAACGTATTTATGCGTAACCTGCATCTACAAACTAATTACTATTACACAATGTGTTTCTGTAACACCTGAAAAACCTATTCTGTTCACTGATTCGGCCAATATGAAATGACATCCCATTTTACCCAAGTCCATCTTTGTTTACAATATACCTGGTGGAGCTTTAATCGGCATTCACAGCGAGGCTGCTCATTCATCACCTGCTGCTGCTCCAGACGTCTCCCTCTGTCTGCTGCTGAGGCAGCAGCGCAGTGTAGCGTGGGCACAGTGGAGGAGAACGGGGACAGACATGGTAGAAGACAAATGGCCACACTTTGCTCTTTCTCATTAGGAGCTGTGTGTCGCTATAGAATACTGAAGCCCCTGATTCAGCACTCACTTGGATTGAATGCTGGACTTCTCCAGTGGCCGAGCTGGCACTAAAGCTGCAGCTTACAAGCTCTCATTCTCAAGTGTACCCTTCTCAGTATTTCCCCACCGACAGCTCACATAATTATGTATGTAAAATTGTCATTTTGTGTTTTTTGTAATGCAAACAAAAGACTTAACCTGTTAAATATATCATTGCAACTTACAATGATTTAGTTGCTTTTGCTTGTGGTATGGATTGCAGGTCAAACTAACTACCACCTCCATTATTGTATGTGTGTTTGGTGTGGCGAGTACAGACTGTATGTTTATGATGTGTCACCGTGTGCCTCCGTGTGTCTGTGTTAGTGTGGGCGTGGTGAGCCTGTTGTTTGACTCCCTTATCCGCTCTCTCCTGCCCTTATCTCTGCTCTCTTGTCTCCAGTCCTCAGTTGGCTCCACTGTGCTGTTCAGGTTCAGGCAGCAGTGCCAGACAGGCTGATAGCCAGATATCTAGGCTTTTGGAGCTTTATTTGTCAAACTCTGTGCTGTGGTAGAGAGGTAAAGAGATCAAAGGCCAGTGAGGCAAGAGAGATAGATAGATAGATAGATATATAGATAGAAAGAAATACAAGCAGACGGAAAGACGGAGTGGTTTTCTGGCGGACCGACTGATTCCATGCCCTGTGTTTGTGTAACAGGGCCTCAGGAGGAGGCTACGCTGGGCTCTGCAGGATGGACAACCCCAGAGGAGCTTTCGGAGCAGGCCTCCCAGGCACAGCACCTCGAACGGCTGGCCCAGCTCTGCATCATGAGCAAACAGTAGGTAAAACTGTGTCCTGCAGTAGCTTCTGTTGTGGTGGAATTAATGAGACGTTTCATGTCCTGGGAGTTTAGGGGCTCAGTGGGCTCATCAGTAGTGAAGTTATATTTCACTCTTATGGTGTGTGTGTGTGTGTGTGTGTGTGTGTGTGTGTGTGTGTGTGTGTGTGTGTGTGTGTGTGTGTGTGTGTGTGTGTGTGTGTGTGTGTGGTCATTTCACAGAGCTGAAGTGAAAATAGGTGCTGAATCAGTTGTAACAAAGCAAACAATATAGTTGCATGTTTTAATACAAAAGCAGCTGCTCAGAGCATTACAATTCTGATTTGTTTAAAATAGCCAGACCCTGAGTTTAGCTTCAGACTGAAATAATCTTGAAATAATTAATATACTACTAGACCATGGAACTGAGTCTTTAGCTTGCTAGAGGAAAATAGTGACAGTTTGAAGAAAAAAACAAGCTTTAAGTTGTTTTGTCATTTGTCATGTTTCTAAATGTTTTGGACATCTGTCATTGAGAAAATTAGAAATATGTGGTTATAGACAAAATATATATATCCATGTCCCCTTGCACAAAATTGTCTGTAATGGAAATTTTTCCAAGTAGATGAACTCTTGCTTCAAGTCTTTTTTAGCTCGAGTTGTATTTCTCTGTAGATGTGGAGAAAAGAGACACCACACTTAACGTGAGTGTTAGAGATGGAACACCTTAACTGGATCTGCTGTCTCCTGTTGCAGGGGTACTTTGTAAGGACGTAGCGTGCACCTATTTTCTGTGCCTCTGTTGTCATTGTTGGGATGAGGCCATTTAACCTGATTGCCAGAGAGGGTGACAGAGCGTGGAATGTTTGCGCAACTGAGGGCTGGTCACAGTGCTTTATTAATGCAAGGAGCATACAGCAGTTCAACTTCAATGAGATTGTACTGATTGTGCTTTGGTTTCTGGCTAAATCAGAACAGGCTGGAATTTGATTCCACTCTTTGATCTTTTCTTGCAGAGGAGGACTATAAAAGTACAAAATGTGGAACAAAACACAATAAAAACCACAAATTAGCTTTGGTTTCTGAAAGGGGGGATAGTCCAAATGCCTTAAAGTTCCTACTCCTCTAACATAAGCCTCAGTCTTTCCTTCTATTCAACAGGAAGTTGTAATATTCCCTGAATCTTTCGGCAATGTCGTAAGAATCCTTTTTGCCGACGAAGGGCTTTTCTGTCTTTGCCGATCAGATGTCCCCTGAAAAGGATGTTCTAAAGCAGTGCAAACTGACACCTGTCCATTACTAATTGAAAGGAAGTTTGGATTTGGAACAGCAAAGCTGACATCTGTCACACTAAACAGAGCTTGCTCTACATCTAGAGGCACATGTGAGGGTGATGAATGTCTTTGGCTGACTTTCCGGGCCGATACGAGCGGAACAGCTGGCAGATTCTCAATGTCCCATATCATGCTCACCTAGTTTAGCACTAAACAGAAGAGTAGTGGAAGGGCACAAGTCAGTAAACCAACCTGAAAGCGCCATGCCTTCTTTAATTCACCCTGGAGAGTAGAAAAGGGGCAGTCAGTGCTGGCAGAAAGAGAAGGTTTCCACTTCCTCCATAATGCGCCTGAGCACCTGCAGCCCTGCTCCCCATGTCTAATCACAGCACACGTGTTTCTCATGCTGCTAAAACAAATACGCTGACCTGGCAATGCAGCACTGGCCACTACATTAGATTAAGGTCAGGCGCTGCTGCTGTTGTCTTGTGTTTAGATGGCAAAAGAAAGTATTGTATTTGTTTAATGGTGCCATTTTCCTTTTTCTTTCAGACCACATCTTGCTTTAGAATACAGTGGTAAGGTATGTACATCATTCTCTTTGCTTCCTTTCTCGATTTTTTTTGAATGAATTAAAGTGTTTACGGCACTCTTGTGTCAACTTCAAATCTCTGCCCTCTGTTAATTAATCTTTCAGGCTGCAAAGATCCACCAGAGGGCCTTTGGTAACGACCACCCCATCACAGCCAGAAGCCTGGAGCTTATGGCTACTGTCTTTGCTGAGATCGGCAAGACTGAATATTCAGGTAACCCCCAGCTGGGATGATTGACACAGTGTGTATTCTGACAGTGATCAGCAAACATGGTTGTATATGATGTAACATTTAGTCTGAACCATTAAGGAGGAGATCTCCCTGTCTCGTGAGAACATGACAATACCGGAACAGTGATGTTAATCTTAAGAACAAGTTATCTCCTCTCTGCTTTAGAGACACGCCGCACAGTGAGGATGTGTTTTAAAGCCATCCGGTTACCCAACCCGTGAACATGTTAAATGAATAAACACTTGCAGTCATGTCGGACACGAGTGCTTTAATGCAAAGCGAAAAAGGAAAGCAGCTTTGTGACAGTTTGAGGGCACAGTTGTGTTGTAAAGTGTGAATGCTTGGCTTGCAGTAAGAGGGAGCAACACTGAACTCTGCGTTTTTGGGAAGACTGCTGTGATGTAAAAAGCAATATTCACAAACCAGCCTTGTTGTCGAGTCAGCTTTCAGAGGCAACGGTGCTGAACTGGGCCGGCTACAGAAAGATACGAGTGTACAGCATATAAAGACAAAGAGAACTCTTAGAACTCTCCTCGTTGTTAAACATGTTGGTGAAATGGTGTGAAAGTGCAGGGTCAGAGAGTGGTTGTATCTGTTGTTGCGGATCATAACACACAGTCTCTGTGCCCTTTTTGCGACCTTTTGTTTTGTATTGTACACAGACATCATCTTTGACCCTCAGTACGATGCTTCAACAGATGCATGTGTTAAAGGAGCCCGGTCCCTTACCTGGGCTACTGAGGTGCTTTCCCTCGGGATCGATCTGGCTGACGCGCTCCTGCTGTGCCTCGATCACTTTGTGTACCTCTGCCTTGATGTAGTAATCAGTGGCGGCTGGTGACATTTTTTTTTGGGGGGGCGCAGTTGGGCGGTGCGGTTTAAATAGCACTCCACAAGGAGAAGAAAAGAGGTTTGGAGTAGAATATTCTAAAAAACAAAGCTTTATTTCAAGAAAACACAGTGCTCAACACTGTCCAATAACAACTATCAACAAACTGTAACTTTGGGCATGAGAGGTTCAGAGCAGAATGGTTTAAGAAACATTCAATGTGGTGTCCAGAGCAACTTCAGGGAATACATTGACATAGCATTCAAACTGGGGGCCCTGCAGTAAGGTGGCACTGGTGAGGTGGTCTTTGAAGGCAAAGCGTTCCCTGGTGTGTCCAAGTATGGTGTCACAAACCTACAGATAAATATATAGAGAGAGAGACAGAGACAGTAAGATAAGTTGTGGGGAAATATCTACTACAAACAGGCTTCATACTACAGACAAAAAACTATGTTTTGTGTGTCTTGATGGCTCAGCAACATAGACAAAAGGCCAGGAGCCACCTTGATGGCTGCAGCTATGACACACACACACTTACACACACTTACACACACTTGTTGGGGGTTGAATTGGTATTTTAGATAAAGTTATAGTCTGATATGATATCCACCCAAATCTAACAATGTCCAACATGTGTTCTGCTGTGGGAAAGATAAAACATTAAACTCTAACACAGGCATCTGCTGATTTTGACACTCACTTCTGCAGCAATCCTTCAAGCTCATCTTCCTTCATAGCCGGCGCTTCCTCGGCTGCTCAGAGCCACTGCTTTGCTACACACGGAGCCTCCAGCTAGCAGCTCCGGTTAGCATGTAGCTTGGTGCATGTAGCTTCACTGCTTTGCTGCTGAATATTTAAATCCGGACGTTCGGGTCCCAACTCTTTCAGCCTCTTCTTGTCAACATCTGATCGTGGATTGAAAGGTGTTTCGCGTAGAGATACCACAGAGTTTTCAGTCGCCATACTAACATAATCAGTCTCTGCTAGCTGTGTTGCTCGCGTAGCTACGTGGGAGCTATATGGGGTGTGAGGGAATGATAAAGGTCTCTGATTGGACGAATAGTCCAACCACGTTGCAATAAGAAACGATGTCATTGGCTAGGGCGCAGATTCGTGCGCCCGAAGATTCACGTTTCATCCGCCAATGAGAAGCTGTCCTTGCCGTCACGAGGGTGAAATGTTTGTTAGCTTTCCATAGACACACATTTGGCCGGCGCCCCGAGAGGGGAGGGGCTTTTCTCAGTAATGATGAATGGCGATATATTATATTTAACTTAAGTGGTTGTTGACAGGGGCTTACGGTCTCCCACACACATTTAGCGTGTCAACACGGTATATTTCTTATTTAAATTATTTGATATATAATGTTTTTTGACAGTATATATTATATATATTTTTTCTTCTTTTTTTTTTTTCATCGCAAAATTTTAGGAGGGGCGGCGCCCTAGCGCCCTCTATTGACGCACCGCCACTGGTAGTAATCCACAGACACGTTATTATGCATCAGTCGTGTTTATTGTCTTATGCCGTGAAGGAACATTCATTCGGCCCCTGGATGCCGACTAATACCGCTCTGTTGCTCGAAGCCCAACAGTAACGTAGAAGCGGTCAAAAACCCTTTGCTCTTTCCGGGGTCAAACACCTGCCGTCAATCATGCTCTGATTGATTATATAGCCAACCCAGGAACATACATAGTAGGATAGTTTGATCTCATTTGGCTCCTACACACCGGCCCCTAATTGATAATGCAGGCAGACATAGCAATTCAAACAAAATACAACAAAGGAGCCAAAATGCTGAGTCCGGTACAGATAAATACATTTACACCCCCTGTAGCAACGACAGTGTTGTTACTGGCCTTTCAATAATGTTAGATGTTATCTGTTCATATGAAGCACAGTGGGATGAGTTTTACCACACACTTTGCAAAACAAGGGCCTTTCGCAATCTCGGCTCATGTGACCAACACATAAGCATGCAAAGCAAACTCCCTGTTCCCTCAGAAAGTGAAGCTTTTCCTTGTGCTTCCTTCCATTGAAATGCTCGCACTCCTCCAATGAGTGTTTTTGGGTACAGCAAAGTCATTCAGGTTTCTCGGTCTTCCCGCGATCTGCTGTTGGTTTCCTAGCTTCCTCAGGCCAGTCCATAGAGGCTACTGTGGCGGCAACAATGTTTCCCCTCACTCTGTTGCTGGACTGGGATATAAACCTTGTCCCGGCAACACCGGTTGATGTGTCCTGTATGTCACCAAACAGAGGGTCAGAAAGAATTCCGACACAACGCTCAATGAACGCGACTAGATCCATGAAGTGAGCTCTGTGGTTGGTGGTTTCCATTATACCATGAGCTGTGGTCCTCCACTGCTCCCTCATTTTGAATGGCAATTTCAACATAATGGCTCTCATGTTTACAGGCATATCCAGTTCCTGCATGCACTGGAGCTCCTCCATAACATTGCAGCAACCACGCAAGAACAAGGCATAGGCTTGAAGCGCTTTACCATCTTCAGCTTTTATTGCCTGCCAGGACAAAGCCTTTTCCGTGTATGCTGCTGCAATCTTATACTGATTTCCAAAGTGTTCTTGGAGAAGACCCTTAGCCACTGCATATGCACACTCCGGAGCCATATGCTGGCAGCTCCGCACCAGCTCTCGTGGCCGTCCTCTTGTAAACTGTTCCAAATAGTATAAACAGTCCGCTCTTCCCGCCTTTTCCTCCACTCCTTGTTCAAAGGCTTTAATAAAGGTTTTGTACTGTAGAGGGTCCCCTTCAAATGTGGGAATATCTCGTGGTGGCAGAGACGATGAATGCTGCTGGTGCACCAGCGCGGCCGTTATTTCATTTTGCCTGTGCATGATGCCAAGTATGTCTGCAGGCGGAATCTGACTGAGTCGATGGGGATTGGCAGAATGCCTTTCCTCGTCCTTTACCTGGGAAGCTGTTAATTGGTGCTGAAAACGATGCGTTCCCAATATCTTGTTTTCCTGATGCTGTTCATTGGGACTGCATTGCGGTTGTGAAGCAGGTTTGAACCATTGCTCAGTTTCCTTTGGTCGCACATCCCTTGACCGTAGTTTCTCATGTGGCAACTGCCATTTTGTCATGCCGGTTTGCTTTTTTCCTTTTCCTTCCGGCTTGTACTCCTTTACTATAGGGTTTAAGCCGTTGATACATTCCCTTTCTTCCCGTTCGAAATAGGAAGCCCTGCCGTCCGAGAGTCCTTGCAAATAACTTTTCCGATCAGAGGCCTGAAATTAGGGTGACCAGATTTGAGTTTGTGAAAAAGAGGACACTTCGTTCCGGGGGGGGAGGAGAGAGAGAGAGGAGGAGGAGGAGGACATTTCGTCGCGGCGGGGGGGGGGGGGGGTAGCATTAGTGTGTAGCATGCCGTGAACTTACATTTACGTTGAGATCGGTCGACCAATGAGAGTTCTCTCTACAGTCAGAGCTTGCGCAAGAAGGTGGAACATGAGGGAGATACCATTTCCAAAACTTGTAAGGGGGTAATAACTATTTTCCCGGACGTAGCAAAATCCCGGACGTTTTTGGAATCCCTGCCGGACGCTTTTTTTAGGTCTCGAAAAGAGGACATGTCCGGGAAAAAGAGGACGTCTGGTCACCCTACTGAAATACTGCCAACATAGCGGTGGAAGCAGCTAGCTCAGTGTCCAAATTAAGCTGCTCTCTTTTCCTCCTCAGCTGTTGCTCCTGCTCCTCCAAAGCATGGCTTTCCTTTAAAGCTGCCGCATGAATGACCAGTGCAGCTCTATTTGCCTCCATCGTTATCCTCGCAGAGGAGGTGGAACTTGAGTGGTTACTGGCCACATTGGAAACACTGTCCTCCGGATTAATACCGTCGTCCCCATTTTCACACACATTTCCTTTATTGGATGAAACCCACATATTTGTATCTGCAACACATTCATAATTGAACATAATTTTTGCTTTAAACCATGTTTCATGTTTTTCCCTTTCCTCACATGATAGCATACCCGACAGACATTTATGTATACATTCTGCTTCCTCACACACCTCAATTAACTCTCTAAGAACGCCTTGTACCTGGGTTTTATCACCCTTAACTATAAAACATTGCATCTCTTTTCTTTTGGCGGTTGCGTTAGTTAACTTTGCTTTTCTGCCATTTTGCAATGTTTCTAACTTATCAGCAAGCGCTCTTGCAGTGAGTTTAACGACCCGGTTTTGCGCTCGTGTTTCAACACCGCCCGCAACACTGAGTTTATCAGCTTGCACATCACGAGTTTCGTCCAACGCCGCGTCACGCCTCTCCATGATAGATTGTCAATAGTCCGCCGCCACAAAGTCAAACGCAAGTCTTTAGTCTCTGTCCGCCCGCTTCGGCGACCAATGCATTGGGTTTTATTGTCCTGCTATGTGTGCACACAATGTAAATGGCCATAAACAGTGTAGCGCTACATATACCTCCTTGCGTTGGGCGCCGTGTGTTGCACCGGTGGTCCAATGCTCCGCAGGCTCTGTAGCATTAGCGACGTAGCTCCGTCCTCCAAACAACAGAAATCCAAACGGCTCCCGACAGCTCTCCTCGTCCTGGACTCTCCTCCGTTATGTCCCAACGTGCCGAAGTTTCCCAAACAAAGTTCCCTCTGGAGCCAGGGTTTTTGACTAGTGTTAAAGGAGCCCGGTCCCTTACCTGGGCTACTGAGGTGCTTTCCCTCGGGATCGATCTGGCTGACGGCGCTCCTGCTGTGCCTCGATCACTTTGTGTACCTTTGCCTTGATGTAGTAATCCACGGACACGTTATTATGCATCAGTCGTGTTTATTGTCTTATGTCGTGAAGGAACATTCATTCGGCCCCCGGATGCCGACTAATACCGCTCTGTTGCTCGAAGCCCAACAGTAACGTAGAAGCGGTCAAAAACCCTTTGCTCTTTCCGGGGTCAAACACCTGGTCAATCATGCTCTGATTGATTATATAGCCAACCCAGGAACACGGAACAGCGCCACCCAGTGTACATACATAGTAGGATAGTTTGATCTCATTTGGCTCCTACAGCATGTTTAACTGGTTACAGCTCTTGTCTCTTAGAATTCCATTCACTGTAAACTGGATCAGCCACCTTCCTCAGTGGACAAACTATGTGTGTGTGTGTTGTACGGGTTGGATTGGTATGTTAAATGGAGTATGTTGTAGCAGTATGTGGTGTACTTTTCCCCACTAATACCTTTCCATATAGTCTCTTATGAAATATGTCCCTAAATATGTGACCCCTGTTTTTATGTTGACTGACTTTGGTTCAAAAACAAAACAACTGGAAAGTGAGGAATAGTTGACCATCTTTCAATATCTGTGTTAGTTTTTGTATTAATTTTGGTGAGGTGGTATTCACGTGTTTTTTTTTTTTGTTTATAATCATTTAGCACATTTATTTGTATGTAGTCCAAAGGATTGCTACTTTTGTTGACCTCATCTCTAAAGCAGCATCTTTCTGTCTAAGTAACAATGTAAAGTTAAATACATGTTCAAATAGTGGCCAACCAACCTTTACTCTTGTTTGCTGTACAAAGAAAGTGTACACACACACTCTGCATGTGTGTCTCTCTGTCAATCAATTGTTATCCATAGAGACCCAGAACAGTAATACATTGACTTATTAATTGTTGAAGTCAGACAATGACTGATTCATCAGCCAGTGTTGACCGACAAAACATAAACAGTATTGAGTAGAGGAGGTGAAACGTGAACTAGATGTTGTTGGCTTACTGTTTGTAACTTAGTAAGCAGTACTCTACCTGGCTCTGACAGAGTTAACACTGGCGTCTTTTCTGAGAACCATTTGCATGTTTACCTTTTGTATGTTTAACGTAGCCTCATTGTCTCTCTTCAGACCAGGCTGGATCACTAGATCACTACTCATGTATGCTCATGGTTCTCTTACTAGACTCCTTGGGTCAGTGTGTATCTGCACTGTCCAAACGCTTTGCTGCTGCAGAGTCCATCAGAGACACCGTCAACTGTATTCCTCATTCCCACCGGGAGAAACACTCAGAGGTCCGCCACAGAAAGGACACCCACCACCAAGAGGAGGATGCATTGAATCCTAAGGTAGTGTCAACAGCACCTGCACTTACCAAGGTAAGTGCAGAGTAGCATCGCTCGAGAGCAATGCTACTCTGATATGAGCAGTTTGTTTATAGAAGATCTGTGCCTTTCATCCTCAGCTGTATCCGATGCAGGTAACCAATGGCAAAGTCCCCACTTCCATTCTAAAGAGGCCAAGTCCCAACTACGGGTCAGACACAGAACCTAACCACAGACGGAAAGGTGAACGGAGGGTTCGATTCAGGGAGCCAGAGACCACAGTACATGGTGAGCAAACAGACAAGTCAAGTCACATGTCCAGATGTGTTTGTGCAACCGTAGAGAACACGCTGTCCAGAATGCTGCACAGAAGCCTGAATAAGGGAATGCATTCATTCAACAAGATGAATGTCATTTTTATTGTTTATAAGAAATACAAATAATCCTCAATGTGTACCATCCCAGATTGCATATAAAAGGCAGTGTGTGTCCTGCACTTGGCAGTAAAGAGAGCGGACAAAATGCATTGCAGCATTCTGAACATTGCATCGTAAACTATTGTCCTTTGGGGATTCTTTACTATTTCAAAATAATGTAATCCTGTGGGACTTCCAAACATCAGCAAGTGTACTCTTCGTAACTAATTATGCATGCAAATGAGGCTCCATCGAGTCTGTTCCAGAGAGATAGTGGAGAATATGAGGGCTCAGCAGCTGGTTGGTAGCTGTTGACTGACTGGCCTCTTTTCTGTCAGCTTCACAGACATTCCTTTCTGTGACTGTTTAGGTTGTAAGTCTATATTAATGTGCATTACACATTTTGTTTATGTTTCAGTCTATTGGATGTAAATATGTGGGGGGAAAGAATCAAGAAAGGTGATTGAAGTTAATTGTGAGGTTAAAGGTGTTTTGTCACTTCATATTAACTTTGTCGCCTGCCATGCAAGATGGAGCATTTCACTGTCACCCCCTTTTTTAACAATGATTGAAACACAGAGCGCACCAGTTTGTGTGACAAGGCCTCCACTACACTGTTTATAGTCACATTATATTTTCCATAAAAAACTTGCCTCATAAGGTCTTTACTTTTAGGTCAACATGAAAGAGAGCTATATGTGCATGTGACAATTCAAATGCTCATTTACAAATCAAAATTGTGAAATAAAAAAAAAACTGGTTTTGGTTGTCTGTTGGTAGCCTATGAGACGACATCGTCCCGCCCCCACCTCGTCCTGTTCACCTGCCTCTTCCTGCTGATGTCATTCCTGGGTGTGGCCATGTACTGCACAGACCGACGGCGTCCACAGCGAGTGTGTGAGGAGCTGGAGGACGCTCTGTCTGTCTACCTGCTGCATATGAAACGGCTAGTGTGGGGCTGCTGGATATGGCTGACCATGCAGTGACTGAGACCCACCACAGGTGGAGACATGGGGCCTCCTTTAATTTTTTCAAAGCCCTCTTTTTTCTGTCTCTGAAGGAGCCTACAAGAGCCTACAAACACCTCAGCCTTTTGGTAAGGCTCTGTACACTGTCTGTGGTGTTTAACCACTCTCGCAGTGAAAAGGGGAAAATGTTTATCCTCAGAAATATGTAGCTTCCATGGCTGTATGTACAAATGTGCTACGGTGGTGGACACGCCTCTCCTTGTTTAAGCTATGATTTTGCTCATCTGCAATGTTGATGCTCACATATACCGCTCAGTGAATCCCCACAAACATTTGATCTTTCATGTCACTGTCTATTGTATGCGAGTGACTGTTTCCATGGAATGCGTATATTTATTTAGTTTCAATACATGATTTGTGTAAATCAGATATTACACAGAACTGAATGTGTATATATGGTTCAATATAATAAGGACTATCAAAATATTCCGCCTTGTAATTGCACATAAATGAATGTAGAGAAGTTTGGAAACAGCTTTGATTGGGGGAGGTGGACGGGAGCACAAATGTGGAACTGTTGGATAATTATCTGTGAAATAGAAAACACAGGGCTGCATCACTTCACAGCTCCAGGTTGAATGTCTAACAGATGAAAAACACCTCTTTCTTTCCAGGCCGTCTGGTCTTCTGTACAACTGACTGTCTTCAGCTGATTCCTAGCTCCACTGAGGAGAAAATCTACAGCACAATGTTATGAATTTTCTCACCTTATCTAACATCGAAGAGAATATACTCGTACTGAATGAATACTAATGCTTTTGACAGTGTTCCTCTTTATAACCGCTTGAATCCCACAAAATATCCTTGATCCTAAATGTTATTTATTCTTCTATACTGTATATCTGCATCCACGAAAATATCCAACTTTCAATTGTTTTTGATTTTTTTAACATTTTGTTACCCGTTATATTTCTATTTCCAAACTATAATATTCAGGTTTTAACCATGATGTCAAATGCTCATCAAGCTTAGAACAAAAAGAATATGTATCATTTTTATCAAGTTCATTGCCATTAATATGAGGCCAAACAGAAATATGACCATTGATGATGATTCTGTATGTTATTTTGCGAATCCCTTTATCAAATGAAGCAAAAAAACTAAGATAAAAAACACATAAATGGATTATAAGAATCATTGGCCACAAAGATGCACTTCCCAAAGACCTCTCATTATTAGCAATAACACACATGACATGGTTTCCAGTAAAACATCTTTATATAACAGGTTTCAGGGAACTCAGAAGGAAATTGTTGGATTAGAGGTTTTGCATTTGAATGTCAAAGCAATATTTGGCTAATACGCCTGTAGAAGAAAGAAACACACTCTGCTCTGTACTGTCAAACTAAATTGTCATTAGCAATAAAACAATACCCAGTGAACTCATGTCCTGCATATACACATTTAGCTTAGAAGCTGCATTTCACGGCTGTCCAAATGTTTATGGTCACTTTGTAAGAAGTGCCTCTGTGGAGGGTTTTCTTAGTTCCTACCGTTTTATGATTTCAGTTGTTTTGAATAAAACTGTCATTGCCTATCAAGGTCAAGGA
This sequence comes from Myoxocephalus aenaeus, assembly GCA_038501785.1. Lineage (NCBI taxonomy): Eukaryota > Metazoa > Chordata > Actinopteri > Perciformes > Cottidae > Myoxocephalus > Myoxocephalus aenaeus. The sequence goes on from JBAMJR010000097.1 coordinate 5,418,974, forward strand.
GCTGATTTGCTATCTTCCTGTAATCTCTGGCAATAAGCAAATGTGTGCTGTGTGTGTAACAGGGAAAGGTGCATGCAGGTACATTTGTGCATCTACTCACAGTAATACCGTATATTGGTTGTTGCCCATAAAGTGTGAAGGAGAAGCCTGAGGTACTATTTTGCACAAAATAGGATTTGTTTGCTAAAAGCTTTTTTGGACCATCTGCCCGATACATGAATGTTCTGAACTAATAATTTGTCATTTTCATAAAACACTCTTTGTAACTGCTGATAAAAGTATGAATGCACTGCAACAGCCATTATTTTACTTTGCAGCAGCATGCAAAGAAATCTTCTTTCATCAAGAAGTGCACATCCTACCAGAAAGAAATCCTTATTTAGGAACATATTTAATGGTGTATAAAACTAAATAACATCCCTTTACATCTAAAAACCATCACCCTATTAATTTGTCATGCATAATGTCCATGCAGAAGTTTCACAAAGATAACATTATCCTTCATCCAATCTGTCCACGCTATTAATGCTGTGTTGCTTAATAGAAATTCATGAGCTGAGAAAAACTGTGTGTACTTTAATACTGTTGGAGCTGAACTCTGGTTTTGTGTGTGTGTGTGTGTGTGTGTGTGTGTGTGTGTGTGTGTGTGTGTGTGTGTGTGTGTGTGTGTGTGTGTGTGTGTGTGTGTGTGTGTGTGTGTGGGTGTGTGTGTGTGGAAGAAGTTGGCACACAGTGGATGAATAAACTAAATAAAGCAGGATTTCTCAAGGATTAACTACCACTGGGAGATTCTTTTGAAGAAAAATCAATTGTCTTTGGAGAACAGATCTAAAACCTTCTGTTTGATTCAATCCATGATCATTGGGAGCAGAAGCTAATTTGATTGTCTACAGAGGCAAACGTTGGTGTTTCTCATGGTAGGCGAGAGGACTGGTTGAGTGAGTGAGTGAGTGAGTGTGTGTTTGTGTGTCCTCTAGTTTCTAGATCAGGCCTATCCTGAGGTCAGAGTGGCGTCGTGAGGAGCGGCTAAGTAGAAGGTCCTTCTCGTGGATCAGGCTGTCCAGCAGGTCCTCTTGTCTGTAGTTGTGATGGACCTTCAGGAAGGCCATCACTGCAATGCCAAGCCAGGTGAGCCATGCAGCCCACAGGCCAAACTGAAGGACGGAAGGCAATTATTGTATATGATAGAGATTCAGGATGTTGTTCCACTGTCTTGAACAATATTAACCATAGTCTTACCTGAGCTATAGCAAACTGGTCGTAGAAAGCAGAGTTGTCCAAGCCGAGTTCTAGATCGGTGTCCTGCAGGTCCTCGCAGCTAAAATGTGACACATGAGCTGGTATGAAGAAACACCACTGTACTGTGATGAAATTGTCCGGAAGGTTTAGTTTGTGTGCTGCTGTCTCACCTGCTCGGCATTGTCCCTCCCTCTGTGATGGAGTCACACCACATGTTGAAACCCACGCTGACGATGGTGCTGGACAAGAAGACTGTGAACACCACGAGGGAGCTGATCAGCAGGTTGAGGAAGGCGTTGAAGAGGGAGCTGCAGACAGGTCAAACAGAAAAGGAGAAAAACTGTGAAATCTCTGCATAGTTGATAAATAAATGTGAACTATAAAACTTTAACATAGGGCTATCACACAGCAGGATGTTATTTATTATTTTGTTTACATGAAAATAGTGAGAGGTTGGAAATACTGTCTGTATGAGTCACATTATGACTTAGCTTTTTCAAAGGCAAGTGTATCCCCTCCATCTTTGTAATGGAGGACAACAGTGACTAGTCGTTTTTATTCCATTCTATGGCTTTAATTTTCATCGCATAGCCTACACAACATGCAGTTATATGATTCTTCCAGAATAGCGAGCATTTAAGGGCGGAGGAGAGACGGAGCCCACATGTACTCTCAGCCCTGAGTGGAGGCGTCCCACTGAGCGATACGGTGCTGTGTTGGATATTGTGCAACGAGCAGGTAAAACGTCACTCACTCGTCGTGTCCTTTGCACAGGAAGAACAGCAGCCTCCATGCCTGCACTGCGGACAGAATGAGGGACGATATCCCGACAAAAGTGATGAAGCTGCAGGAGGACTCGGTCCCCCACTCCTCCACGATGAACCGCTGCTTCGACACCGTGATGTTCTCGTTTTGCCACATCCCCCGCGTGAACAGCAGGCATTTCCCTCCGAAATCCTCCGTGTTTTCTGACAGAGGCACCACGGCGATGAACCCGAATACGAAGGCTAAAAAATAAAGGATGCACTGGGCGAAAATTAAATTATCTAGGGCCATTTTTGCGTCTCCCTCTTCGGCTCTCTGTGTTCTGGAAAAACTGCGGCTGCGCAGTGGCGGCATCATGAGCCGAGGCTCAGCATCCGACGTTATGCTGCAAATTAATGAGCAGCCAGAGGCCTTCAGGGCTCTCTTATCTACACCCAAGCCGTGGATGTCTTCACTGGTGTTCCCATTTGCAACAGTTTAAGCAGTTAACAGTTAATTATGACATTTAAGTTAACCCCTTAACAAACATAATGTTTACCCCTTAGATAGGCCAGTTCATTTAAACCATGCAGCATTACATGTTCTGTTTCAGCATGTTCAATCTCTTCATTAAAGCTTTAAGATGTTTACTATGAGAGACCTAGTCAAACATTTTACTCATGTTTGTTTTGTGCCTTATTCAATTACAATACATTTCCCCAAATTGCTTGCCATATTTGCTATTTTTGTAAACCGTGTAATCTCCACTGTTTAAAATAATTAAGGTTCTGTAGATTTTACCAAAGATTGGCTTCACAGCCTGAGTTTGTAGAAAGGTTAATGTTAAAAGGTGTTATCTACGGCTTGATAAGTCAGTGCACTCACAAATTAGAGTAATGGTTTGTTTATACATGGTGACGGCCGTTGAGGACGGGCAGGTAGCTGTCACAGCCATCTGACACACTTCACTGAGCCCATCTGGTGAGCTGGCCAAGGTGTCTTTCAACCTTCCTCCGCCACCCAGCACCGCTCACAGTGCCCTCCAGTGGGCAAGGCATCTGCATACTCAGACAATCTTTGCTTTGATGTAGTTTACAAATGCAGGATGCTGCAAAATGTTGTGATAAAAAGACCATCGTCTAATTATCTGAAAAAGAATGTTGTGATACTGATTAGAAAATGTAAAAACCTTATTTTTAGATGGCAAACGAGGCTGACATTGAGTCATTGTGTGTCCAAAAAGCAGTTTCCTGTGAAATATCCAATGCAACATAAAGACAAGTATTTATACTGGAGCATTCTAGACCTATTTGTATCCATCATACCAACTGCAGCATTTTGCATCCTCTCCCTTGCACATGATTTATGTGTAATTTTGCTGCATCGCAGCACTCTGATTTCCATGATGTTATCAGCTCTCAGGCTTGAGTTGTTGTGTGTGTGCTTATGTGTTTGTGTTGTCTTGCTTTGCTTTAAAGCATCATTGTTACTTATGTTTCGTGCTCTCTGGGCTTTTTTGGTTTTTGTTTTGGCAGATCTTTATTATTTGGCGTATGACAAATTGTCCAGATGACTAACTACTTCCTGTAATAAATCACTTTGCAGTTTAAACCTTTCTTTTGATATATTATCACTGGAGTATTGTACTGCTTGCAGCTTTTAACAACATTTTCTAATAGAAAAATCTAAGCACAGAACAGCAAAAAGTAGGAAAAAATGAGGAGGGAACCATAACTATACTGCCATGCTCATGTTGTCTGGCTAGACAACATGAGCATACAGTATGCTCAATAAAGTCAGTAAGCAGACATCATCTGGTATCAGAGGTGCACACACTTGCAAGGTCACAGGGAAAGGCCTAATAACTCCATAAGGCACTCCTGTCTTACACAAACAGGATAGTACATGCACATCCTCATGCACAGAGTTCCAAACTACACTTTTAAATAATACAGCATGTGTGGGCTTGTGAACTAGGCACCCAGTGGAGACCCAGTACAGAAGTGTGTCAAGCTGAAATATGTGTTAAGTTATTCACCCCCAGAACAAGCCACTGATGGAGGGAGGGAAGGAGGAGAATGCTATCCCGAATGTAGTCCCTTGGCTCTGTGCAAATATGGGGAGCGATGGGCAGCGGAAAGCATTGGGAGGTCATCCATTTTTCATGAGATCCAATGGCAGCAAAGCAAACATCCTTTTTTTCAAGAGGAAGAAAAACAGTGAAGAATCTTATGTGCAGAATCATTTTCAAGGACACCACTGAATGTATAATGTAGTGCCTTTATGTTTGAAATGGACCAACATGCATCACTTTGACCAGATAATACAAATACACAATACAAGCCAAACCATCTATTTTGCTGGAGTTTTTAATTTGCGATACATTTAATAATTTAAATATATCAATAATTCCTGAGAAATTCATTATTGAGTGTTTCTGACACGTGGTTTGACAGTGGAAGAAAAAGGGTGTGGCAGGACGATATCACCGGGTAGGAGAGGTTTCTGATGGAAGAAGCCGCCAGAACAACCTGACCAGTTGATTTATGAGGAAGGTGGGATGGATAACTTCAAGGTGATCGTCAAGCCTGTCGTATGGCCAGTAAGTTAATCCTTACAATATTGCTTTAGGTTAATATATCAAATTCAGATTTGGACTCAAATTCTGAATCAAAAGAAAAGACTTGGAGAATATATGACATTCAGTTCCCCACTGTCCTGTGTGATCGATGTGCTAAATCTTTATGCTCTCTTCCCTCGTTTTCCTTTTCTTAATAGTGTTCTTCCACTTCTTATGGCACCTTGTGAACCCATCCCCAAACTAGTCCAACCTGCAGGCTCCTCTTTGTCTGTCTGTAACACAAAACAACAGCAAAAACAGACACAATTACATCCTCATATCCTGGGCAGTGATGTGAAGGGCCTGGTGAAATATCCTGTACCCATTAATCTTTCCCCAGGGGGGTGCAGGAGACTGGGAGCACTGATTAAATGCTCCTAATAGAAGCCATTCGTCTCTTCTCGAATCTAGAATGTTTCAACATGCAACATCACCCAACACTAGTTTGCCCTGCCGCTCTCTCTGCAAATATTAGTTTTTTCATTTCATGACATCTTTTTAAAGCAAGTCTCTTTGTGATTTGCTTCGACGATTCAATCTGACTCGTTTTCACCATCGTGAATATCTCATTGACAACTGTGCCACAAACAATCATCATAAACACGCTTGAGGTCATATGGGACAAGATAACAATTAGTTAGTAGTTTGCACTAATAACTTTGTTTAATATCCTGATTTTCTTATCTTTGGCCACTCTGGCATTAAAAAGATGAAGCCAGTGAGGAATTGTCTTCAACTAATTTTCACACATTAGTCATTGATATCTCTCTATCTGCCAATTAAGCAAATCCTAAACAGCGTCATTTATGGCCAGGATGGATGATTAGATAACACTAACAGCACTTTTTTCAAAACAACCCCCTGGAAACACGCTCTGAGACTGCACGTTAATGGATGTAATGCATTCACTATAAACATGCACCATACATCCAAAATAGATTGGCCGTGATAGACACACACTGCTTGTACAGTATAGTGTACTCAGGCCTGAATTATAATCATCATGAATTAACATGGCCTAATTACGTTTCACCTGCCAAGCTCCATATGGTCTCTAATTCTGAACAAAATAATTAGGAGACTGCATCCCAATAAAACAATTATCCAATAAAACCTCAGTAAAACAATTACCTGGTCATATCGATGCGATGATATAATAGTGCTAAGCAGTGAGTGTGATGTTCAGGTCGATGCCCAACCGTAAAATTATACAATATAAAAAGGTGACCTCAGCCATATGAGGTAATGTATTTCTGACAAATGAATAATAGCTACATTCTGGGGTATTTCATGCACATTTGACTCTGTACTTCAAGATGCAATACAATTGAATCAAATCTCCATGAAACACTGCCTTCATGTTTGGAAAATGACATCATTGTAGGCAGATCTCTTAAAAGCAATGGTGTTCATGCTGGAGGACAGGAGAACGAGGGATGAAGGGTAGTAAAGAGGACACCTGCTGGGTTGTGATGAAGCAAAATCCCCAGGGACAAAAAATGAGATCATCCAAATACGAGGACACTGTTAAGCATCTTGACTGGAACAGTAGTGCCCCCTACTGGCCAGAATCTCTTTATGTTGAATATTCCACAGCTTCGATGTCCTGTATGTATCAATTGAAGAAAAAAAAATGTACCTGTTTGCCATTTCTGCTGTCTCCTTTTTGCTTTGCAGAGAAGTCTCTAAAGTTGACCAGACTGTAGGAATATGGTTGGCCAAGTACAAGCGAATGCCTTTTATTATCTGTGAATGAACAGAAACAAAACATAAATAAGAAATTGTGAACAATGTCAGAATGTCTACCTATTAAAATCTCACCAGTTGTAATTATCTACTGCTGGAAACATCACTGACAATATAAACAAGGAAACAGCCTGACACTATCTTTTTAATTATATGCAACATTGCTCCACTGTTATGTCTTTAACCCTTGTCCCAGTTACAAGGTTGGGACATCGGCATGGGGCAATAGGCCGTAGATCCCTAAGGCCCAGTGGTGATCAGTACAATTCAGCAGATGGAGGGAGGTCTGCTTGCAGTGGTAGACAGTACACCCCCCATAGAAAGTGTGGGGGAGGGGGTAGAAGGGGTAGCTTTATGGATGACTGACTGCTGCAGCAAGGTTAAGAGAACCAATCACTGACACTTGACTTCCTCGCCAGTCTCCCCCTTCAAGCAGCCAAGACCCCCCACCTTTGGTACATGTGCTGGTGTCCTGCACCCTGTAGAGAACAGCAGCACCTCTGACATACGTTTATGTCCAGCCCTAATACAAACACAAATTATTCATTCTTAGATCCATGCTAGCAATGACATAAAATGGGTTTTCCAATTAGAATATTGCTAATGACCTTTTGAAATGTTTTGGGAGCTCTAATGGTAGCACACATTTCCTTATCAGGACTAGTGTACACTGCATGGTTACAGAGGTTTGAATGTGGTGTTATAGTATTAGGTTGTCTTCAAATATAAACTAGAATAACTCTATCCCGGTTGTATGACTCCAGTCAAATTGCAGTTTTCATCCATGTCTATCTAAAATGTAATCACTTAATCATTTTATCCCATTAGACTTTTGTTCTCAAATAAATTATTGAATTATGGCCAACATTTTTTTTTGTGAGGTGACCTTTGACCACAAACTTCAATTCACTTCGTCCTGTAAGCCAAGGGCAAGTTTCTGCCAAATTTGAAGAAATTCCATCAAGCCGTTACTGAAATCATGTTCATGAGAATGGGACAGATGTGAGGTCACAGAGCTTTGACCTTAAACTCCCCAAATCTAATCAGTTCATCCTTGAGTCCAGTTCGACATGTTTGCCATGTTTGCCAAATTCCCTCCAGGCGTATTGGATGTAGGGACGGACGGACAACACACAAATATAATGTCTCTGGCCACAGCTGTTGTCGGTAGAAGGTATAAAAAAAGTGAATGTCACAAAAAAGTCCAAACTAAACCATACCAATTCATAAAAAGGTCATAGTATAGGGTGACATACAAAATGCCATGAAAAAGTCACAGTCTAGAATGCCATTGAAATGTCACAGTATAGTAGTTCATAAAAATGGCTTGAAAAAGGCATAGTATAGTCATAAAAATGGCACAAATGTCAAGAGTATGGAATGCCATAACAAGTCATAGTATATAAAAAAAAAAAATAAGCATGTAGTAAAAGTCATACAAAAAAATCATAGTATAGTATGTTGGAGTCATAAAAAGTCACAGGATAGTATTTGGAAAAAAGGCATACTATAATATACCCTCGTAGAATATGATGCCATAATACAATAATATGCCGGTAAAATGGCATGGTATGCCATAAAAGTCATCGCATAGTATGTCGTAGTCATAGTTAAGTTTGTTGAAAAGTCATGAAGAAAATAAAATTATAGAATGTTCAAAAAAGTCATAGAATAGGAAGTCAAACAAGTAATATTATAAAAGTAACTTTCATTTCAGAAAGTCATAAAAAAGTGTCAAGATTTTTGATCAAATTGAAAAGTATACAGTGAAAAAAAATATATATATATATATACTTTGTTGAAAAAAAACTAGAAAACGTCAGATAGTCAAAAGTATTTGTCAAAAAGTCATGAATGTGATAGTATACTTATTTAAAAAAAAACATTAAAAAAGTAACTATTGTATGTCCAAAAAAGGTTAGGTATAGTATGTTAAAAAAAAGTCACATTATAGTACGGTATTTAAAAAAAAAGTTATTGTAAAGTAAGTCCAAAAACTAATGGTATAGCTTGTGGGATGAAGTTATAAATATCAATCATGTAAAAAAATTAAACAGAGTAATATTAGTCAAAGTATAGTCTGTCTATGAAATATAGTCTGTCTCAAAAAAGTTATATTAAAGTAAATCGAAAAAATAAGTTAATATGTTGAAAAAAGTTATACAAAGTAATAGTATTGTATAGGTATAGCATTTTATATAAATGTTTAAAAATGTCATAGTACAGATAGAAGAGTATTCCTAAACATGTCTTGAAACGGGGATGTAGTAAATGTATATTTGTAATGACAAGCAATACAAATTTATACAGAAGGTAAACAGTTAGTAACCAGTAAGTAAGTATATTTCAATCAGAAGAGACTTCAATTAGAGTGGAACAATTTATTACACGTGCATGTTAAGATGAATAGTGAAAAGTCTTTAGCAATTATACTCCATTGTGACGTAGTATGTTACGGGGCACTGAGAATAAACGATTGAGAGTGGAATTAAAAAGTCATAGTATGCCGTAAAGATGTCATAATACAGTATGTCATAGTATAATTTGTAAAAAAAAAAAGTATTTTGAAAAAGTCATAAAATGAAGAAGAAGAAAAAAAATCATAGTTGAAATAAGTTATAGTTTAGTTTGCTGAATGAAATCATAAAAAGGTCATAGTATAGTATGCCGAATAAAGTCATAGAAAGATAATGGTATTGTACATAAAAAATAAGACATAACAAGTATTGGCAGATGCAAGACAGCTGGACACAGACCGATACGACTGGAAGTGAAGATGGAGGAACGAGGGCTTTCCTGAGGAATGAGTCACGGTGCACAATTACCAACAATTTAAAATGTCTCTTCCTGTGCATATGCGTATGTTCACACATCTAAATCTGGAACAAGGATTCATGTTAAGATGTTGAAAAACACGTGTACACTGTAATATTGCCTATTCCAAATAAAAACTCAATTACAAACAAAAAAGAATAGTATGTCATGTTTTATGGATGAGTGAGGTACTGTAAAACCATCCGATCGCAACAGAGTTGCAGCTGAATGTTCCAAAATATGAATCGTTGTTTACAACGCTGCTAGTGCTTAACCAGAAGAACGAATACTACTGACAAAATGGGCGCGGCATAACAAATAAAAAAATGGCAAAATATTTCATAGTGTAGTACATTAAAAAAAGGGAAGTATTGTATGGCAAAATAAACAAATATGGTATGCCATAGAAAGTGTCAAAAATAATATACAAAAAATAATCAATATATATGTATATATATATATATATATATATATATATATATATATATATATATATATATATATATATATAGTATGGCACAAAAAGGTCACTGTGTCTTATGTCATAAAAATGTCATTGTATTTATGATATATATTAGGTTTTAAAAAAGTGTCATGAAAAAAGCATTGTATTTAGTAAAAATAGTCATAACATAGTTGGTTATAAAAATGTCATATGGCGGAAGGACGTACAGACCACCTAAAAACATTACGCAGAGAAAACAGCACAGACGCTTCACCTGATGTGATGGTTGCTCCCGGCTCTGGAGCAGGTCGAAGGCCAGTGGAAGCTCTGCAGGTTTCCAGCTCCTGTTTCCACCATGTGCCCATTTTGCAATGATCGAGCCAGGTTGAGGTGCTCTGAGCACAGGGTTCATCCATCTTTAATTGGGCTTTGGGGGAGTTTTCATTGGCGGTGCCAGAAGGAGCAGAGGTGGTTATGATGTTGCAGGTCAGGCGAGGGGTCAGAGAGCTGCCAGAGATCTGAAGCTGTGTGGGGAAGATAGAGCTGCATACGGTGGTGAGAAGGGATGTGTCTTGCTGACCGGTCCCTGCTGAGACCCGTGAGCTACTGGAAACACGATCCTCTGACAGAGGGCTCTGATGAAGGTCAGTGGGCAGGTCCTGAGTGGTTTCAGACAGGGCACAGGAGAGGCCTTCACTGAAACTAAAACTGAAAATATGTGAGGGGATGCAGTCTGATTGCTCTTCTTGGTCGAGTGACAATGCAGAGTTCCTCAGATCAGTGACATCTTCGGTACCATGAACGATTTCTTCTCCTTTACAGCAGGGCATTTTCTCTGCAGATAAAAGTTCATGCAGTGGTGAACATTCAGAAACCACAATTCATCGTGATAAAATTAGAGTTTATAAATAGTTGAAGTTTTATTTTGTATCTTGTGACTGCCTCTTAATGTGAATGGTTTACAAATAAAAGCAAACACAAAGCTTACCCTCTGCAGAAAGCACCAGCTCTACCACAATGTCTTTGTTCAAGTTGCAAACAAAAATGGGGTCTGTGGCGCCATCTAGTGTCTGCTCAGGGAAATCTGGCAAGGCGTCAACTGATGAAGGGGTTCTGCTCTCTTCTTCTACCTCTTCCTCACTTTGGTTCTCTTCATCCGTGAGGAGAGAGGACATCCTCTGCAGAGTCATAGTATGTTCATACACATAAGGATGGTCCTGTCTCAACAGAGGCGAGCAGGAGGCTGAGGTGAAGGAGGAGACGGACTCAGAGCTCAGATCCCGAGAAGAAGAAATGTGCTCTGCTGATTGAGGTTGCTGCTAGAACAAGAACAGATGTAAATGGCAAGGATCATTATTTCTAAAAAAATCAATTATCTATTCTGTTGTCGCCATTTTTCATAGGGACACTGACAATGCATACATTATGGACAGGCTTTTCCTCTCCTGGTTCATCTGCAGGCGGTGTTTGCTCTGTTTCTTCGACCCTGTCCATTGGGGAGGGGCTGGGCGTGAGATGACGGAGAGCCTGGGTTGATGGAAACATCTCTCTGCTATTTAATTTTCTCGCTCTGTGCTCTGGCCACACCACCTCACTGGAATAAAGAACAGAGATAAATTATCTGTTGAGTTCTTTGAGGGGACTGAAAATATTTTAACATCATTCAATCTCTGTTGCAGGTGCTTTGTGTGTGTGTGTAAGTATGCATATGTGGATGTAGGCTATCTGATTTCTTTCATGTACATGTTTTGGTGTATAATTTATTTTTATTTAAACCTTTATTTAACAAGGAGAGTCCCATTGAGATTAAAAATCTCTTTTTCGAGGGAGACCTGGCCAAGACAGGCAGCAGCATAAAAAACATGCCGTCTATAATTTGTTTATGGGAGGCTGCAGAAACACATTTACATACAAAAAGACAATTAAGAATCTATCTGTTGTCTACAAACACAGTACCTTATCTTAGGATGTGGCTTTCTCACTTCTAGCGCAGCCTTTCTGAGTAGTTGAACCAGTTCCTCTGGAGACACTGTGTGGACTCTGTGAGCCTGATACAGTTTGGCAGACAGCGGGCAGGGTGGTCTTCCTGCTGACAGGTCTTATAAAATGAAATTGCATGAATAAATATAACACACTTTAATTTGTTCTGAAATCATTTGACATCCTATTCATTTAATCTATGTTACCTTTCTTCACCAGTGGCAACTGTGACCTTGTAGTCCCATTTTCAATGTCCCCTTCATCCTGATACTTCTTTTTTTTTTTAGGAGGGAAAAAGTCATTTTGCAGCTCAACATCTTTGGTGCATATGTTTTTGTTGTATTACAAGACATTCACTTACATTGTATCCTGCAGGGAGGCACTTTAAAGCCTCTGCACACAGACCAAATCCATCACAAGCCTGGAGGAAGTACATGACCATGTTGTCACTTTTTGCATGGCTTCTCTTCAGCAGAGCCCAGGCTCCAGATACACAACTGGAGACCAGAGACATGGTCAACGCAATTAGTGATGATTTAACACATGACAAGCCAGCCATTAGTGTACCAGAGTGTACCTGTTTTGAAGTAGAACATCTGTACAGAGCTTAGCATCCTCAAGGCTCTCTAATGCGAGGCTGGTCCAGTGGAGGTACCTTAACGCAAACTGAGGCTGCTTCCTTGTTAGCAAACAGTGGATGATGCAACGATGCTGCCAGGAGAGACGGGGAGCAGCCGCCCTGGGGCTCAGCAATAACTCCATGGAGCCCTGGGTAGGATGTGACATGACAAAGAACAGCATTTTTTACTGACATTTAAAATGTTTCCTAACATCCGTGAAGATAAAAATAAACATCTGTTAAACTATTTGTTGTTATCAAGAAATAAAGTGGCAATTGTTTCATCGTTCATGAAAGCATCTCTTTTTCCAAAAGAGAAGTAGACTGTAAATTCATCACTGAGTGGCAGTGGAGCGTTATTACATTAATCATACGCGCTACTCGAGTGGCCCATTAGTGTCACCTGCAGACCATTATGGCTGCTGAAACAAGGAAACTAATGTAATCAACAGGATGGTTAACTGGCTCTTGAGTCGCACTCGTCAGCTTGCACGTGCTCATTTGAATGACTATTCAAAGACAGCAGCTGTCACTCACTTAGTGCATAAAATAAAGTTTGCTTCTTGGTTATTTACCTTGATGTGTCCATGATCAAGCATCCAGAAGGCCCTGATTTGTTGGGAAAAGCTGGAAGAAATAGTGAAAGCGTGGCAGAAAGATTGGAGGAGGTCGTCTTTGCACTGCAGGTAGTTCGCCATATCCAGGACAAAGTACATGAGCTGTGATACATATGGGTTAAGAACTAATAACCGGAGAATAGAGGACAGTAGAAGAAAAAGGGATGTACAGTGTGTTCCACAGAATTTGCTGATATTGTATTTTGATGGATACAAGTGCTTGAACTGATATGTAGTCAATATTAGGCACCAACACAAGCTTAAGCAGGGCCTGCAGATTAGGAGGAGGATAGCACTGGTCTGTGCCATCTTCAGAAGTCCAAATGCACCCATGTTGTCTGCCCAGCTGAGTCACCATACCCTGTATCAAAGACCTACATCTTTCCATTTCTCCCTCCTTCGATCTAGTCAAGTGTAAGAAAACGGAAAAAACATATGAAATAATGAGAGAAACTTCAGCGGGAGGAAAATTAACATAATGGCTCGGAATTTCTCCATTAAGTCGAATCGTCCGGGTTACCCAGGTGTCTCGAGACAAGCTTTCCGATGGCTGTGATCCATTTCCTTCCACATCTGAGAGATGAGTTTCACCTCGCGAGCCTCTGACCGCAACAGCAGAGAATAGGAAAACAAGTTAGAGGTGTGATAGCAGCTCATCACATCCATATAATGCACCCCGTGTCATGGTATCCATACCAGGGAACTTGGGCAGAAGACCTGTGATGCCCCACCACTGAACGAGCCGCCCCAGCCAGATGTGTTTCTTTAAGGCCCTGTGCTCTCGGTTCCAGCAGCCACGTCTGATGTCTGAGGAACCAAATGTATCCCTGCAGACCACACATGGGACCCCCATACCTAAAGAAAAACCCCAAAAGACAAATTGGACGTTGGGCAATTTGTAGTTGACATGTCAAACGGTTAGGACAACAACGGCCATGTCAAATATCAACCAAACCATCGTGCTGTTCCAGCTGTATGCGTTCTGCGTACCGTGCCAGAGGTGGGCTGAACCAAGCTGCCTTCTTGCCCACTGGGCCAGAGTGAGCAGGTTCCTCAGTCTCTGGAGCAGCACGTGCACCCTGTTGAAAGAGCTGCAGTCCAGAAACATCCACAGGCCCTGGCAGCGGCTGAAACCTGGGAGAAGACACAATGTGTGTGTGTATATGTGTGTGTGTGTGTGTATATATATATATAAAAAATGTAAGAAAACCATTCTTAGTGTGTGCTTTGAAATTTAAACATTTAAACATAATTGATAAAGGAACGTGTTCTTACACAGTGTTAATAACTCCTTTTTAGCTAACTCTGATGTCCTCTGTACCCAGCAGATGAAAGTCATTAGGATTTCCTCCACATCAGCCTCCCCTGCAGCAATGGAGATTAAATGTTAATGAAACACACTGAATGAATAAAAGGGGGGTTTTGCAACTAGTGTACAGAATTCTAATTTGATGGTAGTACCTTCAGCTGTAAACTCCCGCAGCCAGCGGATGATGGCTCTTATGTTGTTGCTGGCTATCGCCTCGGACCACTGGCCCTCTGTATCCAACATGATGCCCTAAGAAAAGGGAGTTCACATGGTGGGATCAAGGGACCATTACGGGGAAAAAACAATGCTGATACCTATGGTTCAACACAGCAAAAGACACCATAACTCATAGAATGTTCTTATGTGCTTAAATAACTTGTACATTTAAGCCTTGGAAACCTCTCTTAGTAACACGTTTACATAATTAGATCTGTTGTGCAAGAACAGATTAAATTGTCATTATTTTGAGAAGCCTCCATAGAGAAAATTGTAAGAATTTGTTGGATTCTCAATACTTACGTGGTTTGGTTGTCCAGTGGCTCCGTTAAGCTTCCCTCCTGGTCAGCACAGCGGTCAGTGTTGTATGTTTGGTCTGCCTAGTGGCTACGGTAACGTTCTCCTCTTACGCAAGCTACTTTAGTACATGTTAATCCACTAATCTCACTCTCAGTTAACATTTCATTGGCTGATTTGTAGTCTGTCTGTGAGTGTGTGTTGAAATTAAAATTGGAAACAGAATAGCTAAAGCCAGCAAGGACGATAGGATAGCAGGAGGTGGAAATTAACTTCTTAAAGGACAGAGGGAGGAAAAGTACTTGGCTCTATACGGCTTAAATCTTTCAGGCATGTGGCCCTTTTGGCCACACCCCTCTCAATCTAATAGCAAGGGTTTTTTTGCTCACCATTTCGCAAAGGCTAATCACCTGCTATGACATCACTCATTGTGGACAAAAAAATATATATATATATACCTGGAAAATAGAGCTGCAATGATACAATTAATGAAACATCTGAAGACATTGACATTGCTCTGACAAAACAATTCATTAAGAAAATGATTGCCAGATTACTTAATAATGAAAATAATAGTTATCTGCATCAGTAGAGAAGTACAGCAGCAGTTTCTCCTTCCATAGTTGTGTCGGTGCGTATAAACCCTTAGTTTACCCTTCATGACCTTTATGTACTTATCTAGATCATGTGTGTGAGGGCAGCACATGTTGACATATTGTTAGTTGAAAAAATGACTATTATATTATATAAGATTAACTATAAAATATCACTTTTCAGACTATCCAGATGGATGTCTACTCCTTTTCATATACTATGAAAACACACACAAACACAATGGCCATCATTCATTACTTTCACAGTGCTGGGACAGTCAGATTTGCGTAGGTGGCAGAAGGTGGGTCCAAATCCCTCTCGGACCCAGAGGGTTGATTAATGATTAAGGGGGATTAGGATGAGGTTCAGGACTTTGCTACTCGTCTCACTGATGCCGTCGTCGCTGCCTTCATGCTATCTGTGTCACTACAACCACTTGCATCGCTCAGGAATACATGTGAGGATGTCTGAAGGAAAACAAACTCAAAAAGAGAGGAGAATAATGCAGAATGTTTAGGGGGGCTGCTGACATGGATAAGGTAGGCACAGTGGACTTCTTAGATTCTGTTTCATTATACCAGTTATTTATTCAATTGTATATTAAAAGTTGTATTAAACCAAATTACATCTTGTTGAACATGTCTCAGTTTGTCTCACATGTTGCAGCCAGTTTGCGTACAAATAATCAAATGTCACTGTTTTTCATTCAAAGAAATTCTGCTGTTGTGTGAGAATACATCTGTTTTATACTCACAGATCTGCTGCATCTACAGTACAACCATAATGCCGCGTCCACAAGATATCGATCATGACGACCAGGCTAAGCTGCTTACGAGAGGACCTTCAGAGAAGTGTACAACCAATCCACCTCCTCTTGGTCCCCCCACACCCCCTGGAGGATAACCAGTTCCTCTCCCCTTCTCTACCTGTGTCCCACCATTAATCCCCCTTTGACTTAAAAGAAGATTTACAGGAGATATAGACGATGGCGGTCTTGAGACTGAAGTTCACCAAGAACAATAGAGACAAGCTGGCTCAGGTGCTGTGGATCCTGAACTGGATCTCAGTGTTGACCGGGATCCTCCTGTTCAGCCTGGGGCTCTTCCTCAAGGTGGAGATCAACAAGCGAGGAGAGCTGATGGCTGAGCGGGACATCCAGTATTTGCCTAACATGCTGATTGCTGTGGGCCTCATGGCCTGTGCCATAAACTTCCTGGGTGGGAAGATCTGCTACGACTGCGTGGACACCACTAAGTTCCTGCGCTGGAAGCTGATCATGCTGCCCTACATAATATGCACCTTCTTCTTCACCTTCTGCGTGCTGGTCGGGGCTCTGATGTGTTACAGCATGCGTGGGGAGCTGGAGGAGTCTCTGAACCTGGGGCTGACAGAGGCCATCAGGTTCTATAAGGACACAGACACACCAGGACGATGCTTCCTGAAGCGAACGGTGGACATGTTGCAGATAGAGTTCCACTGCTGTGGGAACAATGGGTATAAAGACTGGTTTCAAATACAGTGGATCAGCAACCGCTACCTGGATATGTCCCAAAGGGAGGTGGTGGAGTAAGTGCAAACTAAAGAACGAGGACACTGATTAAAGAATACACTCACACTTAAGATGAAGTAAAAAAGGACAGTATAAAGAAATCCCTCCCCTTAATATCTCAAAATATGAGAAGGTATAACTTGTTTCATTCTTGATAGCTAAAATAGGCAAAACATTAAAAAAAATGTACATATTGTAATATAATTTAAACCATAACATATTAATTGAATAATAGGTGTCACAATAAAACCGGAATAACATGTTTCCAAATGTTTGCCGAACAGAACAAAATTATGAATATTCCAGCAATCTGTTCAAATTAAATTAAAAAAAACACCACTAATAAATATATATATATATATATATATATATATATATATATATATATATATATATATATATATATATATATATATATATATATATATATATATAAGATCTATGTCTGTTATGTCCTAACATTAGGTATTTAACTGAAAAATTAAGCCCTGAAACACAGTGACCACTGCACATAAAAACGGACCCTGAGCTTCTTTCTCCTGCTTTTCTAGCCGACTAAGGAGTAACGTAGAGGGGAAGTACCTGATGAACGGCGTTCCCTTCAGCTGCTGCAACCTCAATTCCCCTCGGCCCTGCATCCAGCAGCAGATCAGCAACAACTCCGCTCACTTCAACTACGAGCACCAGACGGAGGCGCTCAACTTGTGGATGAAAGGCTGTCGCCAGGCGCTGCTGGAGTACTACACCCACATCATGCAGTCCATCGGCCTCACCGTCCTCATCACCTGGCTGTTTGAGGTCAGCAGAGACACGCTGAGCACAACGCAAAAGGGAACTCCACTTCGTGTTGTGCTATTTACTGGTCTCAGGTTTTACTGCAAAAACGTTTTTTGTAACACACTAAAGTGTGACTTTTTAATGACATTTTCTTTATAACATACGTTACTATGACTTGTTATAAAACATTTACTGCATACAATAGCATTACTCTTTTTACGACATACTATACTACATTTAGAAAGTTGTTTATTTCATACTTTACTATGACTTCTTTTATTACGCACTATGCCAATACATTTAGTTAATGCAATAGTCTGACTTTTAATGACATACTACATACACTGATGTTTTAATGGCATTTTTATGACATACTATATTGTGAAAGTGTTTTACTTATTAATTGAAGTGGACGCTCCCATTGTCCTTTACTCAGTTACATATAAGGGTAAAGAAGAGAAGTACAAATAAGATACAAAATGTCATAATTTTTGCGTGATGCGTTAACTCAAATGTACCTGTGTGTCTTGTTTTAGCTGTCGGTGTTGACGGGGGTTCGTTACCTCCAGACCTCTCTGGAAAATGTGCTGCGACAGGGCGACCTCAACTCTGAGTCTGATGGCTGGCTGCTAGAAAACAGCTTTATGGAAACTGCCCGCATCAACCTGAACATCATCAAGTGCCTCGGCAAGGGCAACCAGATAGACACAGCCAACAATGGAGACCCCAATATTAACGTTCCCTCCACCTCTAAAGCACACTATGGGCCGGACAATGTGCCACTGAAGGAGGTACCTGAAGCCAGTTGACCTCTCTCAGGCCTCAACGAACAGCATCCCTGAAAGCCTAAGTAAGGGCCTTTTCCCAGATACTTGAAGAGTGGTTCATTGCTTGTTTTTTTAATCCATAAGAGTCAGGAATTACAAATACCTATACAAAAGGTGTTTGTGTGTGGAAACTGAGGTACATTGTGGATACTATCACACAACATATAATACATGCTAGTATGATGGGCTAGATCTTTTCCAAAATGCAGATAATGCCTTGTTGACTTTTTACAACCATTATTGAATCAAAAACTTTCCGTACACGTGTTCCTTTTTTGAAGATGCAAATATCCAAAACACCCACCACAAATGTACTTCATGTTTTGTACATCTGTACTGTAATCCGTTTACAAATTATATTGTGTTGCCTATGTATCACGGCTTTGCCCAAAACGGTTTCATACACCTGTCAGTTGCAACACTGGAGTCAGTTAACTTGTCAGTTTTTTTTTTTCTCAAAGCGTGATAGAAAATGCAGTCAAAAGAGTTACTATAGTAAGAAAGTAGGATATTTGAATTTAATTCCACAAATCTAGACGCAGAGTGCTTTGGCCTCAAGTTAAATAAGTCTTACTGCATACGACCTGGAAGAGCAGGAGTTTAACATTAGTTCCGGGTGTTCAGATCCATGGAGGCTTTATGCGCATACTACCGAACTTCAGGAAACAAAGTAGTATCAATGTGATGAATGCTTAAGGATGTCAATGCTTTTAGATTAGCTAAAACATTTAAAACATAACCAGTCAGAAGTCTAATTGATTACACATAACACATCATTGATTTATAGAACGTTCAAACCATCATTACAATGACTCAGCAATGTGCCTCAGCAATGCCACCATGGTCTTATCAAAACACCGCAGCCATGATCGCTAGGATGACCTCCCAAAACCTGGACAATAAACCTTCTGTGCTGGAGATGTTTTGCTTTTAGTTTGATTTCCTAACGAAACCAGGACATTGCAAACTAGGTTACTACGTATGACTTTGTTTCAATGATGAGCATATTGGCTAGAGGCTAGACGTGGTCTGTGGGTCAAAGGAACTCTGCTTTTTCTAACTTTCTTTTCAGAAATAATAGAGCACATGGCAGCTGAGAAGTCAAATTACAGCTCAAGGCATTTGGGAAGATAGATAAACTTGGCGGTTGCTAAATGAAAACGTGTCAATTGCATTTTAATTCTCGCCGTGAGACATTAAAGAGTTCAAATGTGGTATCAAACCTGTGAAATAAAATAATCCTACTATCTATACCTCACCCGGGGCTCACTTGATGGATGACGAAATATTGATTATGGAAAATAGATCATTACTGTATTCTATGGGTGAGCAGAGAGTAGATTTTTATTTCATTAGAATGAATCAAATGAATTATGGACACTACTGTACTCGGATGGATTCAGGGCACAGGAGCAGTTCATCTGTATATAGGCTTGTGTCTTTATTTCTATAGCCTGGAAGTCATGTACTGTCAAACACCACAAAGAGGACATTTTATAGTAACACATTCCTGAAAAGGAGTAATAACCAAAAAAAAGATATCATATAATACCTTAGATTATTTTCAATAAAAAGTACATTTCCTCTTAAATAGAATATTGAACGTTTTTTATTTAAATGGGAATGGTTTTAAGTGGATTACCACCAAACGGTGAAATATGTCTAATCTGTCTTGCAAAGGTTTGCTTGTTAAAGTGTATGAATTATAAACATACATTGGATATCTGATGATCATAGTCACTTTGGCCTAATAGGTGTTTTTAGTTTACAGGGCATATCATCATATAGTACAATAGCAACGTTTTATATAATTCACTGATTCTTATGATCAGTGAAGCTTTCTAACCATAAATGTCCAAAAAGTGGCTGAACATTATAGAATCAAAATGTCTGCTTATCCTAAAAAGTATTTATATATCAGGAAATCATGGAAGCAGGTTACTGTATACTTTTCTCAGACTACTGAGTTTGTTTTAATACAACTTTGAAAATAAAGTATCTTCTATAAATGTTGTATCCATTACATAAGCTTATGTGAGTAAAGGTGACAGTATGTGGCTCCAATATTTGAACTGTCTACATAGTTAATGTGAAAAAGCCAAAATGTGTTAGATCTCCGACTATACCTAATTTCAAAATGAATGTACCCCTCCAAAACAGCACAATAACTTATGACAAATCATAATTTATAAAACCAAAAGAGAATGCAGAAAATTCACAGCATTACTGAGAGAAATTAAAAATATAAAGTGATAACTAAAACATGTTGGCGTGTATCTGATGTTTGTCTTTATTTGAATAATGAGTAATGTTCTTTGCAAATAACATTACTTTAGCAGAAACTCCTTCTTACAGCAGACAATCAAATTAAAACAAGGCGACTTGGGTATACTTATTATTCATTACCCTCCACTATTCTTCCTCTTTTGAGTGTCCCACCTCTCTTGACCCCAGCAGGGGTTTCATCAGGGAGGGATTGGCTGCGAAGGCCTCCTTTGATAGCAGGAGGGTTGTTTGTGTATGTGGGTGTGTGTGTGCCTGCGTGTGTGTGTGTGTGTGTCTGTGTGCATGTCTGTGTGTGTGTGTGTGTGTGTGTGTGTGTGTGTGTGTGTGTGTGTGTGTGTGTGTGCATGTCTGTGGGTGGGTGTGTGTGTGCATGTCTGTGGGTGGGTGTGTGTGTGTGTGAGTGCATGTCTGTGGGTGTCTGTGGGTGTGTGCATGTCTGTGGGTGTCTGTGGGTGCATGTCTGTGGGTGTGTGTGGGTGTGTGCATGTCTGTGGGTGTGTGAGTGCATGTCTGTGGGTGTGTGTGTCTGCCTAAGGAGCACTGGAGCAGATTGTGCTCTATGGCTGTGCTCTTTACTTCCCGTCCACCACAGCTGGAGCAATCATCACAACATCTGCCACTCGAAGGCAAACATAACGTTGACCACCTCTAGACTGCGGGCGATTTCTTCCAGGATGCAATGCTGCTGCCACAGATGGTTCAGCTTCCTGTAACGCTCTGGGCAAAGGTGCAATGGATTGCCCCTTCTAAAAATAAAAAGACAGAAGGCCCGATTTATTCAAGGTTGGTCCACAAAACAAACAATACATATATGATATGACCATGGCTATAGGCTGCCTACGGAAGCAGTAATGATTCAAATAATAAGTAGTTTTTCTTTCCAGTGACAGCTTTGTTGAATGGCAGTAAAGTCTCCAGACTTTTGTAAAGTAGGACAGGGTTACTACAATGTAACTTAATATTGTGTGTATAAATGTGTGTTATAATCCTGCACCCAATCTGGAAATAAATCTACCGACCAATTTCCAACAAGGACACATGGTGTCACTCAAGAAAGTCACGAGGCCCAGCCATATTTTCCAAATGCATGTTCATGACACAATGAGTCTCCGAACTATAATAACTGTGGTTGCAAGACTCACTGTCTGTAGGTGGTGGCGGTATTTAAAGCAGCTATGACTTATTTGCCTGCAATGCAATATCTACATTTGAAATTCTAGGCAGAAGGTTTTTTTTTTCAGTTCAACCCTTCAGCTATGATTCTTACCCAAGGTGAGGATCAGTCTCCCCATAATCGTCCAGGTAAGGAGCAGGGTATGTGCTTCCTCGAGTCCTACTGGCCATCAGTACAATTTCACACTCTCTTATTCTGTCGACATAAAAAACAAATTTAATTCACGCGGCCCATTTCAAGCAAGACAAAATACAATTCAAAGTCAAAATGCTCCTCGGCCTAGAATTCACCCACCTGAGGAACATGCCCACTCCAGCGCCACAGTTAGCAGCGTGGGCAGTGCAAGCTCCCACATCTTCCCCATCCAGCTGGCTGAGACAGCAGGAGCTCTGAGAGCACAATATGGCCCCACAAAACAGGCACAAGGTCGGATGCTTCCGGTCATCATCTGTAGAGTTGGGACACCTGAGGAAAAGAAGGGTGGACCAGTGGTGTGAACATCTCAAACTGATTTTCCACTGAAAGGACTTTGATTTCCTACTTACTGAAACTGGCTAGCTCGATTGAGGAGAGCACTGTAATCCTCAGGAAGATCAATCAAATGATTCTTTCTCCTGGGGTATCTGTAGAAAGAGTATATTTATCAATAATTAGGAGCTGACTTATTACAAAATAAAAGTGGGACTGAAGTAATACAAAGGCCAAAGTCTACCTGACGGATGGAGTTTTGTCTTTCAGGGCTTTGGTTACAGCTTGACTCCCACACCACCTAAGGAAGAAAAAGCAGTGTCATAAAACCATAAAAATGAAAAAGAAAATCACTGATCAAATAGTTTGACCTTGCCTCAATGTTTATCGCTTACCTTTTCAGCAGTGGAGTAACAGCGTCTCTGTGCCCCTGGAAGAGCTGGAACACATTGGAAGGGAGTGCCAAGTAGCTGCATAGCGCCTCCATCTGTCCTTGAGAGGTAACTGCAAGAGACCAAAAACAGTTTAGCTTGAATTCATTAAATCATCATATGTATTATGTTATAATGATATATTACTTCACCTACCAGTAGTGCTTAAAAGCTCCTCTGGAGGTTGTACTCCTGTGAGGCAATTAAAAAAGAGAGCTGCACAGCGCAGGAAAGGTTTGATTCCTCTCTTCACTCTTTCTGCCACAGAGAGACCGGATACATCTGGAATCAGCCTGATGAGCAAACCACAGAACAATCTGTCAAACGAGCTGAAGACAGTTCACATTGCCGTGTACATCTGAGCATGCAGCACGGATAAGGCCTTGACAACAAGAAGCAATGGGTGCCTCTACTGAGAGGGCATTTGTTTCCATTACATGCAGGCGAGGTCGATTCCTGTCGAGTTTGATTATGAAGCAGGCTAATAAAAAAAAAATAACTATCCCACTTTGCTCCCAGCACTCATCGGTAAAATGGATAACACAGATGGTGGATTTTGAAGGTAAAAGTTGACATGTTTCTTGAATAAAATATATGTGGCTTCAATCCCAGAAGGACAGCCTTTGCAATGGTTCATACATTTCATTTGTATTTATTTTTCAAGAGCTGCCATTTAAAGTCTAAATGAAGAAAAATATCCGGCAATCATTTGGTTTCAAAAGAACAATTTCCCTTTGTTATGTCAGGGAAGAGGAACGGTCAAAATAATGACCGTACGAATCAATATGGGTCGGTAGAAATGCAGATTTCCAACAAACATTTGTGGGGGAAAAGAACAGGCCATTTGCCATTTAGTTGTTGCTGTATATGCTGCTGGCATTTGTACTAACATACATTGTTTGGTCATTGTCATTCAGTAGGGAGGGAGAGTGCACATCAGCCTTTTCCCAAATCCCATTATCCTAATAAAAAATAACTGAAATAAAAATAAAAAAAAATCACTACAAGCAATTGACTTAATCCACAGATATTATACTTGGAGATATTTTAACCCCATCAAAGATTCTGCTCAAGTATTTTGCCTTATAATGAGAAACATGTGTACCTTTCAGTGTGTTGTGACACTGTAGTGTATAGCTCTGCTGCTGCTCTCGACTCCTCGGTCTCCTCTCCAGCTACTGCAGGAAAATCTACACAGAAATGACACAGTGATTTAATCATCCCTGATCATGTATAGCTTTCTCCGGTCCTTCAGTAAATGAACCAGAATGTATGGTGTTGTGGTTTGTACCTGTAGAGGACAGGAGGACCTGCAGCATGTGAGCCATGGTGACCAGATGAAGGATGTGCAGGTGGTTGTAGGCAGAGCTGACAGCAGACGGCTGCAAGTCTACAGCCTCCTCCTGATATAGTGCAGGTATAGACAACACCAACCCCACCTGACAAAACACACAAGAACAAATACACCATTCAGCAAAAAAAAAATAGCTTGTATATGAATGCAAGGAAAGCTTTACATTGGCAAAAACTGAAATAGGAATTGAATCAAAACATTATGAGAGCATGAATACATTCAATACTCATAATCATCAATAGTTATATTTAACAATTGTAATTTTACAGAACTTGTTGAGAGCTGATGTTGAAGTCCATCATTCTCATTAGAGATGTTCCCTTTTGGGAAAACCTACCAGAAGATGGAAGAAGTCCACCTCCAGAAGAGAAGGGGTGCTCTTTCTGCCTACGACCGGTAGCAACACTGGTGAAAAGACATTTCAGTTATGACCACAGGGCAAATGAACAGCAAGCTGTACAATTATGTCCAATCAATAAATGTATGTACTCTTAAATCACCACATACCCCCCAACATGTCGTTAAAGTGCCTCTGAATGACTGCCTGGGAGCTCTTAATTCTCTGAGCTGCTGAAAACTGAACAATTGCCTTCAGGCCTGCAAGCTAGAACAGAGAAACATTTGAAAGAAAAGGTTATGCCTGACCAAGTTAAACTCAAACCATTATACGTAACATGCATTATGTGGCAGCTGTTAACTTCTCATGTGTCAACCAACCTGTCTGTTTTGTAAGGACCCGAAGAGTGACTTGCCCTCTTCCTGCAATATGTTTTCTGTGAAGACATGCAAACATGTGTTGAGAATTGCAAAAACATGAAAAAGGGGTAGATTGACACAATAAGTTGTATAACGCTAACTGTACCTATGGCCTGAATAGTGAAGGCACATGTGTTCCAAGTCATGAGGGGCACACGTGGGCACAGCTCATTGGGTGCCGTGTGCAGTCCCACCCGGTGAACTGTGGTGGCACAAACAACCAGCATCTCGACTATGCTTTCGGAGAACTTCCTCCTAAAAACAACCAGCAGCATAGAATTACAATTGCTGTGTTATGGGAAACATAGAGACTTGAGCAGCAGTGAAGGAGGAGCTGACAGTTTCACTCACGGTTCTTGTACTCCATAGCTCAGAATGGATCTAAAGTCTGGCTGGCCCTCTCCACACAGGCCTGTGTCCGCATCAACACTACTGCTCTCTGTGTTGCAATCTGCACAAGAGAGAGAGAGGAAATCATCATTCATCTCATGTCAACAACTAGGCATAATGGCATTTAATGCTAATTGTAAGCAAAAGAGCTGATATCAAATTGAGGTAAACCACCATATGCTAGTCTCGGCATGCACCCATGTTCTGTTTCTCTGCAGCTGCTTTACAGTAAAATCCTGTCATCAAATAAAGCTAATTATCGATTTTTATTATGAAACAACTGCAGTGTTGAATTCACATTAAAAGGCATAATAACATATCAAAAAGCATGTATATGCGAGTCTGACAGGTTCGATGATGCATTTTGAATTTTTTGCAGGTTTTCTGTCGTTTCAGTTATACAGAACTAAACACAACAGCAATGCCACACGCCTTTTCCTGTGCCACTGCTGTTCGCCCAACCAAAGATATGCAATTATTGTATGTTGAGTATGTCTACTTACCATTATCCTGAGCGACTGACTTGAGTCCTTTAATCCTGGCAGAGATTATCTGGATCCAGCGAGGCAGGGTCAAATGCTGGCCAATAATCTCTGCATTTTCACTGTATACAGGAAAGAATATTCAAATAACTTCTATACATTTGTACTACCAATGATCCATTGCAGACTGGCCTGACGACGGTGAACTGGACTTACTAGTTAAACATTAACCTTTCAAACGGGATGAGAGGGACAACAGTGTTGCACAGAGACTTGCACAGGGGACACAAGTACTCCCCGTTCTCCAGGTCGATGATCAGCTCAGCATGGAGCCGGTTTCTGGTCATATTCTGAACAGCCTCAAAATATCTGAAAAATACAGTGAACACCACCTTAATGGCAAAATAACTGTCAACTGTACCTGCAGGTGGACCACACACACACACACACACACACACACACACACACACACACACACACACACAGTGAATAATAATTAGAAAAAGGGTTCTTGTAATAACTAACTCACTTTTGCCAACATATGGCATGCATGACATGACCACAGCTGCCAGTGTGGGTTCCAACTGCCAGTTCAGGAGGCATGAAGAGGGGATATGATGTCACTGTCCCTTTAAGGGATAAATACAATGCACATATGAGTCTGATTTTACCCCGTCATATTACAGTTGTTAACGATTCAGAGGATTAGTGAATGGAGACTGACCATCTGCTCTATTGGTCGGTATCTTCCCTCTGCACTGTGTCAGCACTGTGGACCTCTGGACACACCCAGTCAGTACCATGGATGGAGCCTGGGCCGCAACTTCCTGTTCTTCCTGGCAAAGAATGCAGGTGAGCACCTCCCTCTCGGCCGGAGAGGACCCTCGATAGGGCCCGATGGCTACAGTCAGCTCCCTGTGCTCCATGGTACAGCTGAAAGGATAAACATAACCCAAACTAGAATTAGTCAAAGCAATTTGGTTTAGATCTTGATCGCGAGCCAGCTAAACACACTCATGGATATTTCTTTTTGAATGGTCACCTCTCAGTAGTCACAACTGGCGCTCCCTGTGTCCCGCTCTCTGGCATGTTGTCATACAGCATCTTGTTTGACTCAATGAAGTTTTTCTGCATTGCAGACATCTGGGCCATAATCTTCTGCCGGTGGAGTTTGGCGGCCTCTGCCTTCCTTTTGCGCTCAGCTTTCTCTTTGTCTTGAACACTCTGGAATAATAACAACAAGTCAGTAAAACATCTGAATACCGAGAAGATACACAATGCAATTACATTTTTTGTATTTCTTATAATTTCACGACAGACAGCTAATGATGAGTCATCAGTGGGATGCTGTAACCTAGGGAGGTTGTGCCATGTAAAGAGAGTTTTAGTTTGAATAACTGTATATTTGATATGTTTTTTTACATTTCTTGAATCGAAGACAACAAAAATGTTATCGTTTGAGACATGAGGCTCTCTTGTATTGGTTATTTCATCTGCACCCATTCAACTGCCAAATCTTATCATTAACACTACCCAGGACCTTTGTAAAAACCCAGCTCTCACATCCACTCTGGCAGTATAAAACTAAGTACTCATCCAAAATGGCACAAGCTAAAGTTTAGTAGAATCGATTGTAGAGGTGAATACTTATTTTTCTAATTATCATTCATTGATCTTTTACCTCTTCTGGCTTGGTTGTATCCACGCTCATGGAGGCTGTTGGACTGGACTTCTCTCTAAGGCACTTCACAATCTCAAACATCTAGCAGAAAAACATTCATACAAGATGGTGAAATTAACTGGAAAATAAATGTATCACACACACACACACACATATTCACACAATCCCATTTTCTTTTTGTTGTTAATGTATTGTTATTGTTGTTATAATATATAATATATTGTTAAAATACTTTGTTACCAATGTTACATAGTCATATATTATGTATATTACTTTTGTGTTCTCTATAATATTTAAAAATTGTAATATTTCAAATAATAAACCCAGTGGGTTTTCTGCCTCTTCCTGTACTGTGATTTAATTGATCTCTGTTATGTTTGTGTTTTCAGTATGCAGCTCAAGTTAATTTGAATCTGAATTGCCCGTAGGTGTGAATGCTCTATATGTGCCCTGCGATAGACTGGCGACTTCTCCAGGGTGAACCCTGCCTTGGCCCAATGTCAGCTGGGATCAGCGCCAGCGCCCCGCGACCCTAAACAGGATAAGCGGTTCGGATAATGGATGGATGGATGTTTGTGTATTCTTTAAATTGTGCTAAATAATCTTTACTAAAACTAGTATACATAAATGATAGAAACTGTGATGTGATAAACATTTTATAATGAATAGTCTACCTGTTGAACCCATTTAACCATGTCTTTTTGAGCTTCGAGGGAAGGAACACCCTTAACCTTGGCCAACAAGTGGAAGACTGACTTGCCGTGTTCTGCACCAATTCCTGGAAGAACAGAAGAGACATTTATGTCACAAAATATACAAAAACAAACCAGTTTATAGCTTTGAGAATTATGATAAATAGTAAGTGAGCTGTACGCAAAACAATTAGGTTTCACTCACTGCGGGCCTTGAGGCTGAAATCAAAGGCCACTTCCTCCATAGTGCTCTCCTCAAGCTGCGCTTTCTCTTCAAGCAATGCCTGACCCATCAAGTGCAGGGCCTGTGTGGTACATGCATGCATTTTGTTACTGCAAGTGGTTTGAGTAATGAAAGGCAAACGTCCCACAAGGTAGACGCTGTAAAGGGAAACAATTGATGTAATGTCTACCCTCTGGACCATGGCTTCTGTCCAATGAGTCACCCGGTCCTCTGCAGCTCTCTGCAGGGTGTGTCTCAGGAGGTGGATGATAATGTCACAGCTAAGCAGACGCACTATGTTGGAGAAAGCTGGGCAGAAGGCTGGGGGGCCCGGAGGACGCAGAGCTGAGAAAAAAAAGAAGAAAAAAAAGTGGGAATGTTAGTCAAGCTGATTCATTAGCAGTTAGAGTACAGATTGTTCCATGATGGATACACTATTATACAGAGGCCTGTCCAGAGCAAAGACATTGATCACCTTTATCATGACCCTCATGAGTCCTCCTCTTCTTCTGAGACTCTTCTGCCTGCAAAGAGTAAAAGATAAGAATGAAAGGAGGAAAATCCTAAACAAATGTGTCAAGTTAATGGAAAATTGGTGTTGAGACATTGCATTACCTTGCTACGCTGTGATCTTGAATAATGGTAGAAGAAAGGGTTGAATTCTACCAGACGCTCTTTTTTTACTCCATACAATCCATGCCCTGAAACGCCTGGTTTTCTAAAAACAGAAGCAGAATAGACAGATTAAATTCTGCCCTGAAAGGATAATTAAGATAAAACTCAAAAGCTCTTTCACAGTATTTACATACTTGAAGGTGGCAACTTTGGTAATAACAGTCTCCAGGCCAGTTTCATGGCTCTCCTACAAAGAAAACATGTTTAACTTGTTTTCAAATAATTATTTCCACATAAAAACTAAGAAATTAACTCTGTAATTTTGACTTACGTTCTCCGGCAGACCCTTGACCAGGCTACTATGAGCCATTGGTTCAATGCACAGCAGGTGGACAACCTCCCTCATGGTCACATCCTCTTTGGTCACCTGACTGACACCGGGGACATAGCGCTCACCTGGAAACACAAAACCAGTCAGACACTATGGTATGGTTCATATTCAACCAACCAAATTCCTAAGTTAGATTCGTAGAATGTGACACTGTACCAGTGACGACGATAAGGAGGTACAGCATCTCCTCTGTCAAGCGGTTCCACTGGAGCAGTTCATCCTGCAAATTGTGTTGCATTTCATCAATAAGTAGATCATTTATATGACAACAACTTTTTTTATTCTGAATGATTATTGGTATGTTGCTTGCCTGGTCTTTGTTCACATTTCCTTTGAAATATTCAAAGAGCTCAAATCTCAACAAGACCAGTATGAGGAAGTGGTTGGGGTCCATTTTGGAAGCAGCTATCTGTAAATAATTCATATGGAGAGTCATATATCACCACATTATGTGTATATAAAACATTATGTATGTATATATATATATATATATATATATATATATATATATATAAATAAATAAAAGGTGAATAGTAAGAGCATGAGAAAAAAAAATCTCTATGACTGACTGCCACAAACCTGGAGCATGAGAATGTCCTTATCATACATCTCGTCCCTGCATTTTACATCCTGATAGTAGTAGACCTGATCATGTGAAAAAAACAATTAATTTACTTGTCATTTGTAAGAACATAGCTCATAACCAAACAGCGAGCATACAGAATGAAAACAAAGCCTCAAACAGCCTAAGAATGTACTATACCTGGCTGACCAATGAAAGCCCATTTCTGCGCCACATTTCAGCTGAGACCTGTGCAGCCAGCACCACACAGCGCAGAGGATGCTCTGCCAGCAAGGTGTGGTCAAAGCGCTCCTGCACCAAACAGAAAAAAATATATAACTCTGTAATGCCTGCAATGGAAGTTAAGACTGCTCATTCAACAAACACAACACAGCTAAACTAATAAACATCCCACACTGAATACTTATAATATATGATAGCTTAGGTAACATTTATAACAGTTTTCGTGTCACTTACAGGATCATTCAGACGTTCAACTGCCCCTGTTCTGCACAGAAGTACATACAAACCTAGGTAGGGATCACAATAAACAGAGTAGTAAGTTCACACAATAACAGAAAAATACCAAGAAATCACTAAGCGCCTCCAATATTAGTTCTCCTACCAGCCAGTAGCCTGGAGATGGGCAGATGTATGCTGACTGGCTCTTGAGATACTTTGTACGGATGAAGGTGGATGGTGTGCTTTAACATGTGGTGTTTAGTGGCCTCCCGGTGGAAGGACTGGTTATTGCACTGCATCAGGACATTGTGGCACTCTTCGAATGCAAGCAGCAAGATCTCCTCCTGAAGGGGCAAACAAGCAACAATTGAACACGGATTCTGCCTATTCCAAGTGAACGAACAGTAAGTTATACTCCCTCTGTTTGTGGGATAACTCTATTGTTTGACGGACAAATTGAATGACAACTCACATCAGAGGAACACCAGTCTTGAAACATAGCAAGAATGTGGCGAAGCTGGATCTGAAGAGAAAAGCCAGCCTCCCATTCCGGCTCTACCGCAATGTGTTGACCAAACTGCCGCTTCACTTCCTCCATACCCTGATATAGAAAGTCAAAGAAGAAAGGTCAGGATTAATTAAATATCTGGTTTGTCAAGTTACCATAAGATGATGTAATGTCCTTGGTATTACACACTATGGAAAAATGAATCAGAGTTGAGATAATTATTACCTGCATGCATTTGAGAAGCCCAAGAAAGACTTTGAATCCCTCCAAGAACTCTCTCCGCAGATCTTCAGTCCATACTGAGGGCTTACTGATCAGAATATACCTGAGAGACAGAAGTTACATCTTAGATAAAGACCCAAAAAGTTAGGAACAAAGAGTTAATTAAAGTTGTTGCAAGTTTAATGACCTTAGGTCGTGGAAGATGATCTGGATGCGTGAGAACTTGTCAGAGTTGTAGCCAAGGAAGAAGAAACGATTGTTGTTATCCAGATGTTCACGCAGCAATTCCATGACTGTACCGACTATCACTTTAATGACATTGCCCTCTTCGATGAGTTGTCTGGCCTAGAAGAGGAACAGGAATGTGAGGCCAGAGATAGATAATAAGGCACAGATATACATGGCTCTAACAACAAACCGCCCCTTACCAATGTGGGTACAGTGAATATCTGAACAGACAGAGCAGTGATGGATATGCTCCTCTCATGGTCATCAATTATGAAGTCCTTTTGCAGGTGTTTATAATACTGAAAACACAAAGATGGAGCATGTATTTGTTTAAGCAGGTGAAAGAATTGCAAGAAAAATAAAAAGTCAAACATTCCCTCCTTTCTTACCTTTGTAAACTCAATTGCAAAAAGCCTCTTGAACTCTGTCTCCATTAGCATGCTACAGAAAATCAGTTCATGTACTATCTTGCGAGCTCCTTGAAGAAATAAGAAAAAAAAAACATGTTAGTGTCATTTGGGATCAAGTTGAAATTAAACATTTACTGAAAATCACGCTCAGATCAACTTGCCTTTGTACATCTTGCCATCGTGCA
Organism: Myoxocephalus aenaeus; assembly: GCA_038501785.1. Taxonomy (NCBI): domain Eukaryota; kingdom Metazoa; phylum Chordata; class Actinopteri; order Perciformes; family Cottidae; genus Myoxocephalus; species Myoxocephalus aenaeus. The sequence continues at coordinate 5,450,887 of JBAMJR010000097.1, forward strand.
GCATGAGTCTGCTGATGAGGCAAGGCGGGTCTCCGTCTGTATTGGCCTCTAGAGCCACCTGGCAGAAGGCCTGTCTGAAGCCCACTGCACAAGACACACACATGTTACCACAGGACATTCACAGACAACTGAGGAGTAACAGTGTACATGTGTTTTCTAAAGATGGCACACATGAAAGGTGTACAATAAAAAAAAATAAAGCTAAGTTTGTGTGGTGCAAGTACGGCGACAATGATGGCAGCACCTGAGTAACTGATGATCTTTTGGAACCAGGGGCCGAGGCGCAGAACGAAGGTTTGATGAGCCATGACTGCTGCGTGAAGGAGCTCCACGCGTAACGGCTGAAGGGAAATGTGCTCGGAGTTAGACTGCAACACAATAGTTATAGATTTAGAATTGGAGCTCCCTCAACAATTTAAGATTGAAGACTAAGCCTTATTCTACATTTCTGGTATTGCACTGGTGTTTACCCTGATGAGATCTCTTGCTTGTTGACAGGAACGAAGGGTCCCTCTCTTTACTGCCCTCCGACCCTGTGCAACAGTCCACAAAAATTACAAAATGGCATATTCTGCAATGGATATGATGATTACTGCAATTATGGAACCTAATTAAAATAATGACAGTATTGTAAAAGAAACTTTATGCGCAAATACAGCCCAAATAAATACCTCTTTGTCAATGAGTGCTGTGTGCGTCTGTGCTTCAGCCTGATCACAGTTAACAGAACGCTGCAGGGTGTAGATCACATGGTCGTACGAGTGGTGCTCATCGTTGTACAGTACACAGTAGTACGCATTTTCTTTAGTCCTGCATGGATAGATGAATAAATACACTGTCAAAGATAAATTGTATGTTTTGCATTAAGATTTATGTACAAGCTAAGCGTGATTAGACAGTCCATACCCGGGCTGGAGCTCCGCTGGTAGCTCAAGGTTCTCATCCCACACCAAGAAATCTGTGACATAGTTCAGCAGTATCCGAAACAGCCTCTCAGCACGGCCATATATCTCTGGCTCCAGCACACAATCATCCTGCACAAAATGAGACAATCACACAGGACTCGTGAGCATGCAACTAGAACTCTCAGGAAGAAGTAACATACCTTACCAGAAACAATTATATTGTGACACCTAATTTCTGAGTGACGTCAACATTGAACCTGGATTAATCTTATATTGATATAACTGAAAATGTTCCTAGATTAAGAGAAGAAAAAAGAAAAAAAACTTTGTTGCCATAACCTTTACTAATTCCCTATTTCCTGTGTCACCAGCACTAACTCTGGACTAAATATTTAGCTGAATAAGAGCTTAACAAGCAGCTGGCCCTGTGAAGTTTATATCAAATCCCCTGAGAGCAAACATTCCACATAGCAGCTAAGTATTTCATACAAATGTCTGACATTCAACACATAAACCAAACATACAGTGTGTCTGTGTATTTACACCAGTCTCTTGGTCTCACTGCTGTGTGAGAACAAGCACTGGAATCTACCACAATCTAGCCAAAAATAAGTCTGAAACAGCATGGTGGGTTTTCATGTTCAGTGTGGCGATGCTTTGATGGTCATCTGATGCGTTACTGCTTGTTAAGCACAGGTTCAGATCTGGTGTAGAAAACACAAAGCAGCCTGCCAGACTGGTGCCAGTGATGGCTACGTTAATGGGAACACCTGCTGTTTGCGGAAAAAGGTACACAGCCGTCAAGCTGTACATCTGCTCAAAAGGCCCTGAATAGGATCTTATCGGAGAAAAGCCCAAACACTGATCAGCAAAGAAAGGCCTGACAAACAACTGCTGAGCAGTATAGTCAATCAGCATGTGTCCAGCAGCAGTTTGGTAGGAGAAGCTGGAAACAGAACTTATCTGCACAGTTCAGCAGGATATAAGAGTAGAAAATCTGCTGTTTTCCACTTTTAATCCCCCTCCCAATCTCTGAACCTAGTTATACATTTTCTCAGTTGGCGCTGGTCAACAAAGTGCTTTTCTTTCTCATTTCCGGATCCAAAACCACGGCCAAGAGAGCAGCATCAAGGACTAAGATGGGAAAATAAGCAGTCTGGGGTTCACTGACACAGAATGGGACAAGTACGCCCCTCCCACGTCCCTCTCTCCGCTCTATTATGTAACTCACCGTCACCATGGCAGTGTCTGCCCCAGGGTCGTGTTTGGAGCAACAGGGGCCAATCTTCCAGGCTTCAATGTCCCCGCAATCACAGAAGCCCCCACCTGATGATGCGTGCATCTGTAAAAAAAATGTTGTTCAACTGCTTTAGCTCTGGGAACGCATTATTAAAGTACATGAGTTTCAACATGAAAGGACGAAAATAAACCCAATAATGACTTGGAATGAATTAATCTAGGGCTGCAACAACGAATCGATTATCAAAAGAGTTGGCAACGAATTTCATTATCGATTCGTTGTGTCGCTCGATTATTACGCAATTCAATAAGTCGCGGAGAAAAAAGAAGAAAAAAGAAGAAAAAAAGGGACGGAACAGAGCAACTGGCCGGCCAGCGCGTCTGAGATTGGAGTGAGACGAGGAGAAAAGATTGTGATCTTCGCAAAAATAGAAGATCTTTGATGTGTCGAGTCTTGGCCAATTAGCGATAAGATGCCTACAGCGTCTTCATTTCCCTCAAACTTGTTTTTAAAATGGAAGCTAGTCAGCTTGCTATCACGTTAGCTAACGTGTTTGGGTTGTGTATTGTCGTTAAAGTTACTTTATGTTCCGTTACAGTTCAGTCTTGCTTGGAAAAAAACGTAACGTGATGAAAAATGCCGTAACCCCCCGGTCTGGTTCAGTTCACGCTGTCACTCGTTAACGTTAAACCGGCACACCGGCGGATCTGGCTGCAGTTTTTTTTTTTTTTTTACTCAAAGTACAATGAATCAAATCACGTATTTGGGCTTAGCCAACAACGTGATGTTGTGGTCATAAGAGACCCAGATATTGATCAGATGATGTGAATGAAATAGTTTAAGGAAGAGGACGCTCTATATGCAGCGCAGCTTGATGCAGGGCTGAGATGAAGTGGAGGTCAAAACAGACGTGAGAGGAGCAGTACAGCTTCCCTCTGTCCCAGGGTTTCATACATATTGATAAAGCAGGGCATGCTAAAAGCAGCCTCTGCTCCAAGGAGATCAATTACAGTAACAATGGCTCACATTTGGCAGATGTAAAGCATACATGTGTATGTTTTTAGTGTTAGTCCATTTTTATTTTATTTTTTTAATTAACAGCTCAGGGATGTTCAAGGAGCAACCTGTTTGTGCTTTCTGAAGAAGTTTTGCACGGTCACTTCTGTTTTTGAATAAAGGGTAGGGAATTAATGCTTTTTTAAAAATCCGATTCATCGGAAAAATAATCAACCGATTAATCGATTATTAAAATAATCGTTAGTTGCAGCCCTAAATTAATCGTAGATTTTAATGCATCTGTTTTTCCGAAAGCTTAAATAGTATAAAGAAGGGTAATCAAGGGAATCATAGAAACTAGTAATTGACAAGGGAAATGTGTTGATGCTCTAGTATGCGTGGGCCCATTTAGAAAAATCTGAACATAAATATAATGAATGATTTTCTATTATTCCCATTTATCAAAAGGAGGCAGAAGCTGACTGTGAGCCATCAAAATTCCCTAAAAAAACATTTAGATTATATTGACACCAACCTTGTAACGATGGCCTTTGTGCACGCTATCCTGGAAGCAGTCCATGCACAGGACACAGGTGGGATCTATTGCACAATCCCTGCAATACATTTTACAATTGAAGCAAATGACAATAAATTGTATTACATTATCTGAGTTATAAAAAAAGTTTTCTTTAAGACTGGAGAATATGATTCATAGTATCCTATGCAATTTAAAATTGTATTTTGACAAACATTTCGCAGTAAAACAAATAAACGGCATAATGCGCTTTTTTATTATTATTGCAGAACTGAAACCTATTGAGGCCAAACTATTCCTTCCAAAAAGCCTCCACGTATGCATATTGCTTTTTTTTTCCTGTGCTTTTATACTTCATCCCATAACCTGTGATTCCACTGCGGCGGAATACTGGGGCAATACTTTTTGATACGTGCATTTCAACCAACACAAGAGCAAATAAATATCTAGTATTTTATCATAACTACTATTATTATTTATGTTAAAACTTTTTTTATTATCGAAGATCAGAGGATCTATTCAGACCTGCATGAGTAGACTGTCTCTCCCTCTTTGAACACACGTCCACAGAGCTGGGAGGAGGTGTTGCCCTGCTTGAGCTTCTCCAGACCCTCCTGAGGATCCTCTCCAAACAGGAAGCACTCCAGAGGGTGGAAGAGTCGGCTCTGCATGAGCTCATCTTCCTCCTGAGGGCTGGACTCCTTCTTCAGGCAGAAGATCTGTGGCACCTGCTCCTTCAGGTAGCGGAACATCGCCACCCTGCTGTCTGCAGCCTCCAGCCATTGCTGCAAGATAATTGAGAAGGGCATGACTGTTTTGCAATGACTCACATCTGTCTCCACCTAATGACTCATAACCACTTTTATAAGCCACTATTCCCATAGTGATACATATTTACTTCAGCAAAGAATCACCTTTAATAATCAATTAAAACTGCAAATATTTGTTTCAGGGCAAATGAGTAAAATTATGAAGATGAAACTTTTTGCAATAAATATAGAAATGTAGTTTTATCTTTTGAAATCTGTAGTGAAGAAACGAGCACCACAAACAGCCCGGCATCAAAGTGAAAAAGATTAGGTAAGAAACAAAATGACCAATACACACACACACACACACACACACACACAATATATATATATATATATATATATATAAATAAAACTTTGGATAAAAAATATCCAATTAATGGCTGGAAGGTGATCTTTGATAATTGATTGTTTTTAGGCCTAAATTAGGAAGTGTGAATGACATAAGGACTTATTTACACAAGGCAGACCGAGAACATACTTTATTCTTTAACACCCTGAGGAAAGGGCTGAAATATGTCGTAGTTAAAGATAATATGAACATTTTGACAGTACCCAAAGCTGTAAATTAATTTGGATGTCTATACTCAACACCATACTATACCGTTTTAACACAAATATGTATTCTTCTAGCATTCAATTTCCAAGGGTTGGGTGAAACGGTAAGATGTGTTTTTTAACAGCATTCATACTGGAATATAATAACTGTAGTATTATGCCCATTACACCTGGAGGCTAGAGTTACACTAGATATCAAAACATTTACATAACTGATTCTGCGAGGTTTCTTAGGCCCCTTCTTCTACAAACCATATCGGCCATTTCTGTGTTTTGTTTGGTGTACTCCAACAAGAGGCATACTGTAAATATCTAACGTGGATGCAATAATACCACATCCACGTAGACCAGTTTCACTGTCACGCTGCAACAACGTATTGGACAACAGTTTAGGACTGTTGAAGAGCTGGAGTTTGGAAAACATGGTGTAGAAAATGTTAAAACTCGTGGAAAACTCGTGTTGAAGCGCTTTGGACAAAGCGACAATCAAAATACCACAGGTTGGAAATTAACAGACTGCGAACAACACTTCCTTAGCATACTTCCCCGACTGAGATCACGCTAACAAGTACTGACAACAAGCTCAGCAACATACACTCGCTGTTAATGGCCAGTAAATATTGCAGCCTCTGCAGGGACATTTTAAACGTCTGGGTAGCTAGCACAGGAGCTAACCGCGCATGCTAGCCTGGGAAGGAGATGCCCTTTAACCGCTCGGTCAGACTATTTGTTCAGAGGGACTAACGTATTTTACTACAGTGTTTTGGTCCCGACTCTCAACAACTACTGGGAGACATTTTAGCGATGTGAAAATCCTACCTTGCCGAGCTCCAGTCCGTCTAGGGATTTCTCACCCTCCGCCATATTCCATTTGCCGTAAAGGAGGAGGCGTCACTAGGAAACTGTTCCACTTGTAATCGAAACCTTTTGCGACGTTTATTTTAACATTAGAATGCTCCGAAATATGTAGCTTAGGTGTAGTTAAGCACTCACAAGCACAACATTAATGTATTAGTCAAATAGGATTATTTTTAATTATTAACATTTTTGTCTTCTATATCTCTGGTCAAAACAAACATTTTGTAAACAAATATGCTACACTCGCCCTCTGGTGGTAAACTATAATTCATACATAATTTCATTTGACAATTAGGTTACGTTTGGTGCGAATCTAACTATCTTTTGCAAATTTGATTATATTACGGAAAACGTTAATTCAATTCGTGGATCAGTGTCTCTATGAAACGGTATCGTAACGTTAGCTGATAGTTGCATTGCTCACACAGCCAGTGATTTCGATGACGTCGTTGACATAAAACCGCAAATGCAGTTCTGAATGTAGACGCTGCTGGTGTGGGACCAGGCCGCTAGAGGGCGCTGCTCGAGATCGTCCCTTCTCTCCATGGTTGATGAATAGAGCGGAGCTGGAGGTCAGAGTTCAATGTTTGACAGAAAGCTGAATATGGATTCCATATTTCATGAGAAAGTAAGTTAAAAACGTTTAAATTAAAACATGAAGCCCCAAGTAATTCGTCGTGTTTTTTTCGGTGAACCTTAGATCTTCCAGCGGCGACTTGTTTCCCGGCGCTATCCGGCCGGTGTTGAGAGATCTTTGGTGTTGTTTGTCAGTATTGTTGTCCAGACAGCTAACATGCTAACTGCACCTGCTAGTCAGACATTATGACAAGTTTCATTTCAGCTCGTAGTAACAACGCAGAAAGCTTTCCAGCAGCCGCAACCATGTTATTTTTGTCAAGTTAGAAAACGAACGAGCTACCCGGTCTTTATAATTAAGTAACGTGTTGTAATGTGTTGTTTGCGTAAGCTAGCTGTGTGTAGCTCTACCAGTGTATAGCTGGCCGTGAGGACATACCTAATCCGTCAGAGTTTATTATTTACGTTCGCTAGTTCCATGTTCATAAAGCGGACTAAGTTGTGAGGAAAACTATTTTATTGTGCTGTCATGTTAGAATTGTAATTTGCTTCGGTGTCTTATCAATATTTAAACGTTTATTTTTCAGCAAGAGGGCTCTCTTTGCGCCCAACACTGTCTCAACAACCTCCTGCAGGGTGAGTATTTCACTCCTGTGGATCTGTCCTCCATTGCTCATCAGCTTGATGAAGAGGAAAGAATGAGGATGGCTGAAGGAGGGATGGCCAGTGAGGAGTATAGGACCTTCTTACAGGTGAGGAGACATGGAAGGGAATGCTAGTGCAGCAGCCTATTTAGTTACACATGTATTTACACATTGTATATGCAAACAGTTTCTAACTTCTGTTCTGTGACTGTGATTCTAGCAACCATCTGGGAACATGGATGACAGCGGGTTCTTTTCAATACAAGTGAGAGATTCACTTTTTATTGTTGTCAATAACAGATCAATAACCATTATAAATTAGTGATGTTATTGCCTTTTTTGTCTAATTCCTCTAGGTAATTAGCAATGCACTGAGAGTGTGGGGTTTGGAGTTAATCCTCTTCAACAGCCGGGAGTACCAGAGCCTGATGATTAATCCAATGTAAAGTTTTCCAAACTTTATTGTGTAATATCTTAATCTGTAATCCCATAACTACTTTACTGTTTAAATTTAAGGTGACCGCTGTTCCTACTCTCATGTTTCAGAAATGAGAAAGCTTTTATTTGCAACTACAAGGAGCACTGGTTTACTATACGGAAACTCGGACTACAGGTATGAGGCACTTACAAACAAACAATAGTTGAACACAACTTTAAATTACAAAAAAAATATTTTATTGTCATTGCAGTGGTTTAATCTAAATTCACTGTTGACTGGACCAGAGTTGATATCAGACACCTATCTAGCACTTTTCCTTGCACAGCTACAACAAGAAGGTATTGTAAGAATGACTTGTTATACAACGTTTAGTTGTTGCAAAGCAGTGACCAGTCTAAAAGTAGACTTTGTGCAGGTTATTCCATATTTGTGATCCGAGGAAACCTCCCAGAGTGTGAAGCAGAGCAGATTCTTGGGATCATGAGGGTGCAGCAGCAGCAGCGACCGAGGCTTATTGGAGAGGATGAAGCCCAGACAAGTGCAGGGTATGTACTGTATGTGTAGACGGTACAATATGGATAAGTGTCTTATTTTATGTTTCAAATTGCTCAAAATAAGCTTTTTCTACTTACTTGTGTTAACTGATTAAGTCTTGTACTGTGAGCAGTATGTCAGCAGCGCTGAGCCAGACAGAGATGGTCTTTGGTGTGGAGGATGAGGTTGTTGATGAAGATGAAGAGCTGAAGAAAGCTCTGGCACTCAGCAGACAGGACATAGATGTGGAAGACGAAGAAGCTGATCTTCGCAGGGCCATACAGCTTAGCATGCAAGGTAAATTATTAGTTATCCAAAGGTTTGAAAATATATTGTTTCTTTGTCCAGATAAAGTTTATAAAAAATGTTATATATTATTATTATTATTATTATTATTATTATTATTATTATTATTATTATAGGTGCAGTGATGAGCAACAAGTCCTCCGAGTCTGAAATGGGAAATGTGAAATCAGGGAGCCAGGCAGCAGGGAGTGCTGCAGGAGGTCAAAGAGCCGGCCAAAATGAGGCTCTCACAGCCGAGGAACTGCGGAAGAGGAGACAAGCCTATTTTGATCGGTAGATTAAACCAGCTTCTACCAACACCTGTTTATGTAAACACTATTGTGGTATTCTCTTAGGCCATAATATTGGTTGTTGTAATTCATTTATAGTTAGAACTTATTGAAGTATTCATGATAGTGTGTCAACGCCTTTTGAGTGTACGGAAAATGAATGCATGGATTCTGATACAAAGCCTCGCTGTTGACTTCTCAGGCAGCAGCAACAGGCTCAGCCGAACATTCCTCAACCAGACACACAATCATCAGGTGGCTCAGGTAAGTACTTTTATTTATATATGTGTGTGTGTACACACACACACACACACACACACACACACACACACACACACACACACACACACACACACACACAGTGAATATTATTTAATGAATTAGATTTTTTTAAACTCTCCCCTCTTTAAGGATCAGTCAACACTGGCTCTGAAGAGGACCAACAACAAAAGCCCAGCCAGTGAAGGTGTGCAAGGTTTGCCTATGTTGTTTACCACCTGCCAGGATTGGCAACTCAATACGGGGGTAGCTTTGCTCCTTCCTCTAACCTTTTGCACATGCGAACACAAGGACAGTCAGAAGGCTGACACGTTTCCCCTGATTAGTTCGCTGACTGCTTATAGAGAAGAGAACAACGACAAAGAAAAGGCATCAGTTAGTCCAATCTAACACAGTGAGACACTGACGCTGGGAAAAGGGTGACCACAGAACTCATGATGCAGTTAATCCAAGTTTGCAATTGCCTTTGTACCATGTCGCCTTCTATTTCTATTGTACACTGTTTTTTATTCTTGTTTTTTCTCTGCAATGGATGGAAAGGAATCTTCAGCATACAAAGGGTGTGTTTACTTGGTTTGGGGTGAAAACATACAGAGATGATTGTTCTGTGAAAGCCATAAGAGACCAATGTTAGGACCACGGATAAAAGTTTGATGGATAATGACAGAGCCCCTTACCTTTCAATTGGACTTGTGTTTGTTGGACATAAGATTCCAACACGCGCACCACCAGATCACCAGTGTAGTTTTGAAATAATTTCTTGTAGTGAATATCTTTTTGCCAGCAGCACTAAAATATGTGGGTCATTAAATCCTAACTCTATAAGTAGGCATAATGGCACATCTCACAAACACTTAAACACACATTATTAAGGGTGTTTTGTTCATTTTTGATGGACTCTGAACAACAGAACTCTATAGAACTATTGGCTGGATCTAAGATGCTTTTGACTGATGCAAATGTTCCATCTGTAAGCAATCTGTAAACTGCATGAAACTGCAGCTGATAGCTAAATACATAGTTCCTTTTTCCAGCACAGTATAATCACTTGATACCAAAAAAAGTATGTCCTGTCCAACCAGATACGTCATCTGTTGTTTCTCTCATCAGTATTTGTCTTGAACTGTATAAGGAATTTATTATAAAGAAAAGATTGTTAAAATGATCCATCTCTCTTCTACTTACCTCCGCAAACAGTCAAGAGTTTTACCCTGAAATACTTTTTATAATTACACTGATTTGACTGATCCCGTATTCCAAAAACACTTTGAGCAATGTTGTCCACATTAGTTACGGTGAGGTTGCCTTGGCTTAAAGCAATGAAAGCCATTGGCTGATTGATGACCTTCCAAAATGACAGTCAAATAGTGGGAATGAATGAAAGCTGGAACAAAACATCACTTTAAAGAGTTTTTCTCTTGATTTTTATAAAAAAACAATATCATGACGCAACACACATGGTTGACAAATAGACCACATTACAGCATTAAACTGTTGAGTTTGTTTACAGTTATGTTTTCTGAAATCAATGATTGTTCAGCATGGATATCGGTCATGCTAAGGTTTGCATCCTGTGCTGGAGGACTTCCAAGAAAACGTCATGATTTCATTCTTGTTTTCATCTTCTGTGGATCTGTTAGGCTTCGTCTGTTTGAAATGAAAACTTGGTTGTTGGGTTCTTATCGTTGCATTATTTTCACTCACTGCATTCTCACAAGAAGTACTCATCCTTTTTCTTATATTCCATATTACCATAGCTCATTCGTTCATTTCAAGTATTAGTTATTGTTCCAGGAATAAAGTGACAGTCACTCATGAAGTTTCTCATGTCTGTTTTTGTACCTCAATGTTAATATGCAATTATTGACCGTTCTTGTGTCATCACCTGGAAAAGAGACCTTGAACGTTCCAAAAACAAGTCTGACTACATTTGGGGCAACACAACAGGCGGTGTGTCATATGTTGGGTTAATATGTAACGCTCAGAGCACACTTGAACTTTGTTTCCCCAAATAATAGATGGAGCTTTCAGAAGTAATCTCCCACTAGCTGAATGGTATGTATGATAATGAATCGGGGGGCAAAAAAAATATTTAGAACAATCTATTGCATTTCTAAACTGAATTAATTCAAGTGCTTTTGATGGTAATGGAAATGGGAAAAAAAAGTTATTTATGGGATCAAATCTGTCTAATAATTTTGAGCAGATGGGTTAGTTATCGTGTCACTGTTAAATTGTCCTTTATAAAAAATTATCTTTGCGTGTTTCAGGTTGTGCAACAAAACCCTCAAAATATAATGGTACCCAAAAGGAAGATGGGATTTATGTTAATTGTAGCCTGCATGGGTTTCCTCGCTCCTGTCCACCAAGCACACCTTCCAAGTGCTACCATCGCAGAGCTTTCCTTCCAAAATATGGGCTTTGCCATGAACCTATACAGAAATATATCCAGCTATCATGATAAGAATATCTTTTTTTCACCTCTGAGCATCTCCACCAGCTTTGCGGCTCTTTTAATGGCTTGTGATGGTGACACGTACGAGGAAATACTGAAGGGACTCAACCTGGAGCAGCTGGAGCGGGCTGACCAGCCAGAACTTATCCCAACACTCTTTCAACTCCTTCATGAGAGCATCACACAGAATGGATCACTGGAACTGGACCAAAGCATGGCCCTCTTTATGCGCCCGCAGTTTGAGGTAGAGAAAGTATTTCAAGATCAACTCAAGAAATTTTTTGAAGCCGACATCCACAGGGTAGACTTTGCGGACACAAAAGGAACTATCAGCTTCATCAATGAGTTTATCAAGAACAAGACTCGGGACAAAGTGACAGAGATGATTTCCACCCTGGATCCAGTGACCCGTCTCATGTTGATAAACACAATTTTCTTCCAGGGTAAGCTGAATCCCTCTTGTGTCGTAAGATTGTTATTAATCGTGTGTTGACCTTTAGTTTCACAATTAAACTAAAAGTATAATTTCCTCTACAGGATCCTGGCAGACGCCTTTCAACTCCAATTTTACTGACAATGCCTCGTTCTACGTTGACAACTATAATGTTGTGCAAGTGTCGATGATGTCCTTAGATGAGGAGTTCTACTCAATGAAAGATGATCATCTTGGTGCTAAAGTGTTGAAGCTACCATATCGAGAAGGTGTTTCCATGCTTATCCTGCTACCAGACAAAGGCGTAGACTACACTGTAGTTGATGATGGGATCACTGCTAAGAAGTTCCTCAGCTGGATCAAAAATATGCGAAAAACGTAGGTGCATAGAAAGTATTTACGTGGAAAACATTTCACACAGACCTGAAAAGCTCGTCTTTCTATAGATTTTCTACTACCGTCGGTATTATGTTGTATTTGAGCCATTAAGCTCTTTGTGGCATTTTCTCATGAAAAAGCAATGCATCAACAAACATGCAAATACATAATATCAAATACCTGCAGCATCAGATAACAAGTGAGTTTACTCAACATTGGCGGCCATGTCTTTATGTGCACAGCAATTTGGCCGTCCAGATGCCCAAATTCAAGATGGAAGAGTCGTATTCCCTGCAAGATATTCTACCAGATATGGGCATGAACAGTATCTTCAGTAATTCAGCCAATTTGACAAAGCTGACTAAGGAAGGAGGTCTCAAAGTGTCAGAGGTTAGTTTTCCATTGCACCATGCTGTAACTGCATACTTGCATATTCCAGACACTGCAGATGTTGATTTATTTTGTAATCTCTACTGTAAAATCACAGGTGCTGCACAAGGCTGTGATCGAGGTGGATGAGGTGGGAACCACTGCAGCAGCTGCCACAGCAATTGGCATGACTCCATATTCCTTGCCCCGGAACTTCATTGTCAACAGGCCGTTTTTCTTCTTCATATACCATGAAGCCACAAACTGTCTGCTGTTCATGGGCAGAGTGATTGACCCTACCAAAAACTAGCAGTGGGTTGTTTGAGCACGTAACATTGTGTTTATTAAGGCTTTTAAATGGCTGTTTTGATGCATCTTTTAATCTTAAATTGAAAATGCTTGTGCTGTCTTGTTCTGTAAGCCTGTCTAATGTGCTCCCGATAATAAATAATTAACATTATTGTGCCTTTCTTTTGGATTTAGTCAAATCATTTCAGCCCTTGGATAAAGATGTGCAAAACACAAACTAAATGAGCAGTGTTATATACATGTGAGCACCAGCACAAGGACACTTTGGCTTTTCGTCACTTTAAATATATTAACATTTACAAACGGCAGACCTGATGGATTATTGTAAGAAAAAAAATCCTTAGACAATTATATATTTAAATTTATAAATGTATACAGATGACTTAACTTTTTCCGATGGCAGATTAGAAAATAAGAAACATGACCTTTTAATAACATTTATACCTGCAATATTGATGGCATTATGGAAGTCTTAAAAAACGTATAGTTTAAAATAATAATTTAGTCATTACTTACAATGTACAAACCATTTATTAAAGGTGCCTTCTAGGAATGTGGTAACAACACATCAAATATTAATAAGACATGTCAGCTCACAGCTCAAACACTGAGTTTAGTGAGATTAGAAAAGTCTTAAAGTATTACTTTCTCTGAAATGCATCAATAACTGATTGTATGAATATTATCACTATATCTAGAGCAGTGGTTCTCAACTGGTCTGACCCACCATCACCCCTGAATGACCCAAATCGAGGAACATTCTCAAATTCTCAAATTTATTTAATGAAAAGATGGTGCAGTTTCAACCTGAGATAGTACAGAATATGTATGCCAACACAAAAACAAGTTTAATGATAAACCAAAACGAGCAGCTGGTGGCGATGCTAGAGAGGGAATTATTCCCCTTTACACAGCTGCATTTTAATTAAAAAACAAAAAGTGCATCTTCAGGACATGAGGTATTACAACATACATAACCATTCAGAATCTTCAGCCATTTTTAAACAGACTCAACAGCTTTCATGCACAAACTAAAAAGTCCAACAACTAAGAAGTAGTTTCAAAAAGACTCAAATTACCTAACTTTAACTGAGAATACACACTCACTGAATCTATGACCAACACTTTACTATGGAAAAAGTCACTGTCACTGTCTTGAGGAGCAGCTTTTCCACAAATTAAAAATAAATTAAACAAAAAGTGCAATTCAAAAGGATTCATAGATACAAAATTAGCTTTTCTTATGATTACCTCATCAACAGGTAAATACTGAAAAAGATTGTGCTTTACAGAAAATTAAGCAGCACTCAATTCTCCTCACGACCCCAGAGTTTTTTCCTATCATGCAGGCAGCGCCTTTAATTTAATTATCCTAAAAACCCAGAGTCTCCCCCATATCAGGATGGTTTGACCCAAGCTGGCGCACGCTGCTGAAAACAAGTTAGGCTCGTTCGTTAGAGCTGCTCCTCGCCTGGAATCCAGACGAGAGCAGCGGCCGCAGCAGGAGGCGGTGACAAGAAACTGCGATCAAGTCGGACAGTTTTAGGCTGCCTTCAAAGTACACACAGGAAGTCACAGAAAAAAATGACTTCCTGTTAGTTCCGAACTTTTGTCTACTTGTAGTTTACAGATCACGTTTGGATTTATATATGTATGTATAAATGTATGTGTAGCTGCATCCTTTGGTCTTTTTTTTATGTCTGCCTGTGAAATACATTACTACTGGTTTAGATATGTGTTGTATAAATACGATTTTCTATTAACAACCACACAAAATATGTTTTAAGATTAAACATGAGACGAATAATCAACAATCAAGCGTTAAGTATTACAACTACACATAAAATAAGGATTTTCTAGAACACGTGGTGCTGTCAGATCTAAGAGCCAATCAGCTCTCTAATGTGGCGAGAGCCAGGCGTTTCCCATCATGCACTGGGCCAAGCAGTCGGGGGAGAGCCACTGCAGCGCCTGCCTCTGAAATCTGGCTCTCGCGAGGGTATCGTTGACCACGTGTGCATGACGTCAGAGCAAGTCGGGAGCAAGTCAGACACAAATCTAACCGGCATGCATTGCGCGCCGATCGATTCTGCGCAGAACTGGTTCATCTCGAGCCGGCAAAAAAACGACACTCCGCTGCATAAAAAAGTCCCTTCAAAATAAAACCACCGGACGAAAAAAAAAAATATATTTTTTCTTTTGCCCAGGCAAAGGCCCGCGACCCACTGAAAACGGGTCCCACCAGTTGAGAATCACTGATCTAGAGAAAGCAGGCTCCTGGTCACTTCACTTAATAAATACCATGACGAATTGTTTGTATTAGCCGCGTCATCGTGCAGGAGAGAAAACTCTGTAACCGCTGTTTGACTAATAAAGTTTTTTCAAACCACGTGATCAACACTGTCATGGCTGCGCCCTCGTGTGATGCGTGGTTTGTAACGTTATTTTGACTTTAACAAAACTAAAGCCGGTCACGGTAGTACTTTTTTTTCATTGTTTTTACTTAGAGTTGTTGTATTGTTGTTTATTATTTACTAGGCCAGTTGTTTCGAACATTTTTACGGGCATTTTTTATATAACTAGGTTAGTTAGCGTGCTCCGGCGCTTAACGCTAGCTGCCCGCTAACTTCACATACAACGCCACGCTTTTAACAGCTCCGCTTGTAGTAGGAAATTCAACGTGGTGGCTTGACTCAGTATTTGTACGAAAATGTTCAATAAGTTCAATAAGATGAAGCCCAGAAACAAGCGTATTTCCTCCGGGCTGATCAAATCAGGCAAAAAACGGAGCGTCCACATGAAAGGCAATTGGAAAGCTGTAGAGATCGATCCCAGTGTCTTCTCCGAGGAGGGAATGGAGGGTCTGGTGTGTTTTGAAGAGCTGACAAATTATCGGTTGGTAGACTCTGAACAGGCTGCAGCTGAAGCAGGAAAGGAAGTCACCGAGGAGAAGAAGAAGAAGAAAACGAAGAAGAGAAAAGCCAGCGAGGGAGAGGAGGAGGCTGGAGAGAAGGTAGATGTGGAGAGCAAAGAAGGAGAGAAAATAGCTGAACCAGCCAAGAAGAAAGCCAAAAAGCAGAAGAAGAAGACAAATAAGAAACTGGCTGCACAGGAATCGGGCCAAGCAAATGGCACTGCTGAAGAAGTGATACAGAAGGTTGTAGCTGCAGGTGAGGAAGGAGAAGATAAAGGGCCTCCAGAAGAGGCCTCTAAAGATACAGCAATTAGTTCAGCACCTGATGCTCAATTAAAACCTACAAAGAAGAGCAACAAAAAGAAGCAAAAGAAAAAGAAGCAGCGGATAAAAAAGGATAAAATCCTAGAGGCACATGCAAACCAGGAGTCTACGTCAGAACTTCAGTCTCTGGAAAAAGAAAACCCCACTCAAGATGAAGTTAAAAAGCATCCCAAAAACAAAAAGCAGATAAAGAATTGGACAAATGCAGCAATGTCTGGCCCCGAAGATAAAAACGCTGATGTGAGTGCCTGGAATGACCTGTTTGTTCCCTCCCCAGTGCTAAGGGCACTGAGCAGTCTTGGATTCAGCTCACCAAGTCCTATACAAGCCCTGGCTTTGCCTCCAGCTATCAGGGATCGTATGGATATACTGGGGGCGGCTGAGACGGGTAAGATAAAATACCCTTTGTTTTTGTCCCATAACGGTATGTCTTCATGTTTCCATAAGTGAAGCTAATGTGAGCACTGTCATTACAGGAAGTGGGAAGACCCTGGCTTTCGGTATTCCCATGATCCACGCCATCATGGAGTGGAAGAACAGTTCAGAAAAGCCAGTTGATGAAGACACTGAATCAACCACAAAGGTGGAGAGTTTGTATTTACCATCTGTAGATGAGTCCACAATAGAAGAAGATGAGGAGGACAACGTGGACTCTGAGGGAGAAGAAGGTGAAAGCGTCACAGAGCAGGATCAGGGTGACACAGATGACCATGACAGCGAAGACGACGGTGAAGAAAAATATGCCGACGAGAAGCTTGGGTGTGTTCGAGTGATAGAAAATGCAGAGTTTGACTTTGACCCCACTGCTGAAGAACAAGAAGAAGAACAAGAAGAACAAGAACCTCCTGCTGGTGGTCGCTTTCAGCCTCTGCTTGGACTGGTGCTCACTCCCACCAGGGAGCTGGCTGTTCAGGTCAAGCACCATATTGATGCTATCACAAAATTTACAGGTAAGTCATTCAAGTTCTATGACTACCAGGTTTTCGTTTTTAATAATCAAACGCAACTATGAATGTCAAAATACTCAATATGTTACTTTTGTGTAGACATCAAAACAGCAATAGTGGTGGGTGGAATGGCACAACAGAAACAACGAAGGATGCTGACGCGAAGACCAGAAATCGTTATTGCCACTCCAGGACGTCTGTGGGACTTGATCCAGGAGGGGCATCCACATCTGCAGAATTTAAGACGGCTCAAGTAAGTCACAATTCACACCTCTTTCTCGTATGATTTGGCAATATGGTCAAACTCAGTATGGCAATATAGTTTAGATATCAATATTATATCGATTAACAGATGGAAAATATGTTAAAAATCACAGATAAATAGATCTAATAAAGCAGTGTTTCCCCTGCGGGCGCCCCGCGTATGTTATTGATATTATCTGCACGAGAGCTTGTCATTTCTGTCTCTACATAGTCGCGCGTTACAACTCTTCTTTGCTCTCGGTATCGCGCACGGCGGAGTTCTGCCCCAATGCACACAGACACGTGCGCGCACAGTGGACAGAGAGAGAGACAGAGAGCGGCGAAAAATATGTTGCGTGCGTTTCACAATGGGATTTGCTGCTTTAAGCTATCACTTTTAAAGCCTACCAGTTAATGTATTTGCAGGTCAAAACGAGCATTTGCAACAGGCTGCAGCCTGCGGAGCTCCATAAATGACGTTTCTAACTTCGCATATCGAGAGGCTCTGGAAATATTCTTCCAAAAGCCCGAAAAATACACTGCAGTGACAGCCTGCACACTTTGTGGTTGTCATTAAAATAAATGAACACCATGTTTCCTTTAAGTCAGTATTTCTCAAACTGGGACGTATTACAGGTGGGGAGAAAGAGGAAATGCTGATGAGCGGCCGTATCAAATCTACTACCTCGTTTTCAAAAGATTTGTAGAGGAAAGCAGCTCACTGCAGCAACTAATACTGATCAAACTTGATGGCTAACATATCTGCACTCATTCTGTTTTGTTTTGCAAAAAAATAGCCTATTGTGGAAAACAATAAGCTATTTAGTAGTAACTAAATATTAGTTATCTTTTGCACGGATATAACTTTATTTTCATTTTTCTAACAGTGATAACACGTTTTTTATATATATTTTTTTGTCTGATGGAGCAATCTGGTTTACTTAAGTGTTTGCAATGTTCTTTATTCTATTTATAAAAGCACAGATGGAGTCACTAGTAGTACGGTACTGTGAGGTACCACTATGTAGTATAGTATGTCTGTCTGTATTTCAGTACAACAAATTAGTTTTTTATAACAATATATAATAAAAGCATAGTTTTTGTAATAAAAACAATACAATGTTATTGAAAGCCAATAAACTGGAGACCTGAATTATCATCGAGCCCTACTTCCTTATTTATTCATCAGATTTTGATTACGGGTGTTATTGGTTTGCGTTCCTGAAGGGTAGATGTCCTGTTTACACTGAAAAATAAATATAAATATGGAGTGTGCTTTGTTTGTTTTTTTGCCAGTAAGGAGAGGCCACATTAGCTCATTTCCAAATGCGGGGACCCATCGAGGATGTAATATAAAGATTGAATAAACGGTGTGTAAAATGCACTGTATGAATGAATAGGCCTTAAGTACAACATTAGCAGAAAAAGGCTAAATAATTTAAAGAGACCTGGCATTGACTGAATGCACATTATTGCTATTTGTAGGAAGGGTCCCTGTGCAATCATTTTCAAACAAAAATCCACAGGCAGCAGCGCAATGTGTGTTGAAGGCAGATTTTGTTTTATTATTGAACTTGACTTCCCAACAGAAAGCACGATCAACATCTGGAATAATTTGAGTGTGATGAATATTTATGATGTTGATCATTCTGATCAACATGAAAAAAAAATTACGTCTCTACTTTTTTTCCATGCTACCTTTTGTTAACTTCTCTTTGCTGTGTTATTCTACAGGTGCCTGGTCATTGACGAAGCAGATCGCATGGTAGAGAGAGGCCATTTTGCAGAGCTGGAGAGTCTGCTGGAGATGCTGAACACTGTCCACTTTAATCCCAAGAGGCAGACTTTTGTGTTCTCTGCCACACTGACCATGGATCGCAGCGTGCCCATGCGCCTTCTGCAGAAGAAGAAGAGGAAGAATCTGGACAACAGGGGCCAGCTGGAAGTTCTCATGGAGAAAGTGGGGATCAGGTCCAAACCCAAAATAATTGACCTGACCAGGAAAGAGGCAACTGTGGAGACACTGACTGAGACCCGAATCCATTGTCAGAAGGAAGAGAAGGACTTCTACCTTTATTACTTTTTGCTCCAGTATCCCGGCCGCACCATGGTTTTTGCCAACAGTATAGATTGTATCAAGAGACTGAACTCTCTGCTGGTTATCATGGACCGCACTCCACTGCCCCTTCATGCCAACATGCACCAGAAGCAACGCCTCAAAAACCTGGAAAGGTTTGCTGAGAGGGAGAGGTGAGGTTTGCACACACTTGCACTAGCAGTCTGACGGTGTTTGCCTCAGGTTAGTCAGTGTGTTCCTATGAGGAAACATAAAAAAAAGTCTGATCTGCAACTAAGGTGGAGAAACGACTCGAATGCACTTTGAATTGTCTGAACATGTGTGTGTGTTGCTCCCATCTTGACACGGTCTCCCCCGGTAAAAACAAAGAAAGTATAAATAAACTAAACTATAGAATTATACAGATTGAGATTACTTATTTTGAACTAAGAATAGTAATTTGCTAACTTTGAGTCCCCCCGGTTTTTGTAATAAGCTCTGTCTTAAAAGTGATACTTAATAGTTACTAAAAAGATCTTATTGTTTAGCATCTCTTCAATGTCACATCCCTTGACATGGAATCAACTCACTGCTTACTGAATGTAATTCTCAGTTGTGTTCTGCTGACTACTGATGTGGCCTCTCGAGGACTGGATATCCCAAACGTTGAGCACGTCATTCACTACCAGGTAAGCTTTGTCCACAGCTTTTATTAATGTTCAAAGCCATTTACTTGTATTAAACCAACATGAGTATTGTTCTGTATAAGCAAGGATGCTTATTAACTGTCACACTAATCACCATGTTTTACTGAGCCTTGGTGCAGGAATTGCTTTACTGTTGAGCTACATTTTATGTTTGTTAAATAATACAGCTGCATAGCTGTTAACTGTCATATGTTATTAGAGGCTGTTCTGTATAGATGTTCTACTGCAGCATATTGGATGCATAAAGAGAACCTCAGTGTTACTGTTACCTGGTGTATTGTAAATCATGTCCTCTTCATCAGGTTCCCAGGACTTCTGAGACGTACGTCCATCGGAGTGGCAGAACAGCGAGAGCAACCAAAGAGGGTCTGAGTTTGCTGCTGATAGGCCCAGACGACATGATGAACTTCAAAAAGATCTACAAGGCTCTTGGGAAGGACGAGGATCTTCCCATGTTCCCCATAGAGCTCAAATGCATGGAAGCCATCAAGGTGAGATCCAACATTAGGTCAAGCCTTTAGGTGACATTCAAGAGATTATATTTGGTTGTTCATTGTTGAGTGCGTTTCTCCACAGGAGCGGGTCAACTTGGCCAGACGGATCGAGAAGATTGAGTTCCACAACAGCAGGGAGAAGCAGCACAACTCCTGGTTCAAACAAGCGGCAGCAGCTCTGGAGGTGGACCTGGATGATGACCTTTTAGTTGGTGAGACCAACATAACACAACATGTTCTGCACCATGTTCCCTTTATTTAAAAATGTTAAAATACAGACAACTAAATATACCATATATGTCCACAGGTGGGGCAACTGATGAAGACTATGACAGAGAGCAGCAGAGGGTGGTAAAGGGGATGAAAAAGCATTTGAAGCATCTGATCTCCCAGCCGGTATTCAAGAATGTGGCTTACAACAAGTACCCCACTCAAATGGGAAAGCTCTCCCTGCCTCACATGCTTCATGCTGGGAGGGGAAATGCCCTCACCAGGGTTTCAATACAGGAGAAGAAACGGAAGTCAAAAAAAGGTGGTGCACAACAGCAGAAAAGAGAAGCAGCAGTGACATGTTAATGGAATGTGTATTTAGAGAGGCCATCTGACATGGTGTATGCAATTGTTAATTTATGTAAATGTTTTACATAAATTCATTTAAATACTTATTGCACAATGTGCACACAAAAAAATGTATTTCCAAATGTTGTTGAGTCGCTGTACACTGCAAGCCTTTATAAAAATGTTTTCATAAGTGTCTTAAAGCCCAGTTGGGATTTTTCTTCCACCAAAGTCAATGTTCCTGAGTTGAGCGGAGTCCTCATGTGTCTCTGGGTCAGTGTTGAGGTCGCGGGTAGAGAATGTTATAATGTGACGTTTGGTAGAGGAGGTGCAGGGAGGGCTCAGCACCTTCTGGAATCACGTGGTGAGCCAACAGCTGTTCATCGCCCTCCATAGAGACGATGTGGATGCCAATATCCAGGGCCTGTGACAGAGCTAAGATGTCCACGTGATCACACTCCATCGCCATGGTCTCCACTTCCTAAATGAAGAGAGCGAAGACGTTACGAAACCCGACAGTTATATTTCCTCGACTCATCCTTTTGTAAAACCTTGGAGCTACTATTTGTTTCACTAGGTGGCAGCAGCACCTTGTTACAAACCTGGTGACAGTAGACTAGTAGATTAGGCGCCTCCACAAAGTTGCAGAAGAATTCCGCCTGGTTTTGCAGGCGTGCTGAAGTGAGCAGCCGGAGATACTGCACCACGCTGTCAGACGTCATCTGCTCATTGAAGAGCCTGAGCAGCGTGTCTTCCTGCTCATCAGCCTGGCACTGCTCCACAACGTTAACAACCTGCAAGACAACTAGGTATTACACACATGGGTTTAAACTAGTTCGACAAGTGTGCCTAACATTCTTTTATTTGAATTCCCTGCACCTTTTTTAAAAAGCAGAGCGATCCATGAGCAGTTCCAATGAGAAACTGGTAGATTATTGCCCAAAGATGTCCAATTGGTTTTGACTTGCAATACTTATGTCAAATTAGTCGTTACCTGTATAACAGAAAACCTTCATAGGTGAGGTGACATGTCAGAACAGTGACTTTCCTATCCAGAAGATGGCTTGTGAATAGAATTGTGTTCAGATCACCATTTAAAGAAAAACAAAAAACATTCTCTTATCCAAATTATTATAACTTAATCTATTTTGCACTATATCCCTATGTGCCTTTGTGTGTATTATTACAAACCCTACTTCTGTGGGAGCATTGTTATGGCATGCCCAAACTAGTAGTCAGACTGTATAATTGCTTCTATTTCTGAAGGGTTCGTTCCCAACAATAAATTATCCTTGTTGTTGCTCATGTCTGAATACTTTTATTTCCCAGGCTTATTAGAACCCAGGCTTTACTGGCCTTATACTTCATGGTAAAAAAAGTGCATTATTTACTGTGTTCAGGTGGTGCTTGAAGGACCTTTCATCAAATCCCGCAGAAGACAAGTCTTCATAGGTTTGAACAATTTTCTCCTTAAATCTGAAAGTCAAACCAGTAAGATATGAGCACCTTAAACTTTAGGTGACTTCAGTTTTGGGAAATGGCAGTAAAGACGATGACTGACCTCTGCAAAGCACGGGCATTGTGCAGTACTGACTCCAAGTGTGCAAAGCAGAGGGCTCTGTAGAAGCAGTTTCCATCTCCGCGCACTTGTCTGACGGTGGAAAACTGCCCGCTTAGATCCTAACAAAGGACAATAGGTGTGATTATTATGCGACGGACAGTTTGCAGCCTTTAAACGGGGCGACTGGCCGCTTGCAGTCGGCTTCACCACCCCACCCAAACTCAATGTCCTACTTTGTATTTGGCACCCGGCGTTTGCTCAGGAAACAGCGAAGAGATGTCCTCTCGGCATGAGACGAGGCTGCCTGCCTCCATCTGTCGAGAAACAAACAGCTTTACTATTTTAAGACCAACCCGCAGTTTTTAGGGGTCGACTCCCCGCACGACATACCTTCGTATTTCAACAATATGGAAACAATGTTAGAACAAACGTAATTACAGTGTAGCAATATTCTGTGCGTCAAAGCTGTGTGTCAAAACATTGTTGCAATCGTATTTCCATTTTCTGGAAACCGGATGTTTGCAGGAACCACGTGCTCCTGTTAAAGGGACAGTACAGTGTTTGTTTTAACGCTGGAGTCATACCTTCATATTGGGGAAGCGAAACAATGATCAAGCCAAAAGGTTATCTTATAAATAGAAGTCATTGTTAACTGCGTTAGTCTAAAAATGGAAACCCACAATTAACCTCTAGGTGGTGTTGATTTTAACAACTTCATATCGCCTACAGTAATGCATCATATTTATCTGTTGAAATAGTTAAATAGATCTTTGACGTAACAAGTAGCCTACTTATGGCTGTCATATGATAGATAGATAGATGTATACTTTATTTATCCCCAAGGGGAAATTAGTTTGTCACAGTAGCAAGCAACTAACATAGAAGACACAAAAAAGACACAAATCAGGAATGCAAAGTACTCAATATATACAACTTTTGCAATAATAAATAATAAAACGTAAAATATTTACCTCAAGTGAAGCATATACATGGAAACACTCAAGTGAAGTACAAGTAGACTATTTAAAAAAAGATCCTTGTGTACAATAGGCTACGTGAGTAAATGTACTCAGTCAGAATCAAAATCAGAACTGTTTATTGCCAAGTTTGTTACACATACAAGGAATTTGACTTGGTGAAAGTTGCATAACCATAAACAAAAACAAAAAAAATGTGCAATAACATGAGAAATATATTGCTTTAAGCAGTGACACCATGGTGCGTTGTTAAAGTTCCACATCAACTCATTGTCGCACTCTTTCTACTGACTTTACTTGAACTTTTAATTTGTGTTTTACTGCCGATGCTTCTCATTGACCCCCTCTCTCTTTTGTCTGTCGGAGCTGTTCGACTTGTCATGGCAGACCCAGACTCCATCAGTCTTCTCGCTCTCCTCTCCGTGTCTGCCTTGTCCAGGATGTACTCCTAAAATCACACTCCTGGTTAGTTTAAAAAGTAGGTAAAGGGACATAAATTACTACTATATAGCAACAAAAAAAAACTATTTTCTTAAGATATACCTTCACCATGTCCATCATTGACAGTATGTTCATGTTTTCCAGTGGTCCATATGTTGATAGATAGCACTGCTCTGCAAGATTGTTGATTGCCATAAGCAAGCGACCCTCTTCTTTAACCTGAGTGGCAATGGCACATTTGACAACATTTATATCCCCAACTCCAATCCGCAAATTAGCTCATGGACCTTTCCAACTCATAACCGTGAAAGCATATACCTTCTCTCTGTACAGGCCTTGCTCCAGCACCAGGTTAACCTCTGCCTGCTTATTTTTCTCTTTAAGGGTTTCTAACTCACTCTGGAGTTCAGACAGTTCTTTATTTGCCATCTGCAACACACATACAAATTCTATAGGTCGTTCATTTAAGCATTGACAATTGAAGAAAAGGTGTGTGCGTGTGCGTGCGTGCGTGTCTGCATGTGTCTGACCAATGTTTCAATACTGTGCTCCTGCTTCATGATCAGCAGTTGTGGCTGGCCCTGCTCCACCTCCTCCTCCATGCTCTCCAAACGCTGCAGCAGCTCCCGGTAGGTGATGGACAGGGTCTCGTGGCGCCGAATGATGGGCATAACCAAAGATTCAGACCCATTATCAAGGAAAGCTGAAAGACATCGTGCCATTTAGTCCATTTTACAGCCAGTGTGTAATTAACTCATGAGCAACAGAACAGATGTAAACATGTTCTTATGGAGGCCAATACAAGTCTGTTCAACTTACTGCTGGGGAAATGATCTATTGTTTTCATCAAGTAGTCCTCATAGATTTTGTATTTGGACATTCTCTTCTTTAAAACTTGCTTCCTGTGAATTAAGATATGGGAAAACTGAGATTAAATGTGACGGCATGATCGTTGCATTAAGGAGTTGGTTGAAAGTTCTCACCTGGCTCTCAGTTGTTTCAGCTGATCTGTCAGGTCTTCTATCTCTCTCTGCTTAGAAATGTTCAGCTCAAGTGCCGCCTCGTACTTCTGCAGCGCTCGGCGTCGCTTCACTTCATTTTCAGCCACAAACTTTTCAAACTTCATCACCCTCTCTGTAGTCTGGGTGAAAATACAAATGCCAAGGCTATTTATTTTTGCGCAGTCAGTGGATACCTAGAGCATAATCATTCATGCCTTGAAATATTCAGGGGTTTTTTAATTCACCTGCTGTTGTTTTAGTTCCAGTTCAGCCCTTCTCTGAGCTAGAGCCTCCATGCGGTTCTTAAACTCCTGTCGTTTGAGTGTGAGTTGTTGGTCCACCTTGTCCAACTCAGCCCGTTTCTTCAGAACCAGGGTCTTCTGCAAAGTGTTCACTCCTGCCTCAAGGACTCTGCTGGAAGTCTAACCATATGATAAACACTCAAACTCTGTCCATGTTCCAAAATATCTTTTTTTTTTAAACCATCGCAGGCCACACAACCTAATTTTCTGTATTATTATTTTAATATTCTAACCATATGATTATCACTCAAACTCTGTCCATGTTAAAATAATATCTTATAAAAGAGTCATCACAGGCCACAAAATCAAATGTTCTGTATTATTATTTGAATATTCTATTTCGACAGCATATCATGACATCCTTATTTGTATTGCATGCTTACTTATTCTGTCTTACCTCTGTCACAACAGGTAGGTGGTTGACATGTTCCTCTTTTCTGTGTCTGCTGGTGAGAAATAGATTTTCGGAATCATCCAATCGACACATTTATGAATGGGTTTTAAGGAATTAAGTTTCTTCCACTGTATGATGCAAGCACCGGCCTACCTGTCTTTCAACTGTGTGACAAAAACGTTTCTTATTCTGTTTTCCACCGTCAGTTTGAGTCGGGGGTCGCTGTCCTCGAGGACAGGCAGGGAAGACGTCGTCATGTTGTTTGCCACTATATTGTCCTGTAATCCTGATGAGTAAACAAGTGCCGCAATTATTCCACGTTTTTGCGACCAGAACGTCTTTTTCCGGATGTGTTTCTGGATTTGTGTTGTGGTTGCCTGGGAACCGACTGCGAGACAACAGGGAATGTACCGGGATCGTTTCGCCGTTGTCACGGCAACTGCCAGAGGGGTGGTTCTCTTTTAATGACCGAATGAGACCAACGTATCCATGGAGATGAGACCGTTCCAGGTCCGAGACGAGGAGAACGTTAAGAGCGCTCACTCCGCTCTAATTTACGAGTCCAGAAAGGTTCTCACATGATGCATTTCTCTGTTCCATAGTTAAACCAATATTGACATTGAAGTAATGATAATAAAAGCATAATTAAGAAGAAAAAAGTCTTCTGCTTTGCCAACTTTTTATTAAAGATCCCATTCAGACATCCTTTAGACACATACTCTGCTTTAAATGATACTTTCTGTCCGATTACGTTTTTTGGCTAATAGAACTAGAGCACATTGTTAAAATATATATAGTTCCTTCTCCTGGGCCGTTCTCAATCTGTTTGTGTGCGGGAAGTTCCAAGTTACATCACACTTGTGTAAGTTGCATGTTGAACCATGAGTGGTTTACAAACACACTTCACACAATCATGCTCATAGCCTACCAATGTACGTGTGTCTTAAATCCAGATTCGATGTCAGCACATGTCACCCTTCAAGGGATGAATAGAAAATTTCATCATTCTGATCAGTGAAGGTCAAACATCAAAGTAAAGTCACAATAAGTATTTTAAGCACACATTTTTAAGTGGAGAGACTTTATAGTTTTATAGACCATTTGTCACAGTGGACATATGACTTATCATTAAAGAAAAGCTTGAATTAATAAAATGAATGATGGTTGCATCTGTATTATTTTTTACCAATAGACCATTTTCCTTGCAGACAACTTGACTTGAGATAGCAGGAAAACTGCAGGTGTAATCACAGGCGAGGCTTGCTGACGCACTTGAATGAGACAGAGGCAATGTTAACCATGTTCATTACACCTTCAAAGTGTTGCAAATAAACACCATGCACCTCTCAGTGTTAGCACTATCTCCCCCCTAGAACTGTACTAAATACTTCCTTAATGATGGTTATGGTGATGGTTGTAAAAAAACAACAATTGGGAACAGCCTCAGAGTAGTCTGGTTCCTCCAACTGTAAATAGACATGTTGATAGACGTGTTTGTGTCAAGTAAACCAGAGCACTTTCAGTTTAGTTGCAGGAAGCATTCTTCACAAACCCTCCCGAAGAAGGGATTGTGAAACAAAAATCTGCTGTTTTTGTTCTGTGCACATTTTCACACTGACAGTAAGAGCGGATACAACAGAAGGATAATCGTCTCTCTTGTTATAAAGATAGATCAACACATCTACTTTGAATGAGGAGGAGGAACGCTGACACGTGGTGAGTTGCAGTCTTTGAATTACAGTTAAGCTTTTAAAGACACATTTTAAGACTGTTTTATATACTTGGTCTTCCAAATCTCTCCTCTTTCTGTGTTTGTGTTTTATCTTTGCTAAAAAAACAAACATGTTTTCTTTAACCATTAAGCCTAGTCACAGTTGAACAAATAAATGCTAAATCCAACTTTATGTGTTATTCTTGTTCCAACTTTCTGCTGCATAACTCTCTGTAACACTACACACGACCTCACCTCAGCGTTGCCTCTGGAGCTGCAGAATCAAGTGGACTCAAACCCAGTTGAACATGCCCTTAAAAGGCATCTATCCTCATTGCCTGAGCTGCTGCTCTCTGATGTCTCCAAGTGCAGATTTCAGCTCTGTCAAATGAGCTTGGTCTCTAATTCACACAGTGTGACTGTAGAGTGTGTGTGTGTGTTTACGCATGCTTTTTACATTTGCTGCTATAATTGTTCTGACTCTGTTGGTCTGGATCATCAGGCTCATCTCTGGTTTATGAAGAAGACGAAGCACACTGTTTGATGTCTCTGTCCTCAGGCTGGACAACACATCTCCTCCTGTGATGATCACAGTCAGCAGATCCAGGTCTCTTTTCCAGAGACTCAACAACGATATCAAAGACAGGCTGGCTGTCTACTCACTGAGTCTCCACACTTCAGCCAACTCAACCTTAAACGTGCTCAGGTGAGGAAACACAATATTACTTTTAAACGCGCCTTTTTTAAGAGAAGTACTATGCACATGAGGTTTCCCTCTGCAAATGTCTTATAATAATACAATCTCTGAGTAATCCCTTTGAAATCTTGAAATCAGTCATTTTATGTGGTTAGTAAAGACATGTGCTTATTCGTTTTAAATGGATCACAACAATGGATCAGCATAATTAGTCTTCAAAATAAAACAACAAAGAACACTATTTTGTATGTGCTGAATATTTGAAGTACAAACGTTGGTGTTTGTGAAATTGTTTAAATAAATGTGGCTCATTGGCTTACTCATTATAGGTGACTAAAATACATGTTGGTGAAGTAGTTGAATGCTATCTCTGGTTCAAGGGAAGGGAAATAACTTTTAAAATGTCATGAAAACACATGTTTAATCTAACATTTGATGTTTACAGCAATACACTAACTTGCTCCACAGTAACATAATCTGGAAAGAAAATGTGACAAAAAGATTATTATCATTATTATCATCAATTATTTCAGCTAACTTTGAAAATACACACACACACAAAGAAAGGTGTATTTAAAAGAAAGACAGCACTGCTCAAATGCTCATTGCCTGCAGGAGACCTGGTCTGTCAATGACAAAACACCTCCCTCTTGTGGAGAAACTGCAGCACCCTCAAAGTCACATAGTATGTAAATTACAAACCAGAGGGGCTTCACATTAAAAAGAAAAACATTAATATTCATGTAACTGTGCCCAACTGTCGCAAACCATACCTGGTAGTTTTTATAGGAGTTATAGTTTTGCCTGACAAATTATTCAGCCAAAAAAATAATAATTGGGAAACAATTTGCTTAGTGCCCTCAATAGGACTTTTTTTTTTTGTCATTTCTAGGAGGCATATGAGGTGATACTGAAAGGTAAAAGCTTGAAGATTCAAATAAAGATAGTGCTATATGTATTGTGATAAATACCTGGGTATATCGTTATTTCATTTTCTCTGGTGTGAAAACATTACCGTTAGTAGCAATCATGTTTCTGAGAATGTGGGGGTTATGTAGTTTACATTCTACAAATACACACAAATGACATATGCTGGGGTTTAAGGCACGAAGTGAGAAGAAGGGGCTCTTTGTGCATCTCCCAGCAGTGTTCAGCTGAATCAGGTGCTTCTCAGATGGGAGACAGACAATTTGGAAGAGAATAAATTGATGTATACACACCATTTTAACCGCTTCTCTTCAGTACAGTTAATTTACTTCAAATATAATTGATCAATTTAATGAATAAAATGTCAAAAAAAGAAGTAAAAAAAAAAAAAAAAGTTGCTTACATAAGGATCAGTGGTGGAAATCAAACTTGGTATTCCTAAAGTCTTAATTACAACCCTGTCCATTTGATTATAGCAGCTACCTCTTCTCTTAACAAAATGAAGGACATACCAGTATATTCAAATAGCATTCTCTAAGGACATAGAGCAGTACTGCAATGCCTGTGGCATTCAAAAGTGAGTGTCTCGTGAATTGCGATGGTTCTTCCTTTAATCTTCTGTAGTACTCATTGTTACCCCTACCTACGCTGTGTCCCTCTTGTACTATAGGCCTAGATATATTTTTTTTTATCTGACTATTTTATGTGGGAACCAGTTAATAAAATAAAGTCTCCGTGCAAAGAAAGACATCTCGGCTGCGTTATCTCTAGCGCTGTTAGCCTTATCTCTGGATGTCCGAGTCCCTCGACATATATGGATACACCCGTCAGCCTGCCGCCTGGCAATACCGTCCCAAAATAATCTGAGACTGCACAGCTGAGCCCCGCTAGGCGCTGCATGCTGCTCCGCGTTGTGAGAGGCAACGCTGCCGTGACATCTCTCCTCATCAGGAATGACGAAATTCATCTATTCTGAATACTTATCTCAGTTCCGCAATGCTGGAGGTAAATGTAATAATGTTATGTCGCGACTGCGAGGAGATAGGAGGAGAGGAGACGGTCAGAGCGACGCAGCGTCAGAGCCGGAGTGAGTCTTTTGTTGTTGAAAGCTGTTTGACACGGGGGCTGCGTGCGTGCGTGCGTGCGTGCGTGCCTGTGTGTATGTGTTGGGGGTCCTTCTGCTCAACTGAGGTCTTGAATCTTGATTAAATGAATAACATATTATACCAAATTCCTTATGTGCAATATACTTGGGCCAATACATTGTTGTGGTTCTGGTTCTGGTTCTAATTCTGATTCTGACCAGTTCTAATTGTTTATTATATTATAGTTTATTATTATTATCACCTAAATATAAAGATTTGACATTTCGTTTTTGCGTCAAAACTACAGCCCTCACACAGTGCTGTTGTCAGTCTAGAATTACACTTGATTGCTTTTTAGGTGGGAGTCAATTAAAGTGTTCTTTCTCTCCTTTTAAGGGATGTTGAGCCAGTGGTCTCTGCCATCAGGAGAGGGGACGTGGAGGCTGTAAATGATCTGGCAACATCCGCTCCTCTCAGCCTGCTGAAGGAGAACAAAGATGGCTGGATACCTTTGCATGATGCTGCCTTCTGTGGACAGACAGAGTGCTTAAAGATCATACTGAGGGGTATGGCATTGAAAGCATTATTAAAGGTCGTGCATTTGTTCTGTTTAAATCGCATGGGCTCAGTGTCACAATATGGGAAAGAAAAGAAAAAACAGATCTATTCAAAGAGGCGTTTTGTACATTGCTCTGTTTGTACATTCTCAAAATGCTAAAAGAGTCACCCAACTGGTTTGTGAGATATGAATATGTTCTGCACCAGCCCATCCAGGATCGGTAGACAAACGTACCTTGCAGGAGCAGACGGCCCTGCTGCTTGCTGTGTCTTGTGAGCACTTGTCATGTGTGCAGTGCCTTCTGGAGACAAGTGCCGACCCCGACATCAGCAGCAAGAACAAAGAAACCCCTTTGTACAAAGGTACAGCAGTGCTGTATACAACATAACTATTCAGGAGAAAAAAAACGGCATAGATAACTGTATAACAGCCAAATGCCTTGTCTGTTTCTGTAGCTTGTGAGTTGGACAATATGGACATGGTGAGCTTCATTCTGTCCCATGGGGCCACTGTGAACCAGCGGTGTGGTCAGGGGTGGACAGCCCTCCATGAGGCTGTGTCCAGGAACAACACAGAGATCTGTGAAATACTAATAAGAGCCGGGGCTGCAATCAACCCTCCTAATACTTACAGCATCACACCACTCATAGTAGCAGCTCAGCGAGGACAGATGAGGGCACTCTGCTACCTTATTGGAAAAGGTACTTTTCTGCTAAAAGAATAGGACTCCTTTTCATGTTCCTGACTCCCATTTGAAGGTTATAAAGGAACCATGTTTTTCTGTAGGTGCAGATGTGAACATGCAGACGTGTGATGGGGTCACAGCTCTGCATGAGGCTAGTAAAAATGGCCACAAGGAAAGCGTCGCAGTGCTGTTGACTAAGAACGCAGATGCCAACAAACCCACCAACTCAGGATTGCTGCCGTTGCATATTGCTGCCCAATTTGGACACCATGAGTAAGTTACTTGTTAATTAGGTATTATTATAACAGAAACATTTCTGAAGATGTAATATTTGTATTCAGATAAAGAAATGTAGTTTTAATGTACAATAGAGTAGTTATTATGAACAAGGCCATGACAAGAGTTTTAGAAACGGCTCTGTATTTGTTTTCTTCATGTATTTTTGTTATTTTCCCTCACTCTGTGTGCAGGATCGTGTCCCTGCTTGTCTCAGTGACAAGTCGTGCCAGGCTCCGCCACAGTTGTATCAGCCCCCTCCACCTGGCAGCAGAGCACAACAGACACACTGTGGCAGCTGTGCTACTCAAGACAGGTGCAGACGTAAACGCCACACTGGCCGACAGTCACTCCATCCAGTACCCTGATCGACGAGCAACTGCTCTCTACTTTGCAATTGCCAACGGCAGCACCGAGACAGCAGCGGTGTTACTGGACGCTGGCGCTAATCTTACTCTGGACCCAGTCAGTCCTCTGCTGATGGCGGTACGGCAGGGCTGTGTCAGCACTGTGTCCTTACTGCTGGAGAGAGAGGCCAACGTCCACGCCAGAATACCCTCTTACGCCACTACGTTCCCCGCTGTTGTTGCCCTTTGCATGAATAATTTGCTTTTACTCAAGTGTCTTTTGGACAATGGCTGTGATGCCCTTTCCTGTTTTACCTGTACATACGGCTGTGCCCCTCACCCAACATCAGGAGGATCCCACATAAGAACAGTTAGCAGCAATGGAATTGTTTTGCCGAATGACAATATGCTTCCTTTAAACTGCAGTGAGCCATCAGAAAGAGCAACACAGGTGTGAAAAAAAAGAGGCAAAAACAATGTCAGGGATTTTAAAACAACTGAAATGTTCTTTCTAAATATATATTTTTTCCTTTTCAGTTCTGTGAGTGGATCTCAACATCTGTGATGTGTAAATGGGCGGGACCGATCATAGACTTGCTGCTGGAGCATGTTGGTCATGTTCAGCTTTGCAGCAAACTCACTGAACTGCTGGACAGCCGAGAAGAATGGCTCGCTGTTAAGAGGAAGTCATGTAAGCATCTCACAAAACCGTAGCATCCTGACATGACTCTTTCTGTCTACCACTTCCTCATACATGCATACAATGTAAATGTGGTCTACAATCATTCAAGCGACCATCCTCTTGATCTTTTCTCTCTGTCCTGTCCACAGCGTCACCTCGTCCACTGCTGCACCTTTGCAGATTTAGGATTCGGACCCAAATGGGGAGACACAGACTGAAATCTCTCACAAGCCTACCTCTGCCAGACAGGCTGATCAGATACCTGAGCCTGTCTGACTGACTTTAATCTGAACTTCAAGCAATATAGGCATCATAGATGTGACTAAATTTATCCATTTGTGTTTCTTTTTTAAGCTGCATTGAATGTCTTTTATTTGTAGATGCAATTATGTGTAAAATATCTATTTATAACAAATGTAAAACGTTACAGTAAATTTCTTTAATCTGTCTGTCAGAGTGTTTTGTAGTGTACAGAAACGCTCAATGAAAGCAAAAATAATCTAATGCCCAAAGGAGTTCTCGAAGGAAGTTGAATCATTTATTTAAAAATAAACGTCACGGTTTCAAATGTGCCTATCTATCATACATTACTTTGACAAAGAAAAAAGGATTCTATGTCCCACATTCTATTCTCATAGTTGAAAGACAAAACTAAAACAGGATGTTCTCATTCATTTGCATGCCTTTTGGTGGTTGGGAAAAAAAAGAGCAGTCATCCTCTGCAGAAACCTAAAAGTAGAAACCTTTCAACTTACTGTCACTTTTCAGATACTTGGAAAGGCATTAGACTGGCATGAAAGTACACATGAAGACGTTATTCTGCAAGTGCAACTTAGTCCTTTAGAATTAAACAATAAAAATAGATTAAGCTTCCAATAAGTGCTTGAGGAAGTGTCTCGTGTACAAATGTTGAAAGATGAAGAGTTGGCTTTGTAGAACGCAACATGAACATAATTAGTCCTATTTACTCATTTTCTGTGTGACTGCTCCATTAGTAGGGTAATTAAATGAATCCAAACACACTGAAGATTGGTGACTGGATGGTGGGTTTGGTCGGTATGGGTTTGACCACCACGTGCGTGTGGAGTTTCTGTCCATAAGGATGCTCAGGTCTCTCTGTCTCTGCTGCTTTACTCCACAGTCCCAGCGGCGGATGTGGGACAACAATGTGACTGTGGAGGACCTGGTGTCCGTGGTACTGGAAGGGGCAGCAGCCACACACATTCACACAGTGGTGAGAGGTCAGGTCCAATTTCAGCGTCTCTTTATCCGCAGAGCTGCGCCGACTGGACGTCGACACAGTGGCCTTTGTATCATCCTTATCGTAACTCCTTTTCCGCTTTTCATTTTCACTGCCCTCAGAAGTGCCGGCATGGTTCCTTTTTATTCCCAAATGTGAGTGCTCCCTCTTAGTTGGGGTCAACTTAGGTTCCTCCCAAAATGATGCCGGTAGTTGGCGTTTCCTCATAGGCACCTGCTTAACGGTGCTCCCCACGTTCTCCGCACATTGCACATCCGAACCGGCCTTCTCTGTGACCTTCACACTCTGGTGGACAGTCCCCACCGGTTTGGCGCACCCATACTCAGCAGACCTGTGCGTGTGGCATCTCGGGACTCTGGAGTACTTCTGAGAGAATCGCTTCAGTTGTTTCTGCAGATATTTCCTGTGGTCCACGGAGCGTCTGCACGGAGCTGACTTGTCCAAGGCCGCTTTGATATCGCTGGATGCCAAATTGACAAAATTTAGCAACGTCTTGACTTCACTGTCTGCGTTCGCCATATTTGCAAAGACTTTGATCAAATCAGTCCATGTTGGAGCTTGTAGTCCACCATCAAGATCTAAAGGGAAATCAGAACAAAATAAATTAAAAGAATTCTGCAACCGAGCTTGAAACTGAATGTGATGGGTCTCAGTTGCTATTTGTTCTGAGTAATAATAACCCTTTACTCACCACTGCTGGATGCTCCAGACTCACTCGAAGACACAGTCCAAGCACAGACTTCTCTCCAGGCTGAGCACTTCAACAAGTTGAATGAATATAAACTCCTTGTAGTTGTGGCGCTTTCCTTGAACCAATCAGCGACCCCAGGCCCCTCACAATGCGCCCAATCAGCCTCCAAGCGCCCTGGTATCAAATTCTTCACCATTGCAAATTGTTGTCATGGAGACCTTGAAAAAGCCGCTGAGGGGATGCGATATTTCTCCTGCACGGTGATTTCCGCGCGTTGGCCAAACATCTCCTAAAAGCCAGAGTGTGCATGAACAAAAATGAGCGAAAGTTTTGCTGAAATAGGCATGCATTCTAACTTTATTCTGGAGCGGTTAGAGTTGAGTCTTAAACATAGATACCCCTCATACCCTCCCCAAGGGTGATGTCAGCTGTAGGATTTGGTGAGGGGGGGATCTAAAGAGTGCATAACCATGGAAAGGGGCTTGAACGCTCAAGAATCTTGTCTTTCTGTTTGCCCCCTCAATCGAGCGACACAAAGGCTGAATTACTCATTCAAACCTCGCGGGACAAAGGGAAAGGAGCTGGATAGCACTCCTGCATTTGTAGTCAAACATTTAGAGACTTAAATCGAGTCGTCATGAAGGAGAAAGAGTCGGACAAAGCCCATAGAATTGCCATCAGCAAACATTTTCCTGTGTCATATTATGGGGTCTCCATGGCTCCCTCTGGCCCGTGGACAATAGCACAAGTTTGCACACTCGAATACTGTCACCCTGCCAACGGCAACAAGGGCCCAAAACAGGACAATCCCCAGAGAAAGCATGGGCTCCGCGGGGAAGGTTGCAATGGAGGAGGAAAAGGGGACTTGTGAAATGCTAATTGAGCTTCATCCCCTTATTGAAGTGAAAACAGAGTACCTATCGTTCCATTAAACTGCAGCAGCAGTGGAATGAGATGTGAAGAAACTGTTTGTTTGGTAAGTAACACCTCATGCTTGTGCACTATAGTACCCTGAAAGCATTATCTGAACCACTCCAGCACCAAGACAGATCATTTTTGAAAACATGCTGCAGTCTACATCGAGGCTATAGGCCATTTATTCTGAGGGAGCTGCAGCCAGAATGATTGATTGCCTCATTCACTCAGTTTGGGGTTGTCTGAGGAGAGCTCTGCAGGTCTATATGTGCTCTGACTGGTCTATCTTTTTAGGCAGTGCATCCCTCTTGTTCTGGAGAGGCAATGGGACCCTATTGTCCTCCTCTGTTCTTCTTCCCTTCACCTCTCTGTTCATCTGAAAAGGCCAATTAACAATGGGGCTCCCCTCCCATGGCCTGTCACCCCACTCCTGGGCTTTTGAAGTGAGGAAGAAAGAGAAAGAGGAAGCATAGTGGCATCCACAAATACCACAATGTGACACTGTCCTTGTGCCAAGACAGGTGGACGAAATGTTTGTTGAGTATTTTAAATACTTATATAAATAGGATTGAGATGATTTATGGAACTTCTGAAAAACTCTGAGCCAAATGACAATATTCAGTAATTTATTTACACCTTTACACTGGAATACAACTGTATAGGGTCATGTGAGTCTGAAACCAACCAAGTGTCACTTTAACGGCTGCATGAGCACCCAAGATATGCTTTACTTGCATATCTTGGGTGCCACTGAGAAAAGGTTGCAGTCCGGGAGTGTTTGGGGTCTCCAATGATACACTTGTGTTTTCTCTTTTACTTTTGTAAATACATACTTGAATTGTGAGAACGTGACAAAAAATATATCCGCAGATACAAAATAAGTACAGATGAGTTCACAATAAATAGAAAACTTGAGAATAAAATTCAGCAATGCAAAATGTCCAACTTCTGACAAAAGAAGCACTTTTGGTCCTTTTTACTGCTTACTGTATTGCGCCGAAATCCCATGTGTTACCAGACTTTCCCACTAGATGGCAATCTACCTCCATAATGACACAGCCAAGCTGGGCTGATACAATAAAGGAGAAACACACATGTAGTAAAAAATAAATGCAGTGGAGCTAATTTGCTCTGAACATTATTACTCCTTAAATGACAATGGGTATTCAAATCTCTTTTTGTTTGATGCAAGTAATATGTCTGTGCTCTGTTTGTCCTGCAGAGATGCTTATTAAGTATTGCAGCAAGAATAATAATCAGAATCAGAATCAGAATCAGAAACCGTTTATTAGCCAGGAATGTTTTCACACAAACGAGGAATTTTTTGAGGCGGAAGGTGCATACATTGGACATGGACATGGGACGTAAGACGAGACAAACAACAATCAACAATCAACAATCAACGAAAACAACAGTGCACTGCATTGGTATTAAAATATGTGTAAGATAAGCAAGTGCTCAGTCAACAGATACGTTAATGTGAATGTACGTTAAAGTGACATGTGTATTTAAGTTAAAGTATGTTAAAGTGACGAGTGTATGCGGTGTGCAGAGGAGTGAATGGTAAATAACACTGAAAGACCACAGTAATTGTATAAAGAGGTTTTCTTATCTGAGTTTAAAAGGGCAGTGATGTATGTTGTGGCAGATTGCTGTTCGTTGGAAGGCGGTGAGACAGCAGGAAGGAACCAGGAGCATGTAGTTCTTTCCTCTTGTCAGATAATCGATACTGGGACAGACTGTATAGGAGAGGATGGACGAGCTGAACCGCCAGGCACACTATACGCCAAATCCAGGCTTGCTCTATACTTCAAAAACTCTGTAAAATCCCTGCATTGTCTGCACAAATGCAGTTCAGCAGCAGATGTGGATTTTCCACTCGAAAAGTCATCTACAGCTCTTGTGCATTAGCTCACCCCATTACTGTCGGTGAAGAGCTTTTTGATAGGCAAGAGATGTGATAAATGTTCAGCTGACCAAAAGGCTGTAAGGCTAGATGCTGAATCCATTGATCTCAATCCAAAGTTGTTTAGTTGGCTTAGATGCTGATTGTCACTGCTGTTATTTAAACCACAAGCAATGCTTTACAACAGAAGTAATGTGAGTAAAGCAATTGATTGTGGATTCATGAAACATGAGTAGCAATGAAAAGGACATACAGGCATGATGGTGTACTGAGCAGAGAAACCTGCAAACAACGCCTCAGCAAGACAAAGGATTTTTAACAGTTTAAGGGACAGTGCTGCGGCAGCAACAAAGATCCCTGTAGTGAATACTGAAGGAAAAGTATTTAAATGATGTGGAGCTGCAACTCACCATTCTTTTCAGAATTGATAAACGTCTCTAAAATGTCAGGGAGTAGTGAAAGAAAATCACAATTTCCTTAATCCAACAGTCCAAAACCCAAATATATTCAAATTACTATTATATAAGACAACAATTCTCCCATTTGAACAATTATTTAAAAAAATGTTACTGATTCATTTTCTGTAATCCCCTAATCAACAATTGCTCTAGAATTGTGATCAATAAAGTAACCCATTGTCAGCAGTATAGTAGTTAGTGCAAGGACATTTTTTTTATAAAAGTGATGTAAAATAACATGGTGTCTTTAAATATTTATTTCAAAAACTATTCTTCTTTATTGCGTCCCTTATACATTACACTAAGATGAGCAGCAAGGTTTAATTCCCGCTGTCAGTTATCTGTTAAAGTAAATTCAGTAAACTGTGAATCTCACGTTGTCTCTCTGGTACCATGTACATGGCTAGGGGCTGTGGGGTAATTTTATAACTGTGCCTTGTGAAGACCACCAACAATATTATGCAACTATGCTCTAAAAAAAAAACTATACAGCTTCTCTTTGCACTCTGGCCTACAGCATCACCTCTTATAAAATATATCAATATGCTCGGTAAAAAAAATATAAACATCTAATAAATATCTTAAAGATGTCTTTGCAGTTGCGCGTTAGCAGTAAATGCCAGGTTACATCAGTATTGTTTAGCCTATCTCAGCCTACTTTAGGAAACTGGACCACAGAGTGCTCTAGCAGGCACACAGCACATCAAACATGGGTACGGCAGTGTTTTCAGTAGGTAGGCGTCTCGCACTCTCTCTCTCTCTCTCTCTCTCTCTCTCTCTCTCTCTCTCTCTCTCTCTCTCTCTCTCTCTCTCTCTCTCTCTCTCTCTCTCTCTCTCTCTCCACTTCACTTTAATTCGCTCTAGTACGCGTCATCCTTACGGACTCGCCTCCACACATTGAGAGCTATACTTTCTGCCTGGACCACTATAAAAAAAACACACACAAATATGAACAAGCAAAGAAAAACACAAACAAACAACAGCTGATATTAACGACACCTACGTTACCACCTTCCCTCTGCGTGTGTGTGTGTGTGTGTGTGTGTGTGTGTGTTGTTGTTTTTTAAGGGGGGGGGGGGGGGGGGGGGGGACTTTTGAGAAGCGGAGGGTGAATTTGTTTGAGCACACGCTGTCAGGATGAGCTGATGTGAGCGCTGCATCAAGTGCGCGGTGGTGATGCTCCCGTATAAAACAGCCCGCTGTATTTTGGCACAGAGGGGGATGCATCAGTTTAACCCTCGGCTCTGCCCTCCGGACTCGCCCATACAGTATTCAGCCTAGATAACTTGAAGGGATGTGTGCTCCTATTGTGAGGAATCCTGCCGCACGATATTACTGAGGATCTCTCTCTCTGTTCGTTTATTTTTTTTCTTCAACTTCGATGGCTTGAGTGGAACATTTGCACTCATGCTTGCAGCCGAGGAGGGATGTAAGGTACGGGCCATCCACCGCCCTCACATTGCACGGAGTACCGGCGTGATTCAGGTCGCTATCTGAGTGCCAATAAGAAAAAAACTACTTTCGAGATGTGAATTTTCGAGATTTGCTACTCATTCCACCGGCTCGCCTGTCCTATGCTATCGATAACGGGATTTCAAGAGGAACATGATTGTGGCATAAACTATTTCTGGAGACGCTTGTCACAGATATCGCCGCTGAACTGGACAGGGTGGATGGTTATTTCCCAAACAGTTCAAGCGTATGTATACTGCATTCGTTTGTTGGAATCGCTGCCTAGTATCTTCGAGAACAGCGCAAGAGGAATGCTGGTCCAAGATCTAATGCCATTTACTTTAAGTTTTTGGCCTTTTTTCTTCGGTCATTGCCTTCTCTCACTGTTTTTACTCTCATGCCAGGTAAGGATCGTGTTCATGCGCGCCACTTGTCAATTTACGCATGAGAAGATGTTACACTAATATAAGAGGAGTTTGATCTACTGAAGGATAAAAACTGTGCAACTGTTTTCAAGTAACTTATGCACTTATGTTACAATTAATATGCAAAGCATTGCTTGTGTGATTTACACAAGATGTTGGGATCACAAGCTGTGTTTAAGAAATACTGACTGGCATGCATATGTAGAGTTTTTAGTAAGGCATGAGAAATATAGCTACACACACTTGCACACACATACACTCAGCTCTCTTGTAGTGGTAGCATGGAGTGGCCAACTGTGTTTTTATGATAACAATATTTAGTTATCCCACCAGGATCCCTGCAGCAGGCATATGTTAGTGATGAGTATGCTAACCTCTGCCCCGTACTGCTGCCTACAGATAGTGGTGAGCTGATGTTCACACGCATGCAGTGTTGCCAGGGTTCATGTGTAATGTGATCTGCTTGAGTTTCCAAGTCCACCCACGCACACTCCTCGGGGCAGCCTGCTGCCCACTCTGTTGGTGGGTGGTTTCTTACAGGGAGCGGGCTGCAGCCATAGACGTGATACTATTCTGCATGTACTACATACACAGCAGCCCCGGTGACACTGTAGCTGTGATTACGAAAAGAATGCTGAGAGGATATCCACAGTGCTGCTAACCAAGAGGCTGCTGAGTGTTCAAGCATCTCCATTTGTGCTGCACAGTGTTGTGCTGATGGCACTCATGAGTAATGCACTGAAGGACAGCGCCTCAGTCATTTCAATGTCTCTCCCTCTCTCTCTCTCCTTCACCATAAGGGAGAACTCCAGAGGTCATGCTCACAGACTGTGGCGGAGAAAGTTAGTGAACAGTGCCAGCTGGCATGCCACTGTAGAAGATACCCTCCCCTTCCTCCACCACCGCCTCCACCGCCTCCCCCACGGCTACTGGGCACCACAGGTAAGACTCCCAGTTCACACTCCCAGTTTTCTCACCTGTCTCGCCACAAGTCTGTCTGTCTCACTCTCTCAGTTTGCTCTCGCTCCACAGTTGGATCTCATTCCTAGCCAAACGCAGGTGTCAAGCAACTGGCTAGTCTGAAGAAACTGTTTTGACGTGGCGTGTTTCCTTTTATGCTCAAAAGAAAATGTACTATCAACCCCCTGAGATTACTGTGTGAGCAGCCGTGCATGGGCAATGTTTTGCGAGTGTGCCTCTGTGCGTGTGATAGAGCCAGCAGGATGTTGACAGCTGAACACAGGACTAATTTATGCCGGGTCTGACCTTGGGGAGTACCCAGCTGCTTGTGAAATCCATGCCTGCTGGGCTGCCAAGCTCAATGGTTCAGTGGTAGGGTTTCCCCCGGAGGACCCCTGATTAAAACACAGATGAGTTAATTAAATTAGCTTTAATTTGAGAGAGATAAGAAGCTAATGAACCAGCCCAGTAGTTTTAGCTTCGTTTTGAAGTTGAGCTGGCGGCAATTAGGTTGTGTGTGTAAGTGTTTTGTGTGTTAGTACTTGTCTATAACAAGCATGTCTATCTGTGAAGATCTGCTGCCTGTTGCAGCAGTTTTTCCTCCGACACTCCCTCTGAGATGGTAAATCCATTGACAGATAGGCAAACATATTTCACCAGCCTGCTCACTGAAAGTTGCTATGATTTGTATGTAGTCTCATGCACCTTAATGAACAGTGCACTGCAATATGGGACAGGCTTTCTGATGATGCAGCCGTTCTGAGCTATTACTGTGACTCTTTAGAATTACTCACCCTGAGCCTTTAATATTATGAGTATGGAGG
Source organism: Myoxocephalus aenaeus (assembly GCA_038501785.1). NCBI lineage: Eukaryota > Metazoa > Chordata > Actinopteri > Perciformes > Cottidae > Myoxocephalus > Myoxocephalus aenaeus. The sequence continues at coordinate 5,492,559 of JBAMJR010000097.1, forward strand.
AGCACTAAATCATCAAAGTCTCAACAGGCAGCAGTGTAAAGGTGTTAATCAATCACTTCCAATGATTTCTTTCTGTCTGGTCAATTTAAATGGGCTTTATTTCCCCCCTAACACACTGTGTGAGCTACCTATCGAGAGTTATTCTGTAAATGTTGGGCACTGCATGAATGCTGTCAGGACCATCTGACTGTAAGCTATGGTGGGGGTTTGAATGCCCAATTACAGCCAACGCACGAGTGGAGTTCTGAACTCATCCATAAACAGTAGTGTGTCACGATAAACATGATAAGCAGGCCAATTTTTATTCCTTTTCAACTTTACACAGAAATGTTTGCAGAGGGTGGAGACACCATGAATAATTCATTTCAAGGAAGTTTTTTTTCTTCAGTTCTCAATTTAATCCATACAGGCGCATAATTATCTTCATATTCCTTCAGTAGCCCAATTTGCAAAACGATTAGAGCTGAAATTTTGCTTTAAACTGTAGTCTATAAAATGCAATGAATATGCATAGAAAACATGAAAAACTGGGACAATGACTGAGACCTTATCTATCTGCTAAAAGTATATAAAAAAGGGAGAAAATTGGCACAAGTCTGTATGTGCTAAAAATGGTTTCCGAAGTCTTTCAAAGGAGTGTGCTTCACCACAATGAAGTAGATCCTCACCACTGACTGAATTAAATCCTACAGCCGTTGACAAAACGCAGGATTAAAATGGAACTTTAGCTGAGAGGAGCTTTTAAATTCATAGTGACTTATGACGTGGTCTGCTGTACCGGGGAGAGCCGTGTCTTGTTATTTGCTCCGTAGAAATGTGCTGTGTTGGAAAATAGTCCACAACATTACTAAGGAGTATTTGTTGCTATGGTGTAAACCCTTCCGCTCATTCATAACAGAATAACTGTAAATGCAGGAGCTTTGAGTTTGTTATGATAGATACAGCTCAGTGTATTTTCTCAGGGACACACAACTGGAACAAACTGGCATTCATACATAGATAGATAGATAGATAGATAGATAGATAGATAGATAGATAGATAGATAGATAGATAGATAGATAGATAGATAGATAGATAGATAGATAGATAGATAGATATGCACATTACTAAATTGATTAATAGATGGTAGTACAGTTTCAAAAGCTGCAGAAAGAGAAGGGAGAAGTTGTGCATTACAGACACAAAGTTGCTGATGCACACAATGTTATACAACATTCCTGGTGAGTGGTCTTACACCACAAATCTAATGTGGAAAGAGCAGGAGGTTCCTGCAACAGTGATTGGTGTGGACAAGAGTGCTGGTGTAAGGAAGGCTGACGGGATCTTAAATGATTCATTGTGTCGGGTTGGATATCTTTGAACGTTGAACCTAAGACCTACAGAACAGGCGAGGACACAGCTACTTCCCAACTCAGAACAGGGAAGAAAATAACTTCCATGTTGATGTTTTATCATGTCATATGATATGATACAATCACTGAAGAACGAATAACTCAAGTTAGTTCTGTGTCCAAAGAGACAAGCACTGTAATCAAGGCAAAAAATAAATCAGATTTATTTTGTTAAATACGTTCTTCTCATTCTCTACTTCTGTATCCAAATCTCTTTCCTCCTGTCCCCTCTTCTCTTCTTTTTCTAAGTGGCAGAGCCCAAGGTGCCATTGTTGAGGCCCTGGTGGATGGAGATGGACATTGTAGTGCTTGGAACGGTGGGCTGTGCCTCAGTTGTCTTCCTGCTCTCAGCCATCATCATCTGCTACAAGGCCATCAAGAGGTTGGATGTCACTTTACTCTTTTTTGTTCTTGTAGTAGTCCAGTTAGATCGTATTGGCACGTATCTCAAATATTCTTAAGTGGTGACAAATTGAAATAGGAACTGTCACAGATAGGCTGCTCAACATGCCATGTGTAATTTGACCCATGGGAGACTGTACTATCTCTCCTGCCTTTGTGTGGGAAGCAACGATGACCCTGTCATCACCTTGCTGGGTCACACTGAGGTCAGAGGTTAAATAATGGGATGGGTTGTAAATGTCACTGAAAACAATCCACTACACTGAGTCACCAAGAAACATAAAAAAAATAAAATACAATACAACTATACAGTACAATGCTGTGTTGATTTTAATTTGCATAAGTGTCTCAAGCTTCCTAAAACGGCAGCTGGATTCATGAAAGTGAAAGCAAGAGGCGAGGAGAGGAATCCCAAGACGCCGCCGTTGCTGCGGGAACTGTTTCCCCCATTTGGCTTATTAGAGAAAAGGCTGCGTGAGGTTTTAGCCTGCAGCACAACCCAGACCCAATTCTCTGTGTGACATTCAGGCAGCACGGTGTCACACATGCACTCTGACATCCATGTTAATGTTCGTAGGCATTTAACAAACACACACATGCACATCGTGCAAAGCAGCACACGGAGGAGCAGCCATCCATATAACTCACAACATCTTGACATACATAGATACATCATCTTGGCGTATTTACACACTCTATAAAATATGGCATAAACATTGACTCTCACACAGCCATGAGAGAACAGTCACCGATGTGTGTTAAATCAGGGAGCTACTTCTATGTTTTATTTATGAGTATTTAAATTGATTTAGTATCACACCTTGTTATATTTATGGAATTACATTAAACCTGCATGCCAGACATGACTTTCCTCAGCAGAACTCCATTTCCCCTTTCTTTAAACAACAAATAGGCAAAGTCAGGCAGCGGAAGTAATGGGTGGTTGGCTCAGGAATTCATTATGGCAATTCTCCAGCCCCCTGTGTAGCCAAGGGGCACCTTTTTTAATGCAGCAGTGGTAAGAAAGTGGTGTTGCAATATGGGCTCTAGCCTTAAACCCAAGTCATTATTTATGAATTAATTTGCGCAGTCATTCAGTCGCAGGCCACATCTTTTATACATGCAAGCGGGTCGTGTCCTGAAGCTCTGTGGGCTCTAGACTGCAGACTTTGTGCCACGCCAAGCTGCCCGCCACTCTCAATGAGAAGGGAAAAATACACAGGTCCAGCCAGACTGGCCTCATTAGACATTCATCAGTCACAAGCCAATAGGAGAGCCGTCCAGGGGAAAAATGTAATTCCTTAGCATGTATCAGAGCTGCGCTAATCATCCATCGCTCCTGAGTGGAAGGTTGAGGAAACGACACATCAAAACAGAAAACATGTTATCTGCGAAAGCAAGCAAAGGCAGTAATTGAGCGTCTTAGTCAATAACAGTGTGAGACAGGGTTTGTCAGTGAGAATAACACAGCCAGTTATATATAGCCCTTCCAGCCCCTCAGTGCTCCGGGCTTTCCCAATGAAAATCAGCTGGCCGGGGGCCAAGGCCTGAGCGCCACAGACAGCAGAGGAGCTAGCTCTGCGGGTCCCAGCCCTCCTGGCCTTTTGTTATTTTTTATAATCTTTGTCTGCCAGTCATGTGTCAGAAGCAAAGGGGCTGGAAAGGAAAAACACTTTTCTAAAAAACAAACACAATTCTATTCAGAGTCCACAGCACCAGGGAGGCTGGTGTGTGCAAGCATAGAGAAGAGGATTCAGACACACGCTGCGTTTCAGTGTTGCTGTGCCATCCGAAGCAAAAGACATGATGCTGCAGTCCAGGCTGTCAGCCATCCAAGAAGCCAAAACAAACAAAACTCGAACCAACTGACTAATGAAGCTAGATGCTTTTCCCAATCACTTACCGCTCTGGGAGGCTTGTCCAAAGACAGATAATACATCACAGCTGCTCCTGTCCAAGGACCATAAAGTATATCCAAAATGCTCAACCAGAGATACAATAATAAAAGGAAACTACTTGTCAGGCAAAGTGGTTTAAAATCCAGTATTTACTAATACATAATTAATCTCTGTTTTATTTTCAAAATGACTATACCAGCACCATCAAAACCAGTGACAGATTTTTACAGTCTGTTTTTTAATGTGTTTTCTTTGAACCATAGCATGTTACTCTAATTTCCAGATGGCTAGAGTAATTGTAAACAGCTCAACACATGTCCCAATTTCACCATGATCCATTCCCCAAACTTCAAACAGGAATGTGCGCTGTGATTGCACAGCTTTGATATGAAATATTCATCTAACCTGTGAAATGTTGTGTTGCCACCTGCCATGTGTCAACAGCATGGCATCTATAATTGAAGGCCTGGGTAGAGGTCGGTTTGAGTCCCCATTGCTCTGCCCTCTGAGGTGGCCCAAAGCAACATGGTCAGTCTGAGCAGAGCTTACATCCTGGGAGAAATAAACAGGGCCGAAGTACCTTCCAGCAGGCTGTATATCACCAGTGTCAGACGGCCTTTTTTCAACATCTGTCAAAAATATTCAAAATAAAAATAATTAGTTAGCTGCAAGATTGTTGCATAACGATAAACAAAATCAACCCCACTGACTTTTTGTTCCAAGTAGAAGAATTCCCAGACTGTCTGTAAACCCTACCGTCTGTCTCTTGGAGAATACTTTGGTCTATCCCAACTCCCCTAGCTGCAGCTGCATCAGCCAATCTTCTCCCCCGCGGCACAATGTGTTTCCACCCTGGGGCTAGACAGTTTCTATTCTGAGGCTTTCCCTGGGTCCCACAAGGGACACAGCAAGCCGAATCTGTCCTACATGGCCGGCATGGATCCCTGATGTCCTGAGACATATGACCCCTCCCAGCTGACAGAGTGCCACAGGAAGTCTGAGTCATTGCCTCACGTTTTGTTTACAACTTTGTTCAAGAGCCACAAGCTTGCATCCCCAAAACAACCCCAACAACTATAGATTAAATGCAATGTATGATGTTCACAGAAGATATGTTGTTCATTGTTTGTTGTTCAGCAGTTATTCATAATCAGCTTATAAATATAAAAACAAATATCATAATCAATCTGATACTTTATAATAGATAAGAAAGCTCAATGTACAAAGTTAAGCATCAGATACAAGTTAGAGTAAGAGTTTTATTATTTATATAACCTTTATTCTTTTTGATAACTTTATAACAAGACTACTACAGACATGCTAGCGGCTCTGTGAGGCCTTACTTAGACACAACGGTGGTTTGAGCTAACGCTAACGTCGGTATGCTAGCATGCTCATTGTGACAAGGAAGTCCAGCTCAGGTTGGTGGCAATGTCATTAGTTTTGCAGGTATTTTATTTGTCTGTCACTGGTAATAAACCAACGTTATTGCATTTCATCCTGAGCATGAAGGTCTCCGCCAAATTCCTTGGCAATCCATCCAATCTTATTTCATTAAAAACAACAAATTTCAAACAAATGGTGGCACAAGAGGGAACGTCAGGGAATCAGTATGGAGTCATCCTCTGGGGATCATGAATGTGTGCAAAGTTTTATCCGTTGTTGATGTATTTCAGTCTGGACAAAAGTTGTCGATTGGCAGACAGATTGAAAAATGCCGTCCTTAGAGCTATGTTGCTACCATAACTAAAAATGACAGAGGAGGCATATTGAGAGTGTTTATTATGTAGACCCCATTGTGATGTATTTTTTAGTCGAGAGCTGAAGACTCGGAAAGGGACATTTTTGACAGATGACAGTATCTGGAACCCAGGAGGTGGAGGGGTGGAGGTGGTTCATGGCGCTGAAATGACAGCTGAAAAACAGCCAAGACAGGAATCGTTTTAATATCTGACAGCAACCAGATGGTTGAATAACAGGTGTGGCAGAATCAGATTGACTAATGTTTAAGGGAGCAACGGAAAAAGAAAGTCGACAAATTGAGTTGACAGCCGAGGAAATGAGCAAATTGAGCATATGCATGAAAAATACACAATCAATCGTGTGATATATTTGAGGAAATGTCACTAAAACACATTTTACATAATAAGAAATTGAAAGACTTCAGCTGTCCTTCTTTATTTTACAGTCTCGGTGTAAGACGGTTTATGGGGGCAAGAACTTCAATGCAATCCAAAGTGTGAAGCACAATAAATGCTACAATTATGAAGCTCACAATGCATGGTCGATTTTTACTGGGATCTTGTCAAAGGTATTGACTCAACTCAGAGGTAAAGTTTTGAGTCCATGCATATAATAACAGAAAGAATATAACTTAATATATGGGCACAATGGCGTATGTTGAAATGTAGTGAACAGAAGCACAAGTGGCAAAGAGTACTAACTCAGTAATTTCAGTTACACATATGTCCAAAGTTAGTGAACATAAGCTGCCATAAGCTACTGGTCATATTAGACCAGAAAGTGCTGAAGTAGCAAAACATGTGAGTGTATTGAATTGAGCAACAACTCATTTTATTGTTTTCTGTCTATTCAACTTTTCATTTGAGAGAGAAAGATAGTGTGTGTGTGTGTGTGTTTTTTTTAAAGTAACATATTCTCTCTAAATGTTTTAAACTTAAAAAACCTAGTTTTTCTTGCAGGGTTATTATATTAGATTGCACGAGGTCGAATATGAGCTCATTTCACCCTGTAAGGATTCCCTCGCTGCACGATGCCCGACAAGAGAAAAAGACTGGACTGGGAATGACTGTTTGTCAAAGTTGGACTGGCCAGCCAGGGCTTTCAGATGAGAGAAGCGTTAGAGGAGACTCTGAGCTAAGATGTCGCTCAAGGGTCCTCTGTGGCAATGAAGGCATAGTACAGTGTTGAGTGGAACAATGACTGTACTAACTGTATTCAGATCTGTCTCCGAGTTACATAAGCCCAAGGAGAGAGCAGCTGAGGGGGTCGGTGCAGAAGTCACAGTACACTGGACAAATATAATAACCACAAAGGCACCGAGGAGTGCATGAAAAGGGCTGCATTGAATGATACTGCTCTTCACAGGCCAGTAGCAGCAAGGGGATCATGTGTTGCGGCTTTATTTTGCACCAGAACGTCCTCATAGAAAGGACAGAGTACTACAGCGCAAACCAGTGTTGAGAGGAGGTTATGTATTGACGGTATTCCAACGTTTTTTTGACAGCCACACACATACTCATTACTTAGAGGAAAGATTGCGTTTGCCAGTCAGAGTAGGTAATTGCCTTATCCCTTGTCTTGTGGTTTTTTTCCCTGTCTTTTTGCAAAAGTGACCTTTGAACATTGAACTTATTAGAAAGGATCACTGAGACCAGCGTGTCCATCCAGAACATCCCAATAAATCAAATCAGCCTAAAGGTTAACAGTTGAGAAACTCTGTTTAATGAGGACAAATGTAACTATCTTGTCAAAGAATTTGACTTTACTTTATGAAAATGTTTATTCGCAGGAAACCACTACGAAAAGAAGAGAACGGGACAAGTCGTGGGGAATATGCCATGAGTATCCGTAACAAGAAGGCCATGGGTACGAACAACACTGTGGTATAGACTGTCTCCTGGTGGACGCAGGAAGTGACATCATCATACCATCTCTCACCGTAACCCCAAATACAACAATCCCTTCTCACCCAGAATGCAACAGGGTTTTATCCAAGGTTTTCGAATAGGTAAACCTTCCCTTTTTGCTTGGCAAGTTGCCTGGACTGAAGACACCATTCAGCTCAAGAGAAGCTGCAAAAGATGGAAGGTAAAAAAAAAAGAAAGCCAGAAAGGACGGAGAAGGAAATCCACAAACCCCCATGGTGTTGAAAGTGGCACAGCAGGCTGAACATTATGCTCTTAGTAACAGCAAGTGTTGCTGACAGGCTGGTTGGCTGCTGGCTGGAGAGGGACCGTCTGCCAGTCTGCCGCAGATCCAGACCTCACACACTGTTGACATCTGCAATGGAACAACTGACAATACAGTAGACAGGACAAGCCCATCACACAAAATAAATAACGTGCATGCCGTTTTTACAGAGAATGCAACATTTTTTATATTCCAATCCCCACACTGTCCATCTTTTGTTGTGCATTTTTGAGACAGATGCTTTGTGAGAGGCATGATGTTCCTGTCGGCTCTGAGATGTGGATTCATCTGACTATGCAATTTAAAGAAATCCATATATAAAAAAAGAAAGAGGAGCAGCGACATCAACATGGGACATAATGGTTATTTTACCATGCCAAAAATGCCACCGAAGACTTAGGCTCAATGTAATATACTTCAGTCATTTATTGAATTATTTGCTCAATTTATTTACTTATTTATCTACCTTTGAATTTATTTTTCTACTTAAAAGAAGAAAAAAACTGTCTTGTAAGTTACAAATCTTGAACATCTTGATGAACTAATTTTATTTCTCAATAGCTATGTTTTTTAAGTGAATCATTTATAAACCATATAATCCATTTGTGATGCTCCGATGCTTTAAGCCTGCTGTCAGTTTGTTGAGACACTGATACAGAAAACACGCTTGAGTTTTGGTATCAGTTGTTTTGTCTCTGGGTGTTTGATATGCTTTTCTCTGTTTCCCTGAGATTTCTGCTAAAAAGTCAGGGGTCTCTAATGTGCTATGTGAATGTGTGTTTTCCAAACATTATTAATGTGCTGCATCATATGCCAGTCCCCGTTTTTGATTTGTTATCTCAATGCAAGCCTCCCCTACAAGTTAAACCTGCTACCACAAGTCTTTTGGTTCAATCTTGTTGTTTCAGAGTCTTGGGGTCAGTTAGATGCCTTCAGTCAAGCTTTGTTTGGATTTGACAATCTTCATTTTATTCGATCTGTCAAGAGGGGCTTAGCCCATCACTATAGAAACTGGGGACATGAGCCCAGGCCTGACCTTGTGACTGGTGAGAGACAGGAGACTTAGCCAATAGCCAGAGATCAGGTTGCACAGAGGATGGCCTCAGCAGAGATGTGTGTGACTCTGTGCCTGTGCTGTCACAGGCATCCTCCACATCCCCGCTGGAAAAACACAACTGAGCTGAACTGGAGCATCACTCAACGCTGCTCTGCTTTTATACATTAAAGCTGTGTGTGTCCGTGCATGAGTGCATTCATGTGTGTATGTATTTGTGTGTGTGTGTGTGTGTATGTGTGTGTGTGTGTGTGTGTGTGTGTGTGTGTGTGTGTGTGTGTGTGTGTGTGTGTGTGTGTGTGTGTGTGTGTGTGTGTGTGTGTGTGTGTGAGAGAGAGAGAGAGAGAGAGAGAGAGAGAGAGATTGAGTGAGTGAGAGAAAGAAAGAGTGTGTGTGAGAGTGAGAGAGAGTGTGTGTGTGTGTGTGTGTGTGTGTGTGTGTGTGTGTGTGTGTGTGTGTGTGTGTGTGTGTGTGTGTCTCTGTCTGTCTGTCTGTCAGTGAGTGTGCATGCAGATGAGTGTACTCAGTGAGAGTGGGCTGTACTCTGTGGCTGTCAGTTATAGATATTGGCTAAATTGTGGAAATTTGGAAAAACACATGCTTACATCTAAACATGCACAGATATTAGCTAACAGTATACCCCACCATGTACCTATATGAGAGAAATTAAGGATGCATGAATGTAAATATTGATATTTAAATATCTGCCTTCTGGACTGTTAATTAATGTACAGTGTAACAGAACATATGTTTATACATAACTTAAACAATGTGCTACCATTTAGAATTATGTCAATGTTGTCATGTTGATGGAGCAAGCCATTAATGTATATATGGCAATCAATAGTACATACACAATTTATGCATTATACCAAACAGAAAGATGTGCATAAGTTGATTTAATTGCTGAGTTTTTCAGTTGTAAATAAAACTGTACATAACAACAGACCCACAGCCTATTGTGTTTAAAGAGGCATATGTGCAGATATACATCTGTTATTATGGCAGACAAACTGGACTGTGTGTGGCCAAGGTGGTAAACGTGAGCCTGTTATATTAAGCCTGTCTGCAATGCGCTGTGTTGTGCTGTTCATGTCTTGGGCAGAGAGCTGTGCTGGCCGTGTCTCCTGGGCCTCCCGCAGTGGAGGAGGACATGTTCTCAGTCTGTCTCACACAGTGCATCTTTAATGAACTGCAATGATCAAGCATATTTCTCTCCATGGGGCTTAATGACGCAAACAGGAAAACTTATAGGTTGCATATTGTGCACATTCTGGGCTCGATAAATAATCTTATGACAAAACATCGTGGATGTGTGTGAAGGATTTCTGCTGCTCAAGCAATATTGAAATTGGGGTTTAGAAGGAAGCTAAAAGAAGGAAGTAGATTCAAAAACACCTCTGTGAAAGAGTCTTAAGTTAAATTATATAGACAATTTTTCTGCTTCTATCTTAATTTTGCACATTATATGCACATTATGCACATTAAGTGTAGTTAATGATCTGAAACAAACAAGGGGGACAAACCTGTACTATACAGGCTGATGCAGCGGAGCACTGAAGAGGAATGTCAATGAATTATAATGTGAATGAGGGACCATAGAGTGCTTTGCCTGCCCTGCTTGAGATGTGCCACTTGATGGTAATGCCAATGGACACTCTGAGCAATTTAAACATTCATGCATTGTCCAGCCAGGGCGCTGTGGATTTCAGTGTAATAAAAGCAATGTGACAGCACTAGACGGGGGGGACCAGGGATTGTCACTGTCTCAACAAGCTTCGTGAGCCTCTCAGAAGGTATTTCCATCCAGCAAAAGGCCACTGATACACAGGTTCTTTTAAATGTGGGTTCTTGAATTTGTTGCTGTACAAAACTAGTGCTACACCCTGTATGAAACTACCTCGCTCAACCTGCTCTTTAATGTCACCAATGCACACACCTGATGATACACCATGCTGGTGCATGCAGTCTGTGTGTGTGAGAGAGCTCACAAAGTCCTTTCATAGCTGACCTTCACAATCTTTGAGGACCCTCTCTGCCTGAGAGGCCTTTGGTCAGCTTTAATTACCCTCACTACCTCCAGCTGCCTGCTCATCAGGTCAGCGCTTCCATATGGTCCTCCAGGAGGCAGCAGGCAGGAAAGGCAGGCAGGGGCGGGGAAAGTGCTGGATACCTGTGGGACACTGATTACATAAGCTGCTGCTAATGAGAGAGGTTCTTAAGTAAAGGGCTGTGAGTTCAAACGATCACAACGGTGGCAGTGGCTGACAGATGCAACCCCAGAGCAAGGGGGACTTGATTAAACACACACACACACACACGCACACACCTGTGCACATGATGGGATACATGCACATACACACCTGCATCCAGCAACACTTTAATACACACTCACACACACACACACACAGAGGTACACACACAGCAGGAGAGCGGCTCTTTGATGAGCCAAGACTAGAGGTTGATGAGAAGGGGCACTGCAGCCTGATTCAGCTACCCTGGGGAGTGTGTGTGAGTGTGTGTTTGCGTGTGAGTATTTGTGTGTGTGTTCATTAGTCACATTGTGTGATAACATTACACTAGTGACTCATTTGGCATACACCTCTCAACATGGGTCCTCTTACACATGCAGTGACTAAAAGCACATTTTTCAAAAATATATGCAATTCAAATTTGACTTATTTTTGTCCAATAAACCAATTTCTTCTTGCAGAATACATTTATATCATCAGATCTAATTCATTTTAAAGCTTGATAATGAAATTTCTGCAGCAGTGAAGATCAAAACAAAGATTAATGTGCTGTTCCGACTTTCTAGCCCTGCTGTCATGTCATCTGTTTTTCTCAGACAAGGGCTTCGTGGTAATGCGGTTAGACCTCACAATGCTTAATCACAACAAACCGCATTAAGCCAAAGGTAATTGTGTTTGCTTGGTATATGCGTGGGCCAATCTGTTTCGCTGCTGCCAATGAAGAGGGGCATGGAGACGTGGGGTGGGCTTTCCACTTTGGTGCGGAAGGGGGGCACAACCAAAATAGTCGTGTTTACCTCCAATGTCTGGCTCCACCTTATCGAGTTACAAAGCTGCTGCTGCGACTCAGATTGGCCTCTGATTGATCAGAGCTCTGATGGCGAGAGGCAGCATGACTGACAGTCTGACAAGGATCTCAGACGGGAGCTAAGTAATGCATGTCATGTCATTTTCTCGGATACACCTGAGGTTTAGTTTCTCATCCAGGAGGAAAAACAACAGAGCCGATTTTATCGCTCTGCCATCTGCATTATGGTAAACTGGACATTTTCCACATCAGCCAGGACATCAAAGGGCAGTAAATGTCACATTTGAATTTTGAAGGGTTCGGCAATTGATATGAAATGACAAAGTGTTCTCAATGTTTAGAAAAAAACATACTTTTATTATCCAGCTTGCAACCAAGCAACTTAAAAAGTGATAGAATATGAATGTAACAGAGTGAGCGTATATAAGATTCAACAAGCATTTGCTTTTACACCCTCACTAATACTAACATGGGTCTATAGAAATTATCTGACTCTTCAAATCTGTTGAACACAACAGTTAGGCACCTGATGCAAATATCTCCCACAAGCCTGCCAAACTTTTAAGTATTAGCTCCAGTGATAGCACTTTCAAATAGCATAGATTTACTGTACATTTACAAGTATTACACTAAAGATGCTAAAAATGATCCAGTCCAAATGAATCCCACAGCATCAGTTTACAGAAGAGTCCTTTTTTGGTCAGAGGGTTCGTCCAGAGAGGATGCATGCAGGTCTCAGGACCCAGACTGGACCCAAGGCGACAGCAGAGCAGGTCACATGGGGTAGAACTGCGAGGCAGCCTCAGATGACTGGATTTCCACCTGAGCCATCTTGAACTGGGTGCACTGCAGCCATTTGCGCAGAGCAAATGGAGGGGCTCCGGATGTCTGGCCCTGCAGACACTGGTGGTTCACACGGTTCTGGATGGCCTGGAGACGCAACTGCAGCCCCGCAGACAGATGCTGATGAAGGAAAGAATGAAAGATGACAATGTTTTAGTCTGACGTAACACAATTAGTCAATAGTAAATTGCATTGTATTATTTAATCTGCATCAACGTTTTTTTTAAAGCCTTACCTTAAGGTTTGACTGAATCATGGGTAGCCACATAGGGATTAACTATAGGAAAGAGTGAGAAGGGATACATATTATGTTATGTGTTAAGGTGATCATATATTAATGTAATTAATGTAGAAAAATACCATAATTATAGCAAACCTTGACAAAGATTGTCGAGTTGCACTCCTGCAGGGCTTCCATCAAACTAATGACATGAAGACACACCATTTCTACCATCTAAGAGAGAAAAAATCAATCAAAACATAGTTACATTTTCTTCATCACATATGAAACAGGAATTCATCCTAACAAACTACATTTTCAGGCACATTTTTTCTACCTAAGCGGCCTTATATAAATGGCAGAGCACTTACCACTTTATTGTGGGCCATGAGCTGCAGGATGCTGGGTGTAACCCGACTCCAGAACTCCAGGCCAGTGAGGATGGCGTTGGACGAAAATTCTGTCTGGTTCTGGTTCTGCAGGGACGGAGCAGCGGCCGCCTGCTCGCAGTAGATGGTCCACAGTTGGGCAAACATGAAGGCGTGGAAAAGAGAACACATGTGCAGCACCGACGTCTGGGGACAGAGATCAAGACCAAAACAGAAAAGCCCAGTGAGGAGGTTATAGACTAGAGCATATTAATGAAACCTGGGATCATTTGAAGGGAATTGTTGAAAGGAACACCTTTGACTGTTCCGGAAAACCAATGAGAATGACTATTAGATGATCTGCGATGTGGGAGCCAGCATCTAGAGGGATGGGCATACAGGCGGTGGAGCCCTGGTGCAGGGCACAGTGTGTCAGGGAGCCCAAAAGTAGCCAGGACAGCTGACGAATGTGGGACACACACTCAATGAATTCTTTTGGCCTGCAGAGAAAAAACATTGAAATTCAGTTTCACAAATCAGCCCACAATATATTCGATCCAATTCATTCTCATACCTCTCAGGATTCCACTCAAGGTTTCACAATCATTTGTCTTGACCCAAGTTACATACAAACATATTTTGTCACATATCTCTGGTGGTATCTAGCCATGAAGAAGTGTTTTTCTTTTTTCTCATGGATGGATATCTTACAACCTGAACAAATTATAGTATTGCTAGAGATATGTGAGGAAATATGTTTTCATGTAATTCGGGTGGACTGACATCTGTAGTCATGTCATTCTTACCCTTGTTGCATGGTGGATGGAGGATGGTAAAGCCAAGGAAGATAACGGACCACAGCTTTGTTATCACGGTGATTGCCTTTGCTGATCTCCATGGCTGCGACTTGTGCCAAGCCCACTTTCAGGTTCCCCCCAAAAGTGTCCTCATGCAGCGGCTGACAGCAAGCCTTCATATGGCTCTGAGTGACATATTGGGAGTAAGGAAAGGTTAAGGCTGAATAATAAGCAAACCATGGGGAAAAAAAACCTTAAACTACTATTATAAAAATACTATGAGAGTTGTGGCTCTCATTTGAAGAACAAGACTTACTTTTAGTTTGGTTAGCGTGTGCATATCTGCAATGAAGTCCAGGAGTTCACTTATGTATTGCCTCATGCATTCCATGGCTGCTGTTGTGCACTGTGGTGAACAAAAACAGTTTATCCTTTAGGAGGAATCACAGTGGGGAAGTATCATTATTTCCCGCTGTTTTACGAGGCTGATTCTAATAAGATCCAAACACACATCTTGTAAAGTCTTACCCCCGGCAGCGTTAAGATCATGTGCTTTTGGATGATGGTGGATTCTGCTAGCCGTGTACCAATATCTGCACAAACAAACTGAGAAATTCCACAGCAGGTTTTAGATTTGTATTCAGGATGAAACACTGTAATTTATTTGGTTTGTGTCAACTGAAATGCGTAAAACAATATTTTTTACCTGGACCAGTAGTAACAAGTTTGTGTCAGGCAGAGGAGACTTGAACTTGAGAGCCTGCAGAAGCTCTAACACCACAATGCGGGACATGTAGAACTTATCTCTCTCCTGGATGCAAGAAGATAGAGAGTGGAGTAAATGTACTGATGCAGCAAGGCTGCCTTTTTCTATTATCACTCCCCCTTACTCAGTGGTGTATAGTAACGAAGTAGAAATACTTCGTTACTGTACTTAAGTAGTTTTTTGGGATATCTGTACTCTACTTTACTATTTATATTTCTGTTTACTTTTACTTCACTACATTTTGCAAAGAAAACTGGTACTTTTACTCTGATACATTTCCCCTGAAACCTTCGTTACTCGCTACAAAATCAAATCTATCTTTAGAAAAAAACAAAAAACATCGGGGACTGTGGTGGAACACAGACTCCACCAAGCAGGTTTTGCGAATCACAATGTTTTGCATTTTCCCTCTACATCCTCTCGTCCATCACTCCCAAACCTTTATGCGTCACGGACCGGTTACGTGAAGACAATATTTTCACAGATCGGGTCCGACCTCGGAGAGACGGGAGACAACGACATCCAACGTGTGTTCGTTATGTCCAGTCTACTCCTAACTAAACCTTTAGTCCAGTCTACTGCTAACTAAACCTTTAGTCCAGTCTACTGCTAACTAAACCTTTAGTCCAGTCTACTGCTTAACTTATAACCCGCTGCACAAAGACAGGATGTTGAAATGGAAGCAGGTTTTCATGCTTTTCTCCGGATACTCTGCCTTGGTTTTAATCCAGATCACCGACAGAGTTGTAACAGACTTAAGTTTCATTTTTAAGTTTCAAGTAGTATTTTTATAGGTGACTTTTACTTTTACTGGAGTCATTTTCCAGTAAGGTATCTTTACTTTTACTCAAGTACGGCTTTTGGGTACTTTATACACCACTGCCCTTACTCATGCTGCGAGGAGAGCATAAACTCTGTAGCCTGAATAGAGGGGGAAGGACAGGCAGCGAGAGGGGAGGGAGGCGAGGCTGGGAGACAGAGAATAGACAGAGAATAGTGAAGCTGAGGAGTAGATTTAGGCCAGTCCAGATCTCTCCTCCCAGAGTCCCAGGCAGCTCAGATGAGGCTGTCAGGCTGCCGTCTCCCTCCCTGAGGACAGGCTGCTCTCTTTGTTCATCCCTTCCACACAAAGCCCAGCTGCCTGTTTACAAACCACACTGTCATCTTCTGGCTTCCACTTTGTCTCTCTCTTTCTCTATGCAGTCATGTTTGCTTATGTTAGGCGCAGGCACATGCTCCTCCGCTCTTACAGAATGCAGAGATGCGTCCGACTCTCACTGTGTGGCTTGTTAATGTGCATACCTGTGCGGCACTCTCATAATTAAAAGTTAATGGATCATGTCCTTTTGGTAAATAGCAAATTATAGGCTGTTCTTAAGCTAGAGGGCCCAGTAGCATTTGGCATGTAGTCCAGTGCGGCTGCCTGTGACAAATGGTGTGACAAACTTTAGCAGGTCTAGAGAACCTGACTTTGTGTCCTCGAAACCTGACCTCCAAAGATAACTGAGCTGCGCTTCCCAGAAACCTCTCCTCTCTAACTGCACAGGACAGGTTCCAAAAGCAATTGCTCATAGTGACTCTGGGTTTTGAAAAGCGGATATTATACGGTGAGGAATTAAAGAGGGTGTAGAAAATCAATACTGCAGGAGACATAAAGCATGCAGCGCTGACAGTGGTGGAGGACTGAGGATCCATCTGGCCCAACAGTGCAGACAGCCCTGGCTCCATCTCTGTCTGAGACAGCCACTCAGAAACACACTGTCGGCCCTCGTACGCCAACTAATCATGTTAATCAATACTAGTTGACTGCCTACTTAATCATCTGTGACACATGGCCACATTTCTGGCTGACTGGAGAGTCAGGGAAGTAGGTATAGCACCAAAAGAGTGATGAGTGAGAGGCCTGCGAACAGGAGCTCAACATTTGTAACACTGCAGATTAGTTTAAAAGGTTTAACTCTTTCAAGACTGCATAAACACTGGATGTCAACATAGACTTCATTCCTACATATTAAACTCGATTATATGTAAATACTCTCAAGAGTACCTTGTTGAAGGATTTGTAACACAGTCCACATAGTTCTACGAGGTAGGAGAGGCTGAACATGCCGTACTGGATGACAAAACTCAGTAGCTTGGAGATAGGCTCCAGGAGGCTCTGTAGTGTGGAAGAAGAAGAGAGAGGGTTAGACATTAAAGGCCATAATTTGGTCATTTCAGTAAATTCAATTCTGATCTAGGGTGGCTTACCCGTGTTGCATTTGTTGTTGGGATTTTCAGTAGACAAATGATTATCCTCAAACTGGAATCCATGGGGCACTAATGAGACACACATATTGCAAAACAATCTTGACTATCAGTAGGTTTTGAAATGCAAAAGTTGAAATGTACTGCATGGTGCATAGCCATATTCCCGGACTTTAAATTTGTGTGCAGTGATAAATTGATTAGAGTACATTAATTTGACCTGCGAGGTCAAAATTGCCAGAGTCAAATCAACTACATCTATCCTATTGAATCTGACAAGGGCACTGCTAGATGCTTTTTCCTCCAGCCATAATCCCATTAGACCATATCAGACCATGACTAAGTGAACGGGAGAGTCAATATCTACTTTCAGAGGAAGCACAGAGGGCATTTTTGTGAGGAAGGTCTGGAACTGGTTGCAGATGGTTGTCCACAGGTTGCTAGGAGAGTCCATGGGAAGAGCCTCCATGAAAGTGGCAATGTTGTCCAGGCAGTGCAGCATTGTGCCCCCTGCTGGTAGACTCTTCTTGTTGTTCAAACCCTGGAGGGCACCGAGGCATAAACCATAGCAGGGTTATATAATACAATTCTATAAGCGTAGATATTTCCATTTAACTGATCATTCAGTCCTGATCAATCACAATGCTCATGATGAGAGTGGGGCATTTAAGACACTGAAGCACAAGTGATTGCTTGGATGAGCTCATGCATCAATGGGTTTCCTATCAGTGCCATCTATTTAACTTTAACAGTAACAATAAACTGGTACACTGGTGTAGAGTAAGGCAGGTTTTCTTGAATGCCCTGCTGATTTGTTGTTTTAGATGGACTTATGCTGTTCATGTAACTGTAACCAGAAAAGCCTTTGCTTTGACAAGAGCTCCTCCTGCTGGTGAAATGACTCAACACAATTGCATGAAGAAAAAAGAAAATCCCACCTCGAGTAGCATGTTGAGGGCAGCAACAGAACTCAATTCATTAAAATCTATCAGGGAAGATGCAAGTGTTCGCAAAAAACTCCCATCTGCAAAGAAAGAAAGATAGACTGAATTCATATAACTACTGTGATAGAAAGACCAGTGGGAAACTATTAAGTTAGTCTTATCATTATGGAAAATTACATACATTCAAATAAATATGTAAAGTAAAGGATTCAAATATGCATCTACTATAGGTTATAAAACAGTGCAACAAGGTCAAAACACACAGAAATTAGCAGCTGAGACATGCTGTAAATCTCTATAGAAACAATGCAGGTACATTTGAAGGACTTTTGAGTAGTCAGTGGTATGAGCAGACCTTTTATGTTACTCTGGAAGAGTTGGGGCAAGATGCCATTAGGGGCCAGCTGGTGAAACATACAGCGGAGGAACTGCTTTGCTACACCTGCTACATTCCCTGGGATCAACATACTGCAAAACATCAACGGAAGAAAGGCTGTGTTGGACATGCGGTCACACTTCACATGTATTATTAAAGCCAGCCATAAGCACAGTGAACACTGGTATGACGATTGCAATACTTCATACCTCTCAGCTTGTCCAGAAAAATTGGCACTAGATGCCAACCTGAAAGAAGTTAAAGCAGTGGATTAGGGCTTGGGGGTGAATTATGCATGAGTTCTGAGTGTGAGTTCTGAAACTTCATTTAAAGGTGAAGTGCTGTGTGGATGTAGATTACAGGAGCAGTTGTACCTGCCCACAGACTGCATGATGTCAAGGAGCATTGGCGCAGCCATATCAGGGCTGAGGTGGATGAACATGGAGAGAACCACCACTGCTAGGCCGAGAGTCTCTTCGTCGTACTCCTCCAGCACGGCTGCACAGTCCCGACACCTAGACATCGCATATAAATGAACCAGGCCAGTCTAAGCAGTATGATCACCTGTTTTAAGACAAGTACAGCTGCTGATTGATTGATTCACCTGTCAGACATCGTGGTAGGCTGCTCATCAATGAACTCTTCAGGCGCAGGGACAAACATGCTGACTGTGCTGGGTGCAGAGAGCAGACTGGTTTTTGTAGGCCCTATAGAAAATAAAGAATATCAGTGATTAAAAAGAAGAACAGAAGGCTTTTGGTAAGATTCAGTTCTTAGATGCTGAACGAGGTCAATGAGGAATATTTACTTTATTGGATTTCTGTAGATGCAATATGTTACTACTGTATGTCCATATGTCTCCTCAACGGGTCATTACAGGATAAAGAAAAGTCTTAAGTGACTGACCCGTGTCCCAGGTGCTGATGTTGTGTGGCGCACTGGATTGGTGTTCCAGCTGTCTCTTCATTAGCTGGCTCATGGTCAGAGCTCCCAGGGAGCCGCGCTTCACTTGACGGTACTGAGCTAAAGGTCAGACACAAAAACGACACCTGGGGTGAAGTACCTACTAAGACCGTTTCAGCACTACCATCAAGTGTGTGTGGTTACAAAGAAATAAGTAAGACACACATGAAAAGACTATCAATGTGATTTTTAAATATCACAAGGACAAAATTAAGTCAAGCACCAAGTCTGTTTGACAGACTACAACATTAAAGAGTAACATATAACATTTAGAGTGAAGCTATTTTGAAAAAAGCATTTCTGCATTTGTCTCAGGGATTTTAATGGCTTCATGATAAGATGCCAAACAATATTTATGGATATATATAATATGGATACTTTCAGCTCCAATATGAAGATCATTTAAAAAAAGAAAGTGTTTTTGTCGTCTTTACAGGATATATATATATATATATATATATATGAGATGACACGTAAACGATCTAAAAATGGTCGTTTATGGCCCTCATAATGATACCACAACAGTCAAATTGAACGAGGTTTATTAGCGGACTAAGTAGCAAAGTATTTGGATCCTACTTGATACTGAAGAGCGGTGGCTTGTTTCAGGCATAGCAGCTTCGAGCGTTGGGGCTGAGGCAGATTCTCGTGGCTTTTCCAATGTAGACAGAACTTTGTGATCTGCAAGGCAATATGGATAAATAATGGGCGGGGCTTTGGCATCACAATATATGCCATTTTATAAGATATGGACATTCAGTAGTAATAAGCACTACTTTTGCTACAATTAAGTGATTACGGTTGAAGTTGATTTAGTACCAATTTGTGTGACGTTTAGTGTTTTGTTTCCAGCACCAAAAGTTTCAAATTTAGAAAATCACAGTTTGCAGTTTGATCTTTGGTTTTGCTCCTCTACTTCTTTCATGTTAAGTCATATTACATAGTTTCACAGCTTCTGGTGTGTGCCGTAAGACCTCTGAAGCTTTAGGATGACAGGAAAGGAGGAGCGAACACATACATAGAAACAAACCACAGGACACAGCTGGAGTGGATGGTTAAATACAGATATGAGGCAGCTTGCAGATGTGCAGAGTACAATTATATTATAAAAACTTTAAGGAGCAAACCCATGTGTTGGCAATATTCATCTCTATATGAAAATCATGTATCCTTTACATATATACTGTCCATTGTCGAATACTTACTATCACTGCCATTGGCCTCCATTTTATTTGGAATATGGTGTGAAAATCTATCAGTAGTCTTTAGTTGAATTGTGCCTTTCATCACAGCGAACATTAAGCCTCTATTCATTTTAATCGATGCTGTATTGTCAATATGCGGTAATGTAAATAAAGTGCAGATTGATGAAAACATCTTTGAGGAACAAAAGCTGTGAGGAGGTCAGTGATTAAGTCAAGAGTGAGGCCATGATGTGATCTGCAAGTGATGTTTTCATCGTCTCTATTTTTTTATTGTATAGAAATATGTAACCACTGGCTGTCTGTAACACATCAGCATTGTTTGTAAAAGGGTTAATGACCAAAAGTCTAGATGATTTGTAGTAACTGGGCTTGTATTTGGGGGGTGGAAATACTGGTATGGTCCTTTAAGTTTAGTTAAAATCATTGTAGGTTAAATGGTTGACATACACATTTTCCACCACACTGTTACAAAAAGTGATTATTCAAAATAAGAATATTTTTCCATCCTTCCTTCTTACCGGTTTCTGTGGTCTGCTCACCACTCAGCTTGTCGAACATATTGAACGTGATGTCCAGGTATTCCCTCTGGATGGCACTAACCGCTATCTTCCTCTGCTTCCGTTGTCGAGGAACAATCTGGATTTTAAACTCTGCCTCATCATTGTCGTCTGCATTGTCAGGTTTTTGGTCGCTGTCCACGTCATCGGCCATGTCGTCGTCCTCTTCATCATCCCCATCCTCTTCTTCATCGTTGCTATCGCTCTTGCTTTTTTCTGGTGAGGAAAGAGGCTCTGCTTTGTCTTCTGGGATGTCCAAGAAGATTGTCCGACTAGAAGGACTGGTCCCTGGTAAAACCCCGGACTTTACCTCCTCGCACATGTCGTCTAGGGAGGTGTCAGGGACATGTCCTGTCTTCCTCAGCAGGTCTCTCTTCTGCTTCAGGGTCATCGGGCTTTCATGTTCGACATTTTCCAGTCGGTCAGGAAAATCCAGAGAGGCGCTGGGAGTCATGCGGTTTGGCTTCTTTGCCACAAACGGTTGCTCTGAGCCTCCTACTTCCACCAGCAGGTCTGTGGTCTTCATGTCCCGAGAACAGTCCTCGACACTCACCTGCACCACAGGAGACAGTCGCATAGTCTTGCTGCTAGCAGGGGAAGCAGCGAACTTAGGACTCCCGTTGAACTTGGAAGCTATGATGGTGTTAAGGTCAAACTCCTCATCGCTCTCCACGATCCTCAGAGGAGGTAGCGGTTCAAACACCAAGGAGTCGTTGTCGGACATGGAGAGCAGTGAGTGTTTTTCTGGAATGGAGGTGCAGTCAGAGGAGAGGTCAATGAGGTCTTGGTCCTCCTTCCCCTGAGCTGATCCCCCTAGTGAGCTCAGGTCCAACTTGTCCTCAAAGGTTTCCATGCAGCTGAGGCGGACCTCTGGGATGACAGGCTTGGAGCCCCGCCGGTCCAAGGCATCACTGCCCTCCACCCGAACCGAAGAGCCGTCAGATGATCCTTTGCCATGATGCTTGCCGTGCGTCGTGGCTGAGGATGGAGGCAGGACCACCAGAGCCACCTGCATGTCACAACGATCAATGCATGATTTACGCCTGTGTTCGTCCAGATTGAAAAGGATGGAGTCAGTGTTGGAAATGTCCAGAGACTTTTGCTTGTGCATGGCCTGCAGCCGCTTCTTCCTGGTGCTTTCCTCCCTCACGCAGTGCAGAATGCTGTCCTGAAGGGCGCTGGCGTCACGATACTCAGACAGCTCAATTTCACCTGATACACAAAAATGAGACTCAGATAAAGTGAGACTCTCCTTCAATCTCAAACAATATGTTCTGCTGTTATACTATGTTTGACTCTGAAAGCCTCTGCTTCTTACTTTTCTTGGCATTCAGCTCTACCGGCTGGTACTTCACAGATTTGCCACCGCCAATCCTCTTCAGGCGGGCAAAGAAGGTCTGTGACTCCTTGTTAGCAGCACCAGTCGGCGTGTCATGGACGTCTGACTCATCGAATACACTGTCCTCTTCTAAGATGGAGATTTTTTTTTTACATTAGTGCTGTATTTAAGAGGAAACCAAATACCCGCAGAAGGACACATTCACAGGCAATACTGTCATTAAATCCCAGCTCGCCATTATTACCTACACAGAGGTTTTCTCTTCTAAATTGTTGACCTAATTTGCAGTCATAAATGATATCCTCTGTAAGAAGAGCGTTACACCTAAAATCAACAATTAGGCGTTTTAGAAGTCTAGTGTTGATATAAAAAACATACTCTAATTTGATTCACCTTTTTCTTTCTCGCTGTAGCGGCTCATGTTAGAGTTGTCGCTGTAGAGTGGTCCTGCTGTAGCGTGGGGACGGCAGCTGTGATACTGGGCATTCAGTGTGTTGATGGTAATGTGGATCAGATGGAGGACAACTTTACTCCCGTCCATGTCTCTGTAAGGGTACTTCGATGCATAGAAATATATTATAAGCTTGGAAGCAAGAAAATATGTAACAGCAAGAGACTGAAAAAACATATAATCTAGGAAACTGAAAGAATAATCCATGCAAGTAGCATACAGTAATAATACCTTATAGAGGATAACTAGCAGGGCTTTGAGCCACATCTGTCTGATGTGTGGCTTCAAGGCCCAGAGAGAGCATCGAGGTGGCTGCTGAAAATAGTGTCTCAGCTGTGGACACGTGCAGTATTTCAACACCTGGACCACCAGGGGGAGAAGCTGCTTCCCCAAACAAATATTGTAGTCCATCACCTGAAAGAGACAACTGTTAAATTCCTCAGCATGCATGTTATACTGTCATATTCTTCACAATGTTCTATTGAAAATACCAGTTAATCTCTAGCTGCAGTCACAGAATACCAAAACAATTATAAAAGATTGTATGTCAATCACTTGTGCAATGCCAGCGATGAAGGCATTGAAGCAGGTAGAGGTGCGCATCTTCTGAGGTGCAATCATGAAGCAGCCTTCCTGTTGGTCATAGCCCAGCAGCACGTACAAGTGACGCTTCACTGTGTTGAAGGCCTTGGCGCTGCCAATGTCGGCCTCGGCGCTGCTCTTGTCTTTAGCCATAAATTTCATGAGCACCATGATGAGCTGGTGAACCGTCTGGTGGTCGATGCCTGCGTCCTCAGGAAGCAGGTCTCTGATGACAGTGTCGTCCTCAGGAGACGGGGTCTGGCCTACAAGAGGGGCTGAAGCGTCAGGGTTAAAGTGTGGGAGGAAACGTGCTGCAGACAGTGGGCAGGGAAGGGTGCAGGACCGGCGGGGGAACAACACAGAGGTGCGAGGAGTCAACTCATCCTGCCCACTTCTCTGTCAAGACAGGCAGAGACATCATCATGCAATACACATACATCAGTGCAATGTGTTTATGGAATATGTAAACAGGGTAAACACAAAAAAGACCAGCTCACTGTTAGCAAGAGTGTTGCAATTCTATGATATTTCAAGTCAATTTTATGTGTATATATATATATATATATATATATATATATATATATATATATATATATATATCCTGTGTCAGAATTGGTGTAAACAGGATAAAAAAGCAATGACTGTCCCCAGAGAGAAAACATTGCTTTTTCATATTTTCTGTCGTAATTTCACAGTGGCGTTATTGATAATCATACTGCATTCTCCTCCAATATGATGTGATTATGAAGACTAATGTTTCAGATTTAGGTTGTTATTTACCTGGCAGGACTTTCTCTATCATATCTCCCAGTGTCGGGGCAGAGTGCTCTTGCCTCGTAAGCCTTAGAGCTAAAAACCACATACGAAGAACACAATTTAAGAGAATGTTTCAGGGGAGGTAGTACAGGACACATGTGTGAGCTTCATTGTCACCCAACACATGTGCACACACACAAACACACAAACACATAAAGAAAAACACACTATATGGTCTCGAAACAGTGTCAAATCCAAGTATTTTGAAGAATTTGGTCCAATCACAAATATGAAATCTCAGCTTTTGAAGCATCTCTCAAAGACTCCAAAAAAGAGTTTACTGTGCAGAGCCAAATATAAAATGAATGACATGGTTGGGAGTTCCTCCTTTATTAAACAAAGCAGTATTTAGATGTTGAAGTGTGATGAACATTGGGAACAAAGAAGCGAGAGAAACATTAGGAAAATGGGGCATATTTGGTCAAATAGTATTTGCAAATAAAAAAGCATTTCACCCACAAAGAATAGGAAATGGGCAATGATTCCCACATTAGGACAATGCAGACAGTGTCAGGTGCTTCTCTTCATACGAAGAGATAATACATTGACTTAAGATACAGTCATGGATTGAACCTGTAACTTAAAGTCAAACAAAGAACCTATGAGGCACTTAAAGTAGTTGCAAACACTGTTCGACCACAGACTGAATGAAAGTGATTCAGATTCAACTTGATAGACTGATCTGTGCTACTCACGAATTCGGTTGCTCAGTGACTCAGGGAGTGAAAATGCCCGTTTAGACTCTGTTGGGCCTCCCTTCACGCTGTCACGGAGGGAACGCACACTCTTCTGCCGATTCCTGGCAAAGCGGGCGCGTCGTATTTTCCACATTGCTGCATCACTGAGGTTGGCTACATTGGTGCGCACAGCTGTGATGGCTGTCAAAAGAAAGATGATGATATAAAACACCATTAGGCTGTAATGTTTATGTTACATTAAATATTCTGTCAAGAAAAGTGCAGAGCAGGTGGAGCAGCTGTAAAAACGATGAATGAGGAAATAGCAGCTACATACTCGTAGGGAAAGGGAACTCCTTGTTGCAGTCCAGGTGTAATTGAGCCTCAAGAGATAATGTTTCAAAGCGGTTGACAAAGAACTCCCAGCTCAATGCAGGAATGTCTTTCTTCAGGAAGTGCAGCAGCAGGAGCTTGCTGAGGATAATAGGGCGATCCCTCACAACTGTGTCAAACTGGAAATCCAGGCACAGGCATAACCCCTGTATAATAAACCACACACACATGTAAATATACAGCGGAACATACATATATATGCAGCATTTAAATCAAATAAGCATCTGACTTTAATTGGGGCCTAACAACCTGCAGGGCTGGCCTCTTGATGGTGTCCAGCAGCAGTCTGGCTCGGGTGGCCACCGCTGGGTTAACGTCCTCCACAGAGGCCAGGAAGCAGCAGAAAGCGTGGGCCAGGGAATACTTCAGCAAGTGGTTTTTCGTCACCGCACCGATGTCCAGGAATCGACACAGGACCGCTACCTTCTCCACTGGGAATTTTCATGAGAATATATAGTGGACAGGAACATCATCAGCGACACAGACTGATGACACAATAAAAAGAGACAACTAAGCTCCTTCATGTCTGGCCATAATTACCTAGATATAATAAAGAGAATCAGCTATGAGGTCATTAATGAAGTTAAGTTAATCTATTACTTAGCTACTATTTCAAAGTAATTATATTGTTCTTGATATAATGCATGGGTGTGTCAAAATTAATTGTTTGTTAACTTACTGAGAAATGGCATAATCAATTATATTTGTTGGAGCCAAAATGAGGTTTATTATTTGAGGGAATCGCTGGGTGGTAGTGGGGACATGTAGTTCCTTTATTTGGACACAGGGTGGCACATTCAGTTAAAAGAGCATATAGGTGAGTGCCAGGTGATGGGAACAGGTGTATGGATGGGAAGCGAAATAGTTTTCGACCGTGGTCGTGGCAACGTGGTAGTGCTGTATCCTGTCTTGAAGTACGTACTGCACATGTAAGACTTATCCGTTCAAGTATATTGGACATTACAAATTAATAAATGGATCGAAGAGACACAGCGCCCTGGACATTGGATTTGTTTGTGGCAGAACACACGTCCGAACTTGTTCTCCCGTTCGCCCCTCTATTGGCTTGAATATTTAAATGGTTTAAGGTTTGAGCCTCTACAATATTAATATAAAATATAATTCAAATCTGTTTAATGACCTAATATCTGTTTCTGCATGTTTGACATGCAAAAAGTATTTTTTTTTAAAAGGCAACATGTCTCATTTGTGTGAAAATGGAATAGAATAAATACATGTCTATAATACAATGCTCATAAGTTCCCATAAATAAATTCTCCTCATGCCCCATATCCTGTGTTTTTTTAAATCAATAAAAAAAAGATCCTTGGTGTTATTTATCATGAATCGCTCAGATTGAAATCTAATAATAGATGCTTTATTCAGAAATCCATAAACTGTCCCCCACTCTGGGCTTATGGTTAGCAGTGTTGCCCACTAGATGTCAGTGTGGCGGTTAAGAGACATCCCAGAGCTGCACCACATTGCCTGTTGGTCACATTAACGGTTTTAAATATATATTTTAATACATTTGTATGACTTATGGCAATAGTTATATATTTTTAAACACTACCAACAAGATGTTAGAGCATGTGGTCATGATATATTCCATCAGCAGTTGAACCTGTCATGATGCATTACTAGTTTGGATCACTGGATGACTGAATATCTTTGACTATTTTCACGGACATTTATATACAATTATATAAGCTAATTACTAAACATTTGAATGTTTTCCCGTATGTTTGGGGCTATTGTCAATTCAATTGTTCTCCTGTGTCCCTGTATTCATACATTGAGTCTGAGGACCTGTCCTCTGCCTCTATATGAAGGTCATACAGCACCTCTCTGCCAATCACAAGGCGAGGAAACCTTATCAATCCCACAATTCCTCTTTCCCGCCTGTTTGAGCCACACGGTAACCATGACAACAGAAGGAGGAGATGTGGGGAGGCAGTGGTTTATATTACATAAGCAGATTGGGGGTATTCGTCTAATGGTTCGTTCACAAACAACCAAAACCACTTTGCTTTAAAAATTATTAAATAAAAACAAAAACGGACGGTTTAGTCACATCATGATGAGGTATGATGAGGCATACAATGTTGTACAGGCAGATATCAGATACACAACATTTCTAATTTTATACCATAAGCCGATCTCCCACCTGCTTCAAATCGTATTTTCCAGTCTTTGCTGTTAAAGTTTGTGTTGATCAGGTTCCAAAAGATGTCCGCCCCGTGCGACAGAGACAGGGCGTGGAGAAGCTGAGGCACAGCCAGGGAGGCCAGCTGGCAAAACTCTGACTTCAGCATGGACCACAGACTGAAACAAAAAACACCAATTTAGACCCACACACACACACACACACACACACACACACACACACACACACACACACACACACACTAAATACAACAATTGAACAAGAATTTTGATTAAATTAACTGTCAACACACACCTCGGTATGAGCATCTTTTCCTGGATGTAGGCCAGAAACAGCGGGTGGTCCTTGCGGGCCAGGTACAAACACTCTCCATGGAGACACAGGATCTTCAGACAGTTCAGCATGTTGAACAAGATGTCAGGCTCCTCAAACTTGGACATTTCCTGAATACAAAGGAGATGTGTGACTCAAAGTGTACCACACTAAAATATATCACAGCCTATATGTGCATCAGTTTTAATATTCAAGTACCTGCAGAACGGTGTATATAAGCTTCAAAGACACAGGAAGCTGCTGGTAGGAGAACTTCTTATCCGAGTTATTCTTCATGGCTGAAGGGAATGCAGTGTTAGAAACAACTCAACTTTCTCATTACTTACAAGCACGATAACAGAGCAGACGTGGTTGAAATCAGTTAGCTTAACTTAGCATAATGACTGGTAACAGGAAAAAAAACAGCTATTTCTTGGTACATTTCCATTGTTTTCAAGATTCTAGGATGTCACTCCACCTGGCCAAGAAATAGTCAGGTACAAAAAACCCTGTGAATTTTGATATTAGTTTCTACATAGGTTAAACAAACAAAATGTATATGGTGTTAAATAGTGAGCGGTAGGATGAGCCTGGCTAGCTATTTCCTACTAGCTACTAGAGGTAGCTTCATATTTACAGTACAAACATGAGATTGGCATCTATCTTCTCATCTAACTCTTTGCAAAAAAGCAAATAAACATATTTCCCAAAATGTTGAACTATTTCTTGAAATATAAAGCTCCAGCTAGCAGTTTAGCTACGACAAATAAATATATTTCCCTAAATTATTCCTTTAGGTATTTCTAGTAATCTTCTGGCAGTTAACAATTAACAAAATAATATTTTGTTATGGCTGACAAATGTAATGATTTTTAACATTGCATACAGAACTGATACACACATGGGTTATCAGGAGAAGGGTTACTAGGGCTGTCAGTGGGCGCGCCACTTGGGTTTTCTCCTTTCTCCACATTTCCAGTCTCTGCACCGAGGGAGAAATCTGTCTGACCCAAGAGCAAAGTTTCCTCCAAACAATCTGTAGGTTCCTGTAGAGCAAATCAAACACTTTAAAAGACGTCTCCTTTACATCATTGATATAATCATCAGTAATTCAGCTGAGCGTAAAATGCTTTAGTGTCAATCACAAGTAATTTTACAACTACCTATTTGTAAGTTGACAAAAACAAAGAGAGGCAGAGATTGAAACGATTCATGAACATGTTTTTTATGTTATCTACCACAACATTAGCACAGTGGTGTTTGTGGCATTGTGGTGGGGGACATGGGCGCTACATGGCATTATTTTCAAAGCCTTACCCGCCTAATGCACAAGGTTTATTTATATTCGATGCATAGAAATTCATGCTGTGTCTCACCACAAGGCGAATTTCCTCTCGGGGGGTCAGCCTCTCCAGGAGCTCACAGCCCAGCTGGTAGCACAGGATACTGGATTGGCACAGGCTGCACTCCAGGGCCTTCTCATCCTTCTGGCAGGTGTGTGAGCCTCCCCATGGGGCCTGGAAGACGTTGTTGATGATGCCCACGATGTCCTTCCCCAGGCTGCTGTCTAAACCCAGCATCACACCATCATCCTGGAGCTCCATCTGGGACAGCAGGGGATACGACCGTAAAAACAGTGGAACAAAAAGTAGAGCCATCAATCCATCCATTATCAGCTGCGTATCCGGGGTCGGGTCGCGGTGGCAGCAGGCCCAGCAGGCCGACCCAGGCTTCCCTCTCACCCGCAACACTTTCCAGCTCATCCCGAGGCGTTCCAAGGCCAGCCGGGAGATATAATCCCTCCAGCGTGTCCTCGGTCTTCCCCGGGGTCTCCTACCAGTTGGACGTGCCTGGAAAACCTCTAATGGGAGGCGTCCAGGAGGCATCCTGACTAGATGCCCGAACCACCTCAGCTGACTCCTTTCGACACGAAGGAGCAGCGACTCGACTCCAAGCTCCCTCCTGATGTCCGAGCTCCTTACCCTATCTCTAAGGCTGAGCCCGGCCACCCTACGGAGGAAGCTCAT
Source organism: Myoxocephalus aenaeus (assembly GCA_038501785.1). Taxonomy (NCBI): domain Eukaryota; kingdom Metazoa; phylum Chordata; class Actinopteri; order Perciformes; family Cottidae; genus Myoxocephalus; species Myoxocephalus aenaeus. The sequence goes on from JBAMJR010000097.1 coordinate 5,522,348, forward strand.
TTCGGCCGCTTGTGTCCTCGTTCTTTCGGTCACGACCCAGAGTTCGTGACCATAGGTGAGGGTTGGAACGTAGACCGACCAGTAAATGGAGAGCTTCGCCTTCCGGCTCAGCTCCTCTTCACCAAGACGGACCGGTACAGCGCCTGTTTTACTGCTGCAGCCGCACCGATCCGCCTGTCGATCTCCCGCTCCACCTTACCCTCACTCGTGAACAAGACCCCGAGATACTTGAACTCCTTCGCTTGGGGTAGGCATACACACAAATCTCAAGATCCCACCTGTGGGCATTGTTGTCATGATTCTCTATATGAATGAACAAGACTGTGTACAATTCAGTGTTTATCCTGGGCAAATGTTTAGTAATACAATATGATAGTGTTTGTATTAAGACATTTATTTACTTATTTATATTATTAATAAACAATAATAATATTTTTTAGATATATCATCACCATTGGGCATCAGAAATAGACCCGTAGTCCCTTGAGGGATATGATTTTCACTATGTCTGTGTGGTTACCTGCTTTAGGATGAGGTCAAACATGAGGATGAAGCAGCCGAGGTTCATGTCGTCATCGTCACAGTCCAGATCCAGAGCGCAGTGGCCGGTGGCGTGACCCAGGTTTTTAAAGGGGCTACAGCGCAGGGGGCTGCGGAATGGGCTCCTGAAGGGGCTGGGGAACGGGCTGAGGGTGTTGTGCTGCCCACGGCGTCCTGGATCTGACACCACACTCACCTACAGACAAAGAGGACATCGCTATATAAAGTAAGTTTCATGTGTTTCACTTAAAATTCAAACCATTTATGCCTCTGACAGTCTTTTAGTCTCCAATGTTCCCCTGTCACTGCCAGTTATAAGAACGAATGAGTGCAGAGTTGCTCAGCTATAAATTTAAATGATAGATCATTGAAATTCACAGTCAAGTTCAATTAAAAGGAAGCTATATTTAGACATTGGCAGTTACCATGGCAACACACAGTCCAACCCAATGAATGGTATAAATTAGAAGTGCCATAATCCTCAACAGGTATCTGATGCAAAATAGCCCCAAAAAAGCTCTCAAAGGTGTAATAACATTAAGTCAGGTGATGTTTTAAATTGGCTGAAGTGTTGTTGTTTTTTAAATATACTATAAATCCTGGCTTAGAACTGATTATGCAGCTTAACTGGAATGAAAATAAATTACAATGAGCTTTGAACCCTCATAGGGTTCAGGGCTTTCTCTATTGCTGCACCCTCCCTCTGGAACTCTCTCCCCCAGAAACTCACCACTTTCAAAACAGTTTTTCACATGCTAGCTATGTATGTTTTTGTTTTGTTTCTTAGTGTTATAATGGCATCTTTCTGCTCTATTATTATTATGATTATATTTTGTGTGGAATAGTTTTGGCCCAGCTGTCTCCCTCACCCTGCGAGCCCCAGTGTTGCCAGTCAGATCTGATGCGCGTGCCTTTCTCTGATTGGCCAGCTCTTTCAGAGAGTTCACACCATCAGAGAACATCCCAATCAGCAGCTGAAGAGGCACCACAATGTCCAGCTCTGACAGCACCTGCGTCCAAACAAGAGACACAAAACATTTAAAGGGTCTAATCACACTAGTTACAAAAAACATATTTTCCTACTTACTATATAGTTGTGATATTATTTCCGATGCTAAAAAATCTGCAGTGGTGGAAGACCCAGATCCTTCACTTAAGTAAAAGTACTAAACCCACACTGTGAAAATACTAAGCCTGATCAAAATAAAAGTATATCAGTTTTATAAACTGAATACACTGAAAGTATACTATACCAAATAAATGTACTAATTGTGAAGTAATATGAATAGCAATGCATCAAACTCTATAAGATCATCAAGTATATTAAATAAATCAACGTTTCATGAGCTCAGAAACACAGCCCTGTTTTCCACTTTGTATCAATACATTTTCCTGCTGATCCAAGAACATTTATTAACAGTTTATTCAGCTTAAGAAGAATTTCTCAACCCATAAAGGAACACTTCATCCTTCAGTTTGTCACCACATCTGTATAGTTTTCACTGGACAGGAAGGTTATGAAAAACTGTAAAGTTACTAAAGCAGAGGTATACAATACGGAGAAAGATGGACAGTCAAATTTTGCACCATTTCTTGAATGTGACCTATTTAATGTGGGGAAATCAAAGCATCTCTTGATGGTTGTGACAAAACACTTGAAATGAATCCATGTAAACAGGGCAACAAGCTGTGGGTGCATATGGAATGAAAAGCGAAATCCCTCCTATCGCTTTCAGTCTCATTCGGTGACCCAGATCCATATTCAGCAGGGCCCCTGCCTAGACTCTCGCACTCTATGATAACCTGTTCAATTCACACGCACTGTGGACAGAACCACAGGCTGTGAACTGGACATGAGGCAGTGTGTGTGAATGTGTTTATGCTACTTACATGCAGCCACAGCAGAGCCTGCTCTTGCACAGACGCTGGGTAGCCAGAGAATCTGCAGCTGATGAAGCCAAACATTTCTTCCATGGAGAAGGGCAGGGGACACAGCTCAATATCGAACATCTTACTGAAAGCAGAAGGCAGAGCAGAATATTATGTTCCGTGGGTACTGTGACACAATCAGAGATTTTCAGTTCAGTTCAGGTATTTTTAAAGTTGTTTCATGTTGCAATTGTATGGCCCAACACTGCCAATGTTTTAGTTCTCCATCAACGAGTGATTTCCTTTATGCAGACATTTTCCAGAATGATGCATAGGTGGAAGATACCACCTCGCTGCAAAAGCCAGTGTTGGGCTTTATAGACCATTGAGGTCAAAAGTAGCATTTTTGGAAAAGAGCCTTCTTTTGCTGATTCTGTGGAGTTGACACCAATCATTCATCTTTAGTGTTTGGACAACTAAAAAGACATATCTGCTATCAGAGTTTATTGTAGCGTCATGTCATGTTGTGTGCATTTGGCCAGTCATATCCAAAAGTAAGAAAACGACACAGATACAAGTAACGTTGTATCACCCTCACCCTCACCCTCACTTACTTGCAATAGCACATGTCTTCAGTACAAGAATAACAGCTAAAATATGCAAACACTGAGGTTGTGGTGGATGTACCTGAGCACTTCCCGGAACTCTTTGAGCTGGTGGTCGGGCACCTCGGTGCGGATGGCTTCCAGCCACTCAGGCATAAAGCACTCCCACAGTGGCTGACTGATGACATTGTAAGGTATCAGACACAGGATGCGGTTCAGGCCCTCCTTCAGTTGGGTCACTGTGTTACAGGACTTGTCCCAGTAACCTCCCACCTGGGGAAAAGTGTGAACGGACTGGCTTAGATCAGACAGAGCAAGAGAGCTCAAATGGTATCCTGTCTTCCACAATTTTAATAAGTCTCAGCCCTCAGTGACATGGTGATTTAATGAAATTCATGAAACATGCGCTATGACTGAGATATACAGAAGTTTGGATGTGTGCATTGGCTGGATTTTTGCAGTTATAATGTTCATGTTAGTTGTGCTTTCTGAATATAAGCTTTTCCCACCCACATCAGCACACTGTACATCCTCTATAATCGATCTTGGCCTTACCCTGGCAAATTCAACAGGTTTGGGCAGCAGACACATGACCATGACGTCGAATCGCACTTCGCACACAGTTTTTAGCCACTTGGTAACAAACTGAGGCTTTAGCTTCTCCACCAGGCTTCCGACCTCATCGTCCATCATGTAGGCGGTGGAGTGAAACCACTGGAAGATCATGCTGACCAACCGAGCCAGACTCTCTGTAGGTGTGTTTTCATTGGGTGTGCACAGGCTCACCTGCAGATATGAGCAAAGGTCAGAGAAGCAAACTAATCAGTCAGATAACCATATATTCAGCGGGGTAGTGATAAGAGGCCACGCACTGTACACATCCTTGTCTCCCTGTTGTTAATGGACAAAGCAAAAGCCTTTGATTACACACCAGGAACCAGATGCCAAACTGACTGAGGAGCCGCTGGTCGTGCTGATCGTCCTCCTTGTTGTCAAACTCGATGTTGTCCAGAGAGTGGTGGGAGGCAGACAGGCCCATCTGACGACGTCTGTTCATCTCAAACTCACGCTGTTCTGCGTGAATTTCTGCCTCCTTGAGAAGGCTGGATGGATATGGAGAGGATAACATAGGATTCACAAAATCGGAGAGAAGAGATAAAGGAGTCATATTGATGGAGAAAGAGCAGATAAGAAGCTAAAAACCCAAACGGAAAACATCCTGACATGGCATAGACATGTATTATCTCATTTCTTGCAGTATTGTTTTCCATATATTCATGTAAGAACATGTTTCATGGCAATATGCATGTGCTCTGTCACTGTGGCTGAGATGTGTCAGTGTCAACACTGTGGATGTACCTTATAACAGCTTCCACAGTGCACACGAGCTCCTCCGCTCCGCACTCCCGGGTGTTGATGGGTGGGGGCGAGGTCTGGTACAGATGGGTCTCCGCCGCAGCCCCCACCTCGCTGCTGTGATGGTTGACATGGCAACGCTTGCAGTAGCGGACAGGCCGGTTGCCATGGCGCCCACAGCAGCCAGCCGAGAAGCAGGTGACCACAGCCCTCCGAACATGAGAGCTGCAGTTCTGCAAAGCCAAGAAACAGGAGGAGGAGGAAGAGGAGGAGGAGATCAGTCAGTTCTATTCTGGGCAGGAGGCAATAAAATAAAAAAATATGCCACCATCAAAGAAAATCAGCCACTAATGCGTTATGACAAGCCTCTAAAAATAAACATGTTTCCAAAGTCCTCAAAAGCAACTAACTGCTCTGACTGGGAATATCGTCCTCTCCGATATGAGTTGGTTTAGGGCAGTGGTTCTCAAATGGGGGTACGTGTATCCCTGGGGGTACGTAAAGGCACTCCAGGGGGATACGTGAGTTTAAAAAAAATATATATTGAAAATGAGCATTCATTAAAAAATCCTTTAAAAATAGTTATTTCATAAATATTCAATATAAGTATAAATTCATAAACTGAATTGTATATATTCTATATTAAATCAGACACTGATGGCACAGCGCTGTGTGTTACATATTTTTTTCAACCAAAAATGCTTTGCAGGGGGTATTCGGCTAGGGGTACATTACTGAAAAAAGGTTGAGAACCACTGTTTTAGGGAATGTTGATCAGTCTATCTACAATCTACAGTGATAGAAAAAGTCGTGATGTATCCCAACAGTGTCTCAGGTTTCTAAAAATAAAAGGCATGGCCCTAGAGAGCCATCCTAATCTGATCAGCCTCTAATCTTGTGCCATTAGAGGGATGCGATGCACCCTATCAAATTAACATATCTGTCCTCTGATGATGAGTTCTCTCACTCACCCACCCTGCTTTCAACAACAAAAAACACAAACCTGATATATTACTGACGTTGTTGCTGTTTACAGTACGTTCTATCTTGGGTGTCATGGTGTATTTATAAGTAGCTATTCTCAGATGAAGATGACAGAGCTGGTGTAAATCCAGTTGGGAGTTTAAAGGGCTTTCTGAAATGAGTGTGACAAAGCCTGATCAGAAAGGGAGGCTGTGGATTATGAGCTGCTGGACAACCCAGGATGGAGGCCAGCTGTTTCCCCTGACAACGCGCGGCGCCTGCTCGGCCTGACGGGAATACCTGAGATCATCTCACACTCAGTTTTCCTTCTGTCTCCCTGGAAACCCGCAGGGAGCACTTGCCCTCAGCGGCGCGTTCAACAACAGCAAACAAACATCACGCCCCGGCAGCTTCATTTGAAATGACGTGGTCTTTACTGAGCTGCTCGGACTTCTCGAGGTTCATAAATAAATGACCTTGCTATGTATCACATATTAGTTTTTTTCTTACCTTCTTTTGACAAATGGCAGATATCTCTGCTGCAAAGACAAATTAACAATAACATTTTAGTTTGCACATAACAGAAGTAGCTTTTTAAAATGAATCACATGTTTCAATGGAAACCTCTTTAAGTATATCCTCAGACAAGTATCAGATTTATATCAGATTATAAACATAATCAAAGTAAAGGAACAAATATGGCTACCTATACCTGCCTCTGTCTCATATTAATATGTGAAAAAATGTATGTATATTGTAGATTATACTGAATATATTCCATGTATGTCTCATTTCCTGTATGTCTAATTGTCTGTGGGGAGCAAGACAGACTGAGAGACAATCAAACACCTTTTTGTTTGTGAACGCTCACCTTGGGGTAGGAGTACGTCAACAAGCCATTCAGCGTGATCTCTGAAAAGGTAAAAAAATGCATCAACAATGTTTGACTTATAGGCATTTATAGGTCCTCTGAGCCTATATATAATTCTTAAATTCCTAACAGAGCTGGGACACAAAATATCTTCGCTCAATATCAATATCAATATAACACTGCAGAGTCATGCAATTATAACATGCTAAACGCACACTGGAGAAAAGGCAAACAAGTAGCCGCGTGGTTTCGTGATGATGATCTCATTATCAGCGCAAGTGAATTACGTAACCATGGCGATGCATTTCCCCTTGGGATAAAGTGAGGATGGAGGCAGTAGGTGATGTATGGCGTCGCATTTAAAGAGGGGGAGGAACTGGGGGGATGGAGAAAAGAGGTGAAACAGATGCATACCCTGCTATCCTCTGGCTGCACTCCTCGCAAATATAAAGAGGAGGAGGCTTGTCTCCCAGGGCAACAGAAAGAGTAGGATCTATACACATCTGAAAAGTAAGACAGGTAGTGTTAGAATATGGATGTGATCTTTAAAAATGTTACATACTGGTATTTTTATGTTTTATTTTTATACAAACAAGAGGGAAAGAAAACCATTTCTGCCCATTTAAGGACTGTACAAAAATCCTCAGGTTGTGGAGGGAGACGGAACATTATGCTTTACTCTTCAAAAAGTAATAAAACACCATGGAATTGAGTTTTGACAAATCATTTTGCCAATATTAACCAGACTTATGACAAAGATGGTATAATCGAATCTAAACCTTTTTCATGGAATGGTCATTTTCACATTGAAGTGGAATAAAACATATCATAGATTACCTGTACATTCCAATACTCATACTACCATACTATTTAATATACCAGAAGAAAAAATTATATCCCAATACATAGTATGTAAAATACAGTATGTCCTACTGCACATTTTTCAGAATGCAAACCAGCTTGCTTTTTGTGGCTTGTCTGACCCACTATCCTCTTCAAAGCGGATATACGCAAGAGGGTAAAAGTTCAAGGTGCAATGTTATGACCAGGTAGAATATCCCAATTTAATACATACTGCATGAAACAGTACGTACTTTGAAAGGCCATCTTTAGTATGTACTAAAAGTGAAAAGAAATAGTATGTGATTTTGAGCACAGTGAGCATTTACTACCAGTATTTTCCATTTGTCCCTCTCATATCGTACTCTCCAACAGTAGTTTATCATGATATTGCCCAAGAAGTCACGTGACATCTATACCTGTCTCCCCACGCCTTTGCGTGGATGGCTGCTTGCATATGCTGCACTCTGTTCTCTTGCAACCTGTGCCTGGCCCTGTGCTAAACCTCAATGCTTTATGGCCTCAATGTTCAGATGGTGCACTGTAATTTACTGTGCTCACTTGATACCACCCTATCCTCAAGGGCTGCACAGGGTCACCGCTTCCAATTAAGCTCCCTTCCCTCCATACCCCCTCCCTGCTCTTGGTAATTGAAATCCGGTCCCTGTCAATGCCCATGCTCCTACTCTATTTGTCAGTTTTGAGCACAGTTGAATAAAAGCAGGTGGAGCTGATAAAGCAGAGCAGCAACAGCAGAGACTGTTATAAAGTAACATTGAAGCTGATATCATTACCCCAATCCCACAGCTGCCCTGGCATGCACTGATATATTTACCAAGGGGGCTCAAAAAAGCAAACACGCCGTCATGCATGGTTGAACTCGGCAAAGCAATGTGGCACATGCTCCATGCGTTCCCAAAGATGTTCTCAAGGGAAGCAGCTTTTGAATACAGAGTGTGATGCTAATCTATCTTCTTCCAGATATAAGGAATTACGGGATTGTGGGATCCAACAATCATTAATGTACCTGTGATTTAAGAGTTAATGTTTAAGGCATAGTTAACATGTTTTTTAAGACTGAAGTCACCTTGACAGCAGGTTTATTGATAGCATTGTGGCATTCAATATGTTGACAGTGGATGGGGTTCCAGGCTGATGAAATTGAAGAGAGAGAGAAGAGGTGCAGTCGGGAAGGAGACAAGAAGAACAATTGGGGATACGTTAGACCTTTAGTCAGTTCAAGGACAGATTAAGCAGCAGATGTGACATTAAGAGAATCGTACCTGTATACTGAAGCCCTCTATATTCAATAATGGCTCCTGGTGGCTTCAGGTTGGGCCAGTAATGAAACAGCATCTGCACAGCTGGAGGCTTTACTTGGGATGGGCCATAGGATATGACATACAGAAGGTCCTGCACACAGTATAAACAGTATCAACAGAAATTACAAAGTGCAATGATATTTAAAGGTACTTGCATGCTAACGAATAGCAACTAATTCAAGATTTTCATTCCAACATGCTTTATACCCATTTTGTAAAGACTAAATGTTGCTCAATGTCCATTGTTCTAGATTTAGAAAACATTGACGGGACTATGTATTTTATATTTTTTATAAAGGAATATGCATTTCAGGACATACGTTTAGGATATTTGAGTTTTTGCCAAGAGTTAGCTACTAAATGAAAAAATGGATACCGCTAGCACCCACGAGTAGACCATTAGCTTAGCTTGGAGCAGCTAGCTTGAAATGTAGTTTTTTTTATTGATTAAAGAAACATTGTATTACATGTTAATTAGTGAGCTTTAGCTGGTAGGATACTTTTAAAATCTTTGAACAGAGCCAGACTAGCTTAGCTGTTTCTCCCTCCTTGTCAGGGGTTTTGCCTTATGCTAATCGAAGCTAACCGTCCTCTGGCTCTATCTAGCCAAGTGGCACTGAACTTCTCTCTCAACACACTGTAAATGTTTGACTTACATAAAGCTATTTAAAACATCAGCCATTGTGCTTTACACAAAATACCATATGTAGCCTACCTTCCACACTTCCTGTTTGTGCTTCATTAGACACTCCAACAATTGACAGTGATACACTAGAAAGAAGAAGATGCCAGCTTAAAAAGAGAGCCATACACAACATTACCGTGTTAATTATAGGTGCATGTATGCTGTGAAAGCAGCCACTGTGGTGGTTTACCTGGATTTGTGGTGTACTGCATTGCAATCATTAGCATAGAGGAGGCAGACAGATTGACATAGGCCGGGACTCCCCCCTCCCTCCGAGTGGAGCCCACTACAGCAAGAGAAAGATTACTTCACTTTTTCCTTTATTCATTAAATAAATACCATTAATACATTTCATGAATCCTCAATTATGCCAACATAAAGGTACAGTTGTATTATGATGAAAAGTGAATTAGTTGTCAAAATTATCTTATGATAGGTGATACTCACATATTGCCATGGGGAGGAAAGAAGTGCTCAAGTACTCAATGATGTCTTTGTGGAGGAAAGGGGGAAATGTGGCTAAAGTGGAGATCATAGTATAGGGCAAAGTGCTGAGAATATCGTCACTGAGAAAGGGCAGGAGGCATGTTGTTGTGTAAAATATGGACTGTCCCAGATCTGATGAGAAAGGGAAAAGGAAAAAAAAAAGACAAAGAGAGATACACAGACACTCATTCAATTAACAGTACATACATTACTCACATACTGTATGCAGTCACATATGTAAAATGCACATGACATTTCAGTCATTCAATATTGTATAAATTATAACAGTAATAACAGTAAAAAAAAAAAAAAAAAAAAAGAGAGAACATTTAGAATATGAACTTTAGCTGAGGGCAGTGAGCTTTCTTTAAAAGCCACTGAGGTACAATTTGCCTTCAGGAAAAGTAGAACATTCTAGTCAAGAAGATGGGTTTTCATGCTTTTGAGCTTTTTTTAACAGTGGTAAAATATTCATGAAAAACAAGAGCACTGACTGTGATGCAGCCTTTAGCCCATGAAAAAACAGTGCAGAAATAAGTCATTCTCAGATGTATTCTAAACGTATTGAAAAAAATAAAACATTACATTTGCCATAGTGTGTTTTCTATTTAACTTATATATTTGCACATGACACCATAAGTAAAACATTTCTCCCACTTTACATAACAAACATGCAGTCAATTATGATACACAGAAGAGTAGGCCTATGTCTGGTGTATCCAATGGCTTATAAACGATTAAGTTGACAGGATCCAGCGTGCTCCCAATCACCCCATGCATCCCTCAAGATCCTCAGCAGGACTTCTCTCCTCCAGTTACCAAAAAGGCCAAAAAAGCAGCAGTGGCTTCATGCAGGCCAGACGGTTCGGGGATGATGATGACAAACAGTGGTGCACTGGGCCTTGACTCACCATGCTGACCGTGCTGCAGCAGGGGCACCAGGTCAAGCAGGGTCACGAGGGTCACATAGAGGCCCTGATAGTCCAGAGAGGGGTACTCTGAGAGCTGAGCGTCCCGACTCTGCTGCCCCTGCCCCCCGCGGTCTGACGGGGCATCGCGCAGAACGCTGTAAAGGAGGGAGCGAGTAACTGAAGGGTTGATGGAACTGACTTGTGGTCTTAGAGATGGGGTGAGTGGGAATGGCACAGGAAAAAGACACATGGTCATGGGCACGGCCAAATTGGAAGCTTCCTGGTTCTCCTTCCTGCCTGTGCGGGACAGAATGCTGCTCCGGGGCGGGAGGGGAGGGGAGGGAGGGTAGGGGAGGGGAACAAGGGAAAAAAAGAGACAACAAAGACACAAAAAAACAGCACATTACATTGAAATGGCACTACAGAGACAGCGTAAATAGAAAAAAACAAACCCAGATAAACCCCACATAGGATGCAGTGTCTCACTATTTGACTGTATCACTGAAGGCACGGGCAATTTTTCCCTGCTTTGTCGGTTCAGAGTGACTTTGATTCAATTCATCTCATTTTGTCTATCTTTGCACTTGGAAAACAAAAAAAACATGAGCACAAACTGCAATGATCACTGCATCTCATGCGTATCTGGTGACAAGGAGCAAAAATATAAAAAATGGCATGTTTTCAGTGGCAACCCCATACTTCTCCAAAAAGGCACAGTGCAAACGACTGTCCCTAGATGGCTGCCATCTTCCAATCAGCAAGGTTAGAGGCTACCATGCAAAAAGGCCAATGAGCCGTGGAAGATTAAAAAAGAAAAAAAGAAAAATTTCCTTGTCTTTAGTGGGGCTGTCAAGGATGGGAGTGACACCAAATTGGTTCGGGAAAATACAGAGGTGACACTTTTGAAACATGCTTCAGCCAGTAATAAACATGTGTGTGAGGTTAGATCAAGTGCTCACAGGTCACAGCACATGTTTATTGCACCAGAGAAATAATGTCTGTGTGCATACGTTATGATACTGTATCAGTATCATCAGGAGAAATAATGAGATCCAACAGGCATATGGATTCAGGTTTCTAAAATAAATGTAACAACTAATCTACGGTAGAGGAGAAACTATAATGACAAAGGAATAGGTTGTATCAGGGGGAGATGACTGGTAGCATTATGTTTGTGAGCTAATGCAGGATGGACAATTGTGTTTGCTGTCCCCTGGGGAAGGTGGTGGACATATTCAATTTTAAAAAGGGAAAAAACAAAAGGAAAAACTAGTTGGGTTGAGTGTGGAGCGTCTAGGGTGAGGATGGGGGAAGGGGGGGCCAGAGAGCATTGCTCTTTTTACTGCACATTATTAAAGAGCTAAGCTGTTCTATCAGGCAAATGATTGGGATTTATCAAGAAAGCCCAGATTATAAATGCTGATGTATTGTTTATTTATTTATTTTATTTTGAAAGGTCACTCAAAGAGTTACAGCATTCTCGGCAAGTGAGAAAGGGGATTTGAAAATTGATTAACATAACATTAGAGACATAATGTTGAGCATGTTGCTTAACAGTTTATACTGTCAACAGCAGAATGTAACATTTTCTGAATTATCCCCTCAAAGTTATACTCTGTAAGATTTTAGTCAGCGTAGATTCATTCATAAAGCTGCGTATTGTACAGCGTAAACTCAAACAGGACTAATTCAAACAACAGACTGTATCTCAGAGTATGACTTTTTCACTGCCAATTTCTCATAGAAAACATCATTATTTTGAACAATGAACATAGATATAAACAGACACGCTCACACGCATTCACTGAACATTTACACACAAAGAGACACACGCGTGTGCATACATACACACGTACGTACAAACAACACGAAAAATTACAAACATGTACGACACATAAAACACATGTAGAAATGTACTGATACAGACACATGACATACATTGACTGTCAAACCCTGCACTGCCAATACAACATCATTGACTATGTAGCAGTAATCCAAAGCACAATCAGTCTTCATAAAGTAACAGAATTAGAGAATATCATGTCTAAACAATACTAGATATGATTTCTGCTCCCTACAGTCATTCTTACAGTTTGGCATGAAGTCAGCATGGCTCATTGATGCAGAGAGCTCAATCTGACTTGCAGAAATATGAAAAAGCTACGCCTCTTCTTACAAGAGGCATATGTAATTTTCAGTAAACAGAAAATGTTAACCTTTCTTTGTTTTCTGACCTGATCTGACCTGAACCTAAAATTGGTGTATGAATCAGCAACCACCTCCTTTTGGCCATTTCAGTTTTTCTTTCCAAGAACATGACACATGCCTGCTCCACTTTTCAAGGCTCACTATTCCCATTTTCTCCCTTTCCTTCTTTTGAATTTTCCTTTTCTCTCTTTTTTCACCCCAGGTTTCAGAAGGCACAGGTGTGTGAATAATCCTGCAGTCCCCGCTGAGGAAACCAGACCCCTCTTATGGTGGGGAGAATTACTTGTTCTGCATATCGGAGGCTAAGAGGCTCTGCTTCGGGAAAATATCATGCAACTGTTAACAGTGGCATCATCGCGAGCCATTCCTTTCGCATTAGAATGTCGCTGCATCTCAGAGACAAAATCGTCACTTGAAACAAAACAGATTCCCACAATAGCAGCCTCCGTCAATATCTATCTGTGCGAAAGACATATGAAAAGCCAGGTTTAAAACAGCACAGTGACTGCTGGTGCTGGACAGTCCTTCAGCAAAGGCTAAGCACAAAGTATCCACTCTGTGAGCATCACTCAACAGAGGAATAATCCTTATGGGGCTGAGCATAAAGTGTAGAATTGAGGCCGGCTGCCAATCTCAAATAGATTGCACCCTAAGCTGAAAATAATGTTACAAGTGGGACATACAACTTCAGCCTTTAGCAATCCTATCCTTTTTGTAAATTAGCCATTACATTTGGACAGCGGTAATATTTTCTGTGAGGCCAGCAGTCAGTAAGATTAAAACAAACTTTAGACATACCAAAATATGCTATCACTGTAGATTACTTATTTGGAAAGAAGCTCCCGCTGGAAAAACAGGGACATGACACATTGTGAAATGAGACGTGTCCAAAATGGCTGCCTACTTGACCCTTTTGTTGGAGGAGGAAATAACATGCTGTTCCTTCCTCCGGCTTTCACAGCACCCAGGGGAACAGGCTGACCCTGCAACTGCAGAGCCGGAGGAGCTGCCCTCCAACGGCCCCCTTCTGGGAAGGACACAACAGGCCGCCCCAAGGAAGCGTTCGTTTAGCAGGCGACCACTGAATCAATAAATCTGCAGCTGCTTCAAAACAACACGGCGATATCTGCTCCATCTTCTTCTATCTTTCAAAGCAGTGCAGGCCTGGCAGTCCGAGTTGGCCACTTCCCTCACTTCTTCTTGACATACTAAATTCATATTAGCCATTTAATGATATCACTGTCATCCCTTTCAGAAAATGTGTCAACCTGCTGTAAGTCTGATCCAGAAGAAAGCTAAATATCACACATTCTAAAGTCTGTTACTTCACCTGTTGGCACCAAAGCAGGGTACTTACCTGAGCAGAGTTTGGGAAAAGTATTTCAGTGTGTTTGCAATGTCTGTTCCGGAGGGCACAGGGTAAATATTGTGTTGCACACGGTTGTGATACTCTTGCAAGTATCGTATCTTAGAGGCAACTAGACAAAATAAAGAGCAGAGTAACAAGCAAATCAACATGAGATTATCATTTGATTCTGAGTACACAGATGAGGCAAATGGCAGAACGGGAATAAAGCTGTGTTTCTGTTGTTGTTTCCTGGTTCAGATTCAACACAGATGCTCAAATTATCAAGTTAAACAAAGAGTCTGTGTTCTCATGGCTCTCTGGCCTTCAGCAGGTGACCTTTTTGGTACAGCGGCGAGGTCACGGGAAACCCTTGAGGACTCAGCAACCTATTGCTTACAGAAACGCGCTCATGTACAAAAGGTTGCCGGTTCAAGTCCCAAGACAAGCTGGGGATATGCAGTCAACATGAGACACGACAGAGGGCTTACTCATCTCTTAGCAGATGATACTGAGAGACATTTCAGCACTGACCCCTTCGGTTTAACATCATCCTCGCGCTACTGTTAAAGATATGAGTGTGTTATTGTTGCCTGGTTAAATAAGAGTCCAATGAAGTTGGAATGGGTGATCGCTGACTCATTTTCTGTGACTTTGGGCAGTGGTGTTTAGCTTCCTTCATGAACCTGTAACTGACAAACCCCAAAATAAAAATAACAGCTGCAGGCATGAGCATGTGAGGTCAACTTATTTGTTGCAAAACATACAGCCGTACATCTGTTTCTCTCTTCATAAATCTAAACATTGTGAGGGACATTTTCATGCCTAAACACATTTTTTTGTATGTGTGGAGATAACCGCAGCTAATTAGTTGTTCTCTGTTGTTTTTTTCTGCTGCTAGCCTGATTAGTTCTACCATATATTTACCACTAAACAACATCAGCCACACACAACTTTAAGCCAATTGAAGTGAAAGCCCTAAACACCAAGTTTGAACCCATTTTGTATGCCTGTTACATACTTAAATCGAGCAAAATCAGATTACAACTGTGCAGAGATCAGTCCGTAACACGGTATAGAGTCCGGAGGGAGATACCGCTTTCCACCTGTTCAAACGCAATCGGAGGAATGAGGAGAACATGAAGAACCGCCTCCAGGACGGTGTGATCAAACCACACTATCGATCGATCTTATACCACCATATTGTCCAGTAAAGACTCTGTCTGGTCGACCTTGAGACCAGCAGCACACCTCGCTTTTTTTTTGTTGCAGGCGCCTCATCCAGCCACACGTCAATCACAGAAAAGATAATGTGACGATGTAGCCATTAAATTGCTTTTTATCTTAACATGCCGAGAAACACACCGCGGCGCCTCCAGCCAGACTCTGCAGCGAGAGGACGTGTTGCAAACCTGCCATGGCAACCGCGGTTTCATCACCAAGGACAGCTCCCCTCGTTCGCTTTCTTGGTTCCAACAAAAATCACATTTCCAGCTCAAACCCCCATGACAAGCCAGGAAAAACACACACACACACACACACACACACACACAGACACACACACACACACGCACAGCCGTACTTACACTGCTCTGCCTTCGTAGACATTTCGCAGACACTTGGGGAAACATAAAACCCAGAATGTCAATTCTTTTGGTGTTTTTTTTTTTTTTCTTCCTCTCCGGCGTTGTGTTTCCCTCAGTCGTGAAAAAGTGAATATACCCCCCGTCCTTACAGCCCAGGCTCGGCTTGATTGTACCACTCTGCGCGATTGATTTATGAACTGTGGCTTTTTAGCGGTGGCGCGGTCGCTTTTAGCTGAATTAAAACGAAGACCCAATTTTGTGAGTCTGATTTTAATTTTAAGAATTGTATTCTTTCGTGACAGCGAGCAATGCTGACATACATCCGCGACACCATACCTTTCTAAATGGACTGATCCACCTTTGACAAATTGTCATTCATGATTTCCAACAACCGTATCAGTCCTATTTGAACTGATTAGCCCATAGGAGAGAAATACCAAGGAAATCAGTGAATTTGCCTAGATATGCAAGTGCAGTTTTGTATATATAATGCATAAAAAAAATAAAAGTGCAACAGATGGTTGTTACATTGTCATGACCACGAGCATAACGTGTCCTGGAGGAATATTTATATCTTCACATAGTTTTGTTTTCATGTTTTATAATATTCTATGTTTTCCCTTGTGATTGGAAATTCTTCCTAATTTAAGCAGTGAATATCGGTCTGTCATTAGGCTAAATATATCCCCATTATTAAGTGTGTGTGTTTTTTTTTGCCACAAATTTACTTATATACCATTATTTGAGCCTGTGATAAAGTTCTTTAACATTTTCACAGAGCAAAATACAAGTGAAAGATAAACAGACTTCAGGGTCTGAACCATCCCATTAGGGTTTGTGTCAAAAACCGTTGCAGTATTTGCATCTCATCGCCAGTTATTTGGGAGGAACACCCTGGAATGCCCCCTGTGCTTCTTACTACTGTTTATGCTCTAACATTAAGGCAAATGTTACGCATTTTACAGACATTACATAAATCTGATCAGTCTTTTTTTAAACATACGTGTTAGATATAAAACATACCACAGCAGATATCATATCAATCATCATGTCTTTATACAGGAAAACAGTTTCATCGTCAAGTTTTACCTTCATAACATTTTGCACATTGGAAACTACAATAACACAGTGCATGGGTGTCTTCCTGAGTGTCAAGTTTTTAAGAAGTCAGGGTTGTGGAGGTGATCTCTGCCGGTACTCTGGGATGTGATGCAGGATCCATCCAGCTGGGGCCAAGAGGGTCACAGCAAACACACACATGGCAAAGAAAGATTGCTGTAAGAAAGTCCATGAGAACATTTACATAAATGTATGAGGTTTTTAGTACATACAAAGTATACAGTGTAGTATAGCTCCCAAACCGCAGCTACATGTTGAAAAGAGGATATTGAACACCTGTGTCCACAACAGAAGGTCCCAATCTCAGTGACTCACCGGTTGATACAACAGCAGCCCCCATTTATATCGTCCTGCCATGATATTCCCTTTGTCCCTCTGCACTCTGGTATTCCTAACCTTAGCCAGGCTTTGTAAAAGCCCCTGTGTATGTCCCAGAGGACAGATCAACAGATTTATAGTGGCATAAACACCAGCCGCTATGTTGCAGTTCCATCATAGGATCTCTTTACGGAGGCCAGAGCTTCAAACTGACTCATGGATAACAAATGAATAAAACTTCTCTCCTACTCAACGGACTGGGGAATACAGTTCGCTTGAATTCCTCGCATTAGGGGAAATACAGTATTACAGATACCGACTTCCCAAGTGGTGCACTTTTTATGTGCCAACATGGTCCTTACAATTTGATTAATTACAGTTAATTAAGCACCCTGTTAGTACAGGTATACACATTCCTGCTGTTGCAGCACATACAGTTTGAGTCAAACAACTTGGGATGTCTGTCCATTCAATTTTTACCAGACAACTACTAATAAAGATATTCTTACCACTGGGCCAATCTTTTCCTTTGGCGGCTTGCTGTAGATGGTCGACCTGTGATTTTGTTGAATGGCTTTCATCAACCTAGACCAGGTCAGCGCGGGTCTAAAAAGGGAGAACATCTTTCTGCTCACAGAGACTCTCGAAAATGGTATGTTTGCTTGGAAATGTCTCCTCATATCCGGTGAGATGCTCACAGATAGTCACTACTTTCATCTAATTCCCTGGGAGGAGTTAGTTCCAAAGACACTCATGTAAACATACAGACCAACTTCTCATCAAGATAACAAATTTAGCCTTCTCTGTGAGACTGTAAAAGTAACTGAATAAAATCAACTCTGTATAGTATAATATTACATTATAATTAATTATTAAAACTACTTTGATACTTAGTCGTATCTAAATTAGTCAACAGCAATAACATTTCTTCAAAAATGCATTTTTAACAACTAATGTGGACCAAGTTCCAAGAGATACTTAAGACGTTTTGACAATTAATCAACATATTGGAATCCATGCAATGAAACATTGCAAAAAGTGGGCAAAATCTGCCAAGACTTTAAGTTATTATCAGAAGATCTTGCATATTTGTATTTTTAAAAATCTTTTTTTTTTTTTTTCACTGTTAGTCAACTCTTGTACATAAAGGAATTGACCTAAATAAAATAGAAATGTCAATATGTAACATGCAAGGTTTCAACTGATTTACTAAACATGGTTACAGACTTGTTAGGAAGTAACAGAGATGTTGTTTTATGGGGAAATTATGCCATGCATTCCTAAAAACAAAATCTTCAGAATAACGCCAAACTCGATCCATGACGGAAAAACAACAAAACAACCTTTATCATCCTACTACCTACAATAATACAACAACATATACACATTGTGCCACTCAATTCTCTTAATTAATGCCACATAGTTCCCTTACTTTGCCAGGTTCGAATAAACCTACACTTTTTCTTACAGGAGGCACATTCATTTATTTTTTCTTCCTTGTTACGTAATTCCATTCTTGTGTTATTATGGGACATCTCACGGGGCTTTTGATTGTATAAAAATCAGGGATTCTGTTTATATCAAAACTGAAAAAAATACCCTGGAGTCCATAAATCGGGATAAAAAAAGATTTGCTATTAATATGTACCAAATACATAATTTTGGACTACATTACATGTATGTTGTCGCCATCAACAGGACGCCAAAAGAACTTCAATCAGAGGCCATTCAAATAGATATCATACCAATCCAAACAGTGCAATGGGGTTCGCTCAGCCAGCTGCATAAAGTAAAGTAGGTGCATGGATTAGATCGTTTAAAGCTTTGATATACTGTAGATTAGAATGGCCTACATTCGTGTTATAGCCGAACGTTACATCCTAGTAACTCCACGCAGCAGACCTCTATGAATAAGATACAAGTTATGAAAAATGCTTAACTCAGTAAAT
The DNA here is from genome assembly GCA_038501785.1 of Myoxocephalus aenaeus. Taxonomy (NCBI): domain Eukaryota; kingdom Metazoa; phylum Chordata; class Actinopteri; order Perciformes; family Cottidae; genus Myoxocephalus; species Myoxocephalus aenaeus. The sequence continues at coordinate 5,541,321 of JBAMJR010000097.1, forward strand.
ATTGCAACTAGTTATTTAGCCCGCTCTATTAAATTACTGACATTCTCATATATGATGTTGATGGCATGAAGCCCTCATAATCCATACTGCAACAAACAAACCACTAGAGGGCGATAGCAACTGTATAATTGTACACATTGCTCGGAGTACTGGTGGGCCTCTTGTCCAGTCGGCGTACAGCATTGAGAACCTGTCAAGCTATAAAAATACAAGAAGGAAGGTTATTTCACTTCCAAACCAAAAGAGCGGCAAAGGTGCAGACACGCTAACTATATCCAATGTGAACAGAATTTTAGCGATTTCCCATTCGCTCTTTGTTGAAATTACTTTTCAATAAATAATACATGAACATGTAATTGAAACGGCTTTTATCAGACATATATTTGATCGTACAAATTAAATAAATTAATATTCCATTGTTTTATTTTGAAGGTCCTGACCGGAAGCTCTGTATATTGCTCTGTCTAGCTTGAAACGGTTATCGTTGGGATAGGCCATAACAACCACCCAACAAGGCGTCGTGCTACTATGGGGAAATACCGAACCGAACCGACAATAAAAACGGTGTTGGTTTAGTTTACAGTCAAGATAAATGCTGGAAAATCGCCGGAAAGTCGACGCAAGTGGAAATGATCGCATATTAGGGATCAAATGTGGACGTTGACGTCGAGCCGTGCGTAATGAGCAGAGTTGGGAAAAAAAGAAGGTGTTGAGCTGCATTTTTTTCTCTCTCTCTCTCTCTCGCTCTCTCTCTCTCTGCCTGCCTGCCAGGGACAACTTGGGTCGGAGTACTGTCTAAACTACGAGGTGCTACGGATTGATATAATGTCCACGAAGCTCTCCACTTTCTGGTAAATATGTTTGAGCGCTTGCTTTTCAACAGTTGCATCGCATCCTGCTCCAAGTGCACGTCTGTTTCCGAGGGGTAACGTTGAAGTCGAAGCGACACAGCGGAGATAGCTTACCCTAGCCTCCGAGGATATGCTACTAATTACAGGGCTGTGGTGAATGTGACTCCCCTCGCCAGGCTGTCGCTGAATGTTTGGACATTACTGACCATTTGCATCAGCTGAGATAAACCACTCTCCTGGTTTTTGCTCTTACAAGCACTTTTGACCCGAGCTTCCGCTGAGCAGCGATAGCCACCAATAGCTCAAAGAGCAACAATAGCTCCGCGTAAACGTAAGGCTAACAAAGCCATTGCAAATGATTGATTTCGTTATACACTGGTTACAGAGGAGGGGAGGGAGGGGGGGCTCGTCTTCTGTTTTGTGGAGTTCATATCGGTAGAAAAGTTCCGGATGGATTTGCATTTTAACTTTGCGGATCAACCTCCGCAAAGTTAAAATGCAAATCCATCCTACATGTTGCTGTTCATTGCCTCTGTGTCAGATAACGGTATTTGTGATAGTTTGCATACTGTGGCAACATATGCCATTGTATATTGTAACCCATAGGCTACTTGCTAAGGGTTCATTGGTGTGCCAAAGTCATATCGTACTTTCCTGCAGCGTATATATTTAGAGATCTCTAATAGATATCCTTTCTTATTTGCCCAACCCACACAAAGCATGATATTTGTATTGCTTTCTCTAACAATGCATTTGATATGTGTTGGTACCACCATGTATTTAAGTGGTGAGGAGCCATATGCACATGTGATAATCCTGTGGTAATCTCACTGAAATGCTGGTTGGAGACAGCATTGTTCACACCCTGTCTTCCTCTGAAAGACAACCTGCGTCTTTCTGTGTTTTTTTTCATTTGGAAAAAAAGTGCATTCTCTACTCTCCTCAGCATTTAGGTTTGTCATTTCACCAGGTTAAGTATTTGTGTCAGTGGTCCCAGCCAATAATGACATGCAATTATTGGAGTTACATGCTCAGAAGTCCATGACTGGCATGAACGGCTGTGAGCTTGCAAGTACTTGCCACAGTTAGAATGAGCCGGACTTTGGCCGGAATGCTTTTTACCCAGTCCTGTGTGTTGAGAACTCAATGAGGAGCGTTGACAACTCACTTAAAATAAGCACTTATTGTTTCCTGGGCTGCCATTCATCTGCTGGAGGTTGACTGCTAGATTGTGTTTGCATAGTCTTTACACACTTAACATTTCGTTATTGTAATGATGGCCCTGTTCAGTTATTTTGCCAGCTGACCTAGATCATGATATCCATCCGTTCACTCTTTATTATTGCAGGTATCCTCATGTTTTCACCCAAAGATCTAAACAAAATAACTTATTGATGCTGATGGACTATCTTGTATGTTAACTACATTTGTGTGTGTGATGGCCTAAAGAGCAAAAACAGTTATTGTCCTCTCACGACATAGTCTGCGAAATGCTAAATATGCAGCACCACGGTCCATATTGATGGTTGACGGGCTAATCTAGAGGCTGCCCACCATGAGTCATCATTGTGAGGACTTTTGTTTATCTGTTTTTGTCATGTCAGTGTGCCGCTGTTTCTAGCCTGTTCTGATTCCTGTAGTTTCCTGTAGCTCTCCTGGCAGAGTCTGTAATCAGTCGAATGGCCTGATTAACCGCTATACTGATTGACCTGATTGGCAGAAACACTGCAGAGGTAAGCAGTCTTCTCTGCCACTAAATCTTCTCACAGCTATCATTTCAGACAAAATATGACATGATTGTTATTTGAAAAGAGCAATTTACTTGGTTTTCTCCACCTGTGGACCATATTCCATTTGCTGATCTTGCTGTGAGATGCATGCAGACACATCAATACCATAGAGGTCACTCTGTTAGGAATTCTGGTTTCAGCTCAACTGCTGCATTGCTTATTATGTTCCTTTTTGAGCACCTCTGATTGTATCAAATATCCAAAGAGTCAAACGGTCTATAATTATTGTCTGAAGCTGTGTTTGTTTAACAAAGCACAATCTCCAAGTCTCCAAACAGGTCATTTAACAGCTTCTGTGTCAGCAAAACGTTTTTGTTTGTTGTTGTTATAGGGCTAGGGTTATATATATTTAAAGACCCAAATTACAAGGGATTAGTAGTTGACATACTTGGATTGTATTTTTGTATCAGTTGGACGAGGCCTGCATCTTTTTTTTCTTTCTGTTGTATGCGAGTCAAGAAAGTAAATAATCTACGCTTCTTCTGGGATCAGTGTGAGATAATAACATGCCAGCAATAGACTGATACAAATTTAATGTTGAAGAAATGATATTGAAGAGCTGTGTTTTTGAAAGCTTTGACACATTTAGAGCACTTTGCAGCTACTGTGTCATTCTAGATGGGGAAGTGTTTGGGGAGATGCATTTCAGTGTTTCTACAGTTGCTGCCCTTGCATTCAGGCTGTGATACCGGCACAGTGATCGCTCGTCTTCAGAAGATATGGGGCTGTGTCATTGAGCCTAACAAAGATTACTGTCAAAAGTTGGTGATTGTATTATTTAATTCACAGGAATCACAGTGGGACCAATCAAGAGCACAGCACCCAGGTGTCTTTGTGCCAGTTGAACATAGCAGTTAAGTCTTTAGATTAAAACTGTTATAAAATTACCAAAAAAAAGGCATGAACGTTTCTCAATCATCTGCTACACTGCCCAAGTAATTTTTCACATCACATTCAATTGTTGGAGTCTTGTCATGCTGTCCTAGCTTCATTGCAGCTGTCGCTTTGATTCAAAAATGTTGCCTGTGTGTTTCATTAGCAGAGCTTTGGTTAAGTGGATGAGTTGTAAAAACCTGCTTTGAAATAATAATAAGAACAGGCCCCTGAAATTTGGCGCTGCAGACAGGAAAGGAGATCCAGATACCTACCGCTTCCCTTTTCTCTAGCCGTGATGAGGACATCGACATAAATGATTGATAAGGTGTCTTGACTGTCATTTGAATAATACATCGGTCCTGTTCTCGTGCCAAGCAGTTTTGTATGGTAATGTTCTGTGGGAGGCTGGGGTTCTGTCTTTTAACCCTCTGCAAGTGGCTGATTTTTAAATAAAATAAAATGATCCGAGCGACTGAGGCAAGGTGAGCAGCAGTTTGAAAGGCTGCATATGTCTCTGTGTGTAGGAAGAGATAGGTGGGGGCAGGGAGTGTCTCCTGTCACCTCTCATTAGGGGCGTATAGTCCAGCTTGGCCGGAGTCTGCTCCCCCCCCCCAGCCTCCGTCTGTGGCCCTTCCCTCCTCTGCTCCCATTCTGAACACAACAGAGCAGCACACTGTTTCAGCCAAAACTGCTGGAAAGTGTCTTAACGTTGAGAGATTATGGCAGAGATTGCTGTCTCTTAATTTTTGCTTTGAGAAATTCTGCACTGCAGCTCAAATTAAAGTTGGTTCACTCATTTGAATGAGTCAACGCCGTGAGTTGGCCTAGCTGGGAGTCGGCGTGTTGTTCAATTGATGTGTTGGTGCTTTGTTTTATTCTGCCTCTGCTGTGCTCCTTAGAGGACCCCCGCCCCCTTTAGTAAACAAGACAGTATATATCTCAAGGGCTGCCTCCTCTCTCCTCCATATTCATATTCAAATTCAATTTCTAATTTTGTCCAAATGAATTCCCTGTGAAGATTGAGCTTATTTAAAGCAGTCTAATGAAATAAAGATCAACCACATTTTTATTGGAGTGCTCCAGTGTGACTGCTCGGTGACTATTTGTGTGTGTGTGGAGTAACAGGCTGTGGTTTTCCATTGAACCCTTGGGAGGCTGTAGAGTGCTGCTCTAAAGGGGCAGACAATGATTTATTGGTATAGTGGGCAGGAAAAACTAGCAGGCTGAAACAAAACAGATCTCCCATCACACTATAGTTCTCCATCTCACATTTAACTATAGAAGAAATATATATACATATTACTTTTATATTGAGTTATTTAAATGCAAGAGCAATGAGAATTGCATATCCAAGTCACTTAATAATGCTTTTTAAAGGGCATATTTATGCAACGGTAACCATAATGTAAGTGCCATAGAACATTGAGACGCTGTCCCTCTATTTTGGAAAATCCTACAAATATTTTTCATCTCAAGTGTACTTGCTGGTAGACATGAAGTTGGATATACTTGGCTTGTAATTAATAATCCGATGATTTAAGGGTATGCTTAATTAATGGGGTGCCCTGCTTTCTGTTAGGTTGTAGCCAGTGACACTACAAAGGAGAGAGCAGAAAAGTTACTGTGTCCCTGGTGCCATGGCTGGCAAGAGTAAGCTCAGGGGAAATGGCTGTATGGAGCTATTTGATCTGTTGCACAGCATATTCTGCCTTAAAACTCTGTTAATTTGACTGATCCATGGAATTAACAACCACCCAAATAATCAAAATAATGTGTCCTGTAGAATTTGTTTCACATTAAGACTTCAAAAAGGCATTGTTCACAGAGAAGTTTTGACTTGTCATGGCAGGAACAGTACAGGTGTTACTAATTATAATACAGATGTCTGTTGTATTCAAGTGCCCCAGTAAGCCAGCATGCATTATACCAGGCCCTTGAAACTGAAGAAGCAGACATCTTTCTTCTTAATTATTTACACACAGGTTTATCCAACTGTAAACTGTTCTTCTGTGGAAAAAGGTGTGTTTATACATTGTTAATGGACAAAATAAACAGACAGCAATGTCTGTTTTTTGTCTTGTGCATAATAATTAAATACCTGATATATCGAAAGTATTTCGTCCTGTATAAAAATCAAATCTGCTACATTGCCCACCATGTCCTGGTATTAATGGGAAATGCCACTTATACCACTGTGTAAACAATGGCATGGTGAAACTGCTGACACTCAACACATTTGTATCAGCTCATGATATATTTTGTCTTACTGACCTCCCCCATATCACATAATAGACTAAGATTGCGTTCACATGTGACGTTTCCAGAGTTTCACTGAACACGCAGGTCTTTGCAGCTATTCTGCTAAACTAACTAAATAGATAACTAAAGTTGTAAAACTAGCTACGTGACATTTCAATAGTAAATATCTATCTCTCTCTCTCTCCCCCTAAATTAAAGCTGCTTGCAGCTGTGACTGGGCCCTCGCTCCAGCACGTCGGGGTAAGCCGAAGGGTCGCCAGCTCTCCCGGCCTCGAACATCCGCCTGGCAGGTGAACGTTCTCGGACGGGCGAGCCGGCGACCCTTCGGCTTACCCCGACGTGCTGGAGCGAGGGCCCAGTCACAGCTGCGAGCAGCTTTAATTTAGAGAGAGGGATAGATATATATCTCTATCTCTCTCTATCTATCATCTATCTATCAAGGCTGTCCAAACTTTTTTCACCGAGGGCCACAAAGAGAAAAATATATGAAAGTCTGGGTCACTCAGGTGAGGTATATCGCAAAATGAATCAAATGAGGTCAATTATGCATATATATATATATATATATATATATATATATATATATGTATATGTATGTATGTATATGTATATGTATGTATATATATGTATATGTATGTATGTATATGTATATATATATATATATATATATATATATATATATATATATATGTGTGTGTGTGTGTGTGTGTGTGTGTGTGTGTGTGTGTGTGTATGTAAAAAATCACATCAGAAGACATTTGGCCTTTTCCAAGCTCCAGTAGAAGTCGGTAGGGAGAGAAACTGAAGCTGGTTCTTTAGAGAATCATCACTGCATCTCCATCAGTTCAGACTCTCTTCACTTCTTCTGCATCATCAGGAAGGGAGTCCAGAACAGTTTGAATTATTTGTCAATGGCAGAAAGATCTGGGAAGCGCTTACTGAGTTCATGACAGACACATATATCCTCTTTTTCGCAGAAAGGTTGACCTCTGAAAAAAGCTCCTTTTGATTTCAGACGTGGGGGAAGAGCAGCGGTGACATTAGTAGTTGTGTCTCAAAGAGACAAAGCTTCACACAGAACAGGTTCATGTGTGCGTGAGGTTTGGTACCTGGGCTTTGCCTTGCAGGCTCATGTTCAGTGTGAGATGATGATAAGATCAACTAGAGGCCAGGTCTGCCAACCATAGTGTGTCACTCAGCTCATGAAGAGGTCAAAACTGTTCCAAAGTTAACATGCTTTATGAGAGTCATGGCTTGAAGACTTCTGCATGCCAATATTAACTCATAGTCAGAGCGCCACCTACTGGGAAACTATGGCGATTTTAACTAGAAATGAAAAAGAAAATGAAACTGGCCGACTTCTGGTGCGGTTTAGAGCATCGTCCCAAAACAGTTATTTTTAAGTGTATATGTGGTACATACGCCCATGAAATGTTGTATATCTATGTTGAACGTACTGCGAGGGCTGCTTTGTTGAATTTAGTTGAATTTTCTCCTTAGAAGTTCATTGGTCTTTTTCTTCTGAACACGATGAGATATAAACAAGCTTTTGATATATTGTGATGAAATTGAACCTGTAATGATCCACAGAGAAGTTTGTAAAAATCGAAGCCAGCATTTAGGAAGATTTGTGGAAAAATGTGTTTTTCACCAAATTCACATTTTTTTTAGGGGGCGCTATCTGACTTCCTGTTTGGTTTAGAGCATGGTCCCAAGAGGGTTATGTGTAAGTTTACATGTGTTACATATGGCTACCAGGTTTCATACATGTAGGTCAACCGTAGCGCTGGGGCTGCTTAATTGAATATTTGTAGGGGGCGCTATCGAGCCGAATTGCGATTTTGAAGCATTCAAATCATATCACGTAACTACATCTTTGCCTGTCAATGTGGGTGCCAAGTTTAGTTACGTCTCGAGCATGCTTAGTCCCTCAAAAGTACCTTCGTTGTTGACCGCGAAGGATGGGTCGCCACGGCAACAGTGTTACACGAAACATCAAAAGCTTTGGGGGATGGCGTCATGAAAGTCTTATGTTTGTCTACGAGTAATTTGGTGTCGATCTAATCAACCTACTGAGAGCAGCTAGCCAAAGTATAGAACATTTTACTTTCTGTTGCCATTAGGTGGCGCTATGACTCAAATTAAAAATTAGACATCACATGTCTTCAGGCCTGGAGTCTCATCAAACATGTGAAACCTGGAAAGGATCTTATCATGTGGAGTCGAGTTACATCGGTTTATTCGTGCACGGCGAAGGATCAAACTTCCATGATGCTCTGACGCGACGCCGTTCAACGGATCCTTACAATCTTCAAGGTGATGCATTATCAATGTCTTAAGTCACTTCCGACGCATTTGGAGAGACATCCGAATAATCTGTGCGGAGCACGGTATACAAGTACAAAACATGTAACTTCCTGTTGCCTCTAGGTGGCGCTATGACTAGGATTCAAAATGATCACATGGATGTCTTCAGGGTCAGGAGGTCATGACATATGAGAAATATGGAGCAGATTACATCATGTACGGCCGAGTTAAAACAACTTCCATTTTCATGGAAAATTTTGTTTTTCGGCGCTGCTTTGTGCTCACATAGTTCGATATTTTTAAATCCTTTAATAACCTTTCCCTGCAAAGGTCTCAACATCATATTGCCCGAATATGAAATCAATCGTGTTTAATCTCTAGGAGGAATTCATCTGAATACAACGCCTGGAAACAAGGAAAATGCCAACATTTTGCAATTCACTGCAGCGCCCTCTAGTGTTTGAAAATTCTGAAATAATTTGAGTACGTTAAGGGACACGATGTTGACATATGCTTCAACTTTTGTGAGGATAGGCAAAGTGATTTGGAAGTTATGTGTATTGATATATTGAGTCACGCCCCTAAGAGGTTAATTGGTTAATAACTTCTAAACGCAATGAGATATCAACAAAGTTGAAAATACCGTTTGATCACATTGAGCCAATGATGATCCACAGAAAGTTTTGTAAGAAATGGACCCAGCGTTTAGGAGGAGTTGACAATAATGTGTTTTTTACAAAATTCAAAATGGCGGAAAATCTAAGTAGGCGGAGCTTAACGGCACGACAATATTTTTTGTAGAGGAGATGGAACCGGACATGTGTGTAAAATATCAAGTATATCGGTCATAGTGGGCAATTGGTATGGGCTGTCAAACATCAGGTCAACTCTAGGGGGCGCTGTCATGTGTTGTTTTTTTTTCGACACCCCAATAAGATTGAAATTTTCACCAAGTCGGATTAGTCTACCGGCCACTCAAAAATCTTGAACTACATGTCATCTACCCAGTCACACACTGAAGGCAGGGGCTACCATGCAAGTACACCGCAGGTACAGCCTGTGGCAGCAATTTAGGTTGAAGTGTCTTGCTGTTATTGATTTGACTTTGGTGAATGAGTTGTCACTCAAATTGTAGTATAATTATACCCTGTGTGGACATATACACACTGAACTGGAAAAACATTCAAATGATTCATTAGACTACAAATGTCAAAACTACTAAAAGGGACCACATGGGCAAAGGCTGAGTCAGTTGTACCTTCCTCTGAATGTCACTGTACATCTGCATTAGATCTGTTGTTGACCGTCAGGCAGGGTTTCCTGAGAGCCGAGCAGAGGAGGTCTCTGTTAACTCAAGTCACCGATGAAGATTTGAGATGGAAGCCTGTACACGCTTGTTCAGATAAAGACTGCCAAAAAAGCCCCTCATCACAATTTGTAGCCTTTCAGGCCTGTAAAATGGCAAATGATTGCACCTCAATCAATGGGGCTGAAACAGTGTAATAGATAGTAATAGATGTCCCTTTGTTCCGCTTCCTGAACACTAACGCCCCTGGCCATTCATTATCTTTAACCGAGTCCAAACAGTCCAACCTCATCATGTTGCATTCCCTGTGAGCTGTTAGTTAGCAACATTTAAAAAGCATTGACTCTTTGACTTAAACATCTGTCTAACGGTTCTTTCCATCCTGTTTCTTCTTCCTCCCTCCAGGTATGGCAGGCTGGACCCGGGGCTCTGAGGATCCGTGCCTGACCCACGACTGAGGATTGAGAGGAATACGTTGTCTGAGCAGAATGACTCAGCAGGAGGGGGGACCCCCGAATAGCAAGTGAAGAGAAGTGAGAATGGGTGCTAATGGATCCAGCTATCCACACTCATGCTCCCCACGCATAGGGGGAAATGCACAGGCACAGCAGACTTTTATAGGTAAGTGTTTTGTCCTGTTTTAATTGAGTGTCGTCATCGGTTGCACAGTCAGCACAAAGTCAGCTCTAATAGACGATTCTGCCTTTTCAGTCAGCAAATGATAAGATATATCTGTTGGATGAACTGTTAGTGGGGGGGAAAAACGGATTTCCCCAATCATCTGAAGTGAAGTATTAAACCGTACTCCTGAACTCTCACTGTGCAGCGTGCACCCATGCTACAAACACAATGGGGGGGTCCAGCATGGCCAAACTCGCACTTTAGATTCAATTAACCTGCTTTCATGACAACTAATGGTGCAAGAGGTGGATATATGTGTGCATGAGAGCTCTTGAACTGACTCATAAAACTGACACAAATACATAAAAAAAAAAAAAAATGCTCCTACTTTTCCTGGCCATGTGGCTTTTATTAAGTATTCTGAGAGGCATATATGCAAATAAACGTGTGTCCAATGTGGGTGGTTAACCACTGTTTAGAGTTTAAAAGTATCTTTCACTAGCCTTGCAGTCTTGCTCTTCTTAGCTGTGTTTCCATGTGCTTGTGGTATGATGTCATCATTATAAGGCTGCTGGCTATTTAGACTGGATGGGAGCTAATCGGCTGTTAGCGTGTGCAATTATTGGATGTCTGGTGTATGATTTTTGTCCCTGGGACCAGCTGTTGGCTGCTTGTTAGACTGTCACATTGTTCTACTGAATGACATGTACAGTCTGAGACCTTTTTTGCTTTTCTTTCAATTTTGTTGATGTCCCTGTCGGAGCCTTGTTCTAGCTAGCTCTGTAGGTTTGTGCCTGCATGCAATAAATACAAGTTTGACATGCAGGTTGTATTGTTTGAGTGCGCGTGTTACTTGTATGCTCACAGGCGTATGAGGTCACTCTGTATTGCTTATATTTAAGTAGTGATTTGTATAGGTTGTTAGAGTTCACTGTTCATTATGAAGCATGTTAGGAGACTTAGCTGATACTCCTAAATTATCAACTGTTGGAGTCTTTCTGGCTTATGGTCCTTAAATCTTTCAATGAGCCCTCAGTACTAGAGGGTTTGGACAACTGCTTCAGAGATGAATTTAAATACATCTGTCAATAACCAAAAACATTATTTACTTCACTTTCTAAATGACTTTGGCTCTGAGCTTTTTTTGTAGAATCTTCTTAAAAGTGAAAGTATTGTTTAAGGAGCCAAATGATCTCTGTAGCCCTTTGAGACCCACAAGGTTTACGCTAAATTCATCAGTTGCTTGGATGAGCTGCCCTGTCTGTGCCACGGATGATTCACAGTGTATGATTACTATTTGGGTCACATTGATGGATTCTGAGAGAAGGGCAGGAAGAGAGGGATCTCCTTGGCAGCGCTTCATCTGACGTACGAGTCCGGTCTCTCAAGCCAAACTGACTGCTATTTATTGTAATTGATTGGGCCAAAGTATGCGAAGTACAAAGCAGGACAAAGTCCTCAGTGAGCTAATTGGTTCTTAGTCTGTGTTGAACCATAGTCTGATCTAAAACAAAACAACAACAACATATTCTGTCTGGGTTTTATTTCTGCTGTTGAACTAGATCCAAATGCTTTGTTAGCTGGGTCAGGGTAGTGTGTGTTTGGCCTGACGGAGCTGGCCACACCACAGGGGTGGTGGAGACAGATCGTGTTTCCAGCAGTCTGTCCACAAGTGGTGTCGGGGTTATGAAGTATGTCTCATCGGAACACAATTTTGCGGAAATATTTAGAAAAAAATGTCATAGTTATTTAAAAATGATAAGAGGTTTCTTTATATCCAGAATGTGTTCCACTTTTAGATTGTTTAAACACAAATTAAAGTTCTTATGAAGCTAACTAGCGATGTGGGCTTATTCCAGGGACCTCATCCTACTCGCAGCACGGATATGGCTGGGAGTCGAAGCTATACAGTTTGGAGCACGGACATGAGCGGCCCACAGACCGGAAGAAGAAGAGCCTCGGTCTGGCGACCCTCAAACGGAGGTTCATCAAAAGGAGGAAGTCCAGCCGCTCGGCAGATCATGCGCGGCAGATGCGGGAGCTTTTGTCCGGGTGGGACGTCCGTGACACAAACGCCCTGGTGGAGGAATATGAGGGCACAGCAGCACTCAAGGAGCTAAGCTTCCAAGCCAGCCTTGCACGTGCCGAAGCACCCAGCTTGCACCGGGATCTGGCTGCCCTCTACCAGCACAAGTACTGCACCGATGTGGACCTCATCTTCCAAGGTACTTGCTTCCCGGCTCACCGGGCCATCCTGGCAGCCCGCTGCCCCTTTTTCAAGACTCTGCTGTCGTCATCCCCTGGCTATGGAGCAGAGGTTCTCATGGACATTGAGACAGCTGGCATTGATGTGCCCATGTTCTCTGCCCTACTTCACTACCTGTACACTGGGGAGTTTGGGGTGGGCGGGGCAGAGGATGCCAGGCTGCAAAACGTGGATGTTCTGGTGCAACTCAGTGAGGAGTTTGGTACGCCCAACTCCCTGGAGGCTGACATGAAGGGCCTGTTTGACTACATGTGTTACTACGACGCTCTGCTCAGCTTCTCCTCAGACTCTGAGATGATAGAAAGCTGTAATGAGCGAGGTGCTGTGGCTGCAGCACCAACCGTGAGCTCAGCAGGACCCGGGACCCCAGACGAGGACCTCAGGGCTCATAAAGCTATCCTCTCGGCACGTTCTCCTTTCTTTAGGAACCTTTTGCAGAGGCGCATCCGCACGGGAGAGGAAATGACAGAGCGCACATTGCAGACACCGACCCGCATAGTGCTGGACGAGTCCATTATCCCGCGAAAATACGTGCAGGTTATTCTCCACTGCATGTACACGGATGTGGTGGAGCTCGGGCTGGTGCTGCGGGGCAGCCCCTCAGCGGGCAGCCTCGGTGAGGTGCAAGCCCTGGTGTCTGGGGGCCGCGGAGCGAGCACACGCACCGAGGAGGCAATGGAGCTGTACCACATCGCTCTATTCTTGGAGTTCAGTATGCTTGCGCAAGGTGAGTCATAATTATATTTATATCGCACATAAACACAAGTTAACAGTACCTGGCAAGATAAACAAGATTTTGTTCTAAATAGACTAAATCCACGTCGTCCATACTTGGTGGTGCTTGTGAGTATGGCTGCCTAGCCATACTCGCACCTTCAATTAGAGACATGTTATCAGATTGACCTTTCACCATAAATGTTATAATATTTTTTTTTTAATGCATCAGTGCATGTATTTTCACTCTCATATGTTTGGCCTGCTATATAACGGCTTAGGGTAACTTAAAAATACTGGACTGTTGGTTTATTTGTCCAGCTGTACTTTTGAGCAAAGTCTGCCACACAATTTAGTGTGGTTTTGATTTCTTAATAATGTGTCTTACTGACTAAATGAGTCTAAGTAGGGTTTAGTTAGCAGCTTGGACAAATAGTTTTTAAACTGCGACTATGTAGTTCAATAATCTTTACCTTGAATTAAAAGGTTAATTTGTCAGTCCACTAATTATAGTGTCGGTCTCTGTGGATAAAGTAATAAGAGTTGGATTTTTTTGTGTAAATTATGGGCCTGCATGACTCAGGCCTACTTAAATCTCTCCCTTCATGCATAATGTTTCTGACCCTCATTGTATTAATATTCCACCCTTTCCTTAAAACTACATTATGCATATGTCAGTTGGCATGTGTGCAATATATCATTGTGCAGACCAGGCTAGTTAAACAGCTTGGCTGACTTTGATGGGTGTTTGAGCTTCGGCTGCCAGTAACAGATTGATAAAAGGCGAAGGCTTTGTCTGTGTCTCCTGAGGCAGACCACTTACTGTCTGATACATGCAGCGCCTCAGAACCTCTGTCAACACTTTGTCTCTGGTCGTCTACTTCGTCACGAGTCTATCTTTACCCGGATGACACGGTCTTTCTAAACTCTTGCCACTGTTTCAGACTGACCCCAGTAACATGGCAAAGGTTGAAGCCCTGGTTTGACTTGACATGAGCCAGTCACTTTGTCACTCTCACCTCCTCACAAGTAGCATGTCTGAGCGCTGTGAAGTTTCTAACACACCTTACAAGGCTCCTCTAAAATCAGAATAACCTTTGCAAAATGCAATACTTGTAGAAGTCTTTTTTTTTTAATTTGCACAAAAAGTACTGCATTTGTCCTGCCTGTCAGGACTGTGTGGATCCAGAGAGCTTAATGACTCAACACTGTTATCATATCCAATAACCATTTTATCATTCATAGAGCCACCGTGATGGGAATTAGTTTGTCAAATATTGGAATGGTAATGTGTGACGCATTAAGCAATTTAAGCATACGTCTATCTTCATTGCCCCATACTGTGTAATGAAATCAAAACACTATAAACACTTATAGTGTTACCTTTTTCTGATCGCCAGCATCTTGTTCAATTGCTTCTAATGAGGAGAGGGCACAAAAAAGTGTGAGCATTTCTGAAGTTTTCAGAAAAGCTCTGGCGACGCTAACGCATGCATTCATAAAACTTGGTTTGAATCCAATAAACTCTACAATAATGAGCATGCTCGTATAAAATATTGCAATATCACAGGATTAGTTGTAGGCCAGCTGCTGAAGGGGCCAAAAATCTATAATTTTTTTTTTTTTAAGACCTCTGCAGTGATCTCAATAGCACTGTACACTAACACCAGACACTCAGCTGGTTAGACACCACCTCCCACCCTCCAAGCTCTAGTGTCGCTCTCAGGGTCACACTGGCAGCTTAAGCTGACGAGCAGCTAAATAGTGTCATCCCCACACACCATCACCTCCTCTTCTTTCCCATCCCCCCCTCTCAACAAGCCCTTACTTGAGGGGTATTTTTATCCCTCTACTCCGTCTCCCACAGTGCTGCACCGCTCTAATCAGTTCCCATGAAACCACAATGTGGAATGTGGTGAAAAATGGTTTAGATTTAGGTTAACCTGGAGTCATTGGTGATTTTTATTTTATGAGTAACTTCTTTTTTGTTTATTTTGCAACTTCTATAACCCGTTTTGGAGATTTTCACATTAAATTACAAAAATCCTACAAACTCTTTAAGTATCTGATCTGTGAGTTGATTAGGAAATGAGAAACATTTGGTCTTTGTCCACCCCAGCGCTTCAAACTTCAGTAGCTGCCATGTCTTGTCATGAGGCAGCAGAGAGGCTCATGCCAGGGGTTTCATATGGAGGGGCCCTCTCATCTCGTCCGTCACACGGTCGTCCCCCTTGTGTGCTCCTCGACCGCTACATTTCGGCCCATGGATGTTTTTTTTTTTGTGGAGCAGTTGATCTTGCTGTCATTCTTCCTGATTAATTCTCAAGATGTGTATCCCTTTATGACCCCATCTCACTCAAATAGCAACCAATATTAAAAGCCTTATTAATTTTTCAAGTGCACCGCAGAGATTAGAGCCAGCTGGTGTGGTTGCAGCTTGTGCACTGTGGTACTTCCTCTCTCTCTCTCTCCATGCTCACTGACTGACCGGTGCTTTCAGTGCCCTGTCTTGTGTTTGGAGTGTGCTGACTGAAGTCCCAGTCCTTGAGTGATCATCGGACATGATTTACATCCACAGGCTTGTTTACAGGCTTGAGTGCTGTTGATGATTTAAGTGGCTTTGGAGACTGTGCGCTCTACAAACAAGAAGCTCCAAATATTAACAGCAAGACAAAATGCATAAGTCCTCTAAAGTTAGTGTAGTGTAAAGCTGGCTGTTGCTGCTCCTGCTTTTGTGTTATATTCTTGCCAGTGAATGTGGTATACGACCCGTGGAGAGATAGGGAGGTGGGATAGTATTAGATATAATGCTGATTCTAATCTCTAGCTCATAATAAAAGTGCTGCATTTTAAAAGGCTGGCTGTCGCTGTGAATTATAATGGCCTAACGCAGAGCTGTTTCCTTTCCTGGGCCACTGGTCCCAAGTGGGGAATTGTCTGCCTTTTGTGTATGTGTATGTGTGTGTGTGTCTGCTTTTCAGAGAGGGCAAAGGTGAAAGATTGACGGGATCAAAAGCAGTTTCTAGAAGACCGGGACGAGTGGTAGAGACAGAGGCACAGATGTTGTGAATCCATTCCCTCTTTCAGTCTGTTTATAGCAGATTAAAAAAAGCCAAAGTGCCTGTGTCCACATTTCAACTTCATCTGTCTTCTTAACGATGCAGGAGTTCCACCCTTGCTTTTAAAACACTGCGGGTGTCTGCTTTGCATTTTTGCTAACTTCCCATTACGACTTTAAGACGCCCAAAAGGAGAAGTGCATCATAAGTTTGTGCATCAATGCATGTATGTGCACGTACATGATTGCTTACGTGTGTGTATGTGTTCATCTTAAAAATGTGTGAGTTGTGCTTGGACAGATATGAAGCTTCGAATTGAAAAGCTTAGCTGGAGCCATCCCTCTCAAGTCTGGTGTCCAGTTTCCCAGAGTGTATGTTCAAAGTGGTGGTTTGGGGGCAGAAAAACAGCTTAGATCCTCTACTTCAAGATAAGAGAAGCATTTCCCAGTGGGGCCTTGCTACTAGCACAACTATGAGCTGATGGACAGGACGGCCTGGAATGAGGAAGTTGGCAAGCTTGTGTCCCAGTTCAGAGCAGCTTTAACTGGACGTCAGTCATTCTGGCTTTATCTCGATGGATTTTGTATTCAACGATATTTAGGTTGAAAACGAGGCGTGTTGGGGTTTGGCATTGATAACTTGACCTAGCCTATCGTATGTTAAATTAAGTGGATGTGAGGGGGTTTAATTCTGCCTAAATGGATCCTTCTTAAGAATAAGTGTAAGTTTGGGTGAGGCTGAATTTTCAAAAAGTAGCTTCTTTTTTTTTTAATGGCTAGAGCAGCAGGTACATAATTCCCAAAGCGTTCTGTGGCTTTTTAATTGTGTGTGTGTGTGTGTGTGTGTGTGTGTGTGTGTGTGTGTGTGTGTGTGTGTGTGTCTTTGCACTGGCAGCACATTTCCTCAGGCTGCTGTGTTTACTTATCACGGTTAAGAGGAGGCAGCTTGAGACTGAAACACATCAAGGTATCAAAGGCATTTATGTGGGTTGGTGTGTTACAGAGTTAAACCACTGCCTGCTGTTCTGGTATGTGCTCTGATTTAGGAAACGCAGCGAGGAGGATGTGGGGGCTAGTAGAGGGCGACTCCCTGGGTCAGTGACTACAAGTCAAAACTACTGACGGTCTGGCAACGGCTGCAGAATTACAACTTTTCAGTGAAATCCTTCTCTATTGTATTTCTTTTCTGTAAACTTTTCTTAAGTATTATATTGCTGTTTCTTTAACATGATACATTTGTGCCCGCAGAGGCTTGAATATCAAGATGTAAATTGCTTATCTATCTCATTGGCTCTCCCAGGCTGTGAGGACATTGTTGTGGAAAGCCTGTCTCTGGACTCACTCGTCCCCATCCTGAAGTGGAGCTCCCAGCCGTATGGCTCCAAGTGGGTCCACAGGCAGGCCATGCACTTCCTCTGTGAGGAATTCAGTCAGGTTGTCACTTCAGATGTTCTCTACGAGCTTGGCAAAGAGCACCTTCTCTGCGCAATTCAGTCTGACTACCTTCAGGTAAGGAAACAGAACATTGCTTCATCTGTCAAGCTGTCACCCTGAATGACATCTCACAGTTTGGAGGTGAAGCGTGAAGTTTCAGTAATGGGTGCCTGATATGTTCACAACGACTACTGCTTGGTTAAAAAATACAGTAAACACAGAGAGATAAATTAACACAATATCTGTGTCGCACACGCGCATGCGCACACGCATGCGCAGACGACACTCAAGGTCTACATGATGAGTAACACTGTTCCCTGGAGGGAAATACCTTCAAACCAAGAACATAATCAAAGCTGAGCTGTCATCTGCACTGCCAAGCTACTCGGGCATCAGACCAGATGGTGGAGGTGTTGAAATCCAACTACACAAACAAACCAAACCAGGCCTGCGCTTTGCTGGGACACCGCCTGAACATATTGCATTTTCACCTCATCCTCATTTAACAGCTCTCCAGTTTTGTTCTCGACAATATCTAACCTTGTCCTAATAATACTTTTGTGTCTTTCTTTCTCCCTGTGTGTCTGTCTCTCTCTCTCTCTCTCTCTCTCTCTCTCTCTCTCTCTCTCTCTCTCTCTCTCTCTCTCTCTCTCTCTCTCTCTGTCTCTCTCTCTCTCTCTCTCTCTCTGTCTGTGCCTTGGTCTCATTTACAGGCGAGCGAACAGGACATTCTCAAGTATGTTGTTAAGTGGGGCGAGCAGCAGCTTATTAAGAGGATGGCAGACAGGGGTAAGATAATACACTCTATAATTACCCTCTGAGCAGCCCCCCTAATGGCTCTGAGGAAATTACCCACTTACCAGAGCCTCCAAATACACTTAAAAGCATTACTGAAAGGCACCAAACTTTACCCTAAAAGAAAAGTGGCCTGATAGTGACTGGTCATGTCATTGTGTGCTCTGACCTAGTAAGCAATTGTTTTCTGTAGGATTTATTTTCAAGGTTGTTGATCATCATATTGTATGGGCTGGCAACCTGCTTTTAGGAAGCTGAACCTCACAGGAAGCAATGCAATATGTATCCATCATTTGTTAAATCTAACTTTCCTGAACAATGTGAAAAATAGCCAGCAGGTTGACTTAAGAGCATTAAAAGCCGAATCATAGTTGCATAAATAGTCACGGTTATATGCATTATATTAAAGCTGCTAACGGCTGCTCCTGTTCTTATTTACCCAGAGCCAAACCTTTTGAGCGGCACAGCCCACAGTGTAAACAAGAGGGGAGTGAAAAGGAGGGACCTGGATGTGGAGGAGTTAAAGGAGATCCTGTCTCCCCTCCTGCCCTTTATCCGAACTGAGCACATCTTACCTCCCAACAGTGACGTCCTCGCTGACGCGGTCAGTACTGCCTGTCTACCTTTTCGCAGCTGCTGTGCGTGTGTGCGTGTGCATGTGCGCACCCCGAGTCATTGTGACCTTCGTAGACTAAACATTGATCCACAGTCTTCACCCCTGTTCACAGCTTAAAAGAGGTTTGATAAGCACCCCTCCCTCAGACATGCTGCCCACAGCTGAGGGGGGAAAAGCCCATGCCTGGTTACGGCAGAAGAACGCTGGCATCTACGTGCGTCCCCGCCTCTTCTCTCCTTATGTGGAGGAGGCTAAGGTAAGGCTCATTCACTACTGATTAATTCGCACTCCAGGCAACGCAGGAAGCAGTGGGATTATTTGTGTCCTTTTTTGCTAACATCAAAGAGTAGAGGCTCTGTGAAGAGGGGAAATTTGTGGACCAGTTCATAGCTCGGATGCGAAAAATCATCCATGCCCAGTTGTTGCTATGCATACTCACCGTTTTTAATAGATACCTCCATCAATTGACTGAAATTAATTTGATGTCCATTTGCACACTTTTCCTAATAACCTATATGGCTTCCCAGGGCGATGAATATTTATGAACATTTCCCTAGACCAGAGAGAGTCATTATTAAATGGAAGTGTCAATCATTCTGCAAACCCTCTTGGTGTTCTTGAGTTGCACATATGAGTTTTATTTCTTAGACGTTGTGCTCTGACTTGCCCCCTTTCATCTACCTGCCCCATAGTCTGCGCTCGACGAAATGATGGTGGAGCAGACAGACTTGGTGCGTTTGCGATTGGTTCGCATGTCCAACGTCCCGGACACACTCTACATGGTCAACAATGCCGTGCCTCAGTGCTGTCACATGATTAACCACCAGCAAATGGCAAGCAACTCAACCACAGCTCCATCGGTTGTGGCCAATGAAATTCCAGGTAAGAATTATTTTGAGAAATTACCAGATAGTAACAGAAACTGCTGCTCATGTCACCAAATATCCAAACGAAGTATCCTTAAAACATGATAATCAAAAAGTGAAGCGTCCATCAATGTGTGTGTTCATATCGTGTGCGTCTTTCAGTGCCTCAGCTGTCTGTGGTGAAGGAGATGATCCGGAGGCTGCAGGAACTGAGACACACAGAACAGGTCCAGAGAGCTTATGCCCTCAACTGTGGCGAAGGTGCCACCGTCAGCTATGAGCTGCAGCTGCGGGTGCTGAGGGAGTTTGGTCTGCCAGACGGAGCCACTGAGCTACTGCAGGTTCGTAGAAAGCAGAGTTTGTTCCCAGGGGTTTGAGAGGTGATGAGACGGCTATGGCTGGAATACTAACGGGGACGGTTGCGCTGAGGACACGGACTGACCTCAGTAATGCAGCAGATACAGACCTTAAACAACCCCAGGCAGATAAATCCTGAGGGGAAAAAAGCTTTGTCAGCACCACAATGGACATATATGTGTATATATCTTATGTTTTTGTGTTTTCAGAACCCGTACAAGTTCTTCCCTGATGAACGGTTTGGAGATGAGAGTCCAATTCTGGCTCTACGCCAGGTGGGTCGGTGTCGGGTAAACAGCAGCCCAGCCATGGATAGCATGTTCACCGAGCTAGAAGGGGTAGTTGGCTTTCACCCTCCCCTGCCTCCTCCACCTCCCCCATACCACCCCCCTGCCACACCCAGCCATGCTCAGCTCAAGGGTGCCTGGCGTCCTCGGGTGCCCATGCCAGCCCCTACCCGTTCCTTCTCCTATCCCTGCAACCGCACCCTGATCCAGCGCCATGCAGCTGCTAAGCATGGCAGCTCAGACTACTCCTCTGTGCCCAGGCCCCAGCCCCCAGACTGCACCAACCCGCAGGCTATGGGCCGAGCTTTGCTTTCTGACCAGCAAGCGGTGAGTGTGTGTGTGTGTGTATGTGTTTGTGTGTGTGTTACTAGAGTCCTCGTGCTACAATTTTGTTTCTCTAAATGCGGCTGCATGGTTTGTGCCTGGGATCATCAGTTGCTAAATTGTCAGGTTACGTCACATTTTGTATCTGTTTTCTGATGCAGATGAACATGGAGCCTGTTATGAGGGAGTTCATGCCTGACATTGCATTGGGTGTCTCCGTCATGTCCCTGAGGGAGCAGCACATGGCAGAGTTGGACCGGGAAGGCCCTCACGGCCCAATGGGCCCCTCAGGCCACCATCTCCCCCATGGGCCCTGCCCGTCTGCCCGCCACAGCCACGGCCACGGTCCTGGACATGGCCATTCATGCAAGAGACACGCTCCTGAACCCAAGCTGGAGGCTCAAGCCGAATTCCCTGACCTGTATGATTTCTCCTGTCGACCTGCAACACCGACCTCCGCTCACCCTCTGCCCTCCTTTGCAGGACCAGACCTCTACAGCCACAGCTGCACTCCCTCCAGCTCTTATCCACCCCCCTACATTTCTGAATCTCAGTCCCAGGGCCGCCCGCAGGGACGGACTGCCCCAGACCCACTACGTCTGGATGTCCTTAGTATGACCTCTCAGAGGCATGATGGAGTCCTTGCCAGCCCTTCTGGGGTCCAACCTAGGATGGGACACATCCCAAGGGGGCGATCAAATGAGACAGATTTGACTCATGGCTTAGGACATTTACGGCCTCCCAGTGGAAACATGGACAGCTATGAGGAGAGGCACACAGGACCTAGAGATGCCCCGGAGGAGATGGTTCTAGCTGGGGAATCATTGCAGCCTCACAGGAACAGTGTCAGCGAGGAGATCGCCAGAGACCGCAGGTCACCCAGCAAGCCTGACTACCCTTATAAGAAATCTGCACTTTAACCCCATTTGAGGACCAGGGGTTGAGTTACGAAAAGGGAAAGCATGATGAGTGGCTGTCCATCACAATGGATGGCAAAGCACTAAATGTGTGTGTGTGCGTGTGTCTGTCTGTGTGTGTGTTTGTTTGAGAGGAGCAGGGTAAAGGGTTGGTCGATGGTTGCTATTTATTGGATCGGTCCTTTTGTCCTACCTCTATCACACTGTGCTTCCCATCACACAGTCAGAGTATAGAATGAGTAAGAGCTGTAGGGTAACTGTCGATGCTTGTAGTAATTGATCTCTGCGAGCTTGCCTCGTCCTGCTGGTTTAGAGGATGACTCGGCCTCTGCTAGGACAGATTGCTCTCTTGAGTTTGATTTGTAAAGAAAGAGTTTAGCTATATGCTGTGTGAGTCCTGCACGGGGAGGTCACAACACTAGATGTAGCAACAAAGATTACATTCATAAACTCTGTCGTCTCTCGATTGTTTTAGCATCGAATGGGGAGATGGTGGGATAGGAATCTCAATTTACACAAGCTAACAATGGTACACAGTTTGGGAGAGAGAGAGTATTGTGATGAAATCATGTGTAAATACATCTGGCTGTATTATTTTCCTCCCATTATTTGTATTTCCATTTTTCCTGTAGCATGCCTATAGCAACCCACTTGACTAGTTTAACCCACCTGGCCCTGGTTCTGCAGTGCTGACGAGTTAAGGGCCAAGAAGTGGTCACACAAAGCAGGAACTGGATCTGACAGGAAGTAGGTCATCCGAGTTCGTCATTCTTCTGTTACCCAGTCTGATAATTGTGTCAGGGTTTACCTGTTACATGCTTTGAGTGTCTAGCTTGGAGGCAGACGCCTGGTGTTTCCAGAGGGCTAGGGGGTGGCAGAAAGGAGCGCGAGCAGGCTCATTACGGAAATACCGTGAAAGATATAGGGGTGCCATGGCAACTGACATACCGTGATCAGAAGGAGTACTGGGGGTTTGTTGGTCTTTCAGCTGAAACAGGTGTGTGTGTGCGTGTGTCTGTGTGCGAGGATAACTTTAATACACACAGTTGTGTAGAGACCATCTCAGTACTGTACACTCCCAGCTTTAGTCAGGTCTGTGTTGGTACATATCAGTCAGATGAGTTACCAGTCTTTGCCACAGAGTGCGCTGGTCAGTGAGCTAGAGTCTCCTGTTCTGTTTTTACGCCAATAGCATTAAGTAATCAAATCTAAAGCCTTAATCGGTGCTTGGAATATTCAGTTTTAGCTACCTTTTGTTCAATTAAGTATGATGTCATATCGCTACTCCTGTTAATTGCTTATTTGACTGTTCTGTTTACTATGGACACATTAACTACCCTTTACCCAAATGCTAACATGTATATACATCAGGCCTCCATCACGCCACCCCATGCGAGATTGTGGACCTGCATAGTGAGCGTCGATACGATAAAAATACTGTTAGAGCCGCAACAGCTGTAGCTCCAGCACCATGCAAGTACACACATAAAAGCCTGTTACAGCCAACAGCTGGCATACAACCTCACATACCAGTATCCTTGCACTGTAGGAGCCACTGGTATATTAGCTGAAGGGAAAAGGAACAAATGAATTTCGAACAAAAGGAATCTTCTATTGAAGAAAAGTTGGCGATAGCTGGCTCATATCTCCAATGAAATTGTATATAATGAATTGAACTCCGTTCTGACAATTTTTTTTATGGTTTCTATCACATTTTAGTGGTTGACGGTTTGAGTTTTTACTGTAGTGGACAACACTGTGTACTTGTCTTTGTCATGAAATCTCACTAAGAATGTGTGGTATAAAACATAAAGATTGTGTCTCAATCTATTTTGTTCCTAAATGTTATGCATTAGGGCAGTCTGTTCAATGTTGTAGGTGGTGTGGATTACAATGTTTGTAGAGATGTTTCTTTTCTTCCCTATTCTTTACTTTTAAAGTAACATGAATATGTAGAGGATCTGAAGATATTATTAGCTCTCTGCTTAGCAGTGATGAAGTTGCCAAGCAGAAAAATTCATTTTTCCATCTAGGTCGCTTCATGGGGAAAAAATGCAAAACTCCAGATTCCTCCCCATGTTCATGTTGGGTAGTTGTTTCATTTTCCAGGACAATGTTCCATTGAGAAAAAGAAAAAAAAGTCCTTGTTTTGCTCTTTGCTGTAGAGAAGTCAGTGCCTTCCCCGCCTGCGGCTGGGCTTTTATTGGAGAAGTGACTTTGATGTCTATGCAAGCTCTTTTCTACCAGCTTACCAGCCTGCATCAAATAGTCCTTTGAAATCTCATGTAGCTCGTTTTGTGTACAGTGTTATTTAGCACCTTTTGGAATTGAACCATCTGAAATGTGTGATTGCTTGTGTTGAATTATAACAGGTACTTTGTACTTGTATGGCATCATAGAAAACATGTTTGTAGATTGATATTAAGTTGCATTTAGTTTCACTGAATCTATTTTTCTACTGTCACCTCAAAAGGTGCATAACAGTGGTCAACTTGGGCATCTTCAAAATAAACTGGTTTGATATTATGGAATTAATTTGATCTCCGTTCGGTTGTTTTGTGCACTAGAAACGTGATAACTTTATTTGGAACCTGAATCCATATAAAACAGTATTTGTTCACATCACAAGTTTGTCTTAACTGGTCGCCATCGAACAATTTAAACACACTGGTATTTAACTTGGTCATAACAAACTGGACATGTGATGTACATAACATTGTAGCAATGTAACAATTGGATCTATTTAAAGCATACCGTGCTGAAATGTTTCAACTAACATTCATTTGGAGCTTTAGCATTAAGGCATTATTATAAATCAATAAAAACAATCAGACATGAAACTCTTACCCCAACAATCTCACTCCTTCACTTAAAGTAACAATTCACAGTAACAAGTCAGTGCACTTTAGGATCACATTGGTTACAGCAAGAAGCCCCTTTATTCAACCAAGAAAAAGGTTAATCTAAGTCACACGTTCATTCAAAGCACCATGTAAACCAGGCATATGATAGCAGCATGGCCTCCTCGCTACTGGTATCCTGCATTGGTCCTTCGTCTCTTTCTGGCCCGCAGCTCCTCAAAGAACTGATGTACAGCTTCAACTGTGACAGTCTGATCGAGAAAGGGAGGGAATGGTGTGATATTTAGAGAAAGAAGAAAATAAGTGTCCACCAAACATGATTGGGGAGAGAGAAAAAAAAATTGTACACTTTCCTGTGGGTAAAAAAGTAAATACTAATGGATAAGTCCAGGCTATATTTGCACTTGGACATCCATTTCTTACCTTTCCTTCAGCAACACATTGGTCTAAAAACGCAGTGATCGAAGTAGTCAGCTCAGTGAAACCTGAGGGAGGAACATGCGATTAGTCTCGATCAATCGCCTCGTCCGTAAATTTCCCTTTGCATGATTACATCCTTGGATGGAAACTGACCCCACATCTTCCCCGCGCTCACCGTAAATGAGCTCCAGCTGACGTACACGGTCCATCGAGCTTGTCAGTGCCATCAACGGGTGCTGCCCAAACGGCTCATCCAAGCCTTTGTTCTCATAGGCCAGAATGGTGTCTGTCTGATCCATAAGAAACTGCACCTCGGCAGCCACGTAGCCCCTCTGTGTGCAACAACGCAGCACACAGTTGAGAAACACTTCATTAAGCTTAAGTACGTCACAGACTCCGTTACATGGACCGGGATTGCATGTAGAGCCAACACCTGCAAAGTAGCTTTCTTGTGCCCTTTGTTAAAACCCACATAATCGGAGAGCTGGTATTTGTGGCTTACCTTGCAGCTCATGCAGGTGCAGAGCTCGGCGCGCCAGCTGTAAGGCCAGAACGCCGCTCCCTGGCTCCGCCTCTCCAGCCCCTTGGCTTGCAGTGCCTTCAGCCTGCAGACAACAGTTTTGGTCATGGCCTTTGCAGGGCTGTCTGACATTTCCTCTTGGGTCCGTTTGCAAGGGGAACGCCTGTTTGCGTCTTCCTAAGGAACAAATAACAGGACGGGGTGAGTTACTGTGTTACTGGCAGGAGGAGCGAATTAAATCACCTGGGCTTTGTAAAACATCTCGGCTCACAGCACTGTGGACTCATCCGGAGAAGTCAAGGCAACTGACACGAAGAGATGATTGGGCGATGAAAATCACCAGTTTACAGTAAGCTGCCCTGTGAAGCCTGGCCAAAGCAGTCTCCAGTGCAGGGGAAGCAGTGCCTCATGGGTCATTTCTCCCCTAATTACCCAGAGGAGGGGAAAGCACATAACAGGAGCTGGAGCCTGCTCTATAATCTGCTCATTACCCTCCACCCCCATCTTGTGGCAACTAAAAAACACCAGCTGCCAATGAGGGAGTCTGCATAGTGAGCACTCAAATACTGTACATGAGGGCCCTTTTCCTATCAAATCCCTGCATAAAACAGTGGCGTTCTACCTGAAGTCACACACAGCTGTAGAGGGCTTCCAAATTATGGAGGTAAACTGTCAAACACTCACAATACTAACATAAGTAGAAAACATCTGTCCACATTGATACAGATACTGTACACACATTGCTCAAGTTTTTACCTTTTTTTTAAATGCAAACCATTGAATATGTCCTACTTTAATTGATTTATACATATACAATATAGGTCCAAGACAAGTTTGAAAGTCATAATCTCAAAGATTTTAATTTCATTAAACGTCTGTTAAGTCACTATCACCGAATGAGGTAAACACCATGGTTTCACTGCTGAAAACCCTTATATATTTGCAATATCAAAAAGTGTGGCAATATTTCCCCCAAAAAAAAAGATTTAAAAAAAAAAAAAAAACCTGCCATTACCACTTATTGCTGTAGAGAATGAAAGCTCATTTCACCTTTGTACTTAATGTGGAAATGGCAGAAGACCAAACAAACGTCTCACATCAGCCATTGACAGTCGTTAAATGTAATCAAACCCACTTTTTGGGGATATAGCATTATATTGTCAATGCATCAAATCTCTGGTCATGAAACCGTTTTAAGTTGTCAGATGTGTGGTTACCGTGAGAATCGTCTACCAGCCATCCCAAATTAATTGGTTTGATTGCAGGTTCAGCACCAGAACCAATTAGGTGCTAGTAGGTCTTCTTGTTCACTTTAACTCCCTTCTTTCTGTTTTTGCTCTTAAGACAAACCCTCCGTGCAAACATAGAAACAGAGGCAGACGGTCACCTGAACACGGGTTCTCACCTCCTGCTTTGTGTGCTCAGCACTGGTGGATGGTTTCTCATCCCCACTTTGAATGGGTTCAGAGGCTTCTTCCTTTCCTGCTCTGTCCGCGACGTCGACTTCTTCCTCTGCCTCCTCAGGATGACTAACACTGGTCACAGGGGAAACTTAAAGGGAAAGACAAATGCAAAAATTGTTCTCTGGCTTTGACTGTTAAATGTTTGCAAAGTCACGTGCATTTGTATTTGCCTACCCTGCCACACAGCCCAAGATGATTAATTACCTGCAAAGTGAGCAGCATACGTCCACAAGACGGGGACCTTGTTCATGCAGGCCTCGCATGTCATCTCCTGCAGCTCCTCAGGGTCCATTGTAGTGCAGCCCAGGTGCTATCAACAACAAACAAATCGACTGTGATGAATACAAATTTGAATAAACAAATTTGAATAAAAGAATTTCATCAACATTACTTATGCTTACCCTGCTATGAAACCAATCCTCACAGATGACACACTGAATCATCTCATCGTTGGTCTATTGGGTAATTAAAAAAGGTGTTTTGTGTAGTCACAATGACAGATTATGTAAACAGTAGATTTGATCAATGTAATCTTAAATAAATGAGCTCAGATATAAAAATACATGAAAGGAATACCTGATCGTCTTCGTCTGGGTACGGCCGGTCACACGTGCAGTAGCAGCCATTGAAGTTGTGATTGTAGTGATTTCTAACGTTGTCCTCATCTTTGGCCTGTGAATACACAAGATTAAATAACTTCAGCAATCGAACATAGAGCAGAATTCAATTAGAAATCATTAGAAAACCAGAGGACTCACAGGAATTAGCTGGCACTTAAATTCCCCAAACTTGCTATTTCCACAGTCACAGCGGAAATTTCTACATCAGAAGATTAGGTTAGTTATGAAAAGGATAAGGCAAACTGTGGGGCTGAATTTGTATGATCAGTTCACATCACTCAAACAAAATACCTTTTGGTGTACAGTTCAAAGATGTCGTGTCCATCGTGGCATTTATTGGCACAGGCCAGACAAACCCCAGCAGGCTCTGCAGCATTTGGAGTGCAGGTGTTGCAGGCAAACACAGCCTGTCTCTTAGCATAGCCCTGCAACAATAACACACGCGGTATAAATATACAGCATTATACATACTATTGATGACCTAACCCCTGAAAAGGACTGTAGTGGTTATTTAATATTGTCTCATTAGAAATACTGCAGTGATACCAAGCAAAACTATAACTATATAACGATAATATCATAGTTTCCCTATTGGACGCCCCTCAGAAGCTACAAAGACCTTACTTTGACACAGTCGCACTGAACACACAATACTGCAGTACGAGCGATGGCTGCAGCGATGCGGCGCAGGAAGCTTTTCTTACCCGAGAATAAGAGCAGTTGTCTGGGTCGCTTCCAGCCAGCACACACAACGCCTGCTCGAGCTCCTCCTCGTTGGCAAGAATATTGTCCGTGTCCGAGTCGTCTTTATTTGCTGCCATTCTGGTAAGAGAGGGCGAAGAGAACACAAAGGCACGCTGAGCTGCACGACAGTGTTGACAAACGACTGTTCCGGGCGGGAGTCGAGAGAGAGACCACGTGGAGGAAGTGACGCAAGACGACGTTACTGATTAACAATAAACAATCTTTCAATGTGTTGCAGTGCAATCAATATTGGTTTTAGTTCAAGCAAGTGGTATTATCAATAATTCAAGGAGAGGCTTAATACAAGGATTGTATTTAATTGTCTTAAATAAAAAATGGGATTATATAACAGTCTATGGATAATATCACAATCAGAACCAGAATCAGCTGTAGTGGCCATGTGTGTGTACACATACATGGAATTTGACTCCGGTTACACGTTGCTCTCGTCGTACATATGTACATATTATATACAATAAAAAAAAAGACAAGATGAATATTAAAAAAAATATTAGAGACAACAGAGTAGTCAGAGTAGTGCAGATGGAGGTGTCTGATTAATTGTTCATCAGAGTGAAGGGCAGTGGAAAGGAGCTGTTCCTGTGTCTGGTGGTTTTGGCACCAGACACAGGAACACCGAGTGTTAAGATGCAGTTAACACTCGGTTTATTATCACAACCCAGCCAGCATGTCCATGTGGGGCCCATACGGTTTAAATTTGGGCTGCCAATAAGGGTCCCAAGTGGGTTTGTCCGCAGTTTCCACAGTGGCCTCACCTGTGTTTGCCCAGTATGGGCAAACACAGGTGAGGCCAATTTGTAGCCAATTTGGGGCCCACTTAAAGCCCAGTCAGATCCCTCTTAAAGTCGGTGAATAAACCGGTGAATAAAACCAGTATGGGCAAACACAGGTGAGGCCACCGTGGAAACTGCGGACAAACCCACTTGGGACCCTTATCGGCAGCCCAAATTTAAACCTTATGGGCCCCACATGGACATGCTGGCTGGGAATAGATACAAATTACACTAGACATTTAAGACATATACTTTTTGAGGGTGAATTACAGTGTATATTTACAATAAGAGAAAATCCATTCATGTTTTGGAGGGAAAGTAACTAAACATCACTGAAAATAATGAAAGTCAGTTGTATTTGGTCCCAAAATACCTGTCCTGGTGGTAGACTGAAGTCAGGAGAAGTCCCTCCGTCCACCTTAACAGTGTTTCTCACATTGTGTACATTCAAAACATTTTGTTTTTATATTTCGTCATGGTATTTTTTACGTGTTCGGTATCTTCAAATTGTGTGTGCGTGTGTGTGTGAAAATGTAAATGCTGTATGTTGCAGTGGGTTTCCAATAGATGGCGCCACTGTGATATGTTTCTCTGTGTGGGGCCTAACATATTTGTTCATTGCTGCGAGTATTGCAAGCTACAACATGCCCACAATTAGAAAGTCAGTTCATTGTGCTCACTGAAGTTGTTTTGGTTACAAATTCCAAAAGCACTCATCCGCGTTTTGCTTTAATTGTTTATGTCTGTAGTTGGTTAGGTTGACAGACGACGACGCTGCTGCATGTGCTGACGGGAACACGCTGAACTTCTCTCACCGCATCCCGGTTGCTTTTAAAGGCTGTCGTAAATATTGTCGAACCACCATGAACAGCTCAAAGAAATGATACATGTAAAAACACAGAGCGAAGAAGTATGAGTCTCCAGCAAAAAGAATAATCCTACTGTTATTTTGTGATGAATGAAACACATGCTGCTTTTAAAGTAAGGACTGTACTGTTAAACAACTGCTCAACAGCACGTCAATTATACATTTAAATGTACAACACTATTCGGGGTTTCATTTCGTGCTTTTGTTGACTTGTGGAGAATAGAAAGTCAATTAATCAACAAACAAAATTCCAATAAATACAATGACCAGTTTTTCTACGAGAATACAAAACGTCGCTTGCTACAGCCTATCCAATGCAACTTTTTGCTTGTACATTTTATAAAACTCACTGAATAGTGCATATCTCCGGATTAAGGACTGTTAACAAAAAAATGATCTCCAAATGAATCGATAAGTAAAGCATTTAGCGCGTGAAATCAGAACGACTGTGATTGAACTTGCTATTTTCCGAGGGGCTCCTGAAGGCAGCATCAATCTCCTGGCTCCTGGGTGTGTGCAGGCAGTTCAATCTATAGACCGAGGGAGAGGAACCAGGAGCGTCTCACCGTGAGTCCAGCTGTGCTGTCATCTGTCACCTTGTTTGAAAACCCCTTCTCCACCGGACGGACTCGAAAATGGGAAACTGTGCGAGCTAGTTTCTGAAGCGGACAAATTCAGGGGGGAGCTGTGCTAAAATTGCGAGGTTAGTGAATGCTAGCTCCTCACAGCCTCTCTGGCGAAGCGTTAGTTACCTTTCAGACAGTTGCTTCATCTTTTGGCCAACGAGCCGCCGCTAGTTAGTTTTAACTCGGTGGATATTTGGCGGTGGTGTGATTCTGTTCCGCCGGCTAACGTCGGTCAACCTTGTTAGCCAGCTAGCTTACGTTTCCTAATTGCATGCCAACGGTTAGCTTCGCAAATTGTCTCTGCCCAGCTTGCTAGCTAACGTTAGCATTGAGGTTAGCAAAAGGGGCTCAGTGTGCGTGGTCCGCTGATGCTGGACCACGTTAACTGCGATATTACGTTTGAAACTAGATAATGTGTCTTAAGCGAGGCTGGCTGTGTTTGAGTAACGTAACGACTCGCAAACCGGAGAAGCGAACTTGAGTATTTCCTTCATTGCTCATTGTTGACTGTTGTGAGATTAACGTCACAGTGTGGCTTCCTGTTTTTCGCCTGTCCAGGTTGAGTCTTCAGCCACACCATTTACCTCCCAGAGAAGGAACAGGAGCACAGTGGAGATGCAGACTTTCCTGAAAGGCCGGAGAGTCGGCTACTGGCTCAGCGAGAAGAAGATGAAGAAGCTGAATTTTCAAGCATTTGCTGATCTGTGCAGGTATGTGGCTTTGACACCAATCCAATGTATCCAGGTCAAGTGATTGTAGAGCAACTAACAGACACAGCTTCACATGCATCCACACAGAAGGCCTACCTCAATGGCTATCACAGTGAATAAGAGATATACTGACAGACACCGTACTTCCTGGTAATAACTCAGTGGCAGTAGGGAGTATCTGTTCTCCTCTTACAAGGAATAGCCCAGTTGCAGTTGTGCAGCACTTTCTCGTTCATGCTTATATACAGCATCAGCAACTTCCTCGCCCATGTCTGTTAAGCATTTGATGTTTTATAGCATAGCTGATAAGGCCTGTGGCTGCTGTGCTTCTTTTCTTTCAGCTGTAATGCAAAGACGTTTTATACAATAGAGTAAAATGTGTAAGCATGGCCAAAGGGAAGGTTGCACTAGCACAAGTCACTTTAGTGTAATAGATTGTGTTTACTATGTCTTGAGTTGGTGCCTGTTGAGACATAGTGGGAAGAGGGAATGTGTGTCGTATGATGGTTCTTATTTGCCTACGGCACATGTGTAACAGGACAAGCATATATATAACAGGTGTTATTATTTAGTTAATTGCCCTGAAGCATGAAACTGTAAGGCATGTACTGTTGAATGGAAGAAGAAATAAACAACCCTGGCCTGTTATCTTATATCTAAACCAAAATAATTGCTCTTATTATACATAATTAACCTTTGACCATTACAGTATCTTATATTGATTGTAATTGGAAGGTTGTGATATTACATAGACCAGTCTTGGCTTTTTGTTGATAGTCGTTTTTTTTATAGACAAAAAGGGGAACTTATCTTACCAAATGCATAGTCATAATATTCATTTGTTCAAGGGTGTATTTTGACCGTAGCAAGAATTTGTTCTACAGCCTTGAGAGAGGCAGCTATATGAGTGTTGTATGTTATCTTGTCGTAGCTTAGCCTTCTTCAGGCCAAGTAAATTGTTATATAAGGTTTTATAAAGTAGGGCATGGATTTTGTCAGCAGACGTGACTTCAGGAGAAGTGAATTCTCCCTCACTGAGTTACACTAGCTGGTTTACAGTATACTGTATTGAGGAATGGCTCCAAGGTATGGCAGCAGCCTTATCATCTCTAATTGCCTAACTGCCTGTGCTGTATGACGGCCACGGTTGTTCTGTAAATACAAACGATGACAGTGGCTAACAGTGAGAGAGAATGGAGAAAACATTTTATAGTCTTCAGTCATTTGAATAAGCAAGAATGTGCCGTGGTAGGTCAGGTGGGATGTCGGTGCGCGCATTGTAGCAGGCAATTACGTCCGACCTTTTTCATGAGGGTTGTTGCCTCACAAAGCAACCTGGTTGAGCCAGCACAGATTACCACACTGTAATCCACAAAACATTTTTAATCTCCTCATAAACCTTCAAGTAACACTCCCCCTGCTCCCTCCCTGCATCCCGCCAAACCCTGTCTACACGGGGAGCTGGACTGAGGGCTGTTAAATATGAAGGGCGGGGGCCAAGTGTTAAGAAGTAGTATTTGTGGGGGAAAAATCAAGTCAGATTTATTTCCTTTTCCAGGAACAACAACAAATTCAACAACCCCATTTAAATGTAATAGTGAATGTGTGTGTATCACGTGTATGATCACGGCTTCTCCCCAGTCAGCCACTGAAACTTGTCTTCTGTTTCGCGTTCTCCTTTTTCATGACATATTTCCCTTATCATATACCATGTTAGAAAGCAAAAGTCAGAAAGCCAAGATTTAACTAAAATGACCTTCCTATGTGTGGCTCCTGTATAAAGACTAGACAGGTTTTAAAAGGTATTTAGCTTTTCATGGATGCACAACTCCCCAAGGGTGTGTCAGTTTTATTTATGAATGAATGATTTCCTTGGCAATATCACACTCTTTGAATTTCATTTCCTGCACCTTGATTTTACTTCACGGGTAGATTATAAACCTTTTTTTTTTTTTTTACTTTTATGGCTGTGTTATCAAAGATAAACCAAATGTTTCACCTTAACAGATTGGTCAGTATGATACTCCAATAGTGGTCGAACAGGTTTTCTTACTTTCATTATGTGGTATGTAGCTGACATTGTGAGTGCGACAGTGTGGAGTCTGGCCTGTCTTGTGCAGCTGGACTGAAGGGGTTCCTGCTGGTGAAAGCCATTTGGGTTTATGTTTGTGTCCCGTGGGCTTTCAAAGCAATTTTGAGGCTTCCTACTAACTAACATATACCTGATTTGGTAAAAATGCAATGCCTTCGACAACAGCCAGCCCCAACGTCTTTTGGACACAATGAAAATATTGTCACTTCGTCCTGTCAAGGCAAGGCCACTCTAGGACAACAAGTGTGAGCTACACCCTCTGTATGTATGTCGTCTTTCACCCAAACGATTTGATTTACTGCAGTGATTGGAAGACTTGTATTATTTAAAACCTGTGACGAGTATCGTTTTAAGATCTATTAACATGCACATAAATTATCGTGTTGATTTCAAGGAACGGCCAAAGTTTTACCAGCCCAAACAGGTTATGCTGCTTCGCCTGGTTGGTCCACATTATCTGACCTTGTGTGCTCAACCATGGCAGCAGTAAAATACATCTATGTATACACACACACATATACATATTTATTTATTTATTTATTTATTTATTTATTTATTTATTTATTGGTGAGTTGAATGAATATATGATGAGAACTGGTGTAATAAAAAGTGTCTAGTTTTCATTACACCCCTATAGTCTTGTGTGTCAAGCCTATTCAAAAAGTTTTGGCCTTGGTCTGCTTCTCTGCTGGATCTTCTCCTTCATCCATTTCATTCTGCTGGCTGTGTAACAGTATAGGAGAGCAGACAATCTCCATATCTGAAATTGGACAAAACTAAAGGCCCCATTCACACCACATGAAACACGCCAGCTGCAGTATTAAATATCCACATTGTTGTGGAGCAGTGAATGGATGCTCTGAGGTTACCATGGGGCTGCTCGCTCAAAAACAACTGGGCTTGACAGGCTGAGTTGGTTGTGGTGCTGAACTGGTTTCGTGCTCATTGTGAATTCAACGGTTGGCTTAAATACGCCTGTGTGCGGTCAAAGACAAGGAGACGAGTCCATGTTCCACATGTGTACGGTGTTGTGCTTCACTATGTTATGATGGTCAACAACTCCGCTCATGTAGTCGTCTGCTGGTTGCCAAGCAATTTTTATTTTTTTTTAAATCCAAAGACGAGTATTTATGTGCTGTTTCTTAAAAGTAGAATATTTTGTATTTTCGGTCTCCGTGGCCCTACTTTGCTGTCCTGCTAACAGACCAATAAGTTTAATCATTGTTTATTTGTTTTTGACCTGTAGACCCAGAAGGGCCCATGTTATCAGTAGCTCATGTCTGTAACTGTCCATAGTGAGTTTCTGTTTTCTCCTTCGTAGGCTGCATTCAAACTAAATCAGAAGTTTCTGCGTTTAGCGCAGTGTGTCACTTAAATGGCCCGTTTGAGTGACACTCATTCGATTGCCCCATTTGATTTGCATGGCCCGTTGATCGTCAGTTACGTGATTGGCCACAGCAGTGTGGCGTTGGGTTTTGTTTCCCAAAAAGTTGATCCAGTCTCAAGTTTTTGCAGCAGGCGGCTGCATCTCTTTCAACATTCCCTGCGGTTCCCACCGCCACATTCCAAACGCACTACACACATTCAAATGCATGGGAGGACTGGCGTTGTCCCTGCAACACCTGATTTTGTGTGAATGCAGCCTTATGGAGAGGAACCGTTTTGTTTTACATTTACATAAAGAGTAAAAGGAACCATCACATGATAAAAGGAATAACTCAATTGGCCCTCACTGGAGTTATTCCTTTTATCATGTGATGGAAAGACACGTTTTACAAAGCTTGTATTTTATAACATGAAAGTAAAACATAAATAGAAGTGTGCTTTCTTGTCACTTTCACTATGCAAGTAAATACATAATGTCTTGCATCTTGTAGTTGAGGTACTTTTGATGCATTGCAGTGTCTATTTCTGAATGACTACATGTTTTAGTAAAACTAATGACGCTTACTTTTTGTCTTTTTTGTCTTTTTTCTTCAGGAAAAGAGGAATAGAAGTTGTTCAGGTAAGTGGATAGCATTTTTGTATGATGCTGTTTTTGTTATTGTTGTCACAAAAGCAAAACTGAGCAGTCAGTCATTGAAATGTACTGTATACCTGTTGAGACAGTATTTTACTCAGGTTTGATGCAGTGAGGCAGAGTACACGTACATTTTATTTTTTTACTGTAAAGGACTGCAAGTTTGTTACCTACCACATAACAAATGTAGTTGGCTCACATTCATACTATTTTCAGTCTGACTGAATCATCAGGGACAATTTACCGGTCCAGGCCAGTTTCGTTTTTACGCTGTGAGCGTTTAGTTTGAGTGTGTGTGGTTGAAACTCTAACAAGCTTGGTAGTAATTGTAGAAGTAACAATATCACAGTATCTGACGTCAATCACCTACACAAATAGCTATATTTTCAAATTGCATAAATGTGAGCAGCCACAACTTTTAACAGATTACTAATTACAGTCACTTTTAAAGTATTCTGTATAATGTGGATGTAGAAGAAGACGTACAGGTCTATCTCCAGTAATTGCTTGGCTCAATTAAAAGAGGGCTGTAGAGTTATGTTTAGATAAAACAAGCCCCCAGGGAAGTAAAGGCCGCTGTCATTAATGGATGTTGGACACAGCACATTACGTTGAGTAGAGCACGTACAGCAGCATAGTAACAATTGTTAAGTCTTGGGAGCTCAGAGTTGAGTACTTATCAGTTAAAGTGCTTTCTCTAGTTGAGGAGCAAATCGTCCCATCTTTTCCCTCGGCCTCTTACTCTGTTTTTCTTTTTTAATTCTGTCTCTTGTCTCCTTGTCTGAGGCAGGGACTCAGACAGGGAGTCTCTGCCTCAGTACTAGGAGTCCCCCCCCCCTCCTTTTGCTTTTAGTTTTTTTTTCTTTTTTCCTCTGGCTGTGCTAACGATATTAGCACACCCAGAAAGAGCTTGTCCTGGGAATAGTCCCAAAGTAAGCAGGGCTTTGTTTCCCACTGTGCATTCAGTCACTCCTGGGAGAGTAGATCCTCACAAACCCTCAGCAAGGGGTACCCAGGGACTTGAACAGCCCTCTGGCCTTCACCATAACTCTTTTGTCAGGACTACCTGTTGCCCACTGAGTATTTTTTTTCCTCCCACAAATCAGCATGAACATTTCTTACTTTTAGCTTAGCTGTCGCTGCCAATTGAGAAAGCTCAGTTTACTTGGCCAGAGATATTTTTTAATTCACACCGGTGACTCTGTTGCCCGAGATTCATTCACTGCCAGTCGGTGCCTGTACTGTCATGGTTGCTTCACAAGTGAAGATACTGGGAGCCGTTGTAATGCTTTGGCCTTGTTGTACAAGTCTGTGTACAAAGCTGTCTTCTCTTATTCCACAAAAAATACCGTGATATACCGTGAAACCGCCAGAATCGTACAAAATACCGTGATATGAATTTTTGGCCATACTGCCCAGCCCTATGCCAAATTATGTATTTTAAATGTTATTCTAAACATTTTCTCCTGTACGTCTAGTCCTTGAGGTCCTGTAATTGTTTTACCATATATTTTAAGTCCAATCTTACTGAAGCATACAGTTCAACTGTCAAGAACATTAATGAATTAATCTCAACAAAGAAGAAGAAAGTTTTCTGAGACAGAGATAAGAGTGATGATGACAAATGTTAGTAAAGAGATATCAAGGAAAGGGACTGCTGGTACATACCACAGACAACATTTAGCAAAAACTTGTCTGGCACGACTATTGTTTCAAAATGGAAATTGTTTCATTGCAGATTAGGTGTTCATTTTAGTGTTCATGTTCTATTCATTTTCTAAGGCTTTAGGGGTGGGTGGGAGTGGTGCTGTTATGTAGATATCAAGTCCATTTAACCTTCTCTAGAAGGCTGGAGTAGAACATCTTTGCAGATTTATTGAATTGCCAACCGTGACCCTGTGGTCTGACAGACGAGCTGATTTTGACGATAAAAACTCTACCTTGGATATCCAAGGATAAGTTTATCCTAGGCTTTTTCTGGTAGAATAAACTATTAGTTTATGTTGTTTACACTCTCATTACAAGCTAATTCACTTGTTGGTTGTTTGTCGAAAACAAAGATTTGTTGGAATAATAGCTGTGTAATAGAGCTAATACAATCCGCTGATCGGCAGAACCTGATGGGTTTCAGATTGTTGTTGTTTTTAGATAAACTGGCAGCATGAAGCTGTCACCTTGGGTTTTTTAGACAATTTGTTGGACATTTTTCACTAGTTTCGGACATTTTTAAAAGCAATGATACATCAGTTTATGAAGAAAATGTCTTGATACGATTAATTGATAATGAAAATAATTGTCAGTTGCAGTCTTACAATCTACTAAAACAAAACTTTGAAAAATTAATCAAATTGATGTATAGATATTTCAGGTTGCACTTCCATTTAGGAATATATGGTATTTGCCACAAGAGATTGGATCCTCCAGAGGGTTGGTAGTGGGTATGACGTCGCCCTGTGTGAACAGATCTTTGCTAAATCTGGCAGCCCCAGGGAGCGCATTTTGTATTTCCATTTCTAGTGTGGGAAAGCATCTACATGTATACCCATCAAGACTGACAACTGAAAGAGAACAGATGGTTCTTTTGTTTGACTTTACATGATTGCTCTTTGCGCCTCTAGCATCTTTCCACTCTAACTCTTCTCTTTTTCTTTCTTTCAAGTAACCCATTATCACGCTCACCTTGTCTCTACTTTTCATCCCTCCAAACGCGCTCTCCCTCCTCCAAGAGATTTTGCAGCATCTCATCAATACTGACCCCTTAGCCCTGAGCTCCTGAGAGCCATTCACCCGGGGCTCTGTACATTAGCTTGTCTGAATCACAGAGCTGATGAGATTAACTCACCAGGCCTGGCCTTGAGTAAGCCAATATTCGCTCTCCGAGGATGGAAACCCATCACAGCAAATGGCCATCGTTTGAGTGGGCTGTTCATAGAAAGTTATTGAGTTCTGTTTTTTATTATATGGTAAGTGCTTTGGAATTTAACGTTAATATCCGGCATTCTTCTGGATCTCACCCACATATTGAATTGGAGCTTGAATGATGAGAGATTGTCTTTAGATGGTATTTATTGGCCCTCCAGTGTACCACAATCCAAAGGAAGCTGATTGGTGGCCATTATTTCCTATAAGTATATAGTTGGTTATTGTAAGAGTCCTGAATACAGGGTGGAGATGGTAATAAATGATATATTCATCAGTTTGACCAGGATGAACTCCATCGTCACTTCTTTATCTTCCTAAATATTATAATAATTTCTCAGCTGTTCTTCTAGAGGTCTTACATCTCTTTTCTTCTCAATTTGATCTTCATCCCCATCTGCCAAAAATATCTTTAACAATGTTAATTATTGGTTGAAGGCGAAGGGCATTTGCCTCATAACTTCCCAGTGCACAAAATAGTCTGCAGTGCTGAGGAGACAGTCATTAGCCTAATGAGCTTCCACTTTGGCCCTCCATATAGTTTTTGGTTGGAGATTCCCGGTCATGTTGATCCCCTCATGTTTAGTCTTGTACTTTATGTGAAGTGTGGCCAACAGCCGGAGGTCGTTTCCGACACGTATGTTTCTTTTACACTAGACTAGGGTGTTGAGTGCCGCACACCATGCAAAATATATCATTCATCACATGTCTGTCTGCACTCTGGGATCGTCTGACAACAAAGCGAAAGGCAGGTGAGATTAGATCCAGCGGAGTACCACTAGAAAGAGACATCTGAAGGATGAAGCAGCTCCATGGCAAAAACCTCACCGGGCACAGAAACAAATAACTGGTGCAAACATGGGTTCATACTGTTTGTGTTCACCATACTTGTACATAATTATGTTGAAAACTGAAATACACATGGGAGCTTGGTCCCTTTTTTGTTTGCTCAAATTCACAATTCTTAGATTTCCCTGGGGTATAGCTTGGGCCCACCATGGAGCTACTTCAAAGCTGAAAATATATTGGCCCTGACCTACCCTCTCCCTCCAGGATCCAGCGTGTTTTCTATGCTGTCCATCACCACCATGGCCCACTGCAAGCACTCAGTCCCAGAGGGACCGCTGACATTTC
Source organism: Myoxocephalus aenaeus (assembly GCA_038501785.1). Classification (NCBI taxonomy): domain Eukaryota; kingdom Metazoa; phylum Chordata; class Actinopteri; order Perciformes; family Cottidae; genus Myoxocephalus; species Myoxocephalus aenaeus. The sequence continues at coordinate 5,580,755 of JBAMJR010000097.1, forward strand.
TGCTTTTAGCATTTAGCAGGACATCCGTGACTTTACTGCTTTGGTTTTTGGGTGAGCTCTAAAGCGGGGTCATTCTGTCTACGCACAGGAGAGAGTCATCCTCTGCGATGCGTCTTTGCCAGTGGGTGTTGACCCCCACGATGTAGCCCTGTGTTTGTGGAGAGGCCAGGCTGTGGATGGGCCCTTTGTGTTGTGGAAGCAAGAGATTAAAAGCCATGCCTCAGCAGAGTACAGACACATTCCCTTCCACCCGGTTCTAGCTAGACAGAAAAGCGGCAACTGCGTTTTTTTACCGACCTGCTGTACCTCACGCCACTGCTGAGGCCCTGTCACCACCGCTGCTCATCCTGTTATAGACCCAGTAATAGGTTATCCGCAGGTGACGGCACATTTTATGAGCGTTAACTTACCAGGACAGTGCTATTAAAGTCATAGCTGCATGTTTATGTGTTTTATGCATCTGCCATATGCCACACCTTTCTACCACATGATGTCTGATAAACCAGCTGCACTGCTGCAACGCTGAGTCACCAAAACATCTGCTGTTTATTTATTTTTTTAAACCTGCCATTCTAGTATATGTAATCGTACTGGTTGATTTTAATGAAATATTGTAAATGCAGCATTGCATATCAACTCCTAAAACTTTCTGTTGAGTACTGTTGAGTACTGACTCCCAACCGTGCATCACAAGTTTTTATCCACAATTATCTAGTGTCTAAATCCTAAATCAGCCGCTGTCGGCACCAGTATCTTTTGCTGCTGATGTAAGAAAGATTTTTGCATATATCGAAAAATGCAAAATTCCATCTACTGTGTAGTACATATGTACTCTATTTGATGTGTCAATTCTTGCAAACCTGCTAAAGTCACTAGATATTTTCATCTTCTTTGCCTTGCATACATTTTTGCTGCTCTTGTTGACATATTACTTTTGAGCAGACGGGCATGTTTTTACATGCAGGAGGAATGGAGTATGGAGGAGAATGAGAGCCCACAGCATTAGATGGGCAGGGAAACGCATGCTATGTTGATGTATAGTGCATAATGAGCTCTAAAGGAAATGGGGCTAGACTTGCACATTACAGGGTGTGTTGCCATTTCTTTGTATGTTAGCATACTGTATAATGTGTAGTATACATTGTGCCTGCTCTACATTTGAAAAGTGCATATATCATGCCAAATCTAAATAGAACAATAAACTTACTTCTATCAAAACAGGGTCTCCCCGAATGCGAGTAGGACCTACACTACATTTTGTTTTTCATTATGAACCTTCTGTAAAGACCACGGTGTCTTAGTGAAATTATATTTAACAGATTTACAGCTCTGTGCAATTGACTTGTCAGGGCAGGATCGAGGGTACTCTAATTAGTCATCTATCCGTCACAATTATTAACCAGGAAATGTTCGCTGAACTGACAGGTTGATTGCGTCCAACCCTAAACCAACTGAAACTATGTACAACTTTACAGTTCCTGCATTGATCCACACCAGTGTGACTAAGGTGTGGCCCCTCTCGGTTTACGTACTATTTGGACGGTACAAAGGATAGTGTGGGGTCCTCCCCTGCTCTGGGACATGCCTATGTGTTGCTGAATTATCTTTTGTCTGTAATGATCAGATGATTCCCATTTGCTGATTAGTTAATGACTTAGTGACTGCATTACGCAACAGCAGCACTGCAACCTACACAATTAGCTCTATTTGACAGTCTTGAGGGCATCGTTGCCATGTTTGCTCTGGTTTCAGTTTCACTGTCTCTTAGTCCCATGATTTTAATTTTACATATTCATAATGTGCTGCTAGATTATTTGTCACAGGGTTTGTATAATCACAATAAACCACAGTAGTATTACTGCGGTTAGAATAAACATCGCCTCAGGATTTGTGATGATTAGTTTGTCTCTTAATATACTTTTACTCATGGCTTTATTCGGTAATAGCACACTTTGCCACGTATTGAAGGCTTCTGTATCAGTCTCTCGAACAGTCTGTCTGTCCTCTCACACAACCCTACCTCTCAAAAAAAGCAGTCACAACGCCAAGCAACCTTGCATATTCTAACTTTAAAAGTAGTCTTGTCTCTCCACTCGTCGCATCAAACTTAGCCATCTCATCAGCAAGCCGAGCATCGCTCCATCTCTCGTGTGTGTGTGTGTGTGTGCACTGACCTAGACGAATCATATCACACTAGGAGAGCTGCTTTGACTACTTGTGAACTACTTGGCCAGTGCAGTCAGTCTTACGGTTGTGGTAAACGTTAAATGAATGCTAATGGATATTTTTCTCAGAGGCTGTTGACTCTGCTCAGACTGGAGGCCTGGCCAGAGGGAGAAAAAGTTTGAAACTCATAGTAAAATAGCTGATGCCAGTAATACATCCTAATGGTGTAATTCAAAACAAATAACATGAACTATGGCTGCACCAAAGTTAGAGCTATGAATAAAAGGAGAAGAGGATTTACAACCAATGTTGTGTTATAACCCAATGCTGTGTTTATAACCAAAGAAGCAGAGCATAAAATGTATGTTTGCGTCCGAGAGCAGAATCATGAGATTAGGAGTATAAATGGGGAGGGCAATGGCAGATTGATGATTTACCAAAATTGGTGGTCATTTTCTCAAAAGTATTCTCTGATCATGTTTGAAAATCTAACCATTAGACTGAAAGAAATAACTTACATTGGCTTGGAGTAATTTCTTCATTTCTGGGAATTCTGCAGTTAACTGTATATACTGTTGTTGTTTTTTCTTCACTACTTGCTTTGATTAACAAGATCATGCAGGTGCAGCTATGATTCATTCTTGTTTGTAATTTCGGAACATCCGAGACTTTATCACCAGTACTGCCTCCTACCTAAGATGCCTGGCCAGTGCCAGTATAGGTATGAGTATAATAAAGCATTACCGATTCATATGATAAACGTCCCTTTTTACATGCAAATAAGTTGAATGTGGTGTGACTAAACAGTACGTATAGGGGAAGCATAGTTTTACTTTGTTCACAAACTGCAGATAGCAATACTTAAGTGGCAGTAAAGGAGGATGTGGGGAAATTTGGACAAGTTCTGACTTGAGGCCTGAACAAGATTTCATTGTTTTTTTTCTTCTTCTTTTTGGTCAAAAACTTGCCATACTGCTTGTGAGACCATGCTTTTGATTTTGTGTGAAGAGTACTGTTGGCTTTACTGTTCTCCCCCTAAACGGCCGAGACGTAACAGAGTTAATACATATCATAGTTTTTTGTTTAAACGTTAATGAACTACCAATTTAAAATAGAGGTACATGGCACTACTTGAAAATATATATACTAAATAAAATAATACAGAATTTTGTATTTAAATAAAAATGCAGTAAGTAACAAAATACAATGCTTTGCAAGCTAAGAGACACTCTTGGCTGTTTTTAAATTGAACCAAGGCTTTCTATGGATAATTGCTTTGGTTAACCATTTCTAAATATGATAAATGAATACCTGAAGGTTAGAAGTGGTTTAAAAAAACAAAACAAAAACATAACACTTGACCCATGGCTGTCCTTCTCTTCTTAGCTGGACCTCAGCCAGCCTCTGGAGGAGCAGGGTCCTTTGGACGTCATCATCCACAAACTGACTGACCTCATCCTGGAGGCGGATCAGAATGACTCACAGGCTGTGCTGCTGGTGCAAAGAGTACAGGTATGCATATCCCCTGATTATTTATAGGTAACGTGAAGAACAGAGGTCTGTGAAAGTGCGGCAAACATTTACAGAACTAAATATTTTCCATAGATATGGGAATGTATATAAAATATAGTGTGTGTGTATATGTGTATATGTATATGTATATATATATATATATATTACAGTTGTGTGAAAAAGTGCTTGCCCCCTTCCTGATTTCTTATCTTTTTGCATGTTTGTCACACTTAAATGTTTCAGATCATCAAACAAACTTAAATATTAGACAAAGATAACACAAGTAAACACAAAATGCAGTTTTTAAATGAAGGTTTTTATTATTAAGGGGGAAAAAAAAATCCAAACCTACATGGCCCTGTGTGAAAAAGTGATTGCCCCCCCCCCTGTTAAAACATAAATTAACTGTGGTTTATCACATCTTTGGAAAGCTGAGTTCAATTTCTGTAGCCACACCCAGGCCTGATTACTGCCACACCTGTTCTCAATCAAGAAATCACTTAAATGAGGTAGACCAAAAGACCCTCAAAAGCTAGACATCATGCTGCGATCCAAAGAAATTCAGGAACAAATGAGAAACAAAGTAATTCAGATCTATCAGTCTGGAAAAGGTTACGAAGCCATTTCTAAAGCTTTGGGACTCCAGCGAACCACAGTGACGGCCATTATCCACAAATGGCGAAAACATGGAACAGTGGTGAACCTTCCCAGGAGTGGCCGGCCGACCAAAATTACCCCAAAAGCGCAGCGACGACTCATCCAAGAGGTCACAAAAGACCCCAGAACAACATCCAAACAACTGCAGGCCTCACTTGCCTCAATTAAGGTCAGTGTTCATGACTCCACCATAAGAAAGAGACTGGGCAAAAATGGCCTGCATGGCAGAGTTCCAAGACGAAAACCACTGCTGAGCAAAAAGAACATAAAGGCTCGTCTCAGTTTTGCCAGAAAACATCTTGATGATCCCCAAGACTCTTGGGAAAATACTCTGTGGACTGACGAGACAAAAGTTGAACTTTTTGGAAGGTGTATGTCCCATTACATTTGGTGTAAAAGTAGCACGGCATTTCAGAAAAGGAACATCATACCAACAGTAAAATATGGTGGTGGTAGTGTGGTGGTCTGGGGCTGTTTTACTGCTTCAGGACCTGGAAGACTTGCTGTGCTAAATGGAACCATGAATTCTGCTGTCTACCAAAAAATCCTGAAGGAGAATGTCCGGCCATCTGTTTGTGACCTCAAGCTGAAGCGCACTTGGGTTCTGCAGCAGGACAATGATCCAAAACACACCAGCAAGTCCACCTCTGAATGGCTTAAGAAAAACAAAATGAAGACTTTGGAGTGGCCTAGTCAAAGTCCCGACCTGAATCCGATTGAGCTGCTGTGGCATGACCTTAAAAAGGCGGTTCATGCTCGAAAACCCTCCAATGTGGCTGAATTACAACAATTCTGCAAAGCTGAGTGGGCCAAAATTCCTCTACAGCGCCGTAAAAGACTCATTGCCAGTTATCGCAAATGCTTGATTGCAGTTGTTGCTGCTAAGGGTGGCCCAACCAGTTATTAGGTTTAGGGGGGCAATCACTTTTTCTCACAGGGCCATGTAGGTTTGGATTTTTTTCTTCTTCTCTTTAATAATGAAAACCTTCATTTAAAAACTGCATTTTGTGTTATCTTTGTCTAATATTTAAATTTGTTTGATCTGAAAGTGTGACAAACATGCAAAAAGATAAGAAATCAGGAAGGGGGCAATCACTTTTTCACACAACTGTATGTGTGTGTGTCTCTCTCTCTCTCTCTATCTATCACACACACACACACACACACACACACACACACACACACACACACACACACACACACACACACACACACACGGGTGGGTGGATATTGATTCTCAATAATTAGTTGTCACTGTCTGACATATGGCTGTAGTACCAAGTAGAAAAAGTGGTCATAAAATGTCTTATTTGTTGACCAGGTAGTTCCTGTTTGATTATTTTATGTATTTATTATATCATGCATCATATTTAATTTCACTATTGTTACCTAGGGCACATTTCTTGCAAGTCTGCTTGTGTTTAGACTACATTTAATATAAAATAACTTTCACTTTACCTTCAGTTTTCACAAAGAAGGCTTTGTAGGTAAACATCTCTCAAAGTTTTGTAACAAAGAATTTCAAATGATACTTATCTCACACACATGTACATGATCCAGTGATCATAGGTCCCAGCCACTGTCCTCATGCATGATATGGAACTTTAGCTAAGCTCTTCAGATACAATTTGAAATGGAGAGCAAAGCTCTGGATAGTGTTGTCTGCAGCACTGCAGGCTAAAAAAACATTTATGGATGACAGAATTTTGTGTTTACATGTAAATATACCAGTTCAAAGAATCAAACGGAGACCAAAGAGCCCTTACTTGGCTTCAGGAACATAAAGAACTTGTGTGTCTCTGTCTCTTTTTTATATGACTCAGAAGAGCTGTAATCGTGATCAACATCATGCAATTCTGTCAACGTGTTCCTCCTGACTGCTCAATTAGGAAAGACAAACAGGAAGTCAATGTGGGGCAATCACTTACACAGCAGAACCTGGTCAATATATTAACACAGGGATCCATTTACACACTTTTATGGTACTCCAAGCCTTTTTGAAGCAAATGCACACGCCTTGTTTTTTGTAAAGGTCTGTGTGGCAAAACACCGCTATACATGAACCTATCAAAGTATAGATGCCCACCCTGTACAGATGGCAACAATGGAGATCATGTAAAATCATAAAAAAAATTGTACAAAACACCACAACACATCTCTAATTGTGTCTTCGATGTGCTTCAGAATCATAGGTTGGTTACAGCTTTCAAGGTTTTCTCTGAGGTACATTAAAGGTGACCTTTGACCCCTACACTCGGAGCCTCACCAAGCACAACACAGATGACACAAGATGACAAAGACGTGCTGTTACAGTACATATTTGATGAAACATTTTTGATAATAGATTAATAATTTGAGTCCCTTATCAATCTAAAAACATTTGCTGTTTCCACTTTCTCAAATGTGTGCTTTTCTTTGTTTGAGGGTCAAAACAAGCTATTTGAAGAAGTCACCTTTGTTGAGCATTCTTTTACTTTTTTTTTCCTTCTACTTTATCTCATTAGATGTGTCCTTGAGCAAGACACTTAACCCCTAATTGCTCCCCGTTGCTGTGTCTGCGGTGTATAGAGCAAAAATGTAAGTCGCTTTGGATAAAAGCGTCAGCTAAATGAAATGTAATGTTTATCAAATTAATCAAAGTTAAAGGTACTATGGTTTAGGAGACCAGTGGTAACTGTACCTAATGCATCGGTGCATTTCTAATATGATAAAGATTTGATCATAAATAACCTTTTTTGTGGTGAAGTTAATAAGCCTTCCACTCTAAAATACATCTTTATAACAAAAATGATGCACTCTGAGGTGTGAGTAGTGTGCACAGCCGACCTGTTGCAAATATTATTGGGATGATTTTTGAGCTGTGTAATTATGGGTGCAGTGTTGATCCATTATCTTGCTTCCTTATAGGGGTTACAAACAAAGTTCTGGTTTGGTGTACTTATATCATTCATGCTGCTGTGGTGAATCGCACCCATCTGGTTGTGTTTCATATAACTACTTAAAATTACTTTCCACTTCAAGTGTGTTGCCTCTGACATAGTTTACAGCCAGTAGCACAGATTTGAACCTCTACTATCCATATTCTCTTTTTTTTTTTTTTTTTTTTGGAAAACAGATCTGCCCCGAAAAACAAACAGAAAATGTGCAGCCTCAGCACCCACTCTCTCACACCCACACTGACATACATCTGGCTCTTTTCCTCTCTAACACCTGTGCTCTCATCTCCATCTCACCTCCCCCTCTTGTCTGTGTTTCAATGCGTTTCTTCTTCTGAAAAGCAGAAATCAGTAAGTGACAGTCCTTATCAGCAGAGTATTCCTCTAAACTCCTGGAAGATTAGTTTGGATTATTTTTTTGGCAGAAGCATGTTTGCTTTATTTACATAACTGCTCAACATAACTGCTCAACTCAGCATTGCCCGTGAGATCCCGGAAAATCTTATAGATGGGTCGTCCATGTAAGGGCAAAAACATTTGTTTCCATGCTGAATGCGTCAATGTGTGTTTGTATAAGAGCGGGATTTATTCCCCCCCACGCTATACAAGTGTGTTTAATGTCTGACATTCCCACGTGTTTAAATTTATGCAACTGTGTATGACAGTGGTGCTGTGATGTGAACTGGCAGGCTGTTTGTGTAAGTGCAGGCCAGCCAGCTCCACCTGAGAGCGTTTGAGTCAGGAAGAATTGTTTGGAAGGGACGGTTGGCAGAGAAATCCGCAGAGAAGAGCTGGAAATGCGGAGAGCACGGAGAGCTGCAAAGTGGAGAGGAGGTGGTGTGGGGACAGAGCCAGAGCAGAGCCGACAAGAAAAGAGATGGGGAGAGCAGTTATGTAAAATAGCCATGAAGAGATGAAGTGATGTAACCTACACAGAGCCGCTGGCATACATCTCATGCGCCCTTTCGCTCAGACACATAAACAGAGTGAGGCATATTGACCCTTCAACTTAATGTTTGGATTTGTAGTTTGCCGTGTGTGTGTGTGATGGCAGGTGGTAGCTTGTGGTGTGAAGCCTCAGGGTATATTACATAAAATATGCAAAAAGGAGAGCTGCACACCAGGTGCAGCTCTCCTTTTTGCATATTTAATGTAATATATCTGTTCAGAAAAAAAATGTATGCGAGTATTATGCTAAAAATGTCTGTTTTCAGGACTACATTGATGCCCACCCTGAGACCATCGTCCTGGACCCCCTTCCAGCCATCCGAACTCTGCTGGACCGTTGCAAATCCTACCAGCTCATCCACAGGATAGAGAGCTGTATGCAAGGTAAGATGTTTCTTGTAACTTGGTGACACTTTCACAATTGATACCATTTGACAAAAAAAAAAAATCCAACCTCCTTTACATATTCATTGTCCAGTGAGCGACCGACAGCCCAGGCAGCCACTTTGTCACCAAGCTTTCAGCACCACTTATCTCGGAAGACATGCAATTTTACAGGTTTTTATTTTCGGTCCATGTATCTTTAAACTAATTCAGTCTCATACAAATGTTCAGTTCAGAGAACAGTTGTTGATTACAAGTTATTGTAATTGTGGCCTCTACAGTTCAAGCGCTGTTGAATTACACAGCGTAATACTTGGAAGCGTTTCTAATATTTTGTCCATCCCATCTATATCAACAGCACTGCAAACTGCAACCTCAAAAATTTCCATAAAACTTGAGTCAATCCTAAACCGTTTCACTGAGTTTTCTTTTTGCTGTGTCACTCTACCACCAGGCGTACTTTGTGTGTGTGTATATAGTCAAAACACTGCATGGCATCGGTTCAAATTACTTAAATGCCCTTAACATCGTGCTTCCTCTCGCAGTCCTCAATATTATATAAAAACAGAAGTTGTCTAATGTAATAAAGGAACTGTTGATTTCATGGACACTATCCTTTGACTATAATTTGACGTGTTACGTAAGGTAGAAGGCAGAGTCGTGGTGGCTGCAGATTCTCTGTCTTTCCTCTTCCCTTCCAGAGGGGACACATGGATAACATATGACAGCCCTGTCGCCTCTCTCTTGAATTATGTTACTCGATGCTTCCGAGCAGATGTTTCATTCTTGCCAGCTGATATCATAATTTCTCTCCTCCCTCTCACGCGACAAATGCATGTCTCCATTTCCCCCTGCCAGGAACCCAGTATAAACTTAGCTCTGTTTAGGTTTCTCACTGATGGATCAGAATTTGCCTCTGAGTCAGTCCAACACCTTCCTCTGTCACCAAGACCATAAACTAATCAGCAAGAGATATCTTTTGGCCAGAGGCATAGAAAGGCAATGACGACAGGAACACATTCCCGACCCACACGCACTGTAAGCACACCTGTGACTCATCCACATTTCCTTCAACCCCGTACATGGCAGGCAGGGGACATAAACCTTTTAAGTATGACTTTACTGATTGTCCATGACTCTTTGAGGGGCCTCAGTCAGAGGGACAGATCAGAGGCATTTCAGCAGTGTCATCAGGTTCTCAAAATAGAACCACAATCCAAACAGACATGATGATGGCTGTTACGTAACAGTATAAGCTGCATCATTCTGTCTTGCTGTGTGCATTAGGTTTGAAGAGGAAGATGGCTCACTGGCTGCATTTATATGAAGCTCTAATTTTTCTTCTTCTATGCTAGTGGCGCTCTCGGCTCACACTTAGGCTTGCATACCAAACCTCCCTGACAATTGTGGTTAGTTTAGACACAAGCACGGAGTGTAAGCCTTAATAATCCTACACCACACCACTGTGATCGTAGGAAAAACAGCGTGAGGCTGAGGATAAATGGACTTTCTTCAGTCAAAAAAAGAGGGACTGAGAGAGCTGGATTAAGTTTAAGAGGGGAAAAAGGGATAGTGTCAGAGTGTGGAAAGTCTACCTAACTTTCTTAGACACAGCCACTTCCGCCTCCTTATCAGCTGAGGCCATGGACTCCAGAAGCAGCTGCCAAGGCAACCCAGTACTTAAAGGCCACAGAAAGCTTGCCATGCTTAATTCTGCATGACTCAGAATAGTACTCGATAGAAGGAAGCACTTGAGGTGCGTTTGTGCTTGTTCTGGAAACCTTATTCTTTCTCTCGATGTTGAATAACCCTAGTCGCAGTACATTTAGCTGTTATACTCTAAATTGTTGAACTGGATTTAAACTTCAGTTCAAAATTCCGCTCATCTTAATGATATGTTTAATAGAAAATAGCCAGAGCACTAATGGATCCGTGTCACTGATTCATAGTTGTCCTTATTGAAACTGTTGGCGCTGCTCTGTTGTCCGACTTGGTTTTGTGATTCCTATGTTAGCCAGAGCAAGGTAACTGTTTATGTTACTTAGTGGAATCTAGTGGTTCCTGTGTATGCTTGAGTTTTGATGTCTTGGACTGTTTTTATAGACAGAAACCGTCGTCAAGTCAACTCTTCTATCAAACAAATCCTCTCTCAATGTTGTAAGCTTATTCCTCTCCAGCTCAGGATAAAAAGGATTCTTCTGAATACAAGAAGGATCAAACTGAAACCTTTTGGGGTTTATTTGCATATTGTCTTTAACGACCAACAAAACAAGTATCCTGTTTATGCACGTGATCAATTTTTTTTTCTCACAATTTCATAGTTGCAACATGAGAAGAGAGACAAACGCAGACTCTTTAAGACCACTCGTCCAAGTCTCATGAGCCAAGTGGGCAGACAGGATTGCCCAACTAGATTATTAAATGATGAATACCTCATCAAAGTAGGGTTTGCCTTTTTGTGAGAAAACAATCACCTTCTTCTTTTCAAAATAAATGATTCATAATTATAATTGAAGTGTAAGCCTCTTACAGCGCGATATTAACAATTGCATTACACTCGGTATGCAGCCAGAGAGGATGCTGGGGTTTCTAGGAAACAAGCTCAAAATAGCAACAGAAGAGTTCAGCCTTCCACCTAAATAACACCACATTTCATGAAGCTGAATGTAACTTGGCACGGTGCCGTTCACTGCACCTAATGCATGAAACCAGAGGGAAGATATGATCTGAGTCTTAGGTGTTATAACGCTCTGTTCAGGAATTTCTTCTTTATTCTTTCTCAGGCACATCAGTTGGTAACTCGAAGTTGGGAGTTAATTTATTTACATGCATGAATATGATGTAACAGACCAGACAGATGGTGGTGTGTGCAGCGGATGAGATGAAAAAAAAAAAAGAACAAAACAAAAAAAGGCAGTGTAATTGGATAATGACGTTTTTAAAAAGCATCTCATCGAGGAGTCCCGTAAACGTCGTCCTCGGCTCCACCGGGTCTGCTGTGAGCATGCGGTGTTTAGACAGAGCCAGAGATTGATCCTCGCCACTCTCCCCTGCACCCCCGTATCCCTAAAACGTCAACCAGAGCCAAGTATGCACGCTATTACAAACTTGGCCACATTCTCTTATCCACCATTCCTCGCTCTCTTTATTATGAATCCTTAAATTGGAGCATTAAATGTTTTCCGTTTGACACGGTTTAGGTTATTTTTTATGTTTTTTTTTTTTGTAAGACAACATTTCGCTGCATCAGGCGTTGGGAACTCTGTGATGTAATGTGGATATTTTTCCTACCAGACTGTTTTGCTGAATGACATTATGTTGCCGTTCTCAACCTGGTAAAATAACAGCAGCGTAGTGAGCGTGGCTGTAACGAGTGCACAGATGACTAATGGGTAACCCTCAAGGCTTCCCGCTCCCAAAAGTGACTGGTTGCTGGAATAGACCCAGCTGCACACGGAAAGGTTATAGAGCGCAGAACAAGTATTTTCCTGTCAGTGAGTGAGTGAGAGTGAGAGAGCGAGAGAAATATTTTAACCATGCAAGATCAGATGCAGATACCTTTTTTTTTTAAGGGAAAATACAATTTTTACATTGTGGTCAAAGCACATGTTCAGCTGTGTGGAGCAATTCTTAAACTGTAGGGCACAACGACAATGTGGATACTTGAAGGGTTATTCCAGGTCTTGGGTTTTATTTACGTAGCTGTTGTCATCACTTCTATCACTTCTAATAGCATTGAACTCACCAAAGTCATTGACAAGATATTTAAACATGACAACATTGCTGCAACAATAGTCAGACAAGGCACAGTTGAGCCAGGATATTTTAAACCACTTTTTGAAAGAGATTGTACCTGAAAATGTCATTCATAATCCCATATCCAGTTGATCCTAAATGTTGATCTATAAACTCTGGATGTTTACAACATGCAGTTTGATAAAATAAGAGACTAGTTTATTCACCCCAAAATAATCTGTTGGCCAGAGATGCTCAGTATACAAAACAAAATGAAAAAAAGATTACTCTGCTATAGATTCTAAGCAGTAAAAACAGTTTTACAGTTCCCCTTTTCTCCTTAAGAAAGGTTTATCTGTCCTTGGTTTTTCTTTAAAACCTGAATGATCGCCTGATGGCTTACGTTCATTGTCCTGTTAGTCTTCTAGTCTCAGCCATTAACAAGGTTAGCACATTGGCATATTATTTGATATGATTACAATCATATCAAATATATCTAAAAGGATCAATGAATTGCTTTGTCTATAATATGGCAGTATATTTTCCTACATTTCTATTCCAGTTTAAAATAGCTGCAAATACATTTTCTGTCAATTACTGAACCGACTAATGTTCAAGCACTAGTACAATATTATTATTATTGATATTACCAATAGGAACGATGGCCAAAACCAAGCCAGACACACTCCTTTGTGATATGTTACCCTCGTCACTATACTATCATGCAGCCCTATTACAGCAACAGAGGACCCTTAACAATGCACTACTGTATGTGTGTGCTGCCTTATCAGCTTACACAGCAGCAGTTGTGGAGGATTTTCCTGGAATCTGCTCTACAGCTTGATGTTGAAGATTCTGAGATTACCTTCGGGCTTTGGAAAAAATCTCTTTTTGCCTCGTGCATCAGCTTTCATTGTGGGGTTTCCCAAACGTTTTTGTGTGTGTCTGCACTATCTGGCTTCTGTGGTAGCTGTAGATGTCAGTGGGGCCCAATGCTCAGCACTGGAGTTAATGTAGGCAAATGAGATTCTCCTGACCTCAGCACTAGCGGGAGCAGAGAGCCCTGCTACTGCTGAGGCCCACAGCACACAAAGACCGGCGTGTTTCTATTGTGTTTTTGTCATTAGCATTTTGCCAGCTCTTGGTTTGGCCCCCTCACTGATTTCCTGCAGTGATATCTCCAACCAGCTGGCTTATCATCCTTTATTGTACCTACTGTAGAGGGGAGATTACAGGCAGAATATTTGATATAGATGCATCCTGAGCCCTGACATGGTGAAGTATGGCGAAACTGCAGGATGTTATATTCAGTCATATCGGAACTGACCGACCTGCCGCTACAGGATGTGATGTAAAAGATATTATGGAAACAAACAAACCTGATGTGATGTAAAAACATGGTGGAGCTGGAGACTGAGGGATTTAACCCGGCCTCAATTCTGTTTTAATGAATGTACGGCTGAGTTTATATTCTAATTGCACCTGCTTTGTTGGCCGTTTGGGCGTCGAGTGAGCTGTCAATCAGGCGATGGATCTGATGGCTCTCTAAAGTCCTCAGCTGGTTTGACCTGTTGTCTATAGTTCCTCATGCGTTTGTGTGTCTTCCTGTATTTCAGCATTTTCCTGTGTGGGTGTATGTGTGCTGTTTGAGAGCAGCAGAAGGGCCTGGCAGCTTTCTGCTTTATTTATTTGAACAGGAGTCACTTGTCCCCCTAGGCCTCAGATGGCCTCGGCTGTGTTTGTTGTCTAAACCCGTCACAAGGAGGAAATATAAATATAATTTCTGGGCCAGAGAGACTCATCTGCTCCTGACGTTGAACAGGTCTTGAGCACTTCTTTTTCAGACTAGAGTCTGATGATCTGTCCTGAATCTATTGTTAAGTAGGCTATGGATGATAACGGAGCAAATAGCCTCAAGTGCTGCTAGTTCAGCATTATTATTTAAAGAAGTGCTCCATATAACTTAAGGTATCTTGGACAGGTGAGACGGTGTGTAGGAACATACAGTAGATCACCGTCCAATTTAGCTGCTCGCCAGAGAGCTCGGATAACTGACAATAAACCTTTTTTTTTTAAAGTTACTGTGTGTCAGATATTGCCGGAATTTTAGTTTTAAAATATTTTAAAAATTAACTTAGATAATCAACAGACTGTGAAGAAGTTACAGTGTTGTATTGCGTTGTAGTGATATCCACTGAAATTAGCATGTTAACCGACTCGCCCCGGCACGTAGTGTCTCGTAGTGATACTTGTTCCTGGGGACGTGATAGTGAGTCACTGTAGCGTCTAGTCTCAGTCCGGTGAGCGAAGAAGTAGAGCTGCAACGGCTGCACCGAGCTCTTGTCAATTATGCATACATACTAGGGCTGTCAACGAATAATCGAAATTCGAATATATATTCGAATAGTTGTTAAAAACATAATTTCGAATGTGAAAATTAATATTCGAATGTTAAAAAAAAAGTTTTTCGGAGGATAATTATCGTGAATCTGGCAACCCCCGCCGCGGCCGCGATGAAGTGTCCTCTTTTTGTGTGTGTGTGTGTGTGTGTGTGTGTGTGTGTGTGTGTGTGTGTGTGTGTGTGTGTGTGTGTGTGTGTGTGTCTGTGTGTGTCGAGCCGTTCGGGGCAGAGTCTATGACCCGGAGCAGACGTCACGGGGTTTTGCTGTTGTTGTGGCGTAGGCTGCGGCCCACAGTAGCCTGTTCTCTGTTCCCTTAATAAACACCCTATAAGCCAGCTAACGTCTCGTAGCTGTCCTGACCCAGGGTCGCTACGCTATGTAAGCTAGAGTTAGCTTACCATTCAACGACAAGCAACTTGAGGCCACATCTCCAGAATGTGCACCCAAGAGAATATGGCATAAAATGTGGAACTTCAGCGAAACAGCCCCGTCTGAAGAATTTTGTATTTACACATATATTCGAATATGTGTTTTTTTTAAAGGGAATATTCGAACGTCATTTTTTAGCAATTTTGACAGCCCTAATACATACATACATACATACACATCCTTTGCGGGCAGGATGAGATTAAGGAGTCGTTTTCTCACTTCTCCCAATTTAGATTTAGTCCACGAAACAAACTATCAAAGCGAGCACAGCTGTGTATCCCCGTTAGTGGAACAGACATTCAGATGGCCAATGCAAACACACATGAAGATTATGAGATAGCGGTGTTATTTTGACAGGCTCTTAGTTTCAGCACATTGGTTGAGTTTTGCGTATTCTTCCTCCGCTGTTAGTTAGTAGTTGACTTTTTATTTATATAACTGATGACTAACACTGACTTTCACACGAGCAAAAATATCTGACATTTATCCTCCATCTTTATTTCCTGTTCAACTGAAATTTTCCTAGCGCTTTGGTGTCTGTAACTTTTATAAATTCCCTCCACCTTCTTTTACTTCTCTTTTTATCAGATGAAAGGATTTGCTCTCCTCCATTCATGGTCCTGAACACAGAGTGCAGCCCAGATGTGCTGGAGCATATCAAGAGGCAAGGACTCACGTTCCCCTTCAGTAAGTGTTTTTTTTTTTTCTTCTCCAGATATTGAGGACCTTAATCTATACTTCCTTTACATTACTTAGACCTGATAACTGATACTGTTAACCACTAATTATACTACAATGTTGTTGTATAAACTCACTACCTGTGTCTCATATTTGTGCTCTCTTTCAATGTGTTATAAAAGTCCTTCGCGTGAGATATTTTGTTTCTCTGCTTAAATTTAATTAGTGCTTTACAGTTTTACACTAAGGTAGGTTACCGTGCTAAAGTTTTTCTTGCCCTTCTTTCTTCCTCAGTTTGCAAAACACGGGTGGCTCATGGAACCAACTCCCACGAGGTAAGAGGCCACAGGGCTCAGAGGTCACTCACACCCTCCACAGGTTTGCTTTGTGTGACCAGGAACGCCTTTAACTCAAGTCCAAACAACTCAACCAGATAAAGTGCTGTAAGTCATGTATTTTTGCCTGTCAGCTGAAATCGATACCCCTGTCAGTCTGGCCAAATAGTCTTCATTCCTCCACACTCTCTGCATTGAATTAAGTTAGGAATTAACTAGACTTGTTGGTTTGGACATCTATTTTGTTTGATGAACAGATTAGGTGTGTCATTTACTCTCGACATGTCCTCCTGTCCACAGATGGCCATAATCTTCAGTGAAGAGGACCTGAAGGACGTGAAGCCTCCTTGTGTGATTCAGAGCTTCATCAACCACAACGCAGTGCTCTACAAAGTGTTTGTGGTAGGAGACTCTTACACTGTGGTGGAGAGACCTTCACTGAAGAACTTCCCTGCTGGACCGGCAGGTGAGGAGACAGACGGACGGGCAGGCAGGCAGGCAGAGATATCTAAGGGCTGGCACACAGGACAGACTGTGGAAGTTGCACGGCTTTTCCAAATAACCCAATAAAAGAGCTCATAAAATGGCTTTATAGTCCTGGTTATTGGACCTATTCACCCTTTTAAGGGATGCAGCATGGTGCAATTGAGTTGTGCTCTGTTGAAAAAAAAAAAATAGGAGGAGTGGTGTTTTTCTCCATAAACATGTCAGAAGCCTTCCCCATGATGCAACTTTGAACACAGGGTAGTCCTCTGGCACAAATGACTCCAGTATTTGCATGTGATACAGTAGAGGCCCTCATGCAAAGCAGTGTAGTAGTCTGCTTTGTGTAACAGCCTTTCGCCTGGAATGCTGAGCGGTGCAGCTGAAAAGCACAGTCCTTGTCAAATGCCTTTTAAAAAAAAACATATCCCACTGTTACATCTGCGCAGCATTTTGTTCAATGTGCTCTGTAGCCCGGAGCTACACTTCTGGTTTTGTAAGTGGAGGGAAAGGCCAGAGGAAAGAGTGAGGTATGAAGATAAAGAGAGGTAGACGTTTGGAAAAAGATCTTCAAAATAACGGCGCGAGAGACATTCTGTTCCATCCCGCCGTCCTCCCCACGCTTCTGTCGACTTAAATTGGGGTTTTTTCATCCAGTTTAGGAATGATCGAACCCATTTGGATAGGATAGGATATATACTTTATTCATCCCGCAGGGGAAATTTGCCGAAAACTTCATTACAAAAACCCCTCTACAAGCTGAGGGGCATCTTTATTTGGACAGTGATGTAATTTACTTCCCCCCCCTCTTCCTTCCCTCCAACACTCTCTAAAGTTAATCATCACAATGGTAACAAAGAAAAAAAGGGGCAATAAATTCACAAGTTCATCCTGTCACATTCATCACTGCTTCAAAGAAAATCCAGGGTTCCAACAAGAGAAACCACTTGACGTGGTGAGAGGGTTGAATGTGAAGACTGCACACCTGGGTGGTTTGGTTTTAGGTTTCAGATTCTTTACACCAGGTGTTAAAATCAGTAAATGAGCTCTGGTTGCATCATTGCATTGTGTAACCAGTTAAGTTCTGCTGCCACCTACTGCCAGAAATGAGAAATGTATGTAGATGACTGCACTCGGAAAGCATGTAGTCAAAGCTCTTTAATATTCAACCTCACATTTTTTTTCTCCTCTGCCTCCTTTTCAGACAGGAAAGCAATTTTCTTCAACAGCCACAATGTTTCAAAACCAGAGTCGTCCTCAGACTTGACCACGGTACGTCCACAATGTCACAGACTGCTATCCCATGTCATTTTTACAAGTTTTGTTGCTGATAATCTTCAATATTTTATTTTTTTATTTATTTTTTTATTATTTTTTTCTCAGAGAGAGAACGTAGAGGGAGTATCTCAGCCACCCAGTGATGATGTCATCAGAGAGTTGTCCAGGTCATTGAGGCAGGCGCTCGGCGTGTCCCTGTTTGGCATCGACGTCATCATCAACAACCAAACGGGCCAACATGCTGTCATCGACATCAATGCATTCCCCGGTAGGTGCAGCCTCCCGTCCACGGGGTCGGGTTGTATTTTATTTGTTTATTATGCCTCCGCGCCGACGACAGCCATGGCCGTCGACATTATGTTTTTACGGGTTATCTTTTGTGCAACCTTTTCTATGGTGAACTGGTTTAAAATAATCAAGTCAGATGAAATGGCATTTGAGTCTAGTAAATATAGTGAACTGTACTATACATAAATACAAAAAACCCTTGTAAACATTTGGAATCCGACCAAAAAGTTTAACCTGACTAATGTCCCCCAATGTCCTCAGGTTATGAGGGTGTCCCAGAGTTCTTCAACGACCTCCTGAACCACATCACCGGTGTGCTTCAGAGCCACAACCCAGACTTCGCTCCTGCCAGCGAGCAGCCCAAAGGTCTGCCGGTGAGCACCACGGTAACTAACGCCGTCCCGCCGGCCCCCGGCTGCTGCAGCATGCTAGGAAAAGAGGCCAGCGGCAGCCCCTGGATCGTAGAGGCCGACGGAGGGCTGAAGGGCCCCCGTCAGAGACTGGGCTGCAACTCCGCCATGTCCCCCAACTTCCAGCAGCACTGTGTCTCCACAATAGCTACCAAGGCTTCTTCCCAGTGACTGATTCCCTGCCCCCCCCCACTCCGTTTGATCCCTGAACATCAAACGGATGACAATGGTGACAATAATAATTAATAATAATCATAATAATTATGATGTTAATGATGATAATATATCTAATCAAAAAAACAAACCTTTTCCTATATAGTTATTGAAAATGATGGTGATTGAGTGTAAGCTTTTTTCTCTCTGCCTTTTTTGTATTTTTTGTTTTGTCTAATGAGACTTAACAGTACTGTAATGTGAACTTTTGGGAACTTTTGCCTCATAGCTGATTTTATTTTTCTCTCTTGTGTGAGTTCTCTGTAACGAAAGGGTCCAGATGAGGGAGCTAATGGGAATGGCTGAATCAGGGCTGGAGGACAGATGTGCCACTAGACGTGCAATGTATCATCCCTTGTATCTCTCACACACATTAACACACTCGCACATACACATAGGTACGTTTACATTGCGATGGACCGTGCCGGTGATGTATGTTTTGTCTTCTGATCAATACCACTGACTCCTGCACAAAGTGACGGGGAGAAAAGGTGGCTGGGCATTTGAACACTACTCAACAGATCCTGGGCTGCTATGAGGGTGTGGCCAACTGACGGCAGAGGACATAAAGAGTCTGAACATGAATGACAAGATAGTTTGGGGTTTTGTTAGTTTACACAAACGGGTAAGCCGTTTACTTTTCCGAGTGCCATCAAATTTTACTTCAAGTGTAGGAAGGATGCCTGCAGGAAAAAAAAAAAGATGGATGTTAATCTCCATGACCATGTGACCAAGTTTCTTTTTGATTGTTGCACCAATGTTTGTAGGTCTTTGGGTGTTTTACTGTATGTCAGATGCCGGATATTTGGTGTTCAACAAACAAAACGCGTCCTTGTTAGACTACCGGTTTGAGACAAGGATCACATTCCTTTTCCAGTTTGTGGATGTTTTCAGAGAATTCCATAATGTTTCATAATTCCAGTGGGATCTTGTGAGATTTCTCATCACTTCATGGGTTTGTAATCTCCTTAAACAGACACGGTTCTCCACATGTCTTCAATGCTTGTATCTAATGTGAGCAAACTACTCTCCTGAAGCCAACATGACCTATCAAAAGAACTTGGGGCTGCTGTGTTAATACGATAATTGTTAATCAAAGAATCAATTATTCCACTAAAATCAAGGTAAAAATGTGTCTTTGAATATCTACTTATTGAGTATTAATTATTTTGATATCATTAAATGATCACAATTCTAGATGATTGAGGAATTTGTTTAGCTTTATTATGTCTATCATTTGATTTAGTTTCACTCTAACAGCACTTTCTTACAAAATGTAGTGAAGAAACCTTCGGTCCAGTCGGTTCATTTGCTTCATGCTTAAATTCTCTGACCTGTCTCCTATTCCAGCTGCTGTATTTGTGTCAGATGTTAAACTCATTTGGAGGGGAAGTGAGGGAGAGACAGTTCAGATCGTGTTCCCAATGTTCACTGTGAGATTTTTTTACTCCAATTTTGTTAATATCTTTGTCCTGATATCTACTAAGAGCAACTTTATTTTATTGAGATTTTATGGGGAAAAGGTTTTATATAAATGAAAATGAAAGCACTGGGATGTTTTTGAACAAACGGTGGATATTTTACTAGAGGTATAGTAAAATGCTGGGTCGGGTTGTACAGGTGGTGTCAAAGGCACAGATGGGCTTGTGGTTGATGCTGTTGTCTCCCTCTAGCATCTAGTGGGAAGGATTGCCAACCTGCAGATTTGTGCATTCCTCTGAGCTTGCTTCTTCTCTTGTCCCAGAGAGCTCCTTCTCGCTGTTTCATTTCCTCCATCAGTATCCGAGGGAACTGACTGTCCTCTGTGCTCGCCCTGTGATCCTAAATAATAGTGTCAGCGCGGCCATCTCACCAGCATCTCTCTGGGACAAAAGAATACCAACGATGTTCTAAAAAAAGTTTGTCTTCACTAAACACATATTGTGAGAATATTTCCACAATGCGGTTAGTATCCTGTTTTAATCTCCCACAATTTAAGTGTGTTGTGAAGCAACAATAAATTCAGAATGTAAAAGGTAATGCAGCAGATTCAGGGGAACTTTTCACATCCTTTCCTCCCCTGATTCCTCATCTAGAAAAAGGGGTGGCGCTTTGAGTGTGTCCCTGTAAAGCTGGAAAGGCTGATATCTGTGTACACCACTATATCTTGTGTCCTATGTTGTGTTCCTTATTGTGCTTCTAAATGGGAAATAAATGGTTAATCCTACCAGTGGTCATTTCTGCAACGCAGGCTGTCATGCTCCCAGTTTCCACCTGGATGTTTACGTGTGTGTGTGTCTAGGCTTACATCCGTACAGTATGTTTTGTATCGGTTCTGTAATTGAAAGGCATCCACAATTGACCTTTTTAAACGGCCAAACCAACTGGGCGAAATAAACATGTGAAATACTATTTAATTCATCATGGTTTTCCAAACTGACTGTGGGTAAATGTGTTTTGTGTAGTTTACCTCTTTGAGGAGTGAGGGTCTCAGTCCGACCTTACATCACCCACACCTAATAACTGTTAATCAATCTGATCTGTTCTCTTATGGTCATTAGTGAATACTTTAATTTCTTTCTATGAATGCAAAGAGAAGACTGCAAAACAAAGTGTAGCATTTCTCAACCCAGCCTCCAGATGTTTATTGACTCAGCATTTATGAATCTTGCATTTCATAGAATTGTAGACGGTTTAAAAAAGAAATAACATGACAAACTTTTTTCAACAAATCCCAATGAGACAAAACAGTTGCTTAGTAAAATAAAAATATATATTTTCATAATCTTAGTCTTCTGTACACGTAAAAAACAAAGATATATTTACAGGGACAAAAGACAATATAAAGGTTTCTAAAGCTACTGCTCAGTGCTGCTGGAATGTGTTTTAAGTGTTAATGAGGTTGTAGGTGATGTGCTGTGGGGTTTGCCAGCAGTCCCAGGATGGTGGAGAGACAGTGCAGTTTCTCCTTGACGTGCTCCGGCAGCTTCTCGTTCTCCTTATACCTGTGGACAAGACTAGCATTAATGAGAGCCGTCCTCCAGCTGCCACTGCCTTAAACAACAGAGCTGATAAACACAGAAGCCCTTAAAGTGACAACACATTTCTGACGGGTTTTGCACCTGGTGATCCTCCCCTCTGGAGATGTGTAGGTGATGCAGGAAACTCCAGCCTGAACCACCAGCTGGGACCCATCGTTGAACTGCACCCACACCTCGCCACTCGTCAGCTGCAGAAACGTGAATAGAGATGAAATAATGTAAATCACAAAGACAATTAATTGCTGCTTATAGAATATTAGCTTAATTTTCTTCATCAATTACCTGGGATGCCCATCCAACATTGGGCACAAATATCGACTTAACCACTTTTCCTGTGTTTTGCACCATGTCCTGTCGCGGGGAGGTTTTCTTACTCAGGCTGGCTGTGGTAAAATCTGACCCATCATAGGAGATCATCTGAAAATATATATAAAACATGACATTTTAAAGAGAAATCGTATCATAATCTATCTGTTTAAGCCTCTAAACTATCTGTTTGCAGGTCATGAAGTGTGGGGCTGTGAGACACTCACTGAAGGAGTGATTTTGGGAGGTTGAGGAGGTGACGCTGTATCAGGAGGCACCGGGTGGGAGGGCAGGGACGACGAGCACGGGGAGTCAGGGTTGGCGGGTCTCCTAGGAGGGGTGACGTACACGGAACCAACATTAGTCACACAAGGCAACATTGAAACCGAGAATATACTTACAACAGCACGCTTCTCTCACCTGCCAATAGTTATGGGGAAGAAGGGGACCTTCTTGGTGCTGCGCTGCTCCTCAGCCGTGATGGCGGCCTCCAGGGACAAACACAGGCCGTGGCCCTCATCAGACATCTCCACATACTGCCTGCTCTCCGGGCTCAGGCCGTTCAGCCCCACCTCGCCCTTCACGGTGTACGACTTCCCGCTCTTCTCCACCACTCGCACCAACTCTGACGTCTTGTGAGTCTTTGCTCCTACAAAACAGAGTTTATGAAGCATTACACTTTATGAAGCATTACACTTTAACTCAAAAAGATCAGTGCCGTTTCTCCCTTAGTTGGATCACATGGTTCAATACACATATGTGACTCACCATCATAAAAGCAAACTTCCAGGTCTGCATTGGGAGAGTTCTCCATCAGCATGACCTTTGCATACTTGGTGTAAAAGGTCACTTTAGGAGTCTTGGATTTTACGAGCTGCACAAACTTGGAGGCGTATTGGTACTTCTTCCAATATTTTTCTGGGGCAAAAAAAAAAATATATTAATTAACGTGCAAATTCTAATCTCATACAAGCTAAGGTTACTGGGTTTGATGCATCCATCAAAATACCTGGAAGGTCCTCATAGCTACAAATCAGAATATCTTCTGGAAGAGCAGGAGGACAGTCCAGGACAGGAAATCCCTTTCCACCATTGGGCTGGTATATTGTCACCTACAAGAGATGATAATAATGTAATCATATGTTATAAAACCCTCCACCTGTCACATTACGGAACATATCAGAGACATACGTCACAATGTAATTCAGTGAGCTCACCATCGAACCGTCACACGAAATCCGAAGGACTTCTTTGACCCTCTCTTGACCGCCGTGGCATTTTAACAACTCCATACACACTTCACCTGTGTCCAGGACGCTCACCTGTAGGAAACACAGGGCAAACAAATAAGACAATTATCTCAACTGCTCGCACAGTGCACATTTAACAGGTTATCAAAAAAAATATGTGCAATATCTTACAACAGCATTTTTGGTCTTCTGTCTGATAGACTTTAGTCTGGAGGCGCACAGGGGCGGGACTATGTCTCTCAGCGTTTTCTTCCCTTTATCCACACTGGGTTTGGCTGAAGAGAGCTTTAATTCTCTGCCGTGAGGAGGTTGGAACTCTACTCCAGGTATATTTTCCCTGTACGAGTCAGAGTTGGAGAGCAGGTTGTGGTGCTGGTTGTGGGGAGGGTTCACACCTCGGCTCATGGGCTTGTCTGTCCAGGAATTGTGAACCCCCAAAGGACCTCTGCTGCTATGGAAGCTGCCGCTGCTGCTGTGAGTGCTGCCGTCTGCGGGCCTCTGCCCAGAAGCTGAGAAACATTTGGAAAGATCTGGTTAGACATCTGGTACCAATTGTGTTTAGAGAGTTTTAAGATTAATTTATCAAGTTTTACAACATATTCAGTCGGTATAATAACCTCTATGTCCAAGGGTAAATCCCTAAAAACGCTAAATAATTCAGAGTGGCCCCAACTAAAAAAAACATCAGCGGAGGGATTCAACTGAAGTAACAATGGTGAAATCTCTCATACGCACAGAAATTGAACCTCAATCTTACCCTCATTGTTGAGCCAATTAGTAACTCCCTCCAGGTCTTGAAATTGTGAGATTGGTGGATGTGCAGTCTGTGTGGAAAACAAATACCCAGGACTGAGACAGAAAGTGCAATCTGTTAGTTTTATTTCATTTTGTAAAAATGAAAAAGATGATCATAAATAGAGTGACTTCTTACTTTTGTGACTGTTTGGCGGGAGGAGGCGGGTGCTTTCCGTGCTCTGAAAATGGGTGCTGAGTGGAGGACATTGGAAAGACCGGCCTTTCTAAACCAGTCAGAGCCTCCTCCGAGTGGCATCTCCCCAGCTCAGCGTGACTGAACCCATGGCCTGTGGCAGATGAGCTGGAGCGATCTGAAGAGTGAGCCCTTCTCAGGTAGCGAGAATGCGGCTGCCCACCGTCTCCACCGTGAACCCCCCTGCTCCTTGCCTCTCTGTGAAATCTGTCGGCCGGATGCTGCTGCCACTGGTCTTCGTCTTCAAAACAGGCGTGGTTGGGTTGGCGTGGAAGAGTTGAAATAGGTGCCATTCGGTTGGGCAGGGCAGAGCCAATCATGTGCCTGGTTCTCCTCAGGAGGCGGCTATTACTGCTGGCTGAGGTAGAGGAGGTGCAGGCTGTGGAGATGGTGGCAATGCCGCTGTCCATGGATCCGTCATCCCCTGACGCCAGCTCCTTGGTCCTAACCAGCAGGTTTTGGGTCATGAATGGGTGGTCCAGAACTGCAGAGAGGCTGGGCCGATTGGCGGGGTCCCTCTGCAGCAGGTGATGGATCAGGTCCTGAGCCTCTCGAGAAACATGGCTAGGCATCTCATACTCCCCAAGAACCACTTTAGACAGAGTGTGTTTGACTGTGTCAGTGTCAAACGGAGGGTAACCCATCAGAAAGGCGTAGAACATGCACCCCAGTGACCAGACATCAGATTCGAGACCATGAGCGCTGCGAGTGGCCACCTCCGGGGAGATGTAGTTTGGTGTCCCGCACATGGTGAAGTGCTTTTCACTTGGGAGTTTGAGCTGAGTGGCCAGGCCAAAGTCTGCTATCTTAATGGTAACGTTGTTTGACAGCAAAAGGTTTGACATCGTCAGATCTCGATGCAAGATGCCGTGGGTATGTAAATAAAGCATTCCTTTCACTATTTGATGCATGAAATGTCTTGCTGTGGAGCAAAAATTTAAAAGAAATTAAAAGCATGCAAAACTGAACCCCACTAATCCCATGTACTGCAATATAATTCAAATTGTATTGTCAAAGTAAAGTAGTTGCTGACCTTCATCCTCAGAGAAAGCCATTTCCCGCTCTTTAAGGTGCCGACTCATCTCCCCATTGTGGCACATCTCCAGCACCAAGTACACATAGTTGCTGTCCTCAAAGTAGTTGTACAGCTGAAATTAAGACATGACATAATACAGTATTTATTATCATACCAAAGTCAGAAGGCACAGAAAATATTTGAGTTTGACAAAAACTGAACAAATTTGACCTTGAGGGTGAAACGATCACATTTTTATCTAAAAATGATTGTATTGCTGTGGTCCAAGAAATGTCAACTTTCCACCAGTTATCGAGACAAAACAGAAGAGCCTGCTCTCCTGGTCAAGACTGACGGTAACACTGGAATAAATAATTGCAGAAGCTTGAAGATTGTCCACATCACATAACCATGACAACAGTAGCACAACGCTCATATCAGCAGACTCAAACACAGCCGTCACACAGATTTTCAGGAGCAACTGTAACAGGAGGTAGTTATTTTCTACTTAAAGTGTATTTCCCAACAGAATTGTCTTGGGTCTATTGTACATCGGAAAAAATAAACCTATCATATATATATATATATATATATATATATATATATATATATATATATATATATATAAATGAGAGCTTACAGTAGACTTTATGTAATAATAAGATACAGTTTCACAAGAAATCAGTTGTTCCCAGCTAACATTACCTCAAGTATAGAAGGATGTTTCAATCGGCACTGGATCTCCACCTCGTTTATCACACGCTGGACCATACCAGCTTTGTGCATTGCTTTTTTGTCAATCTGCAGATGGGAACAACACAGATAATTATACACCTGCCACGCATAGGACCAAAGTGCCTGGTTCGCTGGCTAATAGTCAATCTGTCGCCAACAAAGAACCTGAACCAGTCAGACCTCCCTTGTGAGGAGTCAAGGGACCACAAGAAGCCCTTGGGAGACCACTAGGGTCTAATAATCCAAACAGTTCTCGTTGGCAACAGCTTGGGACTTGGTTAAGAGTCTACATTACAGGTGAAGCACGCTGTAACTACCTTACATCACTGATAGAGATAAATGGTGGGATTCTTACCGTTTTGATAGCAACCTCCAGACCAGTCTTCAATGATTTTGCCCGGTAAACACATGCAAAGGAGCCTTTGCCAAGGAGTGTGAGGACCTTGAAATCCTACAGCAGGAGAGAAAAAATTAAGAATGAGTGTTACAAACAATAAATGGTATTTGCAGAGCCAGAGAAATGCAACTATGATTTTCCAGATTTAAAATGAATTATATTTTGATCCCATCAAACTGGATCTTTAAAAGCATGGTACCTCGATCCTGAGCTCCTGAGCACAAGATAAACACTTCTCCTCATCTCTGATGGCTTGGGTGTCAGCAGAGAGATTTTTGAAGAAAGAGTGAACAACTTGATCACACCTCGTCTCTCTAGCCTGCAACATGTCGGGTGTGCAGCGAAACAAGAATCCCAAATCTAACGACTTCGCAGAGGAGACATCCTCCCACAACAAACGTTAACTGTCGAACAAGCCACAGACAGCTGACGCTGTCATATGGCCAACCAGAGCCTCTAATTATCCCGGCTCTCTTCCCGCTAACGAGGACCACTTGGAGCCGTTTCCAGGCAGCATGGTGAACTACCAAACTGATGCACTGGGGAGGAACAACACTTCGTCCCCGGAGAGTCGGGGTACGGTTACACACCGGAGTGCACAGGCTGCAACACACGGCTGATAGCCCCGACACCACAACGTAAAACATAGTAATACCAGCAAGTTAAAGAAGGAATAAAATAAAAAAAAACATGTTCGAGACATGGAGCAACAAACAAGACGATAAAGAAGCTAATGCTAACAGTTGGCTAATTAAATGGCGTAAACGTCACAATATTAGCGGAGAGTTAAACTTTCGACACATTTCAGTTAAATGGATCAAATTGAACGCGTTCTCGACACTTTAAAAGTGGAAATGTAGAGAAACGCTACGATAAACACCAGGCGAAGCGGCTGTTTATCAGCTCGCCTCAACCTCAACGTTAGCTAACGTCAACGTTAGTGTGCAGACGGCTTGGGGGCGTTCAGCCCACGAAACGACTCACCTCAATCTTATCGCCGATTGAAGCGCTCATCGTGCTGCTGTTCGGCCTGCAGATGCATGCAGGCTCGTAATAATATTCCTTAACCGACTGAGTGCATCGGTAGTCGGCAAATTAGTCCTCAGAGGGCAAATAAATGTTGTTCTTGTGTTCCCCTCCAAAACTTTGCCATTTCTTCCATTTTGAAAATATCCGCCCGTTACTCTCGTGTCGACGTCACTACGTCACATGACAACAAACTCTTTCTCGTTGACCACGCCTCTTTTCTCTGTATCCGTCCCAGGCACTGCTTTGGTTCAGCTATTTCACTCTTTAAATACATTGTAAAATTAGTTTTATACCTGCCATCTTAGTTTGGAAGCTTGTACATTAAAGTTTGTATTAAAGCTTGTATTTGAATCGTGTAATTAGATCTGTGCTGGCAGGCTTATTGAAGTCATAACTTAATAGTCACAATTAAACAGACACCTCCATCTGCACTACTTGCACTATTACCACCTTTCTGCACTAATATCCCAAATTCATTGTCCGTTGTCATTTTCCCTATGCTCATATATATTATTCAATATATATTTATTGTACGTACTCATTACATGTTAATGTTGATGTTTTTTCTATGTATGTGTTGTCTTTAATGTCTTTTTTATATTTATCTTGTTTATTGTATATCATATGTATGACGAGAGTCAAATTCCATGTATGTGTACTGTACACACACAGGGCCAATAAAGCTGATTCTAATTAATGATAACCTGGTTTGGTTTCTAACATATTAGGTGAAATTCTAAGGACAACCAAACTGATCAAAATGAATTAAGTAAATAATATATTGTGGAAAAAAAGCAATCAGATGAGTGCATATAGACAAAATATTTATTATATAGATGACATGGTGAAATACTTAATATGATATTAAAATATTAAATATTTATTCCAGGGCTGTAAATCTTGATTATTGTCGGTTGATGATTATTTTATTGATTACTCATTTGTTCTAAATATACTAAAATAATGAAAAATACTGATCACAATTTCCCAGAGTTTTGTTCAAAACCTAAAGGTATTCATTGTATAGTTATACAAAACAAAAGAGAAAGTGTTTGGCATATCTTAAAGTACACCGTCAAAGTAGTTATTGATTAATTTCCGTTCAATCTATTAATCAATTGATTGAAAAGATGTTTCTGCTGTTTTTTCCAAAATGACAATCATACAATTGACTCTGCCATGTTTGTCTTGATTAACAAAGACTTGCTGGCATTGTAAAATAAAAGTAATTGTAAGAAAATACATTTTTGAAAAAGAAATACTGCTGGAATTATATATAAATGACAACAATACAGTTCTTATTTAAATTACAAATAATGTCCATTGAACATTTCTCCTGTGGTTATTCACCTCATTAGTATTTCTTAATGTCCAATTTATTCATTAACTTCATGGCTCCATTCTTCACACATTATTCCTTAAGGTGTGAAGAGTTCAAAAGATCAAACCACAGACCTTCAGGCCAATTTCTATCAGGTTCCATTGTAGAAAATACAATTTCAGACTAAAGAAATCTTGTCTTACAGACAAATGTATATACTTTTTGCCATCTTTAAATACCTTGATTTAATTGTGAAAAAAAGGCAAGAAAACAAAAAGGAAATAGGCAACCAATCACTTACTAAAGAGATTCGGTGTATCAAGCATTACCATTGTAGGAATATGTTCTTCATGTACATATATACGCAGGCCGCTTTTATTTACTAAAATAGTATTTACAGTTTCTAGACATGGACATAATTTCAAACTCATTAGATACAAATATATATAATTTGTATCATTGCATACAAATGAATAGTTCCGCAATAGCAATTATTTGGAGAGCACTATGTTGAGTGAAAGGATTTACTGCAAATACCGGATGCTTATGAGACACATGAAACGCAAACACAAAGGGTACTTCCTGTGTGGTACAGAGGAAACTGTTTAACGTCAGAATCAGAGTTTAATCTATTGCATCATTCTTTTATTTATTAAGTATGTCAAATCTTAGAGAGAGTAAAGCACACTATTGTCACACATAAGGATGAAAACAAAAACCTCAAAAGGTTAAGTCCAATGGGGGGGGCACAAAAAACAAGTCCACAGAAGTGGCAAGTGCATGATTGAGAAATGGTCCCAGTATTGATGTTTCTATGGTCTAAATGGTCAGTTGTGGTAAACGCGGTGATGATTGCAGAGTCTGCTTCTCAGACACTGATCTCAGTCCACCTCCATCTCTTTCGTGCCAGGCTTTGTCTGCTGGCTTCCCTTTGCATCTCCCTTGCCTTCTGCGGCTTGCTTGGCTGCTGGGCCATTATGAGCGTCACTGTTTTGGTCATTCACTTCAGGTGCCTCCTCCACCGTGGGTTTTTGCCTGTTGATTTTTGGATTGCATACCTCCTCCAGTTCCTGGTGAATAAGAAGCATATAAATTGTTGGCAAAAGAAACTCACTGCTAATTAAATCAATAATTAAATCTTAAATAGTCATTCACATACCTGTATTTTGGCAATGATGTCTGCTACTTTAACAATGGGGTCTTGAGTAACACCAAGTTTATTCTGTGCGTTTATCCTGCTGTTCATCCAAACCATGCTTTCATTCACACACCTTTCCACAGTGCTCATTTCCTCTGCACTCAAATGCAGGTATTGCTCATCCTAGGGGAGAATTTGTGACAAGAAGATTACTAAAGTTACATCTACAAAGCCAACATTTTTTTTTTTTTGTGGGTGTCACTGAAGCCAAACCCAACCAAAGCATTAATGTGACACAACAATTTTAGAATGTAAGTGCAGACCAGTGTGTTAAATATCACACAGGTAAAACACATTGCAATTGCACTGGCAATTTGTCAGACCTGGTTGACTGCATAGACATACTTATACAAATTAAAGAAAACTATTATCATTCAATTCATAAAGAAGATGTGTAAATGCATTGCATCCCTCAATCAAAAGTATTGACCTTCTGTTTATAGGAATCCACAAACTTCATGTAGAGCTGCAGTTTCTTTCCCAGCTCTTCAAAAGCCCTCGGCCTGTCCTCATGCTCTCTGTGCCGATCCTGAATGGGTTGACCCAACCTCTAGAAAACACCAGAATTGATGTAAATGTTGACGGTTATTCTCACTTTAAAACCCGAAAAACCTTTCATATACCCATATAAATAAAAACAAACCTTAAGTGCATCCAGCTTCTCCTCATAGACTTGTTTGGGTTGGTCCTCCCCATCCTCATACAGCCAGTTCTCTGTGTCCTCCAGCATCAGTGTCAGCCGGTTACTGTCCTGTTATTAATGGCCAAACATAAAACCAATTTTAAGTAAATACAGAAGTAGAAAACTTGCTTGGTTCATCAGAAATATGTAAGAAAGCTGCACTCACATCCTCAGTGATATACTTTTCATAGATCCCACAAAGTTTGTCCCGCAGATCGTATACATACTCCTCAACAGCATTTTTAGCATCATTCTGCTCTTTCACCAATTTGTCCTGGATAATCATCTGAAACTGCGAGGAAAGAAAAACACAAACAATGTCACAGGACAGCAAAAAAATAGCAGCAATACCTTGAATATAATGCCAGCATACCTCATACTCCACAAAGTCGTTGAGGACATCACTGTCGAGCTGTCGAATGTTGTTGGCCACGATGGGCAGCTCAATACTCTTCACTTTGACTTTGGGTTTACTTCCCCCGGCTGCTGGGTCCGGCTTTTCCCCAGACACCCCCTCCTACATTTGGAAACCAGAAAACACTTTAGATCTTACATAACTTATTTTGTGATTCTATAGTTGTTATAGACGGGACATTTCATCAAACTAATACTCATATATATTTCTGCCTAATTAATACGACTATATATTATTCCTGCATCAATATGCACTGTTTACATACATTTAGTATCGTAGAATTTGCATTTTTGTCACCCTTTTTTCTCATGTTTCTATGAAGTGTGTTACTTATTACCAATGTTAAATCTTCATTATCTCAATATAGGCATGTCTGAAAGGCTAAATGTGTTGTGGACCGACAAGATGTCTGAATTATATCAACATATCAACACTGGTATTGGCGAAAGAAAATGTCTGCATATCCCGAAATGAAGTCCCTAAGTCCAGCTGACCTTACTGCTGGAACTGTTGTCCTCGTTCTGCTGGTCCGTCTGGCCTTGGCCTTCCTGGTCCACCTGCATTTTGGTCTGATAACAAAATATTTCATGTTTGAGTTATAATAAAAAAAAAAAGCAATGTAAACAGTTATTTTACATTAAACAAATGCAAAGGAATTGCACACAAAAACATCTTACCTGGTCTTCTGCCCTGCCTTCATTCTGCACCATCGGCTCCGAGTCGATTTGCATGTCCTCTCCCTCCCCTTTCTGCTTCTCAATCAGAGAGGCACTGGAAACACTGAAGATGCCATGGACGTTAACGCGCACTTTGACTTTCACTTTAGAACTTTCTCCGTCTGGCTGGGGAGCCACATCCTGTACAGAGAAGCATCCTGGTGGCAGATGGGAACAAAACGAGTAGTCTGTTAAAGAGCTTCAATCAAACACCTTTAACATATTCCCTGAAGAGACAGAATGTACAATCTGATATCCCACCTGAGAATAACCCCCCCTCCTTCCCACCACACACACACATTTGTTTGGCTGGCTCAGCCACAACCAGGGCCAACCATAAAAACTGGGTTACTGGCAGGTGGGACTGACTTTGAGAGGGCCGAATGAGTAGAGTTACCTATCCTGTGGTCCGGGTAGGGGAGGTCTGGAGGGCAGCTGTAGAAGGCTTCAAGGTCAAAGGGCTCCTTCTTGTGAAAGGTGATCACTTTGGAAAATGGAGCAGCGTGATTCTTACTGAACACCTCACACTCTCTGTGACAGAAATGCAGTAAGGTGGGGGGGAAAAGCTCAGTCAGGTTGTTGAAACCCAGTCAGCAAATACAGCATCTTCAAACTAGCTGACCTAGCTTGGTTTACCACATAAAGAAAAGACAAAAGAGAAATATAATGGCTTGTTTTATCTATATTGGTATTGCCATACATGGTTAATTAAGAGAAGGTAAAAAAATGTCCTAACCCCAGTCCATCCTCTGTTGGTGTTTTCCAGCGAAGAGTAATAGGAAAGGGAACCACGTCGGTGATGGAGAATTCACGCACCTTAAATGCTGGAGACAAAATTGCACACTACGCCGAAACAAACCGCACACACACACACACCACATAATTAAATGCACATTAACTGCATTGTATTTGACGAGCTACAGAATATTTGTACAGTGTATCAAAACTAGAAAACATGATCTGTTAGTGTCCCACCTGAAGTGCACAGCCTCTAGCGACAGCTTCGTCTGCATTGAGCGTGGTGCTGACGTCTTTGCCGAAAAACTTGGCAATTCTCTCTTTGACAGCTGGGATTCTCGTGGCTCCGCCGACTATCTCGACTGCATAGATATCATCCCGGCTCAGCTCTGCCCACAAAACACACACAGGACTGAGTAGGTTCTTACTATATACAGTAATAAAGCACTATACCCTCACACATTCTACCAAATGTGCGGCACATACTTGATTGTTCAAGGACTGCTTTCAGTGGCATCTCTACTCTCATCAGATATTGAGCACTCATGTCTTCAAACTGGCCCCTATAGGTTGCAAATGAAGAAGAAAATTAATTTACAATGCTTGATTTCCACCAAAGAGATGCACATTTAAGGAGTAAAACTTAAAAGTTGTACCTGTTCATCCTGCCGGAAACATCAATGTCATTCATGAAGCACTCTATGTTCAGAGGCAGGTCGGAGGAGTTGGCACTCATTAGCTTCTTCAGTTTCTCACACTCCTGGTGCAGCCGCAGCAGAGCTCTTGGGTTCTCCCTCACGTTTAGCTTGTACTTGCCCTTAAACTCCTCGCAGAAGTAATCTACCAGCGCCTCATCAAAATTGCGTCCACCAAGGTACAGGTCAAATGCAGTGGCGAGGACCTGACGGAGCAGAAGCGACACTGAGTTGAGTTGAGTTGCAAAGCTGCAGGTGTAGGCAGGAATCGAGGTGAAAAGAAGGCGAAATGGCTAACCTTGAGTTTGCCTTTGTTGAAGGCAGTGATGGAGACCTGGAATGATGAATGTCCCATGTCAACAAATACCACATTTCTTGGCCTCTCTTCCGGAGTAGGAAGGTCCTGCTTGTAGATCCCGTAGGCCAAAGCCACTGCAAATATAAAATACAAATGAAACACAAATATTAAAGGCAAGATATTCTACTGTTGGTGGAGTTAAATTGTTCTACTATTTCTTTGCAAGAGTTCAGTGTGCACCTACATATAAATTAGTAAAATGTACAATGCTGGACACGCAAACTAATCGTCTTTCCACTTTTGTCCTTTGCACCCATTCAAAAAGTTTCACTGTGATCAATTTCCCCAAGAACACTGACCTGCAGTGGTGTCATTAATAAGCCGTAAACAGTTCAGCCCTGCTATTTGAGTTGCATCAAACACTGATCGCCTTTCGGCATCTGTGAAGAAACTTGGGACCTGCAAATCAAAAAGCACAACTCAATATGTATTGAACTTGAATCATGTTCATGGTCTTCTGTAATGATTTCCTCACTCACAGAGACAACACAGTCCACAACCGGCTTCTTCAGCGCGCTTTCTGACGTCTCTTTCAGCTTGGTGAGCAGCATCCCCGTGATCTGCTCCACTGTGAACACTTTGTCCTCATCCAAATAACGCACCTGTAGATATGATGCAATTAGGACCTGCAAGGCTGCAATTAAAGGCTAGAAGGTTGTTTGGAGGTGAATTACAAAATAAAACATCTGAGCATCCCATGCACTTATTAGCATTATGGTTGAATTTTAATAACAAAGGTGTGCAGTGACAGAGGGGAAATGGTCAGGCTCAGAGAGAAAGGGAAAAACAAACGTGCTGGAAGTTTGTACAGTAATTCACCTTAATTCCAGTGTTTCCATTGGGCAGTTTATGTAAGCTGTACGGCAGTTTGGGTTTTTCCACTTGGACCAATGGGTCATCAAATGCTCTGCCGTGGAACTTTTTGAATCCATGGACTGTATTTTTGAAGTTTGTTGTTATCTGAAATAAGAGGACACTCATACAACTCAACTATAGACTATTAAACTCATAATCAATAAGACAACTTTGAAAGTGTATCCAATCATTTCAGTGTAATGTTGCATTTATTACAGAAATTAAGAAAACTGCCATCGATGATCTTACTTGACTCTTGGCTGCATTTCCGATCATGCGGTTTTTGGAGGCCAAAGAGACACAAGCCCTTGATGGAAGACAAATGCATCAGAAAATGAGGTACAGCAGAAACAATCCTGTTAGCAGACGTGGTAGACGGGGCAGAACTCTAATTGACTGAATGTCGCAGACAGAATCAAATGTCGAGTGCTGAGAGATTTCGATTTAGGATATTTCACAAGGGAGTCTGAGGAAGAACCACAAACTAGGGCAGTGAGACAGAACAGTTCACCTTCAAAAATAGGCTCATCCTGTACACAAAAAATGTTACCTCCCCAACTCATACAACTATAAGTTATTTTAGCAGACAACCCATTGCCTTTACTGACAACGATAAATGTGTCTGGTCATACAAGGTTTAGGGATCCATTTCACACTGACTGACAATGACAAGTCACTCCCTAGTTTCACCTTGCCACAAAAATATCCCCATTTACTGTTTGTTTGCAGGATGCTGCAGCAAATGTACTCCATTTAGCCTGCTATGTGTCTGTCCCCCAGTCAGAAACCTACATGGAAATGTCTTAGTATTGTAAGATCAGTTCATTCATGACATCTTCCACAAATAAAACGTACACCATTAAATTCCATGTTAATTCTGGGCTGGTCCTTGTAGCTTTTTGGCAGGCCCTGATAGGCGCATCAATAACCTATTTATTTTCCTTCACAGCAGACAGCACTGACATATTAACATGCTCTGTAATCTCTTTAATATCCTGTTGTCTTTAAGTTACTCATCTCAATCAACTTTTGGGTGACTAACTGATTGCAAGGGTCATTTCAGAAAGAGACCGACACACACGCGACATTTTGACCTGCGTGAACCTGCTGTGATGGGGAAGAAACCAACAGCTGGAGGCCGCATCACAGCCGCCACCACCACCACCACCCATGCTGCCTTCATCATCATCACCATCATCATCGCTCAGCCAGCGCGCCCTCAGTTTGCGAGCGTTGCGTAACAAACACACATTTAACGGTGGTGATGACGGCCAGTGTTTATACTCACGGGGTGCATCTGTCACTGTACTCGTTGGTGATGGTTTCAATGCCCCCGCTCCTGGCCACACCGATGTAACAGTTTTGGTAACCCACATCAATCCCGACCACTGACATAGTGAGCGCTCTAAAATGCAACTCCTGTAAATTATCCTCCACAACGACGCACTTGGCAACTACGAGGGGAGACAAAATACAACTGTTACATACAATAACGAATTGTAATTAAGCGTGTCCTCTGCTTTGAAAAACTACGAGAAAGCTAGCTGAGGGAGTACTAACACAATTACTAGCTGTTATGTAAGTCAAGCTTTTTTTAGCAAACTCATTCAGAGTAATCCCAGGGAGCGATGATGTCCAGACCGGATTCTCCCTCTCCTCGGCGGTCCTCACATCACCCAGGCAGCGGCTCTGGCTCCGACTCACGGATTCTCTGAGGTCCGCCCCCACGCGTCTGTGATTGGCTGCGGCACACCCATTGCCCGTATGTGATTGGTGGAAAGAGCAATTGAGAACAGAAACATCTAGAACTCCCTGGAAAGGGGAGCGTGGAATACGTCACAGACAGGAGAGACAGCAGTGGCGTTACAGCGATGTTTGCTCTCGATTGAAGCTGTCAAGTAGAGTCTCCGTCTACATCTCACGTGCTTTTAGGACTGATGAGTGCACGTTGCAGTTATAGCTGTGAAATCAGCGTTACATACAACTGGACCTTGCAAGCTGTCCGTCTGAAAGGCTTCGGACAGGGAAACACCCATACCGGTGATACAGGAAACACCCATACCGTTGTCACAGGTGTGGTCAGGCCATTACATGTACGTCATATGTATACTATTTAGGACCTAATATATGGAAAGAATAAGCCAAATAAACCATCATCATCCTGGGATGGTTCACTGCATCACTGAATATCTCTTTAACACAGTACTCGGTGTATTATTTGAATGTATGAATATTTCATTGAATTATATTTGTGTGTTTTATTTTAACATGACATATCCAAATTCACAAATCTACCCTTGGCAGTGGTGTAAGAAGTACTCCGATCCTTTTCTTTAATAAAAAATAGCAATACTGCTGTGTAAAAAGTCCTGCATCAAAACGTTATTTCAATAATAGCACAGAAGTATTATTAGCAAGAAATACTTCGGGGTATGAAAAGCATAGGCTACTTGCTTCTTTGGAATGTATTTCTAGATATGATATATTACTAAATAGTTAGTAACATTAATGTGGAACAAGCATTTTAATGGAAGTTGAGGTGGAGCTAATAATGACTATACTTGATATGCTGTTGGGTAGTTGTATATTTAACAACTTATTTTGAAAAATCACATCTGCAATCACATTAGATAAGTGCAGTGAAGTTAAAAGATGGCTGCCATATTTCCCTCAGAAATTATGTAGAAAGTAGCATAAACAAAAATACTTTAAGTAAATGTACCATTACCTGAACATTGCACATACAGCAATTGTGACTTATTTACTTTTATTTCTGCAGAAAGATACAAAGTGGCAGAAAACAACAGGGAATAACTAACCTTTTTACTAAAGTAGACATTTTACATGGAGCCATGAATACATCTCAAAGGAATTGCGTAAATGTTAAAGAAATGTTAACTTTTGTTTTGACTGAACTTTCAGATATCTTCAAATGAAATGTAATGATTATGATGTCTTTAAATGTGCATAATTAAAGGTAACTTTGAATCATTGTGGGCCCCGGGAAGAATGATTGACCTCTTTGTGCCAGCTAATGAGGATCAGAATAAATCATTTTAATTTCATTATGGTTAGTCTGAATTTAAATTAAGATATCTGGAATTAGTCAGAATGTAATTACAGATATTTTAATTTTGACCAATAAAAAAAAAATATATATATATATATATATATATATATATATATATATATATATATATATATATATATATATATATATATATATATATATATATATAAATATATCTTTATTTAGGTAAGGTCATTTTTGACTCATCATCAAATGCACGGTTGATATATTTTATGTAAAATAATTGTACACATTTAAATGGATTTACCATCAACACATAATTGTATTGGTTGTGTGTCTGGTTCGATTTCCTCCTCCTCACTAGATCACTTGTTTCCTTGATGTTTCCTTGATGAGGACCAGCCGGACTGCACGCTCCCTCATGTTCGAACTGAGCCTGAGGGACCCGAGCGCGAGAGCAGGAAGTGCTGCTTCAACGAGCTGAGCTAGCTAGCTAGGTGTTGGTCAAGTGGGTTAGCTTGGCATTTAACTGAGTGGTCAAAATGGGACTGTTCGGCAGAACACCAGATAAATCACCAAAAGAGCAGGTGAGTACTGACTGTTGAATCCCAGGACTGTCTCTGAGTGTTTGGTCCGTCGTAAAACGACAACGTTAGCTGTCAGTTTAACTCCGCATACTTCCTCCAATCTGTTGCTACTTCTTGCTAACTGAAAAGCTGATGTTAGTCTCGTTTAAAGATAACTACCAGTCCCTGTAATAGTACCCGGTGCTAACCAGCAGTATGTGTACAGTCTGTAATGTTATACGCTAATGTTATGTGCCCCAATAACCGATCAGCCAATCTTGTGTTGGTGTCTGTAGTAAGAGCGAGCTAGTTAGCACTCACGCTAACACTCGTCTGCTGTCAGTAGCTCCAATGTAAACAAATCCTGATCATGTTCGCCTCAGTGTAGCTGACGTCGTGATCTGTTACTGATGTGCATTGCTTGATAGTCTGATAGTACACGTAACGCCATGTTGAAGAGCGGTACTTCAACTGGCAATATTCAAACAATGTCTACTTTTCAGGTGAATGAGTGGTCTCAAAAGATCAGGAAGGAAATGAGAGTGATTGACAGACAGATTCGAGGTAAGATACAGTAAACTGTAACAACTGTAGTTTTTATAAAAGCATATTTTTTTATTGTAACATGTCTGTTTTTGTTATGTGTATAATGCTGTTTCATGATTAGTCTATAATTTGTAACTATCTGAAAATAAATGGAAGAGATAATCACATTAGTTTCAATTGGAATTTCTTGACGCAAAATGGAGACAATTTGCTTTAAGAAATCTTAAAACACATTGGCTTGAACTGACAACAACTGACTTATCTCATTGGCTTATTAGCCTTAAAAATGGCAAGTAGAATCATTTTTGTATAAACGTATATATTACTTTGCACTAGAGGCATACATTCCATAAGATGGTAGATTTGTCGTGTTGCATAATTTAATCATCCACTAAATGCAATGACCTGATTTAGTTTTTGTGTTTTACATAATGGCATGCCCTTTTCTTTCAGATATTCAAAGGGAAGAAGAAAAAGTTAAAAGATCCATCAAAGATGCTGCCAAAAGGGGCCAGAGGGATGTGTGTGTGGTTCTCGCAAAGGAGATGATTCAGTCAAAACGAGCTGTCACAAAACTTTACGCTTCCAAAGCCCATATGAACTCTGTGCAACTCAGCATGAAGAATCAGCTTGGTGAGTTTGGGAGTACATAGTCTGAGTGATTGGACAGGGGAATATTTAAAGTCATCATATTTAAAATGTAGTTTGCTGGTTCATCATAGAACTTAATGTTCTGCTCTGTTGTTTATTTCTAGCTCTTGTCCGTGTAGCCGGGTCCATGCAGAAGAGCACGGAGGTGATGAAAGCGATGCAGAACCTTGTCAAAATCCCAGAGATCCAGGCCACCATGATGGAACTATCAAAGGAGATGATGAAGGTCAGCAGAAGTGTCCAACACGAATAGATACTTATTTTACTTGCAATCAAGTGAATAGAATGCCGTGGCTTACTCCGACCACAACCGAGCATTACTCCTTTACGAGAAAAAGTTGCTAAGCCATGGTATTGTTTATACATAATAATCTTTCAGGCTGGCATCATTGAGGAAATGTTGGAAGACACATTTGAGAGCATGGAAGATGGAGAAGAGATGGAGGAAGCAGCAGAGGAGGAAGTTGACAAGATCCTCTTTGAGATCACAGCAGGTGAAGAGATTTGTTCAACTAAATCATCACAATACGTTGTTTCATTTCTGTTTTAGTTTTCTCGATTTTTCTGGTTTCATGGTTCTATTTGCTTCGTTAGGTGCCCTTGGCAAAGCGCCAAACAAAGTCACAGACGCCCTGCCTGAAATAAAGCCTGCTGCAGCTGCTGCCGCTTCAGAGGATGAGTCAGAAGAGGACATTGAAGAAATGCAGTCAAGATTGGCAGCTCTGAGGAGCTAAGGTGAACGGCCACTGTTCTGTCAAAGTCAGTTTGCTCACTCCAATAAGGACAGAGACAATTCTGGTGCTGTGTTTACAGTGCTGAGCATCCTCCAAGCTTCATATTCTAATTATTATTTGACATTATCATTTGGGGCTAACTTTGTGGTGTGACAGTTAATGTCTATAAAATGTTTTTTTTATAGAACATTTGGTCTACTTGGATAGAAAAAAAGGTGTTTTTGCTTTTTGTCTTTTATTATCAGGGGTAACCCTCGGTAAGTCTTTATTATCCAAAGTCAAACAGAAGGTTTTTGAAAGTGTATATAATGTAAGTATGAAAGCCTGCTGTGCCTATAGTGGTTCATCATATCTTCTGTCCTAAGTTATGGAATGGTGATGGACTTACTTGGGTATTTATGATCCAAACAAGCGATTAAATAACCACCCTGCACTTAAATCACACCCTTGATCACTACTCGGCAGTTGTTTTGGATACATTTTGTAAGCAACAGCTGTTCTCTTTACTGGTAACGAGCCTACGTCATCTGAGACACTAGAGATGGTGGGTGGACTTCTCCTTTGATATTCTGTACAGTCAATATGTATCTATTCTATATGTGGTCATACATATTAAGTGAATGCACGCATGCCACCCTAACCCATTTTCTTTGCATTAACATTTAGCTCGTTAAATGTTTGACTT
The DNA here is from genome assembly GCA_038501785.1 of Myoxocephalus aenaeus. NCBI lineage: Eukaryota > Metazoa > Chordata > Actinopteri > Perciformes > Cottidae > Myoxocephalus > Myoxocephalus aenaeus. The sequence continues at coordinate 5,621,540 of JBAMJR010000097.1, forward strand.
TGTATCATGATTGAGTTCCTTCTCAGCAGGAAGATGCAGAGGAAATTGAAGGGTTGGTTGGTGCAGAACCGATGTATTGTGGAAGTATTGTGCATATAATTTTTCTATGTGAATTGGGAAAAAATAAGGAAATAAACTTTTAAGATTTAAGGTTGCCAATAAGCAAACTGTATTATACCTGTTTCTGCAATTACTTACCGTACGTTTAGCCCTTCAACGTCAAAATAAACACTAAATGTTTGTCTTAATTTAATCAGAAGCTTTTGGGAAATCTGAACTGCAACAGCCCCCTCAACTGGTCAGAAACTGAACTGCATGCGAAATCTAATTCTGTTGACAAAAATTCCTTTCAGATGAAACTGCTTGCTCGCTGTTCAGCTATAGCGGTCTCGTCAAATAATTATTCTCTGGCCTTTTTATATTTAACCTGCCAGACAATGGCAGTAATACTACATGGATATGCAAAGTTCTTTGTTCAGAAGGGCAAGAAACATAAAGCATTTTGGGTACCCTTGTTTTCAAGCCATTTCTTGGCTTCAAAATGGACAAAAGGATTATATTTCAACTGGTTACAGCACTCCCTCAGCGGCTTTTGTTGTACTTTAACAAAACCTTGGCCCTTGTTCTTTGGCTTCAGTATGTAGGCCAAAGGTACAAAAGCTCTAATGAAGCAGGTGTTCCCTGCAGTTTGACAAGAGATTTATTTCCCATTAAGAGATATTATTCTAGTAAATTATATGTGGCTATATTATGACATGTAGCAATGAATCAATCAATTGATTCAGAGATCAATCAATTGACTGGACATAAATGGGCTGACTAATTTGATAATCAATCAATCATTGCAGTCATCGTGCAACAGCAGCCTGTTTTCTCTGGTTCCAGCTTCTCCAATGTGAGGATCACAAATGACTAATATGGGGTCAATCAATCTGAAGACGTCATTGGGGTTTAGGGAGTTGTGATAGACATTTCTACTAATATGATTAATCAAGCAAATATGTGGCAGATTTTTGCTTCACTCCTGAATGAGGCACATTTCTAAACATTGTTGAATCAAAAATGGCAATTTAGGTCCAACAGAAAATATATGCCTACAAGCCAATCGGGTAATGCATACACTCATATCACATCTAAACACACTTGTTAAACCAGACAACGTCGTCTTTACCCATCAGGCATACCGATATCTATGCAACACTGCCATCTATGGATATGACTTATCGTCCTCTCCTGCATCACGTTGCTGCCTGTGTGCGTCCAGACGCAGCCGCCTGGACGCGCCTGTCATCTGGAGGAAACTCCTCCCCGCAGACAGCGCGTCCTGTCGCCTCTCCAGCGCAATGGTCTCCTGGATCATCTCTAGACTTGTGGTGTAAGTCATTTTAATATTTCTTCACGTCTATTAACGATTGTGGTTCTCGGTTGTTGCGAGTATTTGAGCTGCTCATTGACGGTGCTATCGGCCGCGCGCTTTACGAGCCCCCGCAAATTGTCTAATATGTAATCTGAATCAGACGGCGGCGTGTAAGGAGGGCAGACGTCCATTTATTCATTATTTTTTTTGCTGGAAAAAAACAGTCCAAATTCCACCGGATTGCACTTTGCCATTTCAGCAGCAGAAATGCTGAGCGAGGCCTGTAAAGAACGGAGCTCAGCAGCCTGACACTCTTTTAATTACAGACAAAGAGGTGACGTGATTTGTTGAATAATACATTGTCATCCATCATATTATAATATGAGTCACATCCAGAAGTCATGAGACGTCTTTCACTGGCAGAAAGCTAAATGTCACTGAGCAGCGAGGTGACTGAACAACAGGAGCGGTCTTTGAGTGATATTCTCTGTTGATGTTCAATATTGGAAGAAAAAAACAAAACAAAAGGGATGGGTCAGCCTTCTCATATTACAGTGCACGTTGTGCATGTAATATGACAGTTATGCATATTTGCAGATATATTCGCTTTGAATTTAAATGATTAAACATAGGACGACATTTAAGTTGTGGTTATTTTTACCTGCTCAAAGTATGAATCAGCGCCTTTGCAGCCTGTGTGGAGTAAACCAACAGCAGGCCCAACCTCAAAATAGTGAACCAATTAAATTTAGATTAGCAAGATCTTGTTACAGAACTGCTTCAGCCCTTATGGTTCACAACGTGGTTGTGTGATTCATTTTTGGGTCCAATCTCCAACTAACGTGTTTCGTTTTAGTCTCCCACAGAAGATGTGTTTATTTTTAGTGTCCTTGTGAGTCTTAACTCTGTTAGAGCACAGTTAGGCCAGAGAGGTGCAACATGATGTGGGTCAGTAATCTGATCAGGTCGCTCCCACAGCTGTCGCCTGGCTGTAGCACTTCAACAGGGCCCTGTCTCTGTGGGGTCACCCCGCAGCACAGGTGTCTACACACCAAAATACATTTAAAGAAAAGGAAGAAAACACATGGACGCTAATTTAACCTCATGGCTGGAGGTTAAGCACCTGGACAGATTGTTTCACCAAATCAGCCAGGGATCAATCTAACTTTGCATTGCTGATATAATAGCTTCCTTCTGGAAGGGAAAAGCTGTTGCACCTTTCCTGTTTTACCTTGATCTCACCTGGCAACAATCTGTTCATGTAGCCCGTGGCTCTTAACGCTCATGGATACAAATATATTCCATAAATATATGCATTGAAACAGATAAAGTATTTCCACATACTTTACATGGATTTATGAAGACAGAAAAATACATTTGACATTTTAGCCCAGGTATTTTAAGAGCCTAATTTGAAATATTTGCCATCATAGCTTTTATTTTCAATAACCAAGATGTATTACATTTAAAATGTCTGGATTTTATGTTTTTCATGCACATTTGAAATATCTGTTGGACCGCATTGTTAAATGATTTATTTCTGGAGTTGACGGGCACATTTTCTGTCTTCTAGACTTGTGTTTGGGACACTGTATCCAGCATACTCCTCTTATAAAGCTGTGAAGTCAAAAGATGTGAAAGAATATGTGAGTATATTGTTTGTATGTTTAGTTACGAGATGATATCAGGCGTTGTGTGTCGGTAATCTAACTATCTTTCACTGCGGTGATACATTTTAGGTGAAATGGATGATGTACTGGATAATATTTGCCCTATTCACTGCTGTGGAAGTGTTTACAGACATGTTCCTTTGTTGGTAAGTGACCTCAGATATTTAATGTAAATTATTGAATAGTATACCTCTTGACTCTTTTCATATCACAAGCTACATTTTGTCATCGACATGTAAACCATGTTTTTTTGTATAATGCTTTGTTGTCTTTATTGCAGGATTCCTTTCTACTATGAACTGAAGATCGCCTTAGTGGTGTGGTTGCTGTCCCCGTACACTAAAGGCTCCAGTGTGTTATACAGGAAGTTTGTTCATCCTACACTTTCCTCAAAAGAAAAGGTGAAAACCCTTCCTTTGTTGTAGCTTCCTTTCCTTCCTGATGTAGTTCAAGGAAAGGTGAAAACATACGCTGCAAGTTAGTCTGCATGGTTTTGTAACTAATAGAATTTGAGCGTTACAGCTGTGTAGAGAACAAAAGTGCCTTTGTGCCAATTCAGTTTTCCACTTTAGCTGTTGAAGATGTGTTTGCAGGACAGGAGAGAGGAAGCGTCATGGTGTTCCTCCCTTTTCTCCTTTCCTTTTTCCTCTCAGGAAACACATTAGCGAGTTGGTGAAGATTAGCAATGCAATCAAGCAATATAAGAAACACTTGTCAAAACAATGCATCAAATATCATGGATACATTATGATGATGATAAACAGCGACACAATGTTCACGTGCTTTTTTTGTCCTTTATTTCAGGACATTGATGAGTATATCTGCCAAGCAAAGGACAAAAGCTATGACACACTTGTGCATTATGGGCGAAAGGGGCTGAATGTTGCTGCCTCAGCTGCAGTTATGGCTGCTACAAAGGTAATGCAGGCTTTGGATATTTGTTTTCTATTGACCTGGGTGTACAGTAGAAGGTCATTGTTTATAAGAGTATCAAGCCTGTCATGTTGTTTGCTATTCCCATAATAAAGTTGGCTTATTGTATGTTAAAGTATCCTGTTATCTTCAAATTATTTATACCCCTAAAGATGATCTATGCTGTAACTGTCACACATGGCTGCTGACGCTACCATCTGCTGTCACCTGTTCTAGAGCCAAGGGGTGCTGTCAGACAGACTGAGGAGTTTCAGCATGCAGGATCTGTCCTCCTACCAGTCTGACCCCGTTAACACCGGCCCTGGCCCTACGGAGCCTGCAGCCGCACAGCAAAGGACCAGGACTATGATGCGCAGCAAGTCGGAGAGCTGCAACAAGGGTGAGCAGACATTACTCTGGCCGGCACAGAAAAGCCCTGTGTTGTGGAGGAATGTTACAACTCTGTTGTAGTATTTAGAGTATTAGCCACAATGGTGCCATTATAATGTAATAGCAGTGGTTTGTTTGTGTACAACAGATTATCTTGTAGGTTTCTGTCTTCCTGTTCAAGCTGGCAGATGTTGTTTAGAACCTCTGCTTTCCTGAGTGGCCCTCAACTTTAGTCCTGCCTTCCTGTTTGGAGCAGGCCAGGCCTCCCAGGGCTGCCAGCACCCTGTGATACAACTCACATGTAGCTGGGGGGATTTGTTCCTCGTTTAACATCATGAGGAAACATGTGTTGTTTGTTTGTATCTACATGGGGTGTCTTGTTTTTCATCTGATAAGTATTGCTTTGTTCCAAAAATTTAGACATAACATTTAGACACAACTTTCATTTTTTAAATGCTTGGTCATTTCCTAAAACAGCTGACCACTGTAGTTTTTAGGAGACATTGCTTGACAGGTAATTTATTGGGGACTTTTTTCAGCAGCGGATTTATACATATTTTGGTGATTTCGTGCGTATTTATGGCAGCAGGATTGTGTATGTGGAATTGACACAAAAAAATGTTTATATATATATTATAGTTTTTGGACACCTAACAATCTTACAGAAGATAAGCTATAAGCATTATTTCATTGTTGGTTTTGGTCTTTTCAAGGGATTAGTTGACAACATGAAAAATATATAATATTACAAAAAGTGCATTTTTAAGTGCATATATTTGAACAATATTGTCAAATATATGTTTTGGCCTTCTGCTGTCATTGCATTGCATTACATGACATAAAAGATTGTCCTGGACATAATTCTGCATATACTAAAAAAAGAGAACAGGCTTGTTGGGCTCGTTTGTGCTGTGTGTTGGGCCCCGGCTTATTATAACTTCCGATTTGGCCTCTGCTCTGTGGTTTGCAGATTGATAATTCATTATGATAGAACTTTCATAATCCCCGCTAACAAAAATCACATGGCACTCTAATAGCAATTACACAAAGTGTTTTGCTTTCAATCGAATAGACGAGAGACATGTCATTCATTCCTTTCATCAACATTTTTTCACGGTACAGGACAGGATTTTGACATGACTGAGTATGAGATGTTGGGTTTGGACCAATGGGACTCCAAGAAGTTGCTGTCCCAGACCATTTCACCATCTGAGTCTGAATCCACCACTATTACGCCCTCACTGACACCCCAGTCCTCCCCACCTTCCACACCCTCTCCACCCCGCTCTCCTCCAGCTCTGGAGCAGCCTGAGGAGGTGGGGAAAGGGGTGCAGGCAGCATCAAGCTCTCCACAGCTCAGGCTGTTTAAGAAGAAGGCTCCTGAGGTAGACTGCCTCGTCAACGCGGCTGCTCAGCTGCTGCCTGATTCTAACTGCCCCTTGAGTGGTGATTTACCCATCGATTCACTAATTTCTACTGTGTTAAGCTAAATAATTCATTATGATTCAGTACTTCTGCAAATGTGGAGAGTCTGGCTGTTAATAGCATTTCTGCACTGATGAAGCTGAACCATGTTTTGAGATCTTTGTGGAATAGTTGTTTAGTTCAAATGAATGTGTGATCTTTCTCTTGCATGATTGCAGTTGCACACTTGTTTGGAAATGGTTGACATATTGACATGGATTGCCTTCCAGTGTATTTCAGCCCTGACAGTAACTTCTATATTTATGGAAATGATTCAGGACAATCAGTCCCTGGAATTAATGGGTGTTCATTAATACATTTCAACAGCTAATATCAGTTTCGTTAACACCGTGATACGAAATGAAGTAGCACTGTTTTAAGGATAACACCAGCGATATTTATATTTGTCTTATTCTCAACAAATTCCATGGGGGGAAAAAAAAGTATCCTACAAATAAGTATTGTTTGTGTAGCTGAAGACTGATATAGATTATTCCACTGTGCTATAGACTCAAACTGCATGTATGTATATGATGGTTTTTACATATATTTTTTTAAAGAAATTAAATACTTGTGACCTGCTTTTAAAGACGTGTCTTTAGAAGGAATCCATGTGTTTTGGACTGAGACAGGTCATTCACGGACGGGGTGTGGAGGTAAAAAAGTCTTGAGAGACAAACTAACACAGTTAGTTTTGGTCGTACCTTTGGATTTGTTGACAATAAGAAAAATACTAAATAATGCCAGCATCCTTGAAATATTGTGGAAATCGTTGTAGCTCTCTTGCTAACCTTTGCTTTTATGCTCCCTTCCAGCCTCCTCTTAGAGTCTTAAGGCCTCTCACAAGATCCAGGAGCGCTCTTTCTTCGAACAATGAAGCCATGTGAAACTGTCCTAAAGACTACTCCAGCTGCCTTTGCTGAAAGAAGTAAAAATACTGAATGGCCAAAAGCTACATGACTAAAGCAGCCTTGCTTTAGAATAAGGTATTACCAAAGTGACCTATGATGACCCCTCTATAGATAGTATATGGCTCATGATTTAAAAACAATGACGTTTGTGACATTGAGATCGTACAAATGAATGAATGGGCTCCATGCTGATAGACATTTTGAGTTTGTGGGTTCTTGAATATGTATTTATGTACAGTTTTTGTGTACTTCATCTTTCTGATTTGATTTTTTTTATATATCAGGTAGGCAATTGCATGTGTGTCTTCCCAGTTATTAGTACGCTGTTTATTGAACAGAATGTACTGTCACTGAATAGTTAAACAGGCATCGAGAGCGACATGGGCACTCATAGAGAATGTGTTAAAAGCCAAGGATCAAAAGAAAAGGCTGTTTTTACCCCCATTCAATATCAAGAAACATCTGTGATCCACTGAGTTCTGCACTGATTAATTATCACATTAAGGTATTCAGGAATCACCCAAAAAACCTATTCCGAGATGAGACAACCTCCCTTTGTAATAGTGAAAAGTCAGACAGCAGTGGCAGACAATATTCTGTTATTTACCTCTCTATTAAAGCCTTAATGCAAGACATCAAAATACAAAATGTCTCCACACGTGATATAAGTATTTCTATCACAACTATGTTCACATTAAACAATCATTTTGCACTATGTTTAGAATATACAACTGCTGCCCTTAATACTCTGCAATGGCCAAAAATGTCAACAAAATAGTAGCTGAATATTATCACAAATAAGTTGATCATTGTTGCTTAAATCTTCTGTGTAAAATAAATAATTACTCTGTAACAGCATTTGCATCACAAATAAATGAAGTCACTACTTCAAGAAGTTTCCTGGGTAAACGAGACCGTTTAAGACAATCTGCTCTTCAGCTTGTCAGCACATTGTCATTTAATTGACAATTTAAGGCCAATTAAGAAAGTCACTTTCAGCTATAGCTGAAAAAGGATGAGTATTTATTTACTGTATATTAACATGGTTCTTTTTCCATGTTTGAAATCACTGTGTAGTGTTCTGCTGTTAACTGAGCAACACGAAACCCAACAATCTTACCTTCTAGTTGCTTAGTTTTTAGGAGTGACTTTATTTCTTTGCAGGTTTACAAACTTGCATTTAAGTAAACATTGCATGGTGATAGACTTTGTTTTCATTATGTACTTAATTCACTGAGCCTGAATCATAGCAACATTTCACACAAAGTATCACTGAGTTGGACGTCTGCTGCAGATGTATGGTTTTGATCATCATATCTGTATCATTAAGGGTGGTTTGAAGTTTGAAACAAAAGCTTCTCAGGTACAACTGCTCTGTTTACACGTCATTCACTCTGATGTTGTAGATACACTTCTTATGCTCAAAATGTCCTTTTAATGGATAAATGATGAAAAAAAATTCAAAGGAAAAATCGGATTGCGTCAATGTGAGTAGTATAAGTGTTCGTGCTTGAGGGGATTTCCTTCTATTAAAATTCATGCAAAGTAAAACAGAGAAAAAAAAAACATGTCGCTGAGTAGCAGATTTGTATACTTGTGTGAAACTCATCATTGCATGATGTTTGTTATTAATTTGTATGAAAATTTGATTTCTTAAATGATTTTGTTAAGATGCTTTGCTGGTAAACAATGTCATTTTTGGTTGCTTTGTTGAAAGAATATGAAATGTAACGACTACACACACACACACACACACACACACACACACACACACACACACACACACACACACACACACACACACACACACACACATATATATATGAATAACGTCTTATTTACTGATAAATTAGCCACTTTGACTTTAATAATGAGGAGACACCACTTAAGTTACCCTGAGACATTTTGTTCTGGCAGGCCAGAATATCAAATTACTTAAATTTCAACTTGATTGTGAAATATAAAACAAAAAGCAGTTATGTGGTTACATGATGGTTTATTTGTCAATTTATAGTTCTAACTAGGTTAAATATTTCTGTTTAAATCAAGCCATTAAATATGAAGCAACACTTTGACTGTGTGTTCATCTTTTTTGTGTTCATCTTAAAACAGCATTTAAAAGTACAGGATAATTTAAGATATATGATTTTATTACATACATTACATTCAAACTGAAAACAAATTACTGTAGCAAATTACAGTTTGAGATTGACCCTATCGTGGTATTTCAGGTATGGATCATTAACAAACCAGTTCCTCCTTTTCCAAAAAGAGGTTGTCATTTTATCCAAAAGCTTGGTCTGTGTTTTGCTACAGAATACATGCTCCCGCAGGCGCTTTCGTCGGGCAGGCATCTTCTTCCACAGTTTCTTCTTGTATCCAGCCTGTTTACACATGAAAACAATAAGTCAGCTTGGAAACACTGTTTTTAACCCTAATCTGACCAAAAATATTTAACATGTTAAATGTTTAACCCACAAAACTACTGTAAGAAACAACAATCATAGAAAGATGTGAATGTATTTCTTCTCAAAACATTATTAGGTGTGGAGTTAATGTCATCTGAAAAAAATATTAATAAAGGAAAGTGAGTTTAACCCTTGTGTGGTGTTCGGGTCTGTGGGACCCGTTTTCATTTTTTATCAAAAGAAAAATTATAGGATTAATCCGGTTCTCTGATCTCAGGGTTCTATGCTCTGACCTCAGCTAGCTCCAAAATGAAGACGAGCCCCAGAACAAGCCCGTCACCAAGAAGAAATACGGATGTCAAAAAAGTGTGAAATTGTCTGGTCTTCTTGAATAAAGATCTGGGCGGCCTGTGATGCCACTTCTTCATCTGCTTGGAATTTACACGTCTACACAGGGAAGCCTGATGGAGGATACACTCAGAAAAATCAAGGAATGAGAGTTGTCCTGGACATGACTCATCACATGAGACAATTTCTTTACCTCACAAAAGAACAAGGACAGGAGCTCCTGAAGAGGAAGCTGACCAAGGTGAGAACAATACGGAAAAACTGTCTGAGCTCCACACCAACTGACTACAAATAACAGGCCTGTCAACTCTTCCAAGTTTGTGTATCCTATGTGCCAAAGAAAGGCCAGAATGTGCTACTCATGAGTACTACACAGGGATGGGAGAATCTGTGGCCAGGAGCATCACTCATATCTTCATCATAATTGATGTATAAGGAGTAGCACATTCATTCATACATACATGTGATATAACAAAGGTAAATGGCAAATATTAACCATGTATGGTGTTTATATTGCTTGTAATTGGGATGAAGTAAACATCTGTTGACATTTTAAAATAAAAGTGTGTAATTGTGATGAATTAAAAAAAAACAATGCAGCAGGTCCACCAGCCCCACGAACACTGGCTGAATAACAAAAATATTAACACCACACAAAGTTCAATTAGAGGAAATCTGTGTCTGTCTGCTTCAAAATGGTCCTTTATCCCCGTCATAGGGTGTGATACTTTACATTTGTATCCATGGCATTTTACCAACATTTTATCTATCTATTAATTCTATTTGATCTAAAGATTTGGGTGCTTTTGACTGGGGTCCTACATTGATATTTTAAGGCACCAATTAAAGCAACGATATGAAGTTATTCGTAAAAGGTATGACTAAAGGTTACCTCTAGAGTCTGTGAGGACCCTAGTAGGTAGGAAAGGAAAGAAAAGAAAACAGTGGTATTGGAAGTTCAGTTAAAGACACGTACCTTGCGTCTGATCCAAAGGTCACAATGCAGCCTCATGAACCTGTCTGTCACAGATTTAACGGTCTTCCTCTTCCCCTTCTTCAGACTGACATACGTCAGACTTCTGCTTGGTTGTAGAGTCAGACTGGGAATAAGTGGCGATACCCTGCAACAACACAGGGAAGCAGAAAGAGAAATCACAAGAATTGTTTATGAAAGAAGGTTCAATTCACTCAAATTAGAGAACAAAATATTTCATTTGGTCAGTTTTTGATATTTCGCTCTCTGAGATTACTCACTCCACTCCGAATACAAATGTTGATAGTAGCATTTTGATTGTGGCGCTTTTGGGGTATTCAATCATTCCCATAAACTAGTGACAAGAAATAGTTCTTTTTTTTAACCTCCACACACTGTAATTGTCTATGATTTTGTGGCCACTAAAGGTGCACGCAGTATAAACAATATACAATGTTGTAGTATTGGGATTTCCCATAAATAGAGCAACGGTGCTCAACTCAAAACAAAACGTTTGGCTGTTCACTATAATGCAAGTCGTGTTTGTTTGACAAGATAAGCAGTGGAGTTTAAAGGGGAGACGTATGTGTTGATATATTCAGCATAGTATGAAGTGGTTACAGTAGATATTAATATTCGCAGGAGCTCTCCTTCCGGCCCTGTACCGTTGTAGGATGTTGTACCGGGGCGTCAGACTCGCTGCAGCCCGCAGAGGAGCGCGGACAGCGGCTGCGGCGGAGCGGAAGACAGGCGGTAGCTGGAGGAGGCTGGAGAGCCGACAGAGTTGAGGTGCCTTTGAACACAGAGAGACCGACAGCGGCCTCAGCAGCCCTGTGGACCACAAGGACAACATGGAAACACATGAGGAGTCACAGAAAGCCCGGTCTTAGTTGTCGCACCTTCACGGAATACACACTTCCTCAGTTCGGTGCATTAAAACACGGACATGTTACGAAACATTTACGGAGTGAGGAGCGTGAAATGAAAATGTATGATTGTCAAATTGTAAATACATACCGGACACCCTTCTCGCCAGGGAGGCCGCCATGTTTTCTCCTGAATACTGTCGTAAGTACGGAGCCCTGTTGGGACAAATTTCAACGTTATCGCGTTCAACTTTAACGACACATTACCGCCACCTAGCAAGTGTTACTGCAAGGACACGTATCCGAAAAGTAATTTAAAAAAAATGCAAAGTACAGTACTGGTGGTACTTTACGTGTTTTGCTACTGTATAATTCTAATTGTCCTAATGTAATAGTGAATTATTAGTATTATTACAATAACAATTACCGGTCACTCCCCTGCACATCCCTTCATATTTAAATACACTTGTCACTTTCTCATTACACTTTCACATAAACTTACAGTACACTTGTTTAAAGTTCTGTCATCTGTTTGTCTGTGCACTTGTGTATTTTATATTTTATATTCTATTGGCACCACCCGCCAAGACAAATTCCTTGTATGTGAAACATGGTAATAAACGGTTTCTGATTCTGATTATCGTACTTTTGACCCCAGTAATACTTTTTTGCCACTTTGATTATGTTATTTAACCACGAGCTTGTACAATATGATGCGTTGTTATAGGCCTGTAATAAACTGCACAGCATGTTGTACAGCTGTATCTGTCTTTCTACTTCATGGTTGTCACACTCTGTAAACATGTTTATCTGATCCAGATTTGTGCCATTTGTCACAGTCTCCTGTTGGATGTTTATATAATGTGGACATAAGTGTTTAGTGCTGTGTGACCAAACCACAGTCTTACTCTATGAGAGGGATTTCTATCAGCCTTTTCTTGTCTGGTAAACCTTGCAGTATATCCACTGGATAGATAGATTGTTTCACTTGTCATAGCATGACATGCACATGTGAAACAAGTACAGTTCAATTGCACTGGATCTGCAAATTGAATGCAGACGTTAATGTTATTAATTAATGAATTAATCCTGTCCTTCTATGACATGTCAAAATATCTGCTGTAAGAAAGGTCTATGATGTGCAGTAAACCTCTCGATTGTGCTTTAGCATCCTTCACCTTTTACTTTAGATTGTTCTGATTGTATCAACATGTTCAAAACAGTCAAAAAAAATTGTCACAAAAAATCTTTAAAGTTTGCAATAAGGTTCAAATGAGTACAAAACAGTGTGAAATTAGGCTCAAGTCAATCATCTGTATTTATTTTCTTTTAAAACATACAAATATAACCTTAAAAAAGCAGATAAAAACATTAAGCAAAGGTATCAATGAATCTACAGACAATATGATGTGCTAAATGCATTAAAAAACACAAGGTACCAACCCCCTTTATGTACCTCTCTGTAACTGTGGAACTACACAAGTTAATGGAGGCATCCACAAGTCTACCATCACGTAAGTGCAAAGTAAATCAGTTATCTCTGTAAAAAAAAAAGGTGCTATTCATAAGCGAGAGGGGTTCCCACCAAGTCAAGGCACGCATCTCATTTTCACCGTTCCAGCCTCTCACTCTCCAATAACCTAGTTTACAAATAGAGCGTGTTTGTCTCTGAGTGGGACAACTGTTACAGTGTCAAACTACAATAATTCACAACAACTTCTGTTTCTCAATAGTATATTCAAACGTACGACATAAGAAAGATGATGGATTGTCAAAGTACTTTCAAGGCACCAGTCCAGGGTTTTACCATCAGTCCTTTTGTCTTTGTTAGGGACCCATATGAAGATCAGACTTCATTTGGTTTTGTCCCACCAAACACTTAAGAAAGCTAAGATGAGGTCCTTTGGTTCACCAGCCAGCATATACAGGTTCTCCATCACATGGGATCCCATAGTATCGACCCTGAGGTCGCTCTTTGCGTAGCAATGGAGCTCGGGCGACAGACAGCTCTCCATCAGTGTCTTTCCGTCGACGTAGGACCATTAAAATGATGAAGAGCAGGGCCACTGCGGAAGGAGAGAGGATGTTACAGGAAATGGCCATCTACAGTTGGGCTGATTACACATACACAAAGATAATATTGATATGTCAGCATGATTCTATTTTAAGTCCTTTGTACATGAAGTGGTCTCAGTGTAAGAGGGGTGGGGAGGGGAAACAATCTGTTTTCAGTGTACAAACGGGAAAGTGTTACTGTTTCTGACAATTAAACTGTGATATATCATGAGTATACACTACATTCCCATAACAGCACTTAAAATCAGCAGTAAGAAATGCATATTATCACTTAAAATGCACACAGTAATAAGCAAATAAATTATACAATATGAGACATTTCAACTATAAAACTGTTTTATTTCATTAGTTATACATCCTGAGTGGACTGAATTACAAATTAAATGGTTCATTTACATTTATATAGTTATAAGAAAACTATTCAGTCTGTCCAGAAGAGTAATCCTGTGTTATAGTCCTTTTTAATCAACTGCTAAGTCAAGAGTGGAAAGTACCTTAGAGTTTTTCTGAACCTCTACTTTATATTTAGATTGTTTCATCTTTGCTCATTTCCTTTAACTAGTGAAAAATGAACTCTGACCCTTGAAGCTATATAAATAGACGTGCCTAAGGGAGCTATGAAGCATTACTATGACAAACACAAGCTACTAATACAGACTTTAAAGAAATTATGTTGTGTGTAATATGATTATATAAATATTGGACTTTGCAGCTTGAAGCTTGTCAACCATAAAGGCAATCAGTTTGAAAAGCATAACTGTAATCCAATGCCTTTACCATGGTGTTAAGTCGAGATGCATTTTGAAAGACGCTCAGAAATATCTGGATAATTAGGTGTTACTTACCCCCTCCTCCAATAACTAAAAGAGCAATAGTGACAGGGGCCAATTCACAAGCGTCCCCTTCTTTGCGGAAGAAGGTCTCCATGCAGTAGCCTGGAGACAAGCTGCCCTCAGGACAAAACGCATCGCTGGGACACTGAATGGGGTTCACGTCTGGACTCTGAGAGAACAACATGCTCTGTCACCAAACTCACGCGGGAACTTTGTCCAACACCCACAGGTTAATTTTCTCTTGTGAGGCAGTGGGTGCAGTACTCACAGGGCAGTAGTGATTATCTGGGCATAAGTCACAGCTCTCCTGGCCCCAGTGGATCTGGAAGAAGCCACTACCGCAGATTTGACACATAGTCTGATGGGGAGCCTTGTGCATGCCTGTTCAAAACCAGATATCACCTGATGAATATTCATGCTTCCCCTTTTCTGTCATGAGCCACAGTATTCATAAACATGACTTAACAGGGCCCTGTGGCTGTATACGTTACCTGGTCGACATTGTGTGCAGTCTTTAGCTGCAGTCTGTAGAGCTTCTGTTCCTCCAGGACACATCTGGCACTGGCTACAGCCAGCGGAGCTGTAGAGAGAGAGAGACGCTTGTTTGTGACTGTAAATGGACAAACTACCGCGCTGTGGTTTTTACGACTGCCACATAACTTGGAGGCATTTTTGAGAACTGTCAAAGATGATGTAGTTTAGAACTGTTGTTGCAGCTTGTTTTCACAGTAATAACAAACATATAAGCGAATGGTTTGATGTCAGGTTTGTTATTCAAAGTTTAAGACGAGACACTACATGCAAAAACATAATATTTCCTTGCATTGATCAATTTGAAGGTTTTGGGCTATTTTACTTCCACAACATGTCTTCTTTCAGACCAGAGGAAAGAAAACATCCAAAATACACATTTGGGTGTTCATTTTACTGCTTTGCCTATTTGCATCTGTAAGTTTCTCCTAAATTCATAAAAGGTTAGCATTAGATAATGCTTCATTTGCATATTCAAACATAACATTTCAGAAAACTTTTAATACAAAAAAATGATTGTCTCAAAGAAAGCAATGAACTGGGGATGGCTCATGGTGATGTCGGATGGTTATTTTCTTTTACCCTATTCCACTGTAGTTTCTCCCCTGAAGCAAAGGCTTGAATAATATTACACACATCATCACCACTTTGTAAAGGCACTGACGAATTAGGATGAAATCATGAAAAAAAAGAAAGTTTTCCTGGTTTCAGATGTGTGTAAAATTACAGTGCTTTGGACACTTAATGAAGCCTACGATTAAGCATGGTAAAGAGCTGAGCCCTAAGGTGGTGTTCTTGGTCTACCAATGGATCTTTCCTCCAACTCTCGCCTCTGGTAATGAGCTTTGAATGAAATACCAGTTACTATATGCATAAATCAGTCTCTTTTACAGGGTGTATGAGCTTAGATATGTTGAAGGAGCGTGCAACTGCTGTTTTTACACTCTTCCTCTTTGCTTTGATCATTAGCCCGTATCTGTAGACTGGTAATGGTCATCATGCTACTGAACGCCATCTTATATTTCCAGTGAAGTCCAACCCCCATTCATATGCGCTAGGATATGATCATGCCTTCTGCATTTTCATACCTTCTGTTGATTATTAATCAAAGCTGTGACTGTAACTGGTCTTGTGTGTGTGTGTGTGTGTGTGTGTCTGTGTGTGTGTGTGTGTGGAGGGGGGGGGGGGGGGGGGGGGGGTTGCTAAACAGAACCATGGGAGAAATCATGTGATGTCTATTAGATAAGTGAGTGGGTTATGAACATTCTATATTGATTCCTGATTCCTAATTACTAAGAACAAAACACAAAAGTAGAAGCAGAAACCCGATGACAAATGCAACTTACTTGCAAAAACTTCCCAGTGTACATGGAGCGCATGAAGTGGAGCTCTGCTGCGATGTAAAGAAACCTGAAAGCGGCAGACAGAAAATAACTCAACACACGTGATTTGTGTTTCCTCTCAAGTTTTATATTATCTGATATGTTGAGATTATTGCATTTCAATTAGAAATCATGTATCTTTATATCTAGGTAATCTATCCATTCACAAGCTTGTAAAGCTCATCTAGTAAAGACATTTTACATAAATCTAATTTCTGACGATGAGATTACTGCTGTTTTTATCTGAATGCATCACTAGTTACTGATTAACAACAGAACTATGAGTTTTCGTCTAAAGCTAAATAAACCCACCTGGTGAACAAGTTGAGCAACTCTCTCTGCCGGTGTTATTGTTGAAGGCTCCAGGTGGGCAGGGGTGACATAATGGACTTCCTGTGAAACTGTGCAGGAGTGTAAAGTAGTATAAAATACACAAGAAAGTGGCCAGTACAGTACACAGTAGTCTATACCGTTCAAAGTAAATTAATTTGTTGGCACTATCTGTGTCCTTACTTTGTGTAGAATCCCCGGTTGCAGGGCAGACATTGCTGCTGTCCTGCTAGTGGCTGATAGAAACCTGTGGTGCATGGCAGACAGGCTCCAGGAAATAGACACAGCCCAGGGTCCGAGCAGCACGCACACATCAAGGTGTCTGGGGAGGAACAGAGACACATTTCTTATCTTTTACTTTACTGTTTACAGTTTGTATTGCTGCAGTAAGAAATCTTAAAATGGTGGCTTCAGGTCGGACAACATGGTCGTTGACTCACTGTTATCGTACTGAGAACCCGGTGCACAGGGCTCACAAGTCGAAGTGTTGAATGCACTGCAGCCCGGGGGTCGTGCTGCTGAGAATCACGGGAGTCATAGTCAGACTGGTCACATTCTCGATGAAAGTGGTGTTCATCACGGCAGGAGTAAGTGTGGTCTGGCTCAACACCATGCCTGGAAGAGAAGGACACTGGATGGTTCAAATCAGACTTCTGGTGGTGGGCTGATACAAGGCTGCAACACAAACTCCACTATTTAATTTGGCTAAAGTTGTTAATGATTATTACCAAAGTACTACCCCAACATGATTGGGGTAGTACTTGTAGAGTTTAAGGGTCAAATCATAAACGGCAGCATCCCTGGTTTGAATCCAGCTTGGGACCTTTGTTGCATGTTGTTCCCGATCTCTCTCATCATTTGTGTGTCATCCCTCTACTGTTAGCTGTCTAACAAAGGCAGAACATCCACAAAAAACATTGACAAAAGCTATGTAATGAATGAAATAAAAGGGAAGGGAATTATTGATTGGATTATGCAAATCTCTCTTTGGTTTTTTGGAGTATGTTGTCTAATCCTTTAAACTTTTTTCACACAGTATAAGTATTAACTCTGATCTCTTCCCCTCTAATCTCTGCTTGCTTCACTGGCTCACACAGTCTCTATTTGTGTTGTTTCAATTCCACACATAAAAATACATATAACCAAAGTAAAATGTTCTTCTTAGTAAATAGTTGATCTAAGCGGATTCGCTGTAGATTTGTCTCCCTCCTTCTCAAACATGCACTGAACAGGGATCCGGCCTCAGCAACACAACCAAGATATGAAAAACAAAAAGTGTTGCAAGGGGTTCTCCTCATATAAAAGTCTTCAAATGATAGCTGTGTCATTGTGATATCTTAAATCACTCCAAAAAATGTTGAGTATACCATTTTAACCAGTGAGAAAGTGAGGACAACAGGTATGAGCACACCAGCGAAACAGAACCGATATTGTACTCGTAATCACATTAGCCATGTGCTTAAAGTGCTGTCTTGAATACAAGCCATCCTCCTCATGAAATGCAATTATTCAGAAGGGGGTCATGTGATATCTCTAGCTTTCTGGGTTGGCAACATTTCTTACTCAAACTTGTAGACACATACTTCTGTTAAACTGGCAGAAAGAAATGCTGTAATCCTGAAAGTTTGACACGATCAGAAATGTATGTCAGCAAAATGACGAAGTCCCTATAGTGAGATTACAGTAATACAACAGTGATATAATTTAATTCAAGATCAGTATTATTCTCACCATTGAAACACAGTAAGTTATAGTACATTCACTCCATTGTCATTTTTCACAAGAAGAAAGTTTGTTATGAAGTTTGGATGCAACAATAAGTAAGATTTTAATTATAAATGTTCCCAAACTTGTATGATATAAAGTATATTTGTCTCTTTTCACATTTGATTGTGTCATTACATGCGTCCCCCCCCCCCCCCCCCCCCATGTATAGAGTACTGTACTTTATTTAATCAACAACAACATTATATAATATGCTTAATAATGAACTATAATCGCATTCAGTGTTTTAAGTGGCGGGATGACACTGTGGTATTTATTATATCTCAATAATCTCTCTATGATGGACCTATAGTGCCTTTCCTACTGTGTTGCAGTATGACAGCAGCAATTGTCGAAGAAGAGTCGAACTTACCCATGAAGCAAGCGGCGCATATTGCAAGTAGAACTCCCCGGCAGTCCATCCTCCACATATTATTGAGTACTACCACCAAACAACGCCAGCTACAGCATCTCCTCCCGGACAAGTGCCCGAGCTGCCTTTGTTTTTACAGAGCACGACGGTGACGCTCGCTCGCAGAGGGATCGGTCCTTGTGTCATATGACAAAATACACATCATGTGATTTTGCTTTACAGGGAAAAACTGAGGTAAATGGGCCGGATTCAGACAGATCTCTTGTTGTTACACGGAACAACCAGCAGGGGCGACTCTGTGGTTAAAATCAAATGTATTGCGCAGCGTATTATATGCCAATGATTCAAATCTATGAGTAAACCTTTCCATGGAGAAATGTTCCTATTTATTCGACACAAATAGATAGACAGTTCTACTATAATTAACATAATTGCCAATTTTAAATCATATTTGTTGATACATTTATTCATAATTAAGATGTTATTATTAGGGAAAAAATATTTCCCTTACATTTCTATAGTCCTTATGTAAGTCATATTATCAATAGGCTCAAAATATGTCAATTTTTTAAATATACAAATACAAGTATTTATGTGTGTGCGTGTGTGTGTGTGTGTGTGTGTGTGTGTGTGTGTGTGTGTGTGTGTGTGTGTGTTAGAGAAAAATAATATTGCATTGGAAAAAATTAAACTTAAACAGGTTTACTTGCTATAGTTCTGCTTTTCAATGGGGATGGCGTTGGCGCATGGTCTTGATAATGAGTAATCATGAGTGACATTTTTTACAGTAACTTGTTACCAAAACATACAGGCAACAAAAATAGCACGAACATTGTTTTGGGGAAGAGACATTTTCTTCATAAGTCATTCGTTGTAGGTCCACTTCCCTATTCATGCCACATACACAGGTGGGTGGAATGTACTTTGGGGGAGACATTTGTGACATGTATCGGACATTAAAAAAAAAATCATTTATTACAAGTTATGATAAACAATGCAGTATAATCACTCACAGTAAATCCACAACACATTATAATAATATTTGTGGAAATAAATCATGTTGCACACAGTTTTACAGCTATTTTAATGCACAATGTGTCAAATAACATAACAAAAGATTAAGAGCTTCATCCCACACATTTCTTGCAACAAATATAACTAATGATCCTTCTGATCTGAAATGAAACATTCAGAGACTTGGGGAGCATGTTGTGCATATTTATGTCTCGAGTGTTTTTGTCTGAGGAACAACATTAGGAGCGTCCTTCTGGAGGTGACGCTCTAAGCTCTGCTCCAATTCCTCCCAGCTTTTCTCTGTCAGGCTTTTCTGTCAGTACAAGAAAGAAAGAGACCATTTTATGTACTGCTCCAAGCAAGAAAAATGGCAACACTAATAAAATCAGACAATGCTTACAAGTTACTTACTGAGAGAAGCCATTTCCTCTATGTTTTGGATTTCATACTCACTTTGGTGCGTGTCCCTGTGTGTGCTGCTGCCTGTTCAGAGGTTTTGGGCTTCTTGGTTTTAGTTTGCTTCAGTCTTTGGCGCTCTAGTTGTTTCTCTTCGAGCTTCTTCTGCAGAGCCCAAACTGTCTCATCCTGAATCATCGCCTGCTGAAAGTCCAGCCTGGCTGTCCTCTCCTCTTTCCTGCAACATGCCAAAAACTATCATGAATGTGTGTTGGGGCTATGTATCTGTTTCCGTCCCATGTTTTCCTTTGAACCACAATCAAGTCAGAGCCAAACATTTTCCTGACCTGATGGCGGCAGCCTGTGCCAGCACTCTCGTGTGGAGGTGGATGGCGTCCAGCTGCTCCAACAGCAGCTGCTTCTTGTTGTGCTTCTCCTCCAGGATGTGCTCCCGTTTCTCATGCTGCTCTGTTTGCTGCGCCTCCCTCAGGAGGGCCAGACGCTCCTTCAGCTCCACCAGGGACATCTCTCCCAGCAGCTCATGGCCTGCAGACTGACATGGGACAACAGATTCCCCGTGACACAAGAAGTACGTGAACGTTTTTATCACATGTTTGATGACATCCATGCTTTCCTTCACTCACCTCTGTGTCGTCAAACTCCCTGACTCTAAAATGAGGAAGGGATTCGAGAGCACGGATTTCACGGATGACTTCAAATTTTCTGCTGAGCTCTGCTTGTGCTTCCTCCAGTGCTTGACGAAGGAGCTCTCGTCTTTGCTCTGAGACTTCCTTCACTGTGGAATTTGCGGGAAATTGATGAGTGAAAAGGAAACCGTGAAAAAGTGATGCATCACATGTGATAGCAGAGAGACGGAGGGCCTACCTATACTCTGCTTGAATTTCTGTAACTTCTCTTTAGCCGTCTTTGAGTTCTTGTGTCCTTCTGCCACTTGTTGCACCAAGTCTCTCATTTCTTTTTCCTCCTGCAGCCTTTTCTCGACATAACTCCGCATAAGCTGAGCAGTCTATAAGAAAACAAAACAACCATAACAAACACTTTAATCCTGCATAATTGTAAATCCCTTTGAAATGACTTCTTTTAAGGGTGTTTGTATAGAACAGGCACACTTTTGTCTAGTGACCCATCTCGTTACACACTTTAAAGTACCGTGTAATCTTTTGTTCTGGTTCCTATTAGTTGTCGAGGGATCTTTACCCACCTCTTCTTTCTTCAGCTGAGCGGTCTTCTGGTTGCGTTCCATTAAGCGTGTGCGGGCCATAGCTGCTTCCTCATAACTGATGCGTCCTTCCAGACGCCTGCGCTCAATCTTGGCCAGCTCCTTCTGGAGGTCCTTCTCACGCATCTCCTTCTGCCACTGCAGGAAAGACGAGGGCTCATGTGCCCCCTCCACCAGACGCTCCATTCTGTGTCACAAATACAAACACAAAAAACTTCATTTATCTGAGGAGATCAAGATACTCTTGGCAAGACAGACCTGAGAAGGTATTAGAAATGTACTACACAAGACAATTCAGTCACACACAGTGATGATTGTATTATCAAAACTCTCAGTAGGTAAAGTATAATTTTATTGTCGCTCAGATTCCAATTGTTTTGGCATTTCATTCTACTACTGTCTTGTGCATTATACTGATTATGTATATGAATAATCCCACTAAAATATGTCAAGTATTGGCAGGTAACTATTGTACCTTTGCAGCTCCTCCTCCACCTGACGGTCGTGTAGCGCCCCCTGCCTCAAGATGGCTGCACTGTTGAGCTTGATGGGCCAGCTGGTAGTCTAACAGAGTCAGAACAATCACATGCACAAGCATGTGCCAGTGGATATTAGCCTACATTAGTTGATAGTCATCACCATCATACTGATCCACTGAAGCAGGTGAAATAATAAGATCTCACTTTATTACTGACGGATAGTCCAGAGGAATGAAATGAATTGAACTTGAGTTTTGAATCCAAGTCCTCCTTAATCTGAGACATGACTCTCTGCAAGACAAATGAGGGTTCATCAGAAATGTGAACTGACTACTGAACTGACTACTGACTCACTCAATAATAAATGTTTCTCCTTCCATCTCTATAGAATCAAGCTTGGACATATATCAATACTATTACTTAAATCCATATGAAACACAAACAATAGCCCGTACCTTGGCGTGTTCAGACTTATGTGGATTTACACATCTGAACTGTTTCATATTTGCCTCATACAGCAGTTCCTTTCGTGAAAAACAGGAAGAATATCATTACAGAGGCATGTAAAGAATACGTGTTGATTATGATATATATTATAGGACTCGTATTAACAGAATATAAAAATGATAATTCAGAAAAACGCTTTTCTGTGTTTTGATTGTGCAGTAATACAATGTGTGTCTGTTTTGCTTAATTGTTGCATATGCCAGTTGTCTTTCTGTCAAACTTGTTTTCTTTTATATTACGTTTAGCCTTGTACTGATGATAACGTTAAAAGCAAATAATGTACCTCAGTCTTTCGATGGTTCTTTTGTTTGATCTCCTCCATCATCAGCATGTCTTTTGGAGCCCTGTATGTGCTTTTTGGCACCTATAAAACAGAAGCCTTTTGAGTCTATTGCAGCCTCAACACACATATATACAGCTTAATGACCTGTCTTGTTTCTAGTCTATGTAAAACGACAGTACACACAAAAACTAACTGTGTGCCAATGTTTGAAGGAAATATTGTATATAACTGTAAATGAGGCTGACTGGTTTTGATTGTTCCTGCTGTGGAAGGAGCTCAGGCACAGACAGAGGTTGAGGTTTAGGTTTGGTGAAAGAGAACTCCTGGGGCTCAGTGGTCTTCATTGGAGATTTCTTGACTTGATTCCCATGAGATATTTTGACAACAAGCTGGTCCATGAGAATTTCCATCTCAGGGCGCCATCTAATGGACAATAATATCCACTCAGTCTTTGCGTTTGTAAAAACATTGGTTTTCTTAAAAAAATAATTCCTGTTCTTTTCTTACCTTTGCAAAGGGTAAATCCAGCGTGTCTCCACATAGGCAGCATCATAGATAGTATTCCACTCCTCTTGTATCCACGTGGTGAGATGTGTGAAGAAGAAAGTCAGGAACTACAGACAAACACAATACACACTTACACGTGGGCAAAGTAATGGAGCTATACTGATTGCTGGTTATTTCCAATGCAACTACACTCCTGTTTGAGAGTTTCTTACTGTGTGCATCTTCTTGATGTCCAGAGATGTGATAATGTTACTAAAACGCTGGAGTCCAAGGTCATCAAGTGCAAATGTGGCAAGGTAACAGATAACTGAAGAACAGCATAGTAAATATATCAACACACGTCAGTCTTGTTTCATTCAGAGTCAAATTATAATTATAATTTAGAAGTTTGTTTAGTTCATTGACTTACTGACATACTGGCTGTGGTCCCCTCTGGATAAGCGTTTCCCATGCTGGCCATAGAAGACATTGACAACTACCTCCAGTAACTTTTTGTGCTCAATGCATCCGGAAACGACATCAAGTATGAACTTCTTCTGCAGAGTATCCCTGATCTGTAAAACACAGCCTAATGAAGGAGACATCCGGGTGTCCGCACAAGCGGCATCGGGTCACTGATCGGAGTCTACCTACCTGCAGATCCTTTGAAGCCTCTTCCATGAAGTCATCCAAACACTTCCTGCCAGCGCTGAACTTATCGAGCAGCACAATGGCCTCTTTGACAAGCGATCCATAGCCTGGTGCCATTTTGTATCGATCTGCAGAAAGCTAGTAGAGATTGATAACTGGGGTGAAAGGTCTTTGCTCGCAAAAAAGGCCTGAAGAAATACAGTCGGCCTAGTTATTTGTCTCCAATGCACACGTAGGCCTGAAGAATGTGTAAAAAGTAAAAGTTTACCTGAGACAGAACAAAATGGGTGCTATTCAAAAATACATAGATGCATAGAAAGTGTGGCGGCTTGTTTTCAGGGCGAACCGTTGCCAGTCGTTGCTCAGCAACACACTATCGTAAACAGAAACGTATCCCAGCTTCTGTGAGTGAGTAGAGCCTTAAAAAAACAAGAACTGTCGAAATATATCTGAATTCATAGGAGATGCTTTTTATTTATTTAATGGGCTGTTTTGTTCAACATGTAAAACAAACTTTAAGGTTTTAATCCAACGGATGCAGGTTAACAGTGTGGCAGTCTGATCCTTTGTTGGCTGCATAACAATAACTATGACGTAGCATATTCTGACGTCTGGGCGAGCCACGCGCTGCCTTCACGTACTGTTGGAAATGTTGCGATAGGCACAGAAACGTGACACATTTGTCAAGGAAAGAGGAAATGCATGCTGGTAATTATGATTAACGGCTATATGTATATGTTACAAATACCTGTTGTCACATCAGAGTCGAAGGGGTTAGTGGGGAGAAGCTGATTACTGAACAAATCCCATGCAAACTGGGGGTTTTAGTCTCACATGGCATCATCTGATTTCGTGCCATAATCTGATTAGCATAAACTAATTTGTGTGGGCATGTAAACAAAACCAATGGATTGTCACTCTATGGTTACACATTTACATTTAAAATGTACACTTTAAACAGGCTAGATAGTTGTAGTCCTATTGTAAGTCTTAACAGTGAATTCTCAATCGAAGATTGGCCTTAAAATAGGATGGATGAGAAGTCTTGGTTCACCTTTTCATTGCAATTTAGCAAATGTATCTGTCAACTCTCTGTGGATGAAGACTGTGTGATACAATTGAACGTTCAAGAACCATCAAGTGGACCTTGAGCTGAGATTGTTCTGCCACCTCCTGCTGCCCTGGTCAAGAATTAATTCACATTTCTGTTGCAAAGTAATCATGAGTGTATTTTAATTCCCCTCTGCTCGAAAATCAGCAGTGTGCAGAATGATGTAGTTCTGCCTGTGGGCATAGTTTGACACTATAGCCTGTTTTCTCCTTCATCTGCTCAAGAGGGAAAGTTTATTTGTGCTGACCTCAAATCTGAATTTAAAACGTGTACAGAAAAGCACGGGTCACAACAATCATGGTCCAATTTACAACTCACACAAGTTTGATGTGGTAACCTGAAACATCCACTACACACACAAACAGAATGATTCTTCAGTGAAGTAGAAGATAGTTTCAACATTTTGATATTAAAAGTAAAGGAGAAGGAGTAGGCCTATATGTCATTTTAGGATTTTTTAACTGGGTAATTCAGTTTTTGTGGAAAACCCACAACAGACACAAATATTATTGGGAGTCTATTAATAATTTTAGAAACAAACATGGCTGGAGGGACTGTTTAACAAATATAAATAACCAGTCACACTGCGGGCCAAACATGGTCTGTTTTGTAGGTTTCGTATCACATTTCCGACCAAAAGCAGTGGGGAGCACGGTATTTGTGAGCGGCACTTGAAGGCATCCTTTCCCGGGAAAGTGGGAGGTGGATGTTGTCAACGTGACTGTCATCAAGCAGCAGCAGAGAGGCAGAGAGCCGCACAGCCGTCGCTGCTCCGCTTGTCTGGATCGTTGGGACTTGGAAAGTGTCCGGGCGGGGGAGACAGGCAGCCAACCTCGGGATTCAGCGAAGATGGGAATAAGTCGTCGTTGTCGAATATGCACTTTGCACGCGTCCAGAGCCGCGTTGTAACGATCAGGGCAACTTAGCAAATATTGTGTTCTGTACATTTTTTTTTTGCGTGTCGGAACCCACCAGCGCGAGAGCTAGCTTAGCAAAGCAGCCGCCGATACTGTCAGACACACAGGTACCCGGAGAGGAGAGGAGGGGTTGGGGACAAAGGAAGGTGGCGAGGGGACGATGAACCGCTTTCGGAAGTGGCTGTACAAGCCCAAGGTAAGTTGTCTCGGATTCACACGCTGTGTCAGCGCTGCAGTCGGTCGTTTTCTATGCATAGCTTTGGGGATAGCTAGCGAAACAGCCGACCAGTGAGGCTGTTGAAACTGCTAACGTTAGCCAGTGTTCCTAATGTTACACTGTATTAACCAGCAGGATCTCCTTTGTTGTTGTTGTTGTTGTTGTTGTTGCTTTTGTTTTCAAGCGCCAGGCAGGGCGAACAATGTGACAGCCTGACAAAGCTCGCTGAATTAAACTGACTGACTTCCTTCAGCTGGCATTGTCATTAATGTTATTGTGGAAGTGATTTTCTTTTGGTATTATAGTCACAAATTCTTTGTAAAACTATCATGCTAATGATACAATAGCAGCAACTATAATGACACAATATTGATAATAATAGTAACAATGTTAATAATAATAATGTCATCCTTTTTACAAAATAAGAAATTAATCCGTTGTGAAATATCGAAGTAAATATTAATTAAATATAATAATTAAAAGTATATTATAAATATTGTATGGCTGCACGTCATTATTATGTTCATTATCAATTCATCTGAAGGTTATTTTCTCAATTAACGGATTGATTGTATGGTGTATACTTTCACATAATACAAAGAAAATCCCCAAAATCTCACAACTGAGAGGCTGGATCTTGGTAAAAATGTTTTTCATTCAAGCTTGAAAAATGACTGAAATTATTAATTGATTATCCTTAAAAAAAAAAAAAAAAAATCCTCTAAAATGTTTATTTAAATGTATTTTTTGTTTTTAGCTATGTTGCATTTCACTGTGTTTGATTTGCTTATTGATTGTAGACACCATCCCAAACTGGATGAATTGTTGTTAAATGTTATCAAATACTACTGCTCAGGCCCAGGACAGCATTTATAGGCATAATCATCTATTTTGGGCTGATCTAATAGATAAGCTGTGATTCTTTGAGTCAAGATGTGGAAACATGCCCGAGACAGCAGAGGAAAGTATTGAAGGCTTGATCGTCTTGTTAAATGAACAGTTTAAATATCTGCCAACTTCAGCACTTTTTAGTTTGATTGAATGCAAATATTTTTTGAGGGAGGTAACTCTTGTTAACCTTTTAGGTTTTAGAAGGATACATTATAAAGCACCCTACTTAATGTGACAACTTGCATGCACGCTAAACTGCATTAATCTGAAGAAAGTAATCATTGATCATTTTATAATTTTTTTTGTGCTGTATCATCATAAACATTTTTGCTAGAGTTGAGTAACAGAGATTTTGTGCCCAAATTGGATTGAGAAACACCTACTATATAATTCTGAGCTGTGGATGTTGTAATGTTTACATTCTATATACACTCATCACCTTGACCAAATCACTCATATTCTTTTATTGTACCTTTTTATATTTGCTGGGAAGACTGAGCAGTCCAGTGAAGCACTTTGATGATGCACACCACTTGTACTTGTACACGCAGCCTCTTCTGGAGGATGAGTACAGTTGTTATTATCAACTGCAGAGCATTTATATAAAGACATTATTGATACAAATCTTTTAAACTTTCTGTACTCTCTTGTGCTAATCTTTACTTTTGAGGATGAGCCTGAAGACGGAGGTTTTCCTCCCTAGTTCACATATCCAAGTCCAGAGAAAGCCGACATTTGAGTGTGTTTTTAATGCATGGCATTCTGTCAGTATTGGCATAAGAGCTGCACATAAACCGTTGATCTTGCATCATGCATTGGAGGAAAATATACTGCAGACAGCCTCTTAAACAAGTTGGTAACCATAAGGCTTTGTTGTGTTTCTTGGCATAGAATATCAGATGTTTTGCTTAATTTAAAAGGTGTGTCAACATGTATTTGATTGGCAAAACCTTTTAAACTCCTTGATAAGTCAGTCTCTCTGTTGATAGAAACTGTGTTTCCATATCAAACAACAACAGTAATTATACAGTAGTGTCAGTTATGATAAAATGCCTGTGATTATAGATTGTCCAACTGCTCTTTACCACATACACGCACCTGCGTCACTCTTCTCTTCTCTGTTTGACCATTTTGCTGTCCCAGCATTTTGGCGGCCCATTGTTGGGGTTAGGCCGAAGAGTTGGGGTTCACCAGAGTATTGTCACATTCATGAATGACCACACACTCTGAAGTGCTGAGCTATGACATCAGTGCCCTTTCTGCCAAATCACAAGCCATGGTAGGAATTAACAGAGTTACACATACATCTGTGGGTTTAAATGATCAGTTCTGCCTCAAAGGAGTGAAGAGAAAAGTGGTACAAGCCTCTGTAATTATGCCAATCAGTATGAAAAGACAACAGTAATGAAAGGAGGGTCCTGATCACAGCAACCAAGCAAGTCATTTGTCTTTTGCACAGAGAGTAAATATTTCAGTGGTAGTTAACATCTGTGCGCAACCCACATCATCTGGCATTGATAGTTGAACACCGCATAGCGTTGTCATTTTGCATCAACAGTAAGCCGTTTATTATTGAACTAATGTTCTCCTGGAGACAGAAAAGCGTTGAATGAGCGTGTTCCCTTGACTAAAGTGGCACAATTGATATTTGCAGAACTGCTTTTTACTTCCCCAGATAAATCCCACTGAGGAGGACTTTCTTTTGCCCGTTCTACACATTCCCTCCCCAGTGTGTCGGAGAGTAGTATGCTGCTGCCGGACATACCTGTCTATTGACTCTGTCATCAAAGTGCCAACTTCTGGAAAAAGATAGAGTAGGAATAGATTGAACTGCTCACCCGTAAGGCTGTGGGGGAGAAGCTGGAATAGTTAACTCACCCAAATTAAGGATCTTTTTCACATTCCTTCTCTGCCTTTTTAAACTGGTTTATCTAGTTTTTGTGTGAATAGCTAACCTTTATCTCCTAAATTATCAACAAAGGAGATTTTACGAACCGCTATAGGTCTTTTGTGTGCTTTTATTTGACTGCTCGTTAGTGGACCTTTGACTGTAAATTCTGAAGGTAAACTTTTTAGATAAGTAAAGAGGGTGAAGTCAGGGGAGACATATTTTTTAAAAATCTGCTTCAGCACAAATCCCTGCAGTCCCAAAAAAAGACGAGACCTGGCTCAGGTTTCCGCGCAGCCAAAATGGCCACTGTATCCTCACCTCTCAAACTTGCAGAGTGACTGGTAGCGCAAAAGAGAGATGTCAGGCGGGTAAACCTGTGCACCTCCTCTGTAGCCTGTGCTCCTCTCTTGGTTGTTATTACATCAGGCATTCAGGAGCCGACCTTCAGCTCCATTCCACCTCATCTGTCAGTGTGACAGGCTCCCAGCTCACCCCCATCTACAGGATGCTACTAATTTGCCTTTCATTCCCCCCTCACCGGCCAGTTCAGTGCGTGGTTAGCTGATACTTTCTGCACTCCTCCTTAGCGAAATGTCAAACAGATATCAGCGTGTAACAATGTAGGCTGTTAGCAAGTGTAGGAACCTATGTAATGCTAATGGCTGATTACTTTGATAAGGTCATCCTACATCTGACCGGTCACTGATTCTTGCAAACTGATTATTTTAGAAGAATATAATCAGTTCATGGTCATCTTAACAGAGTAAACCATAGGAAAAGTTATCAGTTTACAACTAGTTTTTCATTGTAACTTACTAGTTATACCTTTTTATTCCTTTCCCGAATTCCATGTATTTATTATGTCATTTTATGTCAACAGTGCTATTTAAGGAATCATTTAGTGTAGCACAAATGTGTAGCCTCAAAAGCTACATTTCTGTGCCATACCTTCATATGCAGGGCATCCTTTTAGATCTGAATGATTGAGTCTGTTTGTCACGTGTTCCTTATGCAGCTTTATCTGTAGTGTATAATAAAATAGAAGATGACTTTTAAAACCTCAAACTACAGTTGGAAATGTCTTCTCTTGGCAGTCCTTATGATTGCACTACATCTGAAGGTAATACAAAGTTATATTTCATGTAAAAGATGATATCTAAATACATTATAACTAAGACTAAGAAAACCAGCAAATGTTTACCGTTGATAGCTAGAACCAAGGTCATCTTTTGGTTTAAAAATGACTTAAAAATGACTTAAAAATGTATCTATCATTACAATTGTCTTTGGGCTCATCATTTCAGCTTGAAGTTAAAATGATAAATCATTGTCAAACCACCATAAAAGATGCTTTCGAGTTGTTTGTCTACACTGTCAGAAAGAAGACCCGACATGTTGACAGCTGATGGTGTCGACAAAGCAACACATTTTTCCTTATCTTCCACCCAGGAGCCCCTTTTCCTTCTGTTGCCATCTGTGCGTACTTGAAATGCAGCAGTTTAATTTGATTTTGAGGGAAATGTTCATCTCTGAGGAGGTGGTTATGACACTTGGTCAAAACAGCTGTAATAGCTATGTATGTCTGATTTAAAACAACTAAAATACGTGTGGAAGGCGAGGCAGAGAGAGTAATGGATGACCATGAGTTTTCCTATTTGAAATGCTGTTTAAAAAATCTGTGGCTGTGGTCTTGAAAACCCAAGACACATGTTCAGGTACATATTGTCTTTAGGTTGTTTCCCCCTGAACTCCGTTGATGATGACTTTTCATGTATTTGCATTTGCATTTCACATTGTTTGTAGTCATGAAACAGAAAACAAAAAATCATTAGATAATTATCTGGTTTGTACAATGGACCTAAGACCTAGAGCTGAAACAATTAGTAAACCATCAGTAGATCATTTCAGTTGGTAAATTGACCCAAAAGGCCCAATACTCGCTGGTTCCAGGATTTGTCACTTTTTTTGGTTCATTTTAATGATATATTCTTTCGTTTTAGACTGTTTGTCGGACACAATAAGTAATTTGAAGACATCTGTGCAGGAAATTGTGGCGGGAATCTCCCTCAAAAATGGTCATAGACCAAACGATTAATCTAGAAAATAATCGTCACCCATGCTCCTCTTTAAATTCATACACATAAATTCAGTTTATACTTGATACATTCTAAATGAATGTAACTTAAATAGAGATACAGTTTCTGAATTAACATATAATCATGTTAGAGAAAATATAAAATTCAAGACAAATACCTCGATGAATAATTACATCAGAATGTCATTTTTCTCCCTGGGACACATTTAGTCAACTGTTGAATCATGGCTGTTGATTTCCTCAGCAATGATTGCAACACCTCTAACTGCGTATGACAGCCCGAGATGTAGTAAGTCCTACTGTTGTTTACATGATTTACCTCACCTCCTGGTTTGCCCTTCATTTGTCATTCATCACGATCCTGGTTTGTTTCTGTGAATATTGCTAACTTGCCATTGAGAGGCCTGAGAGCAGGTGAAGCCAAGAGGGGGCTTGTGCTCGCAAAGTTGATTCTGCACTCTTGGCACGGAGTGGATGGAAGAGGGAACGGAAAACTGCTGAGCAGCAGCCAGCGTGGCTTCATATTTAGCCTTGTTTCTGGAATTCTTTGTGGACGTCCCATTCTGCTTACCCACCAGCAATTGATTTGGTGTCAACTGCAGGATTTAGAGGGCTGACCCTCGTGCAGATTGAGACAGGCCCGGCGATTGAAGGCCTTTTTAAATTCATTGCAGGTTTGGGGATTCAGAACCCACTGTCCGGGGTGTGGGGAAGCGATGATTGAAAGAAAATTGCTGTGGGAGAGGAGTGCAATTTAAAGGTACCAAAGAAAAGCAGCTTGTCCTGGTATCGACTGAGAGGCCGCACTTATTTTCTACACCCAGTTTCTTATTGCTAATAATTGGTACCCTCTCTGATCAAAGCTTTAAATTCCTCTTTTCATTGTCACCGATGGTAAACAAACCATGCATTCAAGGTGTCCTTTGTTTGCATTTTGAGTCTGATTGTTGTAGAAAGAGCCAGCAAGCCCTTCTGCTTTGGGCTCTGTCTTATCAGCAGGGGAGCGGGAAGGAAAAGAGGAGAACAGTAGGCCTGTATTTTTGGGATTAGATTTTGGCCTCGGTTACAGTTGGCAGAAGATATGATGAAAGGATGTCGCTCTTTAGCAGCTCTACTGTTTCTACCTACTGGACTCGAGAACATTGATATTGTAACTCATATTTTAATGGAAACAGTTTGTGTTCAATAGATGGATATTGAAATATGCCCCTCCTGGAGTTTGAGCGTTACAATTTATTTTACAAAAGTAAAGCCAGCAATGTCTTACTGACATACTGGTATTTTTAACATGCCTTTTTAATGAGGGAAAGGGCTTGTCTGAAAAAATGCAAACAGGACTGCTACTTGCTTATTGGTCTAATCCCAGTTGCATAAGCATGTTGACTTGCATACATTTAATCTCCGCAGATGGCAATCAAAGATGTGTGTTTACTCACACGCATTGTTGCTGCGCACAGCTGTTATAGGGCGGAGTTCTCGACCGCCGCGGCGAGACCAGCTCTCAGTCACTGTTCGTAACAATGAAAGGTATGTGGACAGAGTTAGTGTGTCGTGCATTTCCTCAGTTGGGATAAGGGAATGTGGGTCCTAAAAATCAAGAGGGCATAGTTGGGTTTGTTTTAAATTTCGTTCCTAAATGTTAGACATGCCAGTATTTCTGTCCGTGGTGTTTTTGTATAAAGGGAGTACGCATCTTCACCACTTGTCATCTCTTCAGAACTCAGACACCATGACAAATGTTAAATTGTTGATTTTGTAAATCTAAAAGTCAACCTTCTTCTCTCTAGTCACAAATTGTATTGTAATACTGGATTGTATAACCAGATTATTTATTGCATACGAATTTCCCTGCGATGGGAAGAGGGATGTCACCACACTACCAACGGGGGGGGATCCTGGACACAACTTGCAGCCACCCAAATCCTCTGCGCACCCCCTCCCTGTGTCACCTCAGCCTGTCATGCTAAACCATGTGCCAGGCACATGCAGTGGTCATTGCTTAGTCCAAATGCCAGATTAGGACAGCCCTCTGAGAGGAGACAAGCACACAGATTATGCCATCAGTCCAGATGGGCAGACCACTCTTGAGTCAATGAATGTTAATCTGTAGTCTGCTTTGGATCCAACTTTCAGATGGTTAGTGCAGACATATTTCCTCTGCAGTCTGTGATCAGTGCCATTGATTTAATTGCACATTTATTTCATAGAAAATCTGAAACCATTTTAAAATGTGAAAAGTTCATGCCTGAAAAGTTCATGCCTGAAAAGTCGTCATCGATAATTTTGTGGCTGCAGAAAACAACACAGAGGTGATGCAAACTGAACATGAATAGAATGACTCAACTCAACTAAATGCACCTAAGCATCACACTGCATTCTCAGAGAGACTATACTTTTTATTCTGCCAAACTTAATATAAATAATGGTGGAGGAAGTTTCCTTGTTTGTTACCAAAACGATTAGCTTGCTCTTGCCTGGGCTTTTATGCTGAGCCCTGAATAATAAATAAGGTGATTTACTGTATCCGGCTGCTTTTTCGCCAGTCTGCCAACTGACTGGATGAAGCAGAGTGAACTGGTCCCCCTCCTCCGCTACAATATTTGTCTCTGATCCTTGGAAGGCAGCCAGAAGGCAGCAAATTGAGCCTGGAATAGAGTATGGAGGCCAGAGGCAAGGTTTCTCATAAGTCCCTTAAGTGGGCTCAATGTGCACGCAGCGATGCTATGGACGTTCATGAAGCATTAGCCTGACGGCCTCCATCATCCACACAGTCTGAATAGAAGTGAAGTCCAGCATCCGTGGCTCAAGGAGAAAGCTGGCTGAGATGATAAAAACGCTGATGGTACAGAAGCAGGCAACGCTCGGTAACTCGCTTCAATAAAAAATCACACTGTCGTCGCCTGTTATTGATTTGATGTCAAACAAAACAGACAGAGTCATTGTCACACAATGTGATTGAGGGGGCTTAGCAGTGATTGTCACTGTGGAGGAGGTTTTGGGAGCCTAATAGTCTGAAATGATGGGTTTGTCACCACATTGGATAGCGTTTTTGAGTCATCTCAAAGAGGTGGCACCCAGGACAGCAGCAGTGTACCAGGAGGAGAGTGGCACGCCACAGAGGACGGGATCTGCTGAATCATTTCCTGACTAACGCAAGGTAGAGCTGTTATTGGTGGAGATGGCACAAGTTCAGATCCCCAGATGTTTACATTTGCATAACACTTTTAATACCCCTTGTAGGAAGGTATTGTTTTCCAGCTTTTTAATTTTAACGTTACCTTGTTTTTTTGCCAAAACGTCTGGGTCAACCTATGTTGTGTAAGCAGACCGTTTGCCTCCTTTTGCTTTTCAGAGTAACCCAGTTAATATTCAGCATGGTAATCAAGTGTTATGTGTCTACCTCGTCCCTCTTTTCGTTTTCCCTTTTTAGTTAGCTTTGTCAATTATTAACAGTTACATCTGGCAGTTATAAGGTGCAATTATTTATTAAAAACACGTGTTTTTTTCGTGGTTCAACCTATTTTAATGTATTGATATAATTCCACTAGGTAGGCCCAGGTTGAACTCACAAACAGCTGTTGCTACTGGTAAATCACCGGGTCTTGAACATTTCCTGCCTTTGACTCTTCCCCCATGATGCAATGCTGCAGGAATGTTCTCCCTTGTGTGAGGAATGCAGCAGGAGGAAGCTATAGGATGGCGTCTGTATCAAATACTTCTTTTCTTCCTCCGTCAGCCTTGGCCTATATGCTTCAGAAATTTGAATGCCACCACTTTGTAGGCCGTGTTGTGCCTTTGCGAGAAAACGGTTTTTAACTGTCTCCCACTCTTGTTTCCTGTTTTGTCATCATGGTTATATGTGTCATAGACTCACTCATTGTTGTGTAAAGTCCAATCAAATCTGACTTCCTCCTGGTGATATCATTGCCTCTCTCACTGCTCAGAGAGTACATTTGGATTGGTTTGTTTGCTTCCTTTTTTAATTAAGATTTTATTTGTGTTGATTTCCCATTAGCCGACACATTCAGAGAAACCCACTCAAATTGATTTCCATTGTAGTAATGCCAATGCAATAATGAATATGACTATTTGCAGCATTTAGTTTTTTGTCGCTGCCTATTCCCATTCCTCACAGATTTATTTATATATGGAGCATGTATGTGACCGTGTTAAGAAAGAACACTTGAGGAGAGTGTGAAACACTTACTACATTTGCCTGCTGTAATACGGCGTCAGAGTTGCCTGTGTTAGTTTGGATTCTATGCCATTTTCTGCATTGCTCTTCCAACTTATTCCGAAAACATGACATGGCAGAGACTTCACAATTCACACCCATGAACAAAATGTGCAGAGATATTATTGATTTAGCTTTGTTGGCCAAACTGGGTTTGGCAATTCAAGTGTCCTTGAACAAGAAAACACATGCCAATCTGCTCTAATCCATCACCTCGTGCAGCTTTGATTAACCCTGATTGCAGGTGGAAACAAGTATCACACAGTAAAGGACCATGCAAGTTGTTCCAAAAGCATGACATTGAAATAACATAAAGGTTGTCAAAATATAGCCCCCTTCATGTTCATTATATTTTAGTGACATATCTCAGTCCTCCAAATAACCTTTTAAAATATATATTTTTTTTAAATCCCTCCTCACAGTACCAATGCGACAAGTACCCTAGCTGTGGGTTCTATCTCTGTGTTTCCTCCTTGCTGTTTGTTTCATTATTAATGAGGGAGAGTGAAGGAACAGCACCATGTATCATATTCAGAGAGGAGCGAGGGCCCACGGGGAGAGCATCACGCAACAGGAAACACTGCGAACTTAAGGGAAAACGTCCTGTGAGAGGTTTCGTTAAATACCAGCATTCGGTTTGACTTCATGAAGTATATTTCCAGGCAGGTGACGCGTGCACGGCAGGCAAAACGAGCCTGTTTACTGACTTCCAGTTTGCACAGTCATGCCGTCCTTCTTAAGCTCCTGCACCGTCATCGGGTCCTTGTGGTCTGTCATCATGCACGTTGGCAATGTGGTCGCCATTTTCAAAACCATTAACCCGAGGATGATTGTGTGTGAGAGCATACAGTGTTTGTCGATGTGATTTTTAAAAACCTTGATGGTTCTGCAAACGTATTATTTTATGTTGGGTCGGTCTAAGCCAGTGGTTCTCAAATGGCGGTACGTAAAGGCACTCCAGAGGGTACATTCAAAAATCCTTTGAAAATAGTTATTTTATAAATATTCAATTAAATATAAGTGGAGGTTCATATACTGAATTTGATTTATTATATATTAAATCAGACACTGATGGCAGAGCACTTCTTATCAACCAAAGATGCTTTTTGCTGGTTAGGGGGTACTTAAAAAAAAGGTTGAGAACCACTGGTCTAAGCGACACGACTGATCAATTGTTTGTTGTGCGTCAGTGTTTCTTCCCTACCTTGTGTGTTGTTGCTGTGTGTGTGCTTGTTGTTGCTGAGTGATTTGCTGCGCTATCACACACACACACACACACACACACACACACACAAACACACACACACACACACACACACACACACACACACACACACACACACACACACACACCGAGGGGAGCATGGTGGGAGATAATGACATAAATCCTATTCGAGGGCCAGCCTCTCTAATTACACTCACTCTTCTGGGGAATTTTCACACTATATTAACCTTTGTTAACCCCTCTTGTCA
Organism: Myoxocephalus aenaeus; assembly: GCA_038501785.1. Classification (NCBI taxonomy): domain Eukaryota; kingdom Metazoa; phylum Chordata; class Actinopteri; order Perciformes; family Cottidae; genus Myoxocephalus; species Myoxocephalus aenaeus. Next base: position 5,658,013 of record JBAMJR010000097.1, read on the forward strand.
TGCCATTTTCTATCACTTACCTTCCCATACTAGTGGAAAAATGTGTCTATACAATGCCCTACTTACCTGATTTTATTTTGGTCCCTCCAGATTGGGAGTATGTTGCTGTATTATGCTGTCGTAATGCTATTGTTGTATTGCCTGGGCATGACTGCTCCTTCTACATCACTCCATCTCAGTTTCATGGTTTATTTGCAAGATAATGTGGTTCATAACTTAAAGCAGAAGGTGGCTAAAAGAGTTACATTCACTGTTGGTTATATACAGGCTTGGTGAAAGTATGCTGACATAAATACTCCACCTAACACCAAAGTGCTGTAGTAGCACAGTGTTGTTGTTACCAGGAGGCTTGCTGAACATAACAGGTAATTCACGCGTTAACTTGACCACAGTTTGAACGGCATGAAGCTGGTTTTCTTGAGAACTCGGCGTCCATGCCTGACTCTGTAATTCACTCATGCAGAGCTCTAAGTAATGCACATGTTAAGTCCCCCAAGCACTACACATGGACACGAGTGTAATGAATGAACAAAGGTCCTTCCCCTGAGCAACTTGTAGACCTCATGGCCAAACCAGAGCACATCTAGAGTGATATTCCTCACTCTCTGTGTTGTTACCGGATTTCCTCAATACATGACATCAGTTACGAAGTTTTGCAGATGAAATTAATAATTGACGTACCTTATGAAATAGCAGGCTTTGGACACTGGGGAGTTTATTCATATCTCTCACAGTTTAGTTAGTCTGTTTCCGTCATTCCCTGATAACAGAAAAACATAGCATGTTGTCTCTTGACTTCCAAGTTATCCTGGCTCGGCCGGGCCCATTTTCTGTTTTGAGTCGAATAGAAATCTGGTTTGCTTTTGATATTCACAAAATTAATATGCTGTTGTTTTGAGATGTAACATTGGCTCAGATGATTTGACAACTGTTGGAGCTCAGGTACTGCATATGTGTCCAGATCTTAAAAGCCAGTTAGTAAAATGCACTTTGCTGTGATCTGAGTGAAGTTCTCTAAATCCAACATATTCAGATGTATATTATATTTCATGGCTTGCTTATGATGTTCGGTTATCAGTCCAGCAACGACAGATCACCAGAAGCGTTGACCGTGTGTCACAGGACATGTTAACGCATTCACAAAATGATCACTTTGCTTTAGTGCTCAAATTCTAGTAACCAGCATAGTAATAGATACTCACTTACCCAGTGACTGAAAACTCCAATGTCATATTTCAGCTTTTTAGACGAAAGATGAAAGAAATCCAAAATGAGAGAATACATTGTCTGGCTGAGGCAGTATCTCAGTCATCATGCTGCAAGAACAACCTTCTCTGGTTTCAGCTCCTCGGATGTGAATAATTTCTGGATTATTTAATCAACAGATTAATCAATAATAATGATAATCTTTAGTTGCAGCCTTACTGCAAACTGAGCGTTATACGATGGTAAGAATTAACCGTCAATGAATGAGCAAAGCACACAAAACATGCAGCGGGGGTCGGAGGATGTTTTAAGGCCAGTTATTAATCCTCAGAGTGATTTTAATGTGTAACCTTTATTGTGTTGTTTTCTGTGCGTTGCTTTGTCTGTATAGTTGCTCATGAACAGCGACACCGGTATTGAAAATGACCTCCTTGTGTCTCTGTGTGTTTCTGTGCAGAGGACGGACCCTCAGCTCCTGGCCCTGTTCTACTACGCTGATGAAGAGCTGAATCTGGTGGCCACTGAGCTGGACGGCCTCGACGGCAGGAAGGACCCTCAGAGATGTACCCTGTTGGTCAACCAGTTCCGCTCTTGTCAGGTCAGCAGCGAGAAACCCACAAAGTCATCACCTCTCTGCGTCTTTCATTGCATGAAGGATGAAGTTCAGCCTTTGTGAATTAGCGGCTTTATTTCATTCATTCATCATAAATAAATCATAAAAATAGCCCTTGGTTGGAGTGGAGTTAGAGGATAGGTTCACAGTGTTTGAAGTCAGGTGCCCATATGAACATTGAAACAGGTTTTGCTTGCTGTAATACTTCATCCTGAGCATGACCACATCCCCATGCAATTTAAATGAAAACGATAGGTGCAGTAATGTGTTCAAAACTTTATTTGAAGCTACTATGAAGTTTCAGCAATCTGATTCGGTCAAACTAAGTGAGTATCTTTCAGTGTCAGTCTTTTTAGTAGCAACATCTTTATGACTTTCAGTGTTTTTTCTGTTTTGCTGCAGTGGAAAAATAGTAACAAAAGTAGGAAAGTTACTAAAGCGAAGTAAAAGAAGACATCAGCTTGATTTGTCTCACTCAGATGGTTTAGATAGTTTAGATACAACTTTGAATGGAAGGAGGACTTGCATTGAAAGCAAATTAGGAATGGATTTTAATAGCGGAATGATTACAGCGAGCAAAACCTGTTTCACCTGCACCTGACTGAGACATGAATTCCTATGTTTATTCTCATAATCACCTGACTGGACCTTTTGGGTTTGACCTGGAAGCTACAAATAGACACCGCCCTTATCACCTCCTTCTGGATACAGGAGTGGTGATATGACTGTTGCCTTACTCCACATTGCTTGGCCGACTTCTAACATCAAGCAGTTTTGCTGATAAGATGGGATAAGTAGACTTTGTTTGGACTGGGCTGTGTGTCATGTGGTTTATTAGTAAATGGTTACAAGAGCAGCTTCTTTGAATGAGAGGCATTTTATAACCGTAGCTTAGATTGAGGTAATTAAGTTTAAGCTCGTTGTAGTTTTTACTCTATGAATGAAACACCAAGTGTATGTGGTGATACAGGTTCTGTTTGATTCAGGTCTTTATGTGGTCAGGGCTGAGAGGAGCTAATAAGGTGTTGCTGTGCATGAGTGATGGCTGCCATGCTGCATCACGCTGAGAGAGCTGGAGGTGGTGGAGCGAGGTCGTCATCCGGCCCGTTGTGCCTCAGCCTCCCCCACTGCCTCAGCACACAGGGGAGAACCGCTTAATAAGGTCATCACTTGATCCCCGACTGTTCTGTTCATTTCCCTCCATCCTGGCCTCTGCCATTCTGCCACCTTGTTTTTCTTTGGCATTTCTTTGCAGTTTCTTTCTCTTTTCATTGTTGTGAAGCTCTTACTTTATTTCTTACTTTCTTTATTAAAATGAACTTTATCGCCCCAAATTGATCAAGTCTAGGCTTTTCTGCAGAAGCAGTTGAATGATTAGCTCTTGTAAAGATGTGTGCGTACCTCAAATCTGTCTCAGATTTTGTCACCCTACAAGTTGCAGTGAGTCCTCAATGTTTTTTGGAGAATGATTTAAGCAGTATGATACCCCACAGCCTCGAGGCCCCGAGAGTAGAGGGCAAGCGCACTCAAGCCAACATTTCGCACTTGAACCTGCCACTGCTGCTATCAGCTTTTATTCATGGGTCTCTGTGGGGGTTGCTGGCATGCTGCTCATTATGTTGGCACGGCTGTTCTTACAGTGCGGCCTGCTGGAACAGGTGTGTGTGTGTGTGTGTGTGCGATGGACGAAGATTGAGTTAGGTGGTGTGCACAAGAGACTGAGGAAGATAATAGGTCAGAGATGGTGAGAGGTAGGCTGTAAAAAGGATAGAAGCCCGTCTTTTGTCAGGCACAGGTATCACGCCAGAGTGACTACCTCTTGATGATATGAAACCAACAGCAGTGAAGGTTATCATTGGTGTCCCCTGCTGGGAGACGCTCACAGACAGTGGGGTGGTACTCGTGCCGGGCCAAGATACACACACACAGCCATAAAGGAATCAGTGGTTAAGCTCTCCTTCTCAAAGCTTTTTAATCTTTTTCCTCAGGGCCAGCAGAGAAAGACGCAGTGCTGTGCCTGACAAGATTACAGTGCACAGTGCAGCTGCGGTAGAGTGAAAGGCTCATTGTAAGTCATTGTTATGGCTGTTGTACATGCCAGTGGCACGTAAGCTCTTGATTAGCTCTTGCTGCGTGTGACACTGCATTTTTTCACTACTAGAATTATGGGTTTAAATGTTATGTTTTTATTGAGAGAGAATGCAACTGCAAGGGCCATAATGGTCTCATGTACTTGTCAAATTGTTTTCATTTACGTCGTACTCAATGGTCTTTAAGCGCTGTAATACAATGGCCGTCTTGAAAAAGATGAAGCCGGGATTATTAACCAGCATCAGTTCGACTCTGAGAAAATTGTTTATCCCTATTTTCTGTCACTCTTTTGTTCATCTGCAGGACACTGTGTTGAACATTATCAATCAGATAATGGATGAATGTATTCCCGAAGACCGGGCCAACAGAGACTTCAGTGTCAAGTTCCCTGAGGAGATTCGCCATGACAACTTGGCAGGGCAGCTGTGGTTTGGGGCTGAGGTACCGTATTCCCTCGAGCGTCAGTCCAGAAGAAAACAATCTTGCACAAGTCCTACACGCGTGCATACAAATATTGCATTAATAATTTTTTCTTGGTTGTCAAGTGTGCCATTGTAAACATTTTTTTTTTTTTCAGTTTCATTTCTGTACAAGAGGAGATGATTTATGATGTACGTGTTCTTGTGTAGTGTTTGGCTGCCGGCTCCATCATCATGAACAGGGAGATAGAGAGTATAGCAATGAGGCCCCTGGCTAAGGACCTCACACGCAGCCTGGAGGAGATACGCAACATAACCAGAGACCAGGCCCTGAGAGACCTCAACTTGTACACGGACCGCATGAAGGACGCATTGCGACATTTCGACGGCCTTTTTGCTGAGTTTGAGCTCAGGTAAGTGAAGGGCCGGACATTATTTGGCAATTGTAGCGATAAGAATAATCCACATTTATCATCTTCAAAGATTCTTGGTCACAAGTTTGCCAAAGACAAACAACAAAGCTGTGAATGTCATTACATTCTAACTTTCTTTTTCTTTGCCAGTTATGTGTCAGCCATGGTGCCTGTGAAGTCGCCCAAAGAATACTATGTACAGCAGGAAGTGATCGTGCTCTTCTGTGAGACTGTGGAAAGGTGAGTTTACTGCTAGATCCATCTGGTATTGAACAGAATTTAAACAATATCTGGAGATAATGTGGTAAAAAATTTTTTATCATGTGTTTTTCCTTCTGCTGTCCAAGGGCTCTAAAGCTGGGCTATCTCACACAAGACATGATCGATGACTATGAACCTGCACTGATGTTTACAATTCCCAGACTAGCCATTGTATGGTAAGTGTTGCCTGTCCTTTCCATTCTTCCACCCACTTCCTTGTTTTCTACCTTCTCTTGCCCTCTTATATACTTTTAAACATATTTTTTAGTGGGCTGGTTGTGTATTCAGAGGGACCTCTCAGCCTAGACCGAAAATCAGAGGACATGTCTGAGCTCTTCCGGCCTTTTCGCACTTTATTGAAGAAAATCAGGTACATTCCGTGAATATTTAAGTTTTCATCAACATTATCGGTTTTCCCCGTATTTATATGTTTCAACTATCTTACTATTATTTTGCAGAGACCTGCTCCAGACCCTGTCTGAGGAGGAGTTATTGGCACTCGAAAAAAATCTTTGTATCACTCAAGACGGGGAATTGTCCACAGACCAGGAGCAGGCCGCAGACAGCTCACCAGCTCCAGTCCAAGAGAATCACTCATCCTGCAGCCCCGCTAATGACACCTCCAAAGGGGAGAGTGAGGGTGAACAAGAGCATCTGGCTCCGCTTGTCTGTACCAGCCAGGAGGAGGAGGAGCTGGCAGAAGTGGAAAAAGGCTGGGAGGAGGTAGAAATGGGAGGGGAGGAGCAGGAGCAGGGCCTGCTGTGTGAGGAGGCCGAAGAGGCTGAGTTGGCCTGTTCCATGCAGTACGATGAGGAGGAGCTGGAGCAGCTCAACATGATGGTGTACCGCGTGGGGGACGAAATGTCCACCTTTCTGTCGCCTCCCAGCCAGGGTCAGTCACCAGCACACTGTCCCCACAGAGGAGAGGCAGGAGGCTCCAGTGGGTCTTCTAGCGCTGAAGCCTCTCCTCGCAGGCTCCTGGTGGTCCGAGGAAGGACAGGCATCTATTTAGAGGAGGAAGACAAGGTCTTCTTCATGGAGGACCTGGACGCAGCAGGAGATGGCATCACCAGCATTGCAAGAGAGGCCTGTCATTGTATCACCTCTCCTTCCAAAGTACCTGAGTCTGCTCGTCCTGTGCAGTGCAAGCTGGTACCACAGCCAGACTCTGCCAGGAACGGTTGGTACACTGAAGCCCATTCAGAGCAGCCATGCCCACAGCCACGCAGCCAGAACACGCACTGTCCTAAAGCAAAGCGTCCCCCTTGCACTTCCGCTCTTGGCTCTGAATCCTTGCCTTACGCCAATGGGTGGGAGATGGGCTTGGAGGGGACAGCGTCTGAAACGGCTGAGGTCATCGCCCACCGTATGGGTGGGATGAAGCTGTCTGCAACCGTCATCTTCAACCCTCGTTCCCCCAGCATGACAGAGCTGGCCGTGGACAAGCTGCTGCTGCCACGGCCAGCTCCCTCTGAGATTGAGCCCTGTGGCCCTCTGGTGGCCACTCACTGCCTGCTCAACTCCTGTGTCTGTTGTGGGAGCTGTGAGGATGGTCATGAGGATGCCATCACTGCAGAGTCCACTGGACTCGGGTTAGGCCTCGCCCTGGGATTGGATAACCACTGTAAGACGGCAGCTCCCAGCACTGTCTTCCAGTCATCTGCTTGCCGGCTGCCCCCACAAGCTCACGAGCCTCACAGCAAGGGTGAGCTCGCTCAGCTGACTCCCCCTTCTTGTCGCTGCGCTGCAGAGACACTGGAAGAGGATTCAAACTCACAGCTATGTGAGACGTGCCTGGTCGTGGCTCCGTGGCCGGGGCGTCACGCTCATGACTCTGGCTCCAGTGGTGGGGATGGACCCTCCATGTGCAACCACCAGCTGAGTAATGAAAAGAGGCAGCAGGCCACTGGGGTCCGACAGAGGGACAAGGAGACGGATAAGAACAAGTCGGGAACGAAAGACTTGAAGAGGGACACCAAAGAGGACGGCAGTAGGAGCTCCAGGTGCGCTGACATTTCTGAGTCCTTTAACTAGCTTTCTTATTTATTTGGGGGACGTAGGATCTTTACACAATCTTGCATCAACGTAAAGAGTTTTATTTCACCGTATTTCGTCATATTTTAAATGATTCGGTTGCTTTTATCCATTCTCTCATGTTGCCTTCGTTTTATACCTGTATGTTTCTTTTGCCATTGTGTTTTTTTTAATTCTGTACGACTTGTATTCATCCTCTTTTTTATTATTTGTTTGGTTGTTTTTAGTTTTCAGAGCTCCCCCCTCAGCTCTGTGTCAGGTAGTGACTGTGAGAGTGTGTCGGTCACCACTTGTAGTCTGTCAAGCAGTCCATACACTCCCAGGTAACTCATAAAAGTGTGCGTCACTGTTACATTTGTGAGTGTCTTTTTCCTGCCCACGCTAAAAAACAGGAGCTTAAAAACTGAGTCCTTGCATAAAATATAAAAATACACTTTGTTTGTTCCAGTCTTTATGCAGTCCTTTGTTCACATCCAGGAATCGACTGAAGTGTCAGTCACCCCGTCCCATAAGGGCTTCAGGTGACGGCATTCATTTGCCTCCTGGCTTAGACTGTAGATTTAATGAGACAGATGTTGTAGTATAGATTCCCATTTACATTCTGACCAGAATATTTAATGATAACCGCATATTCCTGACAATTTGTGAAATATGTAGGGAGTAGATTTAGTATGCTTTATTTATTAGTCGGGAATTTTTAACTGAAAGTCCATCTACAATGGATGAAATATGATTTGAATCACCACTATCACCTCTCCCTCCAGCCCTGTCAGCAGCCTGACCCCCAGCTCGGGGATGTCAGAAGACCTGGACCATCAGGAGATTCAGCTGGCCCTGCATAACGCCAAGCTGGCTGCCAGGAACAAGATCCGATCGCGCTTCCACAGCAGCAGCGATCTCATCCACCGTCTTTTTGTTTGTATATCAGGTAAGAGCTCTCGCACCGTTGGGCCCCGCTCCCTCCACCTCTTTGTCTTTTCCTCTGCCTCATTTTGATATCCATTGTGTGTTCTGTTGGGATGCAGGTGTTGCTGATCAGCTGCAGACCAACTATGCTAGTGACCTTCGCAGCATCCTCAAGACTCTGTTTGAAGTCATGGCAACCAAGTGTGAGGAGGGAGACGACGAAAACCAAAAGAAAGGTGAGGAACATGTCTTTGACATACAATATAGTGCATTGTCCATCATTAATATAATACAGACATAATTCCGAAATGCCTTAGTATGACTAAACATTTTAGTTTTTATTGGCTTGACTGATGTAATATGTCTGTAAACGTCTTCATTATATTGTCTAACTGATCCATCAATCTGGAGCCGTGCTTTTAACACACACAAAAACAATCAATCACACATTATGCCGGTTTGACCAGCAGGCCCTGTTCTGCGTAGTGCTGTGCTGGAAGACTGTGCCCTCTGTCAGGAGACCATTTCCTCATCTGAATTGGCAGCAAAGGCCCGGGACGGCCAGTTCGAAGGTCAGAAAATACACCGACCGTTCTATTAATCTGTTCCTTTTCATCCTTTTTCCTGCTGCTGGTGACAGGCCTACTTTGTGTTAACTGTTTATCTTTCTGTGTAGACCCTCCAGACTGGGTCCCAGATGAAGCCTGCAACTCCTGCATTGCCTGCAAGGCTCCTTTCACTGTAATCCGCAGGAAGCATCACTGTAGAAGCTGTGGAAAGGTACAATGACTTTGAGTCTGAGGGAGTCTGGGTGGCAGGATTCTCAGTTAATGTATAGTTGATCAAACTGGTGATTCATACATTGTGTGTTGCCATCTTATGGATAGTAACTAATACATTATATACTGTGTCATTTCAGATCTTCTGCTCACGCTGTTCTTCCCATTCAGCTCCTTTGCCCCGGTATGGCCAGGTGAAGCCTGTTAGGGTTTGCACACACTGCTACATGTTTCATGTCACACCTTTCTACAGCGACAAGGCCGGCATCTAACTCCACATTGTCACCCAAAGCACACAGTCTGCCACAACAAACATATGCAACGGACCGATCCAGGGCTGTGTACAAAGAAAATGCCACACTGCGCTGGTATACATAATGGTCATCATCGTACCTGCTGAGCAAGGCTGCAGCGTGAGGCCATTACAGATGACAAAGCAGAGACGAGACACGCAGCCAAGAGTGGTGATTCAACCTGTTTCTGTTGCATCGGAGAGACTGGCAACCAAAGGGTTTGATTTCAGTGCCCAGCCAACACACAACACGGATTCACAAATGCCTGCCTGATTTATTATAGAGGTGTAAAGGGGAGAGCGGATAAACAGGCAATAACAGATTTTGAACTGGCATTGTGCAACGGTCCTCTGTAGCAGTTTGCAGCACAATATCAGAATTGGCCACCTTGTTTGATTTGTCGATTTTGGTGTAAAATGAAAAGACTTGTGACATATTTTCCTATGCTTTTGCGAGCTTCCTACATTTGTGCCAGGGCTCCCCCGGGACTCGGATTACTCAAAAGAATGTAAGTCATGATAACCATGTACATAAGGATAGATCTGGTAATAGCTACATTGCAATGTATTCAGTAAACATTTGCTATTTATATGGGGATTGGAAAGCAAACTTCCCCACACTACCAGTCCTAGTAAAGCAAAAATGCAAAACGGACAGCTTTTATATTAACATTCTTTCATGCTTTTTAATGGCAATGAATGTGTAATTCTTTATCACTTTTTGTGAAAAGGTGTCAAGGTTCCAACAAGTTTGACCCTTCAGCTCTTCATGGCAATGGGCTGTGCCCACTGCTTTTACAGGCACACCATGCCATGTTAGGTTTTCTCTGAGGACTCCGCTGCACACTGAGATGGTTAAAAGGGATTCCCGAGTCATCACTGTCAGGTCTTAGAGGCCCCCTAGTGAAGAGGTGACCTCTTCGCTCAGTGCCCTCATCACCATGTTGTGTACAATTTGTTCTGAACCAGAGGCCTTCTGAGGTGATGGCCGACAGATTACAGGCCAATTGTTGCCCATTGATTTCTCTTCCTACTCACATTTGTGCAATATTAGTACTAACTGCAATGGTCCTGCACATTTTAGAGACAGCACGGAGCTATATCAATTGTAGTTATAGGCCATTTCTTAGGAGATAAAGTTGTTCTGATTTGGGTTTACACAAAATTCCAGCTTTGGCTCTGGTGGTACTGTTGGACATGAACAGATATTTTGTCCCCTGCATGACATCATTTGCACCTGACTTCCTTTCTGCTCTTGAATCTGCTTCCATTGACCACGTACAAAGTATCTTCCATGCTCGCGATATAACAGAGTTTGTGTGTCTCAAAGTTCGGAAGTTGCCTGTCAAATATGGACCTTTTGAGCAACATGAATGAGATATCACATCATGTCCATTCTGCTCTGACACAAAGCAGTTTCTCAGGCATTACATAATCAAAATCATTCATTACTCTTGGATCAATCTTATTTTCATCAAAGAACGTATGAACTCACTTTGAAAAGGTATGTTTTTTTCCTTTATAAAGAACAAAATTAATGTATGAAGCTATAATTTACTTTTAGGTAAAATACAAAGAATCATGCAGTAATTAAAGGGTGGGATATCCAGTTATTGTTTTAGAGTTTGGTCTTATTTTGTAAAATTAATTTCCATGATAAGAGCTGTGTAAAATATTCAACAAACAAATAATGTTATATAGTTTTAAATGCGATGTATATTGAAATAAATTACTTTTTCCTGCTTAAAATGTTGACTGATAATATCTCCACTTTTATTTTTACAGCAAAGTACCATTGAATTTCTGCTTTGAAATGTGTCGGTAGATTTGTGTCCTGGATTAATCGACGTACTGTCTATTATAGTCCAATAAAATAAAAAAATGACCCTGGTCCTGCCCCCTAATTGGTAAAGTCATAGAGAGGTAAAGTTCCACAGAAAACATATGAAATCCAAGATATCAATGGTGTGGATTTAAAACCTAAACTTCACTTTAATTGCCACTTATTTGCATACATACATGAACTTTGACCTCTGCATTCAACCCATCCTAAGCCTTTGGGGAGCTTGTTGTCTCACTGAATGACACTTTGACATGCAAACAAGAGGAGCGGGGATGATCCACTCTAACCCCTGATCACAGCTGCCACAATTTCAGAAGTGCAACTCTATTGTGATAAACCACAAATCCCTCTTTATAAGAGTTGAGTTGGTTAAAAATTGTTACAGTTGTTTGATTTGAATATTGACTGACTAAATATTCTCCAGAGATGCTCATTTACAGCTCGAGGCTATTTTAGTTGCTATTTGTCAGTTTCCCCTGCCACTTGAGTAGGCAGCGTTGGCCCACTCATCAGATGAGCAACATCCTGCTTAACTGAATCATGAGTTGTGTGGGGAGCTGGAGTAACACACTATTATTGTTTCAGATTCTTTCACACAGTTTAGCTTTTTGTTGTTCAACCATTTTCTGTGGCTCTGGATGGAGCTTTCTTAAGAAACCTTGTTTTATTTTGCAGAGATCATGAAGATAGTAATTTTCTCAGAGACAGTTTGTGTTACAGATTGGGGGAAATAGAGTTTGAAAATGTGGGTCTTTACCAGACATGAAGGGGCCAACTATGCTATTAGTTGCAATACTAAAGATTTAAAGTCAGGATGTCTCAGCTTCTGCTGCTTTACATTATGTTTTTTACCCATCTCTTGGAAAACAAATTGCTGGAGCGACCCTCTAAGAAAATACAAGATCGGCCCCAAAAGGTACAGCGCACCATACAGGACCAGTACAGGGGGAAAAATATTTTCAGCGACCCCAAAAATTCAGCACTTAATTATAGTCGAAAATAGCTGTAAGGCACATAGTTAAGCTGGAGCTGTGGAATCCCTGAGTTATGGGATCGGATCTGGTCAAGAAAGAGACCACTAGGTGGCAGCACTTGTTCATGGCATCGTAATACAATTGTATTTATCAGTCATAATAAATACTTCTGTATACTATACATATATAGTGACAAGTTAGATGGATTCCAATTAACCAAAACAATTCTCTGATAAACTCTTTTTGCCTGTGACGTACATTATGTGGGGTATGGTGAAAAATCTCAAACATTGCTTATTTTACAGGTTCCTCCTGTAAAATGTCTCACGTTGCCCGGCTGTGGAGTCTAGTACAGGTAGCTGTCAGGGAAAGCCAGGCCCTGGAAGCACTGCTCCCAGGGTCGGCCTTCAGACTCAGCCTCTGGTTGTCCCTTTTCTTCATGAACAACACATGCTCACACTTCCATGTAGGAATGTTCTAAAATGACAAATATAACAAGTAAATACATGATGTATACAACTAGGTTCCAAATTAACCATTACTATACAATATCAGAGAAAATAAACAGCTAGACACTTATCAAAGACACAGGCAAATATAACTAAATATATGGTTTAAATACACGTATACTGCCATCTACTGGTAGAAAGGGGAAACACATTTACTCTGCGTCTCACACAGGCTCTGCTCTGCGTTCACTCAAGAAACAAACAGCAGAATACGATGGAAAAATAAATATGAGTGCCAACGGCAACAACTCTGCACACAAAAATGCAAAAAAAAAATCGGCTCGTTATTGAAGTTTGATCCTCTCATACTTTCTTTTTGTGATTCAGACGGAAAAAAACGGCTTTACTTTGCCGTTTTTGGTTTTAAACAGAATACGAAACTAATACTAAACAATAAAACAAACAATACAAACGTACACGGACCGTGTAGTATCCTCCTTTAATCTCTCCAGCTGTTATCTCTTTTCCCGTACATTAAGCTTCCAGCGGTGACGATAACATAACGGCTGGTGATGAAGAGGCTGGTGTGGCTGAGAGACACGTGACCGGCCTCTGCGGCCTGTGATTGGTCCGCAGCTGCAGCGCTGGGACGGGCAACAAGTCTCCGCTCTGTGCGCACTGGAAAAGTCACTTGGTGGAGCAGACTACACACAGAGAGGAGGCTGCCGTTACTTTTTTTTTTTTTTTTGTATTAGCATATGGGACTTTTGTTGTGATTTATGGACGCATCCGGTTTTATTCCGCTTTTGAATCCGTTATTTTATCTCGAATACAAGCGCGCGCTGGTCAGTTAGAGGTCGGTGAAGAGTCGACTACTGTCACTTTTGATTCATGGGCTCAACACGGACTTCAGCTAAAAACCTCTCTGTCAAGAGGCTGACACAGCGTTGACTTCATTCATTGAATATCCAGGTATGCCGACACATTTATACTGGCCCTTACCCCCCTTTCCCCCCATAATGTTCCTATTTATTTGCATGCTTACAAGTGAGGAGCATCAGTGATATCTTACGATGAGCAAAGATAAACGATAAGCTAGGTTATTTAAATATTTAGACGACATATAAGGAGAATATTACATTCACCAGAACTTCTTGCAAGGGCCTTAGTACGTGGACCCTAATGTAAAGCCCCAGACAGACCCCAAAAATGAGTGTCTGACACGGAATAATCTCTCTCACACATTATGTGATATATTTATTGTATTGTCGTGACATTTAAATAACTTCCTTATTTACATTTTTTTTATATTTACTTTAAAATCTGTTCATTTGGGGTTCTTTTTAGACCCTAAAGTGTAACAGCAGTCTAGTTTCGGAACCACTGATTTCAACTACATAAAACACTTTGTCCAGCCAGAAACAAGTATTTTAGTGATATGAAGATTGATATCCAGTGCTAGTTTGTGGCTGCAGGAGTTCAAACTTTCCAAAGTGTTTTAAGAAATCTTATGTATAAATGTATCTGTCGATTTTATGACTCTGAAAATGAAATCATCTTGGTTTTATCAAACATAAAGTTTAGTACACGCTACAGTGCCAGCTGTGGAGACATTGGTACAGCGGTCTATTTATAAGGCATTTGTAGGTCTATGTATTTTAATTGTGCTTTTGTATGTATTTTATTCTATTTAATGTGTTTTACTATCTGGAACTTGAGTCTGAAATAATGTTTGATATGATATCTTATAGATGGTACAATCATTGCTGTTACTTTTGTCTAGTGATGTTATATTTAATTTAAGAAAGTATTTTTTACATTATTATGTGAAATTGGCTTAAACAGCAAATATTATTTCTTTAAATCCTCTGATAGGGTATATGCATATTATCCTCCATGTTGCTGTGTCAGTGATTAAGTGTTTCTCAGATTTAGGGGACATGAAGTTGTCTTTGGACAGTATGGGCATCCTGAAGATCGTGCTGTTCATCTTTGAGGCGGTTTTACTGACTGACTGCGCAAGAGGTAAGAGTTTTTTCAGAAATGTACCTTCTCGCCTTCTAATACACCAGATTCATAGCACATTATAACTCAAGTTTACTAGCTGGTTTCATGTGAGCGGGAAGAAATTCTCAGTTGGCTCTTAACTTTTTCACATCGAGAAGTAGGAGACGGAAAACAAAAAAAAAGTAAAAAAATCTCTAAATAGGGCCCAAAATCAACACCGGGCAGGCGAATGAGAGCGGGCAGGCCAGCCCCTACCTCCAGCGTGTGTGTGTGTGTGTGTGTGTGTGTGTGTGTGTGTGTGTGTGTGTGTGTGTGTGTGTGTGTGTGTGTGTGTGTGTGTGTGTGTGTGTGTTAGCTGTAGTGAATGTGTGTGTGCGCGCACACACACATTCACTACAGCTAAACCAAACAAACATCATACATCAGCTTCCCAGGGTGAACAAACACAAGTCAGTGTGAGAGTCCAGCTTTCCCGTGGCTGGTCCGTGTGTGTGTGTGTGTGTGTGTGTGTGTGTGTGTGTGTGTGTGTGTGTGTGTGTGTGTGTGTGTGCGCGTGCGCGTGCGTGCGTGTGTGCGTGTGCATGTGCGTGTGCGTGTTCTTAACCGAAACAGCGAGTGAAGAGTGGGAGACCTCAGTCTGACCACAATTCACTGCACTGTTTATTTTGCCATGCAGTATCAATACTTTTCTTTTTTAAGGACAACTTACAGTGAGGTTGTCATCAGGTCATGAATAACTGTCATGCTTTCACCCACCATCTCTGGCTACTGAACCATGCCTGATGCAATCCAGCAGCACGAGTCAAAGGCCGAGGCAAAACTTCACTTTAATCTGAAATCCAGACACATTTCTCCTGAAGACCACGCAATGGCAAAACAAGCGGACTCTATTGCACTCTCCAGCTCACCATGGAAGTGAATTCAAGAGGCGTCTAATAGGTATAATACCTGTATGTAGATATCAGGGCTCAAGGTTGAGGGGCAGGGGGGGTTGGCGGCGGTTGAGAAGGGGAGATTAGATCTGTGGGTCTGCAGACAATGCCTTATTCACAGCGTGGCAGCCGTGCCTTCACGGCGCGACTAACCCAAAAGTAAACAAGACGTGAAGGCTAAATAAGATTAGGCACGCAATTTTGTATGTTTACAGATTAACAGAATGGGAAGGAGAAACTCAAAGAAGAATACAAATGGATGGTTAAGAATGGAGGTCCAACTGATATAATGGCAGACAAAAGGAAATATTGTCCAGCCTATTTTTCATGATTTCTCTCAAAGTGGTTGCAGATGCACAGACAGATTGACACATCAAGAGATATATGTAGATGGGACTGAGGAATTGACTATCTGTGAAGAGTAAATCGTTCACAGTTCTCCCCGCAGCAGCAGCTCCAGCAGGGAAACAGTGAGTTCTGTGTTACAGTCCAAAGGCAACAGCTTGACTCTGACAACCTGTGAAATACAGTCGGTGGGATTTGACTCAAAACTTGTGCTGTTACAGTGCAGCTAAGGCCAGAAAAGCTGTAAAACTGTTCCTGTAAAATTTAACAATGTATGATGACATCTTTGACAAATGTAAATTACATTTTAAAGGCCAGGACCCCTTTGACTTATGTGTAAAGCAGTAAAAACACATTGGAAGTGTTACTTTACTGCTTTTATCTAAACATTTCAAGCAGCACACCAGAAGACAGTACGTTTGGGTGAACGATTTTAAGCCTGTTGCTGTCAGTCATCAGGCGACATCTGACCCCGGACCCCCTGCCCACACACACACATACAGACCCTCCCTCTCTCCAACGCTACGACTTTGCGACTAGCCAAGCAAGAATTATTTCTTAAGACCTCCCTAGGAACCCCCGCACTTCCTCCATCCCAACGCCTTCTTTCCTCCCCCTCTGGTGCTCTGCCACCCCCAGCAGCTGGAGGAGGTGCTCAGTGATGTGTCCCAGCAGAGCCTCTAATGTGGTGACAGGCCCGGGGACCACTGGGCTCCACTCACTGAGGAATGCAGCAGCCCGGACATATGGATCTGCAGAAATTAACCCTGGGAGAAACAGAGAGGCACCAGGTGTCTCTGTTATGCACAAGAACTAGCTATCCATTCACACACACACGCACACACATGCACACGCACACGCACACGCACACGCACACGCACACTGAATGGTACTGTTTAGATGTGTTTTTAATTAGAAACAGGCAACAAATACAGTCGTGCCTTTTTGTGCATGGATGTGACTCTGTTTTATTTCCTATTTTCAAAACCGCACATGTTTTCTTCACCTCTGGAGCTGCAACCTGGTTGGAAAATGTACATTTTATAGCAGAGTTACCTCATGGTTTCATAACAAGAAGGTACTATGAGATA
This sequence comes from Myoxocephalus aenaeus, assembly GCA_038501785.1. Taxonomy (NCBI): domain Eukaryota; kingdom Metazoa; phylum Chordata; class Actinopteri; order Perciformes; family Cottidae; genus Myoxocephalus; species Myoxocephalus aenaeus. The sequence continues at coordinate 5,674,668 of JBAMJR010000097.1, forward strand.
AATTGTATGCCAAGGACTTTTAAAATCACAAGGCTATTTGGCTCCCAGACAGTTTTCCATTTCCTTTAACGGTAATGAGGCTAGTTTCTCAGTAACCAAATGCCCCAAAGTCTAAATAGCTCCTGAATAGTAAGAAGATGCAACAGTGGTGTTCTGGCTTGAGGGCCGAGCTGGGGCGACTGGGGAGACTGGGGGCGTGGAGTTGTGAGCTTGGATGTGCTGCTGTGTAGCATGTTTTTTTGTGGTTGTTTTTTTAGAATCCTTGCCCAGCTAGCACTTTAATGCCCCATTGAGGTATTAGAAATAAGAATCAGTTTAATGTTGCGTTTTGTTTTTCAGCCCACACAGTTGAACTCAAGGGAAGTCAAACATCTCTCGTCTTCTACTGTAATCTTTGCAGCTGTTCAACGCATCACCTCAAATGTTCTGCTTTCCAAACCAGTCACTGCCCTCCACCCTTCTTGACACATGTCTCCCTTCTTCTTCTCTTTGCATTTCCACCCATTTAAAAAACGTACTTACCCATTTACTACCAGTGTAAAGTCGAAGGAAGTAAGTTAAGTTAATGCGCTGTCGTTAAAACAAGGCATGAGCTGACCTTTACTCTCACCCAGCCTTTCTCAGCTCTCTGTACCCCCTATTTACTGAGTCTGGGTCCATTTGTGGAGAACAATGGATGGATTATTATGTGCAGCGGTCCCCCAGGTTGGACAGAGCAGCAGTAATTAACTTTAAACACTCCTCATCCCTGTGGACCGGACTTGTTTGCAATCTAGTAGAACTCACAGTAGACGGGGGAGTCTTTTTACTGAGGCGCTGCCATTTAGAGGTGCGTGTGAAGAAGTTACGAGAGTGAATGAGCGCTGCTTTCGTGCATCTGAATATATTTGTGTGTGTGTGTTATTAAGCAGGCTGAAATTACCCTGAGAAAAATCACGATAATGAGACATCCAAGGAGCACAGAGCAATTTGGAAAACCTCAGAGGTAAACCAACAACTATTCCCGCTCAACCTCTTTCTCCTCTAAACCAGGTGGAACTAATATTCCTGCTGCTCTGATCCCTCTGTTTCTACCACGGAAATCATGTTACCACCACCATACTAACAATCCGTGTTCCCCATCTATCAGCATACACTGCTGGCTCTGTTGGTTCAGGAGGAAACATTCGTTGAGAGGAATGTGTCAGACTTCACCCCTCCAAGGGTAAAGAAAGGAAAGGGCTGTAGCTGTGATAAGTAGTCATAATGGAGGTCAGTTGGTGTTTACTTTAGAAGGGGTCATATAATCCCTGTGAGCAACACGCCCCTCATTGACTGGCTTTAATGACCACTTCAATTAGCATTCATGTGGAATTTCAACAAGGCATTGTCCGCTTTCAGTGTTTGTAATTTTCAGCTGTATGCTAATGCTTCAATGCACATGAGGAGAATATTCCTTTTTTTGTTAAATTTCTTTTTAAAGAAAATCCTATTGACTACGAAGGTCTGTGTGTGTGTGTACAATGCTCATTAGTTTGTTGGTCAGTTGGCTCTGGAAGTGTTTTAAGACCACACACACTCTTCCTGCTGGCTGAATGGATTTGGGTTCAGTTAAATAGAATTCCTTTTGCTCCTGTTAACCTTCCCAAAACCCATGGAGCTGCTCACAAAGTGCACGCGGAGGTGCCAGGCTGTCACCATTCAGATGATAATCAACTTTATGCGCTCCCCTGGTCTGACTTGCAGGATTTATCAGACGTATGAATAACAGATTTGTGTTAATTGACAGCTGTTTGGTGTTAAATAAGCATCTGATGATACTGGACACTGTTTGGACTCCACAGGCTGCTGTGTTACACCCTTTGCCGGAGAGAGAGTGGACTGAGTGACTGTAGGTGGGGGTGAGGGTGAGGGTCCGCCTCGCTGGACCCTCACAAGTGACCTTACAATAACATTTACACAGGAAGTGTTTGTCTTGCTCAACCCCTCTCTCTCTAACCCTTCTTCATTCCTCTAGTCCCGCTCTGTTTTCTCTTTTTCTTTTGAGGAGCCAAGTCGCGGAGAGAGACGCCCGCCTCCTCCTCCTTCTCCGACCTCCTCACCGTTTTGTGCTTCACAGCTGTTCACTCAGTCACTTTAGGAAGTGAAATGATGAGATTCCAATTGCTCTCGTCTTTCACCGTTCAACAGGAGAAGTCGATTTGGTTTTCCTGTAGATTTGAACTTGTAGATTTATGACGTGGACCATGACAGTGCGTGCAGCTGCAGGCAGATGGTGTAGAAATCAAAACTTTTCTTCCCCCTGTTTCTCCATGTCTGCACTCTAGCATTGGCTCCCTGTTGTATCGTCTGTCTTCTCCTTGCATAAAAACTACAAAACATGTCCCATGACAACCTTTTGTTATGTCAGGAAAACACATCTATAGGTATTTGTATCTGTATTTATGTGAAGGTGGTCCTGGGATGTTGCTTGGACTGAGCAGGTCTGGACTTGTTCAACAATTGTCACTGTGATGTTAGCGAATAAAAGAGTGATTTAAAACTGCAGAAATAGCATCTGCCACATCTTACTGTATGTGCTTGTTTGCTGTACTTGCCACAGCCTGCTTGAATCAGTGCTGCTGCAGCCTCATACTGACTTATCAGAATACCAAATCTGGCAGCCAGGAAGTACCTGTTGTACATAACTTGATGATACGCTTCCTGACTTATTTTTACTCCTCTGTGCCCTCAATTCTTTTATTGTTTTCCCTCTGTTCAAGATTTTTTAAAGCAGTTCGGTGTTGGTCCTCTTCATAATCTAATATCAGAAATTGCGTCAAAAGGATTATGAAAGTTTTCTTTGCTGTCTCCTGTCCCCGGGAGCTTTATTAGAAATCACTTGTTGTTCTGACAAACTAACCTCACTAACACACACACACACACAAACCCTGCCATTCTGCAGATAAAAGATTGATTGAAAGTTATGGTGGTGGCAACAGCGATGGCTGGCTGAGCCTGAAGAAAGCCGAGCCAGGGGACGGCAGGGATAACGAGCTCTGAATGAGTCCGCCGGTGCCTTCGACGCACACCCCCGGACCCTCCTTCCAGTTTCGGCCACCCTTCCTTCCTCGATCCCCCTCTTTCAGTTCACCTCCGATGAGCTTCAATGAGACCCCACATGGCTTTGTGGCTTTTTCACTTCCACTTTGTTTTTCATTAGCAATTCTTTTGAGCGACCTCGGGAATTCTGTGTGCATTGTCCCCATTGATTGTGGTTATAAAGAGTCTGGTCCGGGCGATTGCCTGTCACAGTACGTCAAAATAGGAGTTTTCCTTGCGAGCAGATAGGCTGTCATGATGGAATTTACTTGCACCCATTTCCAGCAGCAACAGTCTCTCTCAACATTGGAGGTGAGAGGGACTTCTGTAATGAATGGAAAAATATGTCCCGGCTTTGACTTGAAGAGTGGAATGGGACATGGGAGGAAAAATCATTTCAGAAGCAAGGAGTATAATATGTCATATTTTATAGCAGAGCTACTGCTATCCCAGACTGGAATTCTGCACCGTGCAGTGAAACTGATTTGATTTCCTCATGTAGGGGGATGTGAGTTTGGATCTTGGATCAGCCCCCAGCCTGAATGTACTTTGAGTTAGAGGCTTGGCTTGCGCCATTCATACAGTTATTCTGTGTCTAGATTCAATATTAGCTGAACTGACTGTTCTTTTGGTTTATTTTTAGCCATGCTGGTAAAACTCAGGATGTCAATGTCGACTTGTCTGTGTGTTTGTCAGTCGGGTTCCACTTTGGTTAAGACTGAAATATCTCAACATCTATTTAATGGATTTCGATGAAATGTGGGGATCCTCTGACTTTTCTTTCTGGTCAAATTTTTCACTTCTTCTGTAAAATATTTCAACATTTGATAAAGGGATGCGATGAAGTCCTTGTGACAGGACATGTATTCTGGTCATCAGACGCCTGTTCCTGTGCAGGTCATCTTGGTAAAAGGGCGGGATAGCTCAGTGTGGACAGTTGATGAACAAAGAGAGAGACAGTCGGACTGGCAGACGTATAGATGAGATGGCTAGAGGGCAGTGACCTTTGTGCAGCTGAGTCGTAAGGTGAACTGGGAAAGCACTGAACAAATTGTCACTTTGAAAGGGCGAGTACCACAGTGCAATGACAGGCTCAACAGCTCCACGGTGACAGATTGATTTCAGACAATATTCCTGGATTGTCAAGAGGCCCCATTGCTGTCAGTGAGAGCTTTGCCAGTTCCTCCACCCCGTCCGTCTGTCTCGCCTTGCCTCTCCCCCCTTCTCCCCGCTCTGTCTCGTCTCTGTCTCACCCGCCTTTCTATTTCCCTCACCCACTCCTCTCCCTCCCTCCTGCTCCGTTCTGAATCGCTCCATTCTGCCCAAACACTCCTGCTACATCGCAGTCTGTCAATGGCCCTCTCCTGAAAAGACCTTGTTGACAAAGGCGCTGGTGTAAATCGCTTCCCAGTGTCATGCGATTGGCTGATCCTCAGACTGTACGCTGGTTTCGGGTTCCTATGATGAGGGGCACTCAATGCCAGGCTCAGCCATCATCATCATCATCATCATCATCATCATCACACAGATGTGACCACAACACGCACAGAGAGACACACACTGGTCTGCTGGTGACAGCATGTCTGGCTCGAAACAGTCCTGTTTACAGCCTCTGTGCTGCTCGGCCAGTCGGTAGAACATCAGACCAACGCAGAGCGACAGTGACTTAATAGGACATCTGTATCTCATTCAACACTTCCAGACTGGACTCCGACTGTGTCAACTGTACACATCGAGCAAAACGCATGTTGGGTAGTTAGTTTGTTCCCACTATGGAATGCAGGAGGGTTGAAGGAGGAGGAGGCATGCAGGGAGTGGCAGTATGCACCTCACTGTTGACTGATGGAGGCCATGAAACAACATAAACAGAGTTCTTGTTGTAAGGAGATGGTGTAACGACCCACTGGGGTTTTCTGTCCAGTACGCATGCTCTGGAGCCGTGGTTCCCAATGATTTTAGGGAAGAAATATCTACTTGTGTCCCATCGTCATGTCTTGCAGGAGTTCTTGAGGCTGTGGTGAGTGGACCTTGGACCCTCCAGGAGGATCCAGGGTCATGCTCCCTTGGAGGAAAATCTTGCAAAAGATGCATCAGTATATTCTGATGTCAATACTTTTACTTTAGTAACATTTGGGTTTTGGACTTTTACTTGTAACAGTGTATTTTTACTCTGTGGTATTATTTATACTAAAGTAAAAGATCTGAGAACTTCTTCTATCACGTTGGCCCAGAAGAGTCTAGAGAAATATATCAAGTATTGGCACTGAAACTTGGGTATCATATCGGCGCAGTTTCACTCATTTCTGAATTGGTAAAACAGTAGTTCCCAAACTGTTTGACCTTCTCTCCTTGTGACAGTTGTGTGTAATTGTGTCCACCAAAAAGGGAGTTTTCCTTCTCAAATTATATTATTTGGAGGATTAACAAATTTGAGAAAAAAAAGACTGTCCTATATATCGCTTTATATCAATTTAATAATTTTGTGACCTCTCAGATGTATTGTGGAATCTATTTGAGGATCCCTAACCACAGATTGGAAACCACTGGATTAGTGAAAATAATGTTTTTTTCCTACTCTGCTGATTGTCTCACGGCCCCTCAGGAAGATGTTGGTAAGCTGCTCCGGAGGACAGAGTATGCGATGAAATGCTAATCTAAAGTTAGGGCTTTACTCTAGAATCTTGGCCCTTTGGAAACGTTCATTTCTGTGTGTGTTTGTGAGAGGGAATAAGAGACAATACGCAGGCGGTCCAGAGCAGCCAAACATGTGTTAGCGTTCACACAATGTCCCTTTCAGTGCCAAGTGGTCGGCCCATCTCCAAACGTCTGAGGCAGACAGTGGTAAACAGGTGCTTGTTGGTACCCTGCTCTGTACTGGAGAAAGAGGTCTGTTTGAGTCTGTCATGTGGCTGAGGCTGAGCCCGGGCCAGGGAGTGGGGTGTGAGATTGTTGGGATTCCTGGTTACTGCCGCCTGGGCCCACCTAATCCCTCTTCACTCCCCCATGCAGCCCTCCTCTCCTTATGAGCTGTGTGTTAAAGGAGGCCGCTCTGCCATCTTAGCCTCTGCTCCCTGCCACTCTCTAAATCAACCGTCCTCTGTTTAACCCTCACCCTGCTTCTCTCTTCTTCTCTTGATTGTCTTTCTCTCGCCTCCTCTAACCCCTCTTTCTCTGTCTCTGTCACTCTATCCGGCCTTTCTCTGCCTTCCCAGCCTCCCTCCTGCTGCCTCTTCCCTGATAAGTGGCCCTAAGCACACACTCAGCCCCTGTGTGTGCACCGGGCCTTAGCCTAATGGAGTGAGATAAAGCGACTAGAGTGCCGCTCACTGTGCGCTCTTTATGATGGGGCAAGACCAGCGACTGACTCACATTTGCATAAAAAGTTATGCCACTGAATTAGTTTGTTAGTGTATTCACAAAGAATATTATTTCATTCACCATTCCCACAGAATCCGAGTAATTGATTGACCTTTTGTAGTCTTGTATTGATATTTTATGATTGGCAACTTCTCATAGTCGGTCAACAGTTACTTCGGGATATTTGACCAGTTAAATGCCAAGTATTTAGTATTTTAGTTGTAATAGAATAGAATAAAACTCTTGCTCTTGTATTGACCATTCCCTCCATTAAAAACATTAGATAATAAGGTTGGCATTATTCTATATGTTTGGTATTGTCAACAAATCCCATGAAAAGACTAAAGCCAACAATGCACTAGTGGTCCATCCCTCAATACTTTCTGACATACTGAGTATTTTTCGTGTGTGGCTCTCAGACTCAAGCCCATTAGTTATTTCCTTATTGTAAATTGACTGTACATTTGAGCAAATGTTATTCAAACTTGAGTAAACATGTTTTGCTAAACAACTGCTGCTACACATTTGATGGGATAATGATTATGCTTATGGCAGGATGGTGTATGTGGGATTGACTCAAACTTAACTACAGTGTCCATCTCCATGATAATGAAGGCGCATGTCACCCAGGGAAACTGTGTGGCTCTTTAATGTATTTTTAATCGCTTTTAGACAACTTTGGCTGCACAGACAATATCTTTGTAGCATTAATTCAGTCTGGGGTTTCTTTTTTTGTCGACAATAAGAAAGATATTGGCAACCGTACCCTTTTTAAAAAGCCATTTTAGAAAACAACAACAAAAATGAAAAGAGAAGAATGAACCAAACTCTCCCCAATATAGACAATAAAGTATTGGCATGTCTCAGAAGACTCTTAAAATGTATTATTAATAATATAACCATAGACACTGACCACTCTCATAAGAATATACCAAACTCTATGTCCAGTGGTAGATCAGGTAAAACAAATTGGAAAAGCAGGCTATAAACTGTTCCACAGCAACTCAGATCCACTCCAAAAACATTATATGAAAGGCCTCTATTAATTCAAGTTAAGGATTTTCCAGAAGAACTCCTTACTTTTCCAGGCTTGTGGAAGTATGGAAAACGATGTAGTCCCTTATGGGAAGTCCTGAATGAAAAGGGCTTTTTATCAATAAGTCATAAAACTGAGGATTTCTCACAGGAAATGGTGAGCTGTAAGCCACCTGGATACTTATGTGTCTCGTCAATTTAGTGAGTAAGTGATGACCTAAACAATAACGGCATTGACTAAATTTATGGCATTTGCTTTTACCTGAAGGTTAATGTTATATTTCCTAAAAAGTCCATAATGGTTTTATATTGAGAGCAGAGGTTTGTTTCAGGGGAGGTGGACCACATCTGTATAAAAAATACCAATATGTCTCCAGTTTGTTGAGAAACAAACACATATTTTGGTCAAAGTGATTTATTTTGGGTAGAGCTGCAGATGACAGTAGCAAGGAGCCTACAAAGACACATGCTGCCTTTCTCTGACAAAGGCAGGCCAGGAGAAGCCAGTCGAGTCTAATGAAATATAGCAGCTTAGAGTTCAAAGGCTCCACAGTAGGGCCTGTTAAGGGAAGGCCGCGTGATGGAGATGTTTCCAGAAGCTTTATGACGCTGGAGTAATTTCTCTGTTCCTTTCCTGTTCTTTTGATGAGGGGGTCGGCAGGAGCCTGTTGTTCCGGGGCCATTAGTGGAGGAAGCAGATTCACTGCAAACAAGCAGATAGCTCGACTGGAGCAGCTCATTCTCTTTACCTCTTTCTTTATATTCCACCCCCTCCTGCAGTTTCTCTCTTCCCTCATGTCACCCAATAGCTCCTCCTGTACCATTCCCACCACCGAAGCAGTTGCTATTCAGCCCACATCAGATGGTGCCGAAGAAAGAGCCATTGTCCCTGCTGGTCTTACCCTGCTCTTATCTATTGATTGGAAAGCCGAGAGGGGAAAATAACAGGTATTGATTACCACACTGGGTGACGCTGCTGGGCAGGACGTCTGGAGGGGTAAGAAAAGACGCCATTCTTCACCCTTGGCTACCCCGCTGCTGTCAGAACAGCCTCCACCGCCACTCCACAAACCCTGTCCCCTCTCACCCTGTCACTGCCGCCTCCTCCCCTCCATCCCTCACCTCACCTCCTTTCTTGATTTGCCAAGGTGGCTCTCCCCACTTTCTTTCTCTCTCACTGTTTTATGCCGATTTTTATCTCTGCTTGTGAAATGTATAGCGCAGCAGCAGGCTCTGAACAGAAGCTCTGGCCTTTCACACACTCCTCGAGCTGCAGAGTCTACCTCACCTTTCCTCTTCACCCAACCCCTCCAGTCTCAAGAAAAGCCACTGACTCTGGATTTGGTTTCTCGCTTTCATGTAGCTTTTTGGGCATTTCCTTTAACTTCCCTCCCGTGTTCCTTAAACTTTACTTTCTTATTTTCCATCCATTTAGTTGATTGTATTGTTTAAGTGCTCCTGAGGTCTTAAGATGCATGATAGAGTATTTCCCTGGAAGCTCAGGCCTCTCTTATGTTCAAGGTCTGTCTGTTCTTGTACGGTCTGCTGAGCTAACACAGTGCTGCTGAGTAGGAGGAAGCATTCTCCAGCTTCTATCTGTCTCTCTTCCTCTTATCCTTTATGTAAATACTGCATATTGAAGACACATTCACTGGAATCAGTGTTTATCTAAGTAAAGAATCACTACATTCTGGCAGTGTGCAAAAGCCTTTTGATGCACGAGAAATTCTTGCAGTTGGCTGGAGATTAAGGACCAAATCCTTTTTATTTGAAGATGTTTACTGTGTTGTTTGAACGACTATGTGCCGTATTGGGCGGCTGGTGTTGCGTGCATTATCAAGTTGCTCTCATTGCGGTTGGTTAAGTTCCAGGTGTTCGCTATTGGAGCGGCTGTCAGCAGCCAAGCCAACCCTTTATTGACATGTTTGCAATGACTAGAAAGACCAAAGCACTTTGTATGGGAAGAAAAATGCATGTACACACCATTACAAATCCACAGGTGTTTTGTAAAAAAGGAAATAAATGAGGAGAGAGGTGCCAGCACATCTGAACATTGCTCATGTCTGGCAGCCTTTGTAGTCTTTTTTTTATTTTTTTATTCCTTCTTCCTAACATATTTCCATTCACGGAGGCCTGCACGTCAGATCAGCAGATCATTAACCCGCTCACAAGGTTTTGTAAAAAAATTGCTATATTTAGTCTGAATCACAAGAATGTGAGAACCTCCTATTGAATGTGCCCCTTTCTCTTAAAATAATCCATCACCAAATTGAGCAAAGAAAAACAGAGCTAATTCTGAGAGTCGCCAGGCCTCCTCCTCCTCTTCCTGCACTATGAAAGATCCCATTCACAGATGAAGCTCGGCTATAATAAGGACCGCTGTACCAATATGGTCATGTGTATCATTTTCCCTTTACAGAGCAGCTAACAATTCTAACAGTTTGAGTAAAATGCTCTGAAACGTTCACCAGTTTGTCATAAATCGTGTAGATTCCCATTCATCACAGCCTCAGTAGAGGACCATAATGCTTAGTTCAGCAACCACGAGAGAGCCTCAGAAGATTGAAGTAAAAACAGCAGAGAAAATTGCAGCCATGTTTCAATAAACCAGATAAGGCAAAACATTTTGTTACAGAGGGCCTCTGTGAGGTAGTTTTTTCCCGAGCTTTCAACTCCAAGGTTAAAAGAATCTGTCCTTGAGATGGAGGAGGCGGAGGAGGAGAGTCACTATTGAAGAAAGGATGGTGGTCATGCACACAGCACAAATACTTATTAAGCTATTCAGACGATGTCCTTGATTTCAGCACCTCTTCAAGACTTGTTTTTCAAAAGGACTTCAAAAGGTTTTTAGAAGAGCGGAGATGGAGGGAGGAAATCATTTGTTGCACATTCCTTGCACTTAGAGCAACGTTCAAGTTTTTCTTGAGACATCCTGAATAACCCAAGTTCAAGATCACACAGACTTGTATTCCAATTAAAGGAATAGTTATTGGAAATATGCTTTTCTTCCTTTGTTGTTTTGGGGATTGTTTTTGTTTTTTTTCTGAGATAGTTACTAGATAACTCTAATCTTTTGATGAGAGTGGAATCGATCTTCTCATCTAACTCTCGTTATTAAGAAAGCAAAGAAGCCTTTTCCCCAAAATATCAAACTATTGCTTCAAATGATCAATAATAGTCAAAGGGCAAAATAAAAAAGAATATTTAGTGACTCTAGCCAAGGTTTTGCTGCACCGCCAACATAAAGCCATCGATCAGATAAATGAAGAAAACTTAGTTTAAAGAAGCTTAAAAAGACATTTAAAGACATATCTCTGCTATAAGACAGGGGTTGAGTGTACAATAAGTGTCAAATGTCCTACAAACAACACTACGGGTTTTGAAGTGTACCGTTGTATATTTTAGCAAATGGGAAAGAGAATTCAGATGTTTCGCTGTCTCTTTTTATTTTCTCAAAAAAAATATAACTCAAGAAATGTCCTTCTAGTTTTCAGAATGTTTAGTTTGACAGAAACCGTGCACACATGCTGGGTCAATGTGTTTTGACATTTCGCTTCAGTTAAACCGTTGACATAAATCAGGCCTTGCCAGTCCCCTCCGTAATTCCAGAAGGAGCACATGGCTGAGTAGCTTGCAGGACCACAAGTCAGAAGAGATAACTGAAGCATATTTGTTAAAGATTTGGCACACATGTATTTATGTTTTTACAAGGTGATTCAGTATTTTAGGATCAATTCAGTTCCAAATGAGCTCCAGCAGCCTCAAGCCAACGCTGTGACCTGTTTGTGTTCCTAAAGCAGAGTCTGTACAGTCAGAAACTGAACAGTGAGCCGCTCTGTTCTGCTCTCTTGGTAGCAGAGGAACGAGATATGTGCCAGCTGACAACAACCAAAAGCAAAACAGTGGTTGCGTTTTCTCCACAGACATAAACAATGACACTTCCAATTTCCTGTGCATGCAGTGGACCAGGAAAGGCCGTCCACAGAGAGGAAGGAAACCTCTGAGTTTGTGTGTGTGTGTGTGTGTGTGTGTGTGTGTGTGTTCATGCATGGTTGAAAAAAGACATAGAAAAAAGAAAGAAAGGAGGGTTTCATTTGTTTCACGCTCATAAGTGTCACTTTTTCCCACTTTGGTTTGGTCCATGACTCTTTTTTTATATATGAGTGAGTCCTGTTTTTTTAAGCAGCGAAGGTCACCAACGCAGCAGATGTTGTACCTGCAGCTCAGATACATCTGTCTGCAATGTGATGAATAAAACAGCCAGATGGAGTTACCTGTGTCACCTTCCCCCACCGTAGCCCCATCAGTATAATGATCTTCTTGTTTACCATATGTGTGAAATGCACCAGAGGAATGTGTGTGTGTGTGTGTGTGTGTGTGTGTGTGTATGTTTGAGCGTGTGTATATGTGTTGTGAGAGGCCATGTGTACTTTCCCTCCTCTTTGTTTTTACTGCTACCAGACCGGCCATTTGTTCTGAGGCACAGACTGTGTACTTTTGAGGGCTTTTGCAGCTAAAGGGTTTGGTTGCATTTCCTTCCCCTCTTTCACTCCCCCAATCTCCAGTTTCTCTTCGGTGTTCAGTCTGTTCAGTAATTCAGTTTTTTTTTTTAGGTTTTGGTGGGGGGTTAGTTGTACGCCGGGTGCTGTGCGAGCAGCGGCGCAGGCCTCCTAACACCATCACAGGGTGTTTCGGCCCGCTTCACTTCACCAGATCTGAGGGAGCAGACCTGAGCCAATTAAGAGCGGGGAGAACAGGCTGCTGTCCGCCTCTCTGTGACCCGCCCCCCTCTCATCGCTTTGATCTCTTGCACGCAAAACCAGTGCCAGAGCACTTTACCCTCTCTGTCCAGGCAGTGGACAACTGAGCTTGCCCAATTATAACAATCTGGTTTCAACGTTTCTGGGTAATCAGACAAAAAGATGACAAATTACCTCTGTCTCATTTTATCTGCCCACATCCAAGTGGTTTTTAAAGCGGTTTCTAGTCAATGGAAATCAGCAAACTTTATTTAATTTGCTCATTCCAATACAATACTTTAGCCAAGCGGCACACTTCTTTGTCACTTTGTGAGGAAACATATTACATTTTCTAATTTCTTTTTTAATTGTTGGATATGAAGAAGGCCTCTCTGACTTACCATAAAACTAAAACTTACAATGACAGCCTCCTGCTTGTGTTTTTGTTCTCACATGTATTTTTTTTCAATGGCATGGCTGATGTTAACACCCCCATTGTTTTACCTCCCACTTAATAGGTGAACAAGTCAAAAGTTTGGTGATTTTCAATGGAGACTGTAATGTGGTCTCGATCAGTAGTTCCCAAATTGGGGAAACAAGAAAAAAAATAGTGATAAAAAATTAGTCTTGATCTTGAAAACAGCTGTCGGTTAAACTATTTTGCCAGGAGGTCTATAGAGCAGCTGTCCTGGAGCTTTTGATGTCAAAATGTGCGTAAATGTTCACATTTCTATTTCTATCAATGAACAGTTTTAAGGACAACTTGTCCATGTTGACTTAACAGTTTAGAATAAAGCTCCAGAACAGCTACTGAATGGAGTTTCTGGAGAGGATTTAGAAAGAACACATTTCTGCAACAAATCATTTTCTTTAGAATTTGTTGTGCTTGTTTGTATTTTTTGTGGATTTCTGTGAATTGGGCGAAAAATAACCCTTTGAATGAACTGGTCACTGAAGAGGTATACAAGTTGACATTGCATTGTTTAAAAGGGTCATAGGTCAAAAAACGCTGTGAATTACAGATCTAGATGATGCATTCTCTGTTTCACCCTGACATGAATAACATTTTGGGGAATTACTGCATACTTAAATAGTTTTTTACCACTATAATGTAAAAAGATGTGGAATACCATCAAAATATATTGCTATCGGCCTCAGAAACCCATTTTCAATGTCATTGCTGAAGATTAAATAAGATATTTCCCTTTTGTGAAACCACACTAAAGTTTTAAATTTTTTCTTTACCATTATTGTGTTTGTGTATCCTCAGGACCTCCAAGGGTGTCTGAGAAGGTTGCTCACAGACAGATGGCCCGGCTTGGGAGTGCCATTAAGCTGCCGTGTCCAGTGGAGGGAGACCCTCCGCCCCTCATCATGTGGACCAAAGATGGACGCAACATCCACAGCGGCTGGATCCGTTTCCGTATCCTCCGCATGGGCCTGAAGATCAAGGAGGTGGAGGCAGATGACACGGGGACCTACATCTGCAAAGCCACCAACGGCTTTGGTAGCGTCAACATCAACTATACCCTCATCGTCATTGGTGAGTGCAGATGGACTTGTGTGTATCGCATTAGAGAGTTTGTAAAACCGGTTGCTCTGCAGGTCCCTGAGATGAGATCGTCTCGGGTTGATGTGTCACTCTTGTTAAAAAATCAAGCTCGACTTAGCATCTGGGAAACATGAAGTCACCTGTCTGGTGACCATGGCCGTGAGTCACTCCCCTGATTTGTACCATCAGATTGCATCATCTTGACTTTCCTGCAGTAAAAAAATCTCACAACAGTTCAAATGTTAAAAGACAGCATCCCTCACAGAGGTCAAGGTCTAAAACAAGTGGATTTATAGAGGTTTAGTGGTAGATCCTCTCATCCATTGTATGTGTCAAAGCCCCTACCTCTCCCTGCCCAAAGTCAACAGCGGCACGGGATATTGTTTCATACTACTTCATCCTCTGTGACTCATTGGATCTCAAGCTCTTCCTTTTCCTTAGGCTACTCTCTGTGGAGGCAGGAGGTCTGCCGCTCCGCAATAGGACACATATTCAGTGTAATAGTGTCGGTTTGTCTTCAGACTCTAACACAGCTCTTGAATGGGGCCTGGAGGATTTAGCCAGTTAGACCCAGTGTGCTACTCGTTTGTGCATATGCATACAATGCATTTCCTCTGCGCTGGAGCAGAGCATGATGAATGAGCGGAGTGGAGCGTGAAGGCTGTGTTTAGTCTAATTACTCTAAGATGCCTAATTAGGGCTAGAGTCCGTGCTCTCTCTCTCTCTCTCTCTCTCTCTCTCTCTCTCTCTCTCTCTCTCAAGAGGAGCTGCAGCCTGGTATTGTGACAGCCAGGCTTCAGAAGAAGAGCCGTAATCAGGCAGATGTGGAAAACACAGAGCACGTCAGAAAGCAGGGCTTTTTGTAGTAAAGCATGCTCATGAGTTGGGAATAGTCTGGACCAAAGTTTATTTTCGGGTCCCCCTCAATAGGAAGTTGCCAGTGAGTTCAAAGAGAGGGTGTCAGCTGATTGTGCTGAAATGAAAGGTTGGAGATGAAGGCACGGTGCCAGCTATAATGTCAAGGTTCACACTACAGTTGAGCTATAAAATATCAAAGTCAGACGTGGCTGTCTGTGTCTACATTGCACTTAAAAGGCATTCTGAGTTTTTATATATACACTAAACACATCTCTGTAGAACACATTCAGAATCAATCATTGATGCATAACAACCAACTTGCCATTTTAAGTTTATTTTAAGGCTCTGTTGATTGAATACTGTCACAATCATGCATTTGGATTTGATGCAGTCGGTCTATTTGATGTTTTTTCACTGCAGAAAGTAAATGTAGATTATTTCATATGGGGAGTGGAGCCAATGTGAATAGACATTTAAAAACCAGCGTCACTTTGTGGTCGCAAGATTAGACGTCATTACAAGACATGATGGAGAAAATAAATTTAATAAACTAGAAAAGGCAAGGTTTTTTTGGAAGATTTTTGTCTGCTCATTGTTGAAGATTCAAAGTTTGAAATAGCTAAAATGCTGACATAGTTGTACGAAGTTGCAGTCAAAATACAAATACTGAAATTAGTAGAATTAACATGGAAGTGCTTAAAGAAGAGTTTCAGTTCAAGTGTAGGCACTGAATGAAGTTAAAGTGAAAGCGTGAGAAGCAGTTGAAGATTCAGTTGAAGTTCAAGCACTGAAAGGAGTTGAAATGTCAGACGAAGAGTACGAGACAATGTGTCTTTTGAAGTAGATGTGGATCATTCGGTCAGGAACCGTAACATTAAAAAGTCTGTTCATGACGAGCACAGGACGCTATCACACTTTCTGGTGTTATTGTTGTTATTGAGCAACATTTTGGCCTGTTCAGAAATGAAGACCTAATGTATGCTGTGCTTCTGTTGACCTGTAACTTTAAATGAAAAAATAAAACAAGGCTGCCTCCAAGTAGTTACTTTGCCTTTGTCTCAACGTTTATAGAGATGAAATAATAACTTGAAAGTCAACTTGAAAGACCGTTGTTGTAGTTTAGATTCTGAAAAAGATGGTTTAGATAAAAGTGCAAAGACTTTAACACTGTTTTATAATGTAATCTTTAATTTCATTTAAAACAGAGGAATATAAATTTGTACTTTTTCAGCAAACAAGAGAAAAAAGATCTCCAGAAATTCCCTGACTACTGAGATCTTCTTTTTTCAAATACAGTTTTTTTTAAATAGTGTACATATATTATTATTATACATGAATTTGTTTTGGATTAAATATTGATTTAAAGCGTGTGAGATTTAATGCTGATTTTGATAAATTAAAGCCACCTACACGCACGCACGCACACGCACACACACACACACACACACACACACACACACACACACACACACACACACACAAAATCAGCCAATTAATCTCTGTGATAGATAACCATTTTTCCCTGTGGCGTGTTTGTTTATGGGACAGATAATTTGTCTGGTTTGGCTTCTGCTGCAGTACAACTGAGTAAGAATGAAGACAGTTTAAGACTGATGTGATGAAGTTGGAAGGGATCACCAGGAGATCAGTTCAACCTGACTGCGTGCGTTGCTCCCACTCGGTTATTACGCTAGAAAAAAATACCGTTTGACGTACGATCATAAGTCTTTCTTGGAAGCATATTTCCATGAGAATGTTATCAGTTTTTGCCCTTTATGGAGTTACCTAGAGACTTCCTGGCCGGACTCTTAATCCTGATCTGGTTTGTTCCTTTTCCTAGTTTCCTAGTTATTCCTCTGGTGGTGGAGAGTGCATGGCAGATCAACCTTAGCTAGTCTGCATCTCAACCCCCCCTCTTTCTGCGCTCTTGTCCATCATCCCATTAGGCACTGGCAGACTATCAGCACTGCGTTTGTTTTTATACGTAATTGTTCCATCAGGGCTGCATTGCATTCCAGGTGCCTCAATGTCGAAATACTCCCAGGATTGAGCTCAGCTTAATACAACCAAATAGTCTGCAATTATCATGAGCAACACTTTCCATTAACAATGAATCACCTAATCGTAACCATTTGCATTTACTTGCATGCAGTTAACTGTAGTGATCTGCTGGGAGGCTCAAAAAGATCAGAGATTATTTATTTAAAATACTGTAAATGAGGGGTAACTGCTGACATAGCTCCACATACAGTATCCATCATGTCAGTTTATTATTAGTTTTGGACCGCAGAGTACAAAATAAGAGAAGCAACTGCAGTCTGTTATAGTTGCCGATCGGGGGAGAAGGGTCAGCGAAATCTTGGCAGCTAGTTCAAGTTCAAGGCCCAACGTGGAGAGCATAACTTTTTCAACATCGCCTGGGACCCAGCAGAGAAGCCAAGCAGAAGAAAGACAGTAAGATAAAGAGACGGCGAAGGCTTGGGACGAGGAGAGTGAGGGGTTTTGCAGGGTGATGTCAGGAGGAGGAGGAGGAGGAGGAGGAGGGGGGTTCCACTTCAGCTGGAGAGATATTCCTCCTCCCATCTGCCAGCGGACAGCCTGTCCTCCCCTGAGCTATCTGAAGAATCTGGTCAGTCAGTGCAACATGGCGCCTCCTCAATCCCTCCAGCTGGCTGTTTGGGCCCTGTTTGGGGTGGTCTCTTGACAACTGGCCCCATCACCTCCCAGCACCCCCACCAGGACAGACCGATGCATGCAGCAACCTCTCTGTCCTCAGCTGCTCAGTCTTCAGCGGGCTTCATAATAGTATTAACATGGGATTGTCATATTAACATTCACAGCGTTGGATTTTAATGTCTATGTCTGCACAGATAATATATTACAGGGCTGGCGGTGCTCATTTTTGGCTCTCGCAGCACATTTTTCATTTTGCTCTTCTCTGGAGACGTTGTCAGGCCAACTGCTGGATAAACTGCCCTGTGTGTGACTGATCACGTGTGGTAGCTGTTTGGAGATTTCTTGAGTGTGATGCAAGGCCACTGCGCACATATTTCCCTGGACATTATAATGTCCCCAACAACATCTGGAGCTCATTGTGACCTCAAATCATCAGGCCTTTTCCTGTGATTCAGCTGGCACTGGAGGCCAACAGAGAGAGTGTAGTGACCTGCTTCCTGTGGCTGGATTTATGAATGAAGAGGGAGAGGATGGCGTCAGACACCAAACACTGTAGCGAGAGACCGTGAATGGATTTAAGTTGTATGGAACGACGATGATTGAATTTTAAACAATTTGATACTTGTACTTGCTTAAGCATGATTGAATTTCCCTTTGCGTAACGAACCTTGGATTTCCTACCGTGCATAACGTATAAGGGTTTTTGTTTCATCACTGATTCCACAATAAATTGCAGCTTGTTGTTACTTACACAAGAATGGGCCTCTCAGTCATTCCTCATTTATTGATTTATTTTATTTTTGTCTGCAATGTAGTGAGCTAATATTGTGTAAAGACAATAGTGGCAAGGGATAGCTTTAACAGAACAGCCATATAAAGGGCGCCATTGTTCCCTAAAATCGCCTAAAAGTAGAGAGGAAATAGATTCAGGGGGAAAAAAGTCAAAAAGAAAACCCCGGCAGTGTGGGACTGTGTTCTGTTTGGATTGGGAGGTTCAGGAACCGGGAGGAATGTGGAGAGTCCAAGTGAGCAACAGAGAAATATTTCTTCCAGTCAAGGCTGTTTTTTAAAGGAATGGGTTATTATAGTTGGCCAGTTAAACCCCTTCAAATAGCCATGACATCATGGCTGGGCTTGGTGCTGCAGGGGACAAACAAAGGAGGGTTTGTACCCAGAGAACCCGAGAGAGCTTTGAGGGTTTCGGGGGTACTTGGAGGGACTCGGAGGGAGGCAGAACGAGGGGGTTAGAAGTCACATCTGGCCTCTTTACCTGACCCAATCAAACCTTGAGAGGGAATTAAGTGTGCCCAACTGCATCTAGAAAAATCAAATTTACGGCGGCACTGAACTCAAAATCCAATTTCTTTTACAAAAGATACAGAACTGGAGAAACCCAAAGAAAGACTTGGACTACTTTATCTAATGTGAAGTGATAGCTCAGTTGTACCATATAAAACCATTTAACAGCAGCCCTTCTTCAATAATCATCTGCCTAATGTCTCTTCTTTACAGAGTGCCAAAAATTGGCGAGGAACCCGATCTGCTGTGTTAATTCATCAATGCTTAACTCGAAAAGTTGATACGCATCACAAACCGTCGATTAGGTTTCACTCATTATATTTTCTCTAAGCCCTGTCTTAGCTCCGCTGCATGATGTCAGCCAATGACATAAACTCCACAGCTGTCTCCTGGAACTGGGCTTATGAAAACTGATCATATTACTACCAAATGCTGCAGAGTATGACCTGAGCATGCACCCCACTCAGAGGAGCCTATCTATAAATGCTAAATGTACTCATATAGAGCCAAGAACACTTTGCTGGGCCTGTTTGGTGTTGGGTCGCTGCCTTGGGAGCTGCGACGGTGACACTGTTGACAATTACCTTTTAAAAGGAGCAATATACCTACAATATCATAGTGTACACGTCCTTTCATATGGCCATTCAAACTGGAAAATAGTTGATAATACATTAATAGTTTAATCTGTGTTGCAAGATTTCCTTTATCTTCACTGCAGAAGAACACCTGGCTGTTTCGTTTCGCAATCAGCTGTTGACTAACTGTTGTCCTGCTGTGTTAACAGATGATAAAACTGGAGCCGGGGCGGCCGATGGAGCAGAGTCTGACCTGGGCACTGATGGCTTGTCAGATAAACTAGGTAGGAGCTCTGTTGGCATGCTATCAGTGGTGCAGTGGTGAATTTACTAGACCATACCAGTGGTTTTGCGTGGTTTATCCTGTTTACTACAAATCACATCGAAACAATTTGCAACCTATGCTGCGGTCTCGTCTCAAGTCAGATATCCACTGAAAGGTTAAATACCTAAATATTTCCTCTTATGTCCCATATAGTGCGTCCACGCTTCACCCAGCCCGCTAAGATGAGAAAACGGGTGATAGCTCGCCCTGTCGGCAGCTCAGTGCGGCTCAAATGCACGGCCAGTGGAAATCCTCGACCAGACATTGTCTGGCTGAAGGACGACAGGCCGCTGACGGAGCAGGAGGTCGGCGAGGGCCGTCAGAAGAAGTGGACTCTGAGTCTGAAGAACCTGACGCCAGAGCACAGCGGCAGATACACCTGCAAGGTCTCCAATCGGGCTGGGGAAATCAACGCCACATATAAAGTTGAGGTCATACGTGAGTATCCCACAGAGAGGCTGAGCTGTACGCATACCAAACTTATTCACCTGGAAATATGAATGCCAACAGAGGCAGAGGTGATTCATTTAAATGATGACTGCTGTTTGTGTGGATCATTTTTGGCATCATTTGTACATTGCTGCAGGGAAGTAAAACAACGTAATCGCTGTAATAGCGGTTACTAATTTGACCAAGGAAGAACTGTAACCTTTAAAAAAAATCTCCTCTCTGATCTACCTACTCCCGACGTCTGATTGCGATCAGCAGGTCTTATTCATATCCTTGCTGCATGGATGAATGTGCTTGTGTAATCATGTATATGAGAAGCACATTGAGGAAGCAGGCTTGAGACTGAGGGCTTGTGCCCTGGTGTTTGCACAGGGGGGAAGATGGAGAGAGGGACTGTTCAACTCAGGGACCCTCCACCCAATCTGGAGCTGATTAAAGCCCAGCTGTCTGCCAGACCCACTGCCCCCTCCCCTCTCTCCCATGAGAAATGTGTGCTGTACAACCAGGAGCAAAGAAAGAGAGGAAACTAATCACACATACTTCTTGTGTTACATGTGGTATCCCTCCCTCTCTGTCAATTATAACTTCTAAGCCTGAGGCTAATAACGGAATGGACAACTAAGACCTCTTCTACCCGCAGAAGGGCTGCCATGTGAAAAGAAATGTATGCGTGTGTCTTGACAATTTTTCTCTGTGTGTCCACGCAGAGAGGACAAACTCCAAGCCCATTTTGACCGGCACTCACCCGGTCAACACGACGGTGGACTACGGAGGCACCACGTCGTTTCAGTGCAAAGTGAGGAGCGACGTTAAGCCGGTCATTCAGTGGCTCAAACGCGTGGAGTCTAACGAGGAAAGCCGCTACAACTCCACCATCGAGGTGGGAGACCACCGATTCGTGGTGCTGCCCATGGGGGAGGTGTGGTCCCGACCCGACGGCTCCTACCTCAACAAGCTGCTCATTACCCGCGCCAAGGAGGACGACGCTGGCATGTACATCTGCTTAGGCGCCAACACCATGGGCTACAGCTTCCGCAGCGCCTTCCTCACTGTGCTGCCAGGTGAGGCCTGGGCCATGTCTGCTTAAAGTGTACCGCTCACAAGCATACTGCAGAGAAACAAATCAGCAGCTTTGACAAAGATCTGTGCTATCAGTTTGTATATCGCATGTGGCTTTTTATTCTTAGGAGTCTGCATTAGTGCACGTAACACAATAACATCAGAGGAAAGTCAAACTGAAATGAAAGTGACATACATGTCAGCAAAGATGAGGACAGATGGCAACAAAGCAATGTTGTCCTGTTTTATATACATTATTGATATTTTTTGGACTCGACGAAATCAAAGAAAACCAGTCAAATTCAATAGGAAGTCAAGCTATTGAATCGTCTTTTTAAAGGCTTGAGTTTTACATTTTCTTTACATAAGCTCAAGGATATTGATGAAGCTTTAAGCTTTTAAGAGTCAAAATTATGAGTTGATTAATCAATTGGTCAACAAAAAATAATCAACAATTTTGTCAGAAATCCCATAGTCTTCCTCAGTCGTGGAAATATGGAACTCATCTCAGTTCAAATTTTTTTGACTGATCAAACCTTTTATTGACTAAATGCTGGTACAGATTAATTGATCATAAAAATGATAATTTGTTTTAGGCCATTAGCACGTCAGCTGTGCAATAAACAAATTCATGGCAACACTGAAGAGTTGCAAACCTGTTTTGATTTTTCTTTGCTCCTTTTCTTTCACAGACACAAAGCCTCCCATCATGCCCATGTTCTCGCCAACCTCCAGCTCCCTCCCCTGGCCTGTCATCATCGGCATCCCTGCTGGAATAGTGTTCATCTTTGGCACAGTGCTGTTGTGGTTTTGCCAGAGCAGAAAGCACTGCCCCCCTCCCAGTGCTCCCGCTGCAGCTGCACAGGTACTGCAGAGCTCCCACCGGCTGCCGTATCGAGAGCGGGATCGGGGTTGTGCGGCTCCGTCCTCCAGCTCCTCCAGCCCGGACAAAGACTGCATGAGCTCCCTGAACTATGAGGAGTACCTGGCACAGCAGCAGCTCCTCCTCACCCAGGGAGGACCAACAATCCCCCCTAAAATCTACCCCAAAATCTACACTGACATTCACACACACACTCACTCCCATGTGGACGGGAAAGTACATCAGCATCAACACATTCATTTTCAGTGTTAGCCCAGTGCCAAATATCCCCCACTAACTGCTCCAGTGTCTCGGAGGGACAATAAGCTCTGGACTTAGTTGCAGCTCCTGAACGGCATTCACTTACTCTTTATGGACTCTTCTCATTGCTGGAGAGCGTGCATGAAGAAAAACAGCAGTAATGGCCAGTAATATACACACCTTGTGTTTTTACATCCAAACTTCCATATTTGGTGCTCATTTTTTACCTGTCAGATTCTCACACCACTAAAATCCATTAATCCTTGTTGTGCACTTAATACAAAAAGGACAAGGAGATTTTTGCGTGTGAGTTTAATCACAGCTATTCAGGCCAGCTGAAAGGTCTGAGCAGCGACTGAATTTTGCATTTTTCTACTTGAGGTGTAGCTGAAAATGGAGGTGAGGTTTTACCTTTCACTTATTCAGCTGTTGGAGCGCAGGGTATCCCGCAGTATGCTCTGCCTGGTCATGAAACGAAAATGGTACTCAAGATTTACAAAAGGGCTGGTTTTGTGCCCTACTCAGGTAGTCTTTTTGTTTGTTAAAGATGCATAATGTTTGGAACGCTGACCACTATCCTTTACCGGTCTCCATCCCTCACTTTTGTTCTCTGGTAAAAGTGACCGAGAGTAGACTGGTGGGTTTTTATAGCTTTTTTTTTTTTTTTTTTTTAATGGCATTCAAATCTTGCCTGAGACTGCAAGGGGTGGAAGAATTGCATTTCCATGTTAACTGAATTGGTCTTTTAATCATTTTAACTTTTTTTATGGTAGGTTCCCATTATCAGTCAGTAGCATGTTGAGATAAACCAGAAGAGGATGCCACCTTATCAACCCACAGTGTATGAAGCTGTAGTCATTTATAATCAAATTGAGTCTTGGATATTTAATTTATTTTGCTAAAAGTATGTATCAATTTTATTTTTCAGAGTAAGGTGTTTTACATATCTATGTAATGTTATTAAAGTATTCTGTTGTGTATAGTACATTTTGAGTACTTTGTCACTCAGTTTAATCACATTTAGTTCATGCCAATATTTATGGTATTTCTGTATGGAATTGGTTATATTTGACAATCTTGTATGATGTATTTTGTTCAAAGCTCAAAAACTAAACTCATAAAAAGTTTGATGGTTTGGTAGTTTGATTAAATGACCTGAAACTAATTTGTCACATGCCTCATGAAGATTAATGCTTGTGTTCAATGTTCAACATAAAAAAAGGGCATAATAATCCTAAATTCAGTGGCGGTTACCTGTCCTAAAACATAAGGGTTACAGGCAGGCCAGCTTCCTTTCTGTGAGTCTGCGGGTGACGCAGAGGGCAACCAGCAGAGGGACGAAGTTGCTGGGATGAAAGACTGAATAGATACAGACACAAGAGCAGTCTCTCTCTGATGAGTGATGGCCCCTGCAAGACTACACCGAGGGACCAGCATCTTTTCCCATTTAAGTGACTCGACCCCCTACGCCTCCCCCTGGTCCGCACTACCACCTCATCCAACTCCAATCTAGGTAGGATTTCCTTTCACCATTTAGGAAGTGCATTGTCCTGCCTCTGGGAGTGATGTGACAGGGCCCTGTGATTGCTCAGGAAAGAAGGGGAGCATTGTATCAGGTGAGCTCTTGTTTTGTTGTAAGCATTACAGGATGGGGATGAGCTTTGGCTCCAGACAGGTGAAGGGTTAGTGCACCGAATAGCTGTGTGTGTGAAGTAGAAAGTATGCACAGAACATCACTTTTTTTTTAGGTTCAAACATAACCTCCATACTCATTAGTATCGATTCAAATCCAAAACCCAAATGATAAGATTCAAAACCCTACGAAGGCAAATACTGCCCCCTAGTGGTTTGTAGTCATGCATACATTAAAACGACAAGACAGTTCATATCCAGACCTGCAAACTCATGAGGGGTGAAAAAGGTGACACCAGCAGGGTTGGGGGGGTGCAGTGACCGGCGAGTCAGTGCCGTACAGCGTCACTATGATCATATGATCATTATGGGTTTTATTTCTTCTTTTGTCAATACCTAAGTGTGTGTGTGTATATATATATATATATATATATATATATATATATATATATATATATATATATATATATATATATATATATATATATACACTCACCTAAAGGATTATTAGGAACACCATACTAATACTGTGTTTGACCCCCTTTCGCCTTCAGAACTGCCTTAATTCTACGTGGCATTGATTCAACAAGGTGCTGAAAGCATTCTTTAGAAATGTTGGCCCATATTGATAGGATAGCATCTTGCAGTTGATGGAGATTTGTGGGATGCACATCCAGGGCACGAAGCTCCCGTTCCACCACATCCCAAAGATGCTCTATTGGGTTGAGATCTGGTGACTGTGGGGGCCATTTTTGTACAGTGAACTCATTGTCATGTTCAAGAAACCAATTTGAAATGATTCGAGCTTTGTGACATGGTGCATTATCCTGCTGGAAGTAGCCATCAGAGGATGGGTACATGGTGGCCATAAAGGGATGGACATGGCCAGAAACAATGCTCAGGTAGGCCGTGGCATTTAAACGATGCCCAATTGGCACTAAGGGGCCTAAAGTGTGCCAAGAAAACATCCCCCACACCATTACACCACCACCACCAGCCTGCACAGTGGTAACAAGGCATGATGGATCCATGTTCTCATTCTGTTTACGCCAAATTCTGACTCTACCATCTGAATGTCTCAACAGAAATCGAGACTCATCAGACCAGGCAACATTTTTCCAGTCTTCAACTGTCCAATTTTGGTGAGCTCTTGCAAAATGTAGCCTCTTTTTCCTATTTGTAGTGGAGATGAGTGGTACCCGGTGGGGTCTTCTGCTGTTGTAGCCCATCCGCCTCAAGGTTGTGCGTGTTGTGGCTTCACAAATGCTTTGCTGCATACCTCGGTTGTAACGAGTGGTTATTTCAGTCAAAGTTGCTCTTCTATCAGCTTGAATCAGTCGGCCCATTCTCCTCTGAGCTCTAGCATCAACAAGGCATTTTCGCCCACAGGACTGCCGCATACTGGATGTTTTTCCCTTTTCACACCATTCTTTGTAAACCCTAGAAATGGTTGTGCGTGAAAATCCCAGTAACTGAGCAGATTGTGAAATACTCAGACCGGCCCGTCTGGCACCAACAACCATGCCACGCTCAAAATTGCTTAAATCACCTTTCTTTCCCATTCTGACATTCAGTTTGGAGTTCAGGAGATTGTCTTGACCAGGACCACACCCCTAAATGCATTGAAGCAACTGCCATGTGATTGGTTGATTAGATAATTGCATTAATGAGAAATTGAACAGGTGTTCCTAATAATCCTTTAGGTGAGTGTATATATATAATTTCTGGCATGGAATAGCCTTCATTTCTAAGAACAAGAACAGACTGGAGAGTTTCACATGAAAGTTCTCTTTTTCTGGCCATTTTGAGAGTATAATCGAACCCACACATGTGATGCTCCAGATACTCAACTAGCTCAAAGGAAGGCCAGTTTTATAGCTTCTCTCACAGCATCACTGTTTTCAGCTGTGCTAACATAATTGCACAAGGGTTTTCTAATCATCCATTAGTCTTCTATGCGATGAGCAAACACAATGTACCATTAGAACACTGGAGTGATAGTTGCTGGAAATGGGCCTCTATACACCTATGTAGATGTTTCATTAAAAACCAGATGTTTCCACCTAGAATAGTCATTTACCACATTAACAATGTATATTGTATTTCTGATTAATTTAATGTTATCTTCATTGAAAAAAACAGTGCTTTTCTTTGAAAAATAAGGACATTTCTAAGTGACCCCAAACTTTTGAACAGTAGTGTATGTATGTATATATATATATTATTTATATATATATAAGTAAATAATGTATTTTGTAGACTTAATACTTACAATATGCAATACTGCTGTACTATACTGAATATTGTTTTGCTACTAGTACATTTCACTTCATAATATTACTTATATGCCATAATATGTATAATGTACCAGCCTTTTTATTTGACCATATGTCATACCACTTTACTTTGAGGAGACGGCACTGTTAGTCTAGAACACTGGAATAATATTTCCACAAGGTAATCCTGAACATGCACACCTCTCTGTGTGACAGCGATTATAACCGCATAACTATATAGACAATAATTAACTGGAGGATACTTTCTACACGTAGATCTTAAACAAACAGGAGCCCGGACACCCTACGGAGGAAACTCATTTCGGCCACTTGTTTTTTTAAATTAAAATACAAGTTGGATAAAATCTCCATTGTCCTCTCCTTGTATGTAGTCAGGTGTCGGTAGGTAGAACTGCCAGTGCCGCTGACACGCCGCTCTCCTGCACCTGGCTGACGCCACACGCTGCCACGGACTCTCCGCTGCCAGTAATCTCACTCGCTGTCTCTCCCAACAACGTTAGCTAACGTGTTAGCAAGCTGACTAGCTTGCCATTTAAAAAAAAAAAAAAACACTGGTGGGCGGGAAATGAAGCCGCTGTAGACATCTTAACGCTGATTGGCCAAGACTCGATACGTCACATCAAAGATGTTCTATTGCGAAGATCACAACATCAGCTTTTTTCCGTGTCCCACTCCAATCTCAGAAACTCTGGCTCCCTCCCTCCCAAAAACAAAAACTCTTCGGATCTACACGATTCACGTGGATGACATTTTCATTTCAAAACCGCGAATTTCGCCGAAAGGTGACAAGTTTGCATATCACAAAGTCACTAAAACTTGTAAATAGTCTTTATTAACTTTTTGTACAGTAACATTGATAAAGACAAACAACGTACACAAGAAAATGATCTGGACACCAACAATAAAGAACAAATAAAATTACAGTATTCACAAATGAGCTCAACCCTTCTGGACTTTGGCGATAAGTTCATCACAAAGTTTAGTGAGCTCTTCGGCCTCTTTCCCCTGTAAAATAAAAATAAAACAAAAAATTGAAAAATGTGAAGATAATATTTCATGTCTTATTTTTAATACATCTGCAAATACACTCCAATTAAAATAGTCACTCACCTTCTGATCCAGGCTCTTCTCCAGTGACTGCACCTTCAGCTGCTCCCGTCGCAGCTGAGCCTGAAGTGCAGATCCCTCGGCCTTGTTCTTGGACCGCACCTCAGCAATCTCTTGATTTGCACTGGAGAAGAACGATAATTATCAGTCAGACACCAAGTCTTGCAATTTACGCCGTTAACGTGGTGTGGTCAGATTTCTTACCGAGTGATTTTCTCCTCAGCATGCGCTTTAAGGGTCTGGTAGCGCTGCTCCTCCTTTTTGATCCTTGCCAAATAGTCCCGAGCACACGCTTTCAGAGTCTCCTCATTCTGGGGAAATGATACAGAAAACAATTTACCAATTATACTACTGCAACTTTAGACACATGTCATGTATGTGAGGTTTATAAAAAAGGGCAAATGTCTGTTTTCCTCACCTTTTTGTAGCCCGCAACAACATCTTTGTATTTCTCCAGTCTCTTGAAAAGGTCGGAAAAAGATCTCTCCATAGTGTTCAGGTCACTGGACACTTGCTCCTTCTCCAGCAGCGCCTCGTTGAGCTTCTTCTGGGCCAGCTCCCTCTCATTCTCTTGATTAGCTGAATAAAAATGTTTTATTTGAGAGCTCTTGTTAATTCATTACATCTAATATCCTGAAGACTGATGTATACTTAATTTATATTGACTTACCAGTAATTTTTGCAATCACAAGCTCAAATTCTGTAATAATTTTCCTGTGTGGAGGAGAAGAAAAAAAAAGTTACCACTTGTGTTGACCCATTGTATTCAAATGACAAAACGAAATATAACGACGCCCAGCTTACCTCATTTCTTGACCATCCTCAAGTGACTTTTTATACTTTGCGCTCCATTGCGCCTCTTTTTCCTTTTCCTATTTGAGAAAATACACTTAAAGTTATTCATTAATAGCAATGGCCTTTTATAACCTATAAAGGGGTGGCATTTTATTGCATTTGAAGTTGTGCAATCTTTTGTTTGTTTTACAAAGTCAAATTTCTATTATTAAATAAACTATTTGAGAGTTGATTCATCACTAATTTCGTTTAAGAATTGAGTGAAAAAAATAATAATAATAATAATATCACAATTGCTATTGAACTGAACACTGCGCCAATGCGGTCCTTTTTATAAAATATTGATCCCAGTAAAAAGGTGGAAGACTCTTAAAAAAAACCAATTCAGCTGACTAACAACCTTGTCAGCTAAACCACAATAATTGACATTTGCCTGTTACAGACTTCTTTGATATCCGATGCTCGTGATAAATCCAGACTGCACCGTGGATTCTGTGGTCGTATCAGATTGTTCTTAACTGTGTGTGTGTGTGTGTGTGTGTGTGTGTGTGTGTGTGTGTGTGTGTGTGTGTGTGTGTGTGTGTGTGTGTGTTTTTAGTCTGTACAAAAAGGTCCCGTTTTCAAATAGACAAACAAAGTGACTTCAAATGGAAAACCTCTTCCACTGCTGTCATTTGTTAAATCATAAAACATTGAGCAAGACATACTTCTGCCTGGACCCTGGCGATGGCTGCATCCATGTCTTTCTGACTGTACTTCAGCACTTCAATAATGGCATCCTCTGTGTTTGCTTGCTGGGGGAAAGGAGAGAGGCGGTGCGCAAGGATCGGAGGAGCCTAGATGACAGTTCCAGTGTAAATAGATACAAGTTAGGAGAGGCATGTTGATTAACTTGGACTTATTTTGAATAAATAGCTACCAGGCATAGTCAGTCATAGTCTGGCATTTACAGAGTGACTTACTGGTGCTATAGCATCAAACAGTTTGAAATGATCCTTTCGTGCTTCATTTTCAGTCTTTTCTGCCATCTGTGGAGTTTCCAGCCTGAGTTGGGGAGAACCACAAAAAAAAAAAAAAAAAAAAAAAAAAAAAAAAAAAAAAAAAAAAACACTTGTGAAGTAGTCACATTTCAGACTTCAGGATATTCGACCAGAACAAATTCAGCTCTAACATTTAGTGACAGCCGCAATCAGTGAGTATTTCCTACCGTGAAACAAAAGCAGCGGGGCGAGGGACGTGGGTGAGAGCAACCGGGCCTGCAGACTTCTTGGGGCTCTCTCTCAGGAGAGGGTCAAATTTAAGGTACAAGGATTGTTTCCTCAATGCAGATTCCTTGAACTGTTGACAAAAAAAGAAGTTACATTTGAATCTGCTTAAGTCATGCACTGGCAATGCAAAACTTTAGTAATTCAACATATATGATTTAAGTACTTACAGTGCTGGACCCGAACTGTTCAAGGTAATCCATTTGCCCATCAAAGTCATTGGCCATGACTAGAGATAAAGATCATAGATTAACATTAACAAATTTGGTCCAAAAAAGCTTTCCATTTAATGTTGCTTGATAAATAATACAGAACGAAGCATTTCCTCAAGAGAAGATTAATTTGACTTCTGTGTAGTTACACCAAACTGGGTTTAAAACTCCAAGTTAAAACAGAAAAATTCAGAGATCCTTGTGGAAACTAGTAACATGGAGTCATGTCCAAAGTTTACTTACACAGAGTTCCAGGAACAAACTCGTCATTGAATTCTGACACGTCGGTTTGTGACTTTCCGAATTGGGTCGGCTGACAAAATGTAGAAAGCACAGGAAGACTCTCCACGGGTCGTTCAACTTTAAGTTGGAATCCCTCGTCTTGGTCAGGAGCAGCTTTGTTTTCAGCGTCCTGTCATTCCAGAAAAACAATTTGTTTTGTAAAAAAAGGCACACAAAACCACGGGAAAGTTCAATGGATCAATATTGTATCAAACTGCATTACTTCTCTCAGCGCTCCAGGGTTGGGTTCGGCTGCAGCTGGGACACTTTCTGCAGCGCTACAGAGGGCAAAAGCACACAAAACTTACAGTGAAATGAAGTGTCGCTGGCAAGTGAAGTGCTCACTGCAAATAAATGCTTGGGACACTCAGATGAAAAGGTAAACATACCACGCCGATGATACAGCTTCCTTCTCCACAGGCTTGTCCGCTCGCTCTGGAATGGAAGTTTCCATGAGCACAGGGCCGGATTCCTTGCTACACTCTGGAGAATTGTTAATGCTTGCAGTTGAGCCAAAGGGATTGTAGTTTGGGTCATCAAACTTGTTGAAGTCAAATGAGTAAGCCCCTTTGGAAACAGGAACATCAGCAACATCACTGGCATCAGGCATCACTGAAGCTTCTTTTGTTGGTTCAACGTCAAATGTCGACTTCCTCACTCTAGGTTTCACACCAGCAGGTCTTTTGCCAAATTTCATGGGTGGCGGTTTCCTTTTGACCTCACTGCCGTCATCAAAATTAAACTCCAGTTTGATTGGTTCTTCCTTGATTGGAGCATCAGGTGGCAAAGTGGTGGATTCAGCAGCTGAAGTTGTGGCAGCATTAGCGGAGACTGGGGCCATGGCAGCTACGGGTTTCTTCTCAGGCTGAACAGGCACCTCAGGTATGACAACACAGATGGGTTTATTTTCCCTGATCGGTGTCTCCTCAACAGGTGGGCTGATGTCTGGCACCCTTCTGCCCAGGACAGGCGAATTTGGAATTTTAGAGCCACCGGTTTGGAAAGGATTGACTGCATCAAGTTCGTCAAAATCCATAGTGTAAGCGCCTTTCGCTAGCAGTGGAGCATCTTCTACAAAACTGCCTGACATTTTGTCTTCATCAACATTTGGAGACATTTTAGCAGGTTGTTTTACATCAGGTGTGGCGGTGCATGAATCTCGTACCTCGTCTGCTGGGACCGTCACCTCTGTGACCACACTGCTTTCACCGGAGATGACATCTATGGAGACGTCGACCAGTTCCAGCGCCCCTTGAGCCGCCTCAGGTTTGTAAACGACATCGCTGGGTTTATTTTCCTTTTCCTGTGTCTCCTCAACAGGTGGACTGATGTCTGGCACTCTTCTGCCCAGGACAGGCGAATTTGGAATTTTAGAGCCACCGGTTTGGAAAGGATTGACTGCATCAAGTTTATCAAAATCCATAGTGTAAGCGCCTTTCGCTAGCAGTGGAGCATCTTCTACAAAACTGCCTGACATTTTGTTTTGAGCGACGGTTGGAGACATTTTAGCAGGTTGTTTTTCAACAAGTGGATCGGTGCATGAATCTCGTACCTCGTCTGCTGGGACCGTCACCTCTGTGACCACACTGCTTTCACCGGACACGACGTCTATGGAGATGTCGACCAGTTCCAGCGCCCCTTGAGCCGCCTCAGGTTTAACAACGTCTATGGGTTTATTTTCCTGTGTCTCCTCAACAGGTGTACTGATGTCTGGCACTTTTCTCCCAAGGACAGGGGA
Organism: Myoxocephalus aenaeus; assembly: GCA_038501785.1. Lineage (NCBI taxonomy): Eukaryota > Metazoa > Chordata > Actinopteri > Perciformes > Cottidae > Myoxocephalus > Myoxocephalus aenaeus. Next base: position 5,706,104 of record JBAMJR010000097.1, read on the forward strand.
ATTCTCAATATTAGAGACACCGGTTTGGAAAGGGTTGACTGCATCAAGGTTGTCAAAATCCAAGGTGTAAGCCCCCTGCACTGGTAGTGGAGCATCTTCCACAAAACTGCCTGACATTTTGTCTTGAGCGACGGTTGGAGACATTTTAGCAGGTTGTTTTTCAACAGGTGGGGCAGTGCATGAATCTCTTACCTCTTCTGCTGGGACCGTCACCTCTGTGACCACACTGCTTTCACCGGAGATGACATCAGTGGAGATGTCGACCAGTTCCAGCTCCCCTTGAGCCGCCTCAGGTTTAACAACATCTGTGGGTTTATTTTCCTTTTCCTGGGTCTCCTCAACAGGTGGACTGATGTCTGGCATCTTTCTCCCAAGGACAGGGGAATTCTCAATATTAGAGACACCGGTTTGGAAAGGGTTGACTGAATCAAGGTTGTCAAAATCCAAGATGTAAGCCCCCTTCGCTGGCAGTGGAGCATCTTCCATAAAACTGCCTGACATTTGGTCTTGATCAACATTGGGAGACACTCTTCCAGGTTGTTTTTCATCAGGTGTGGCAGTGCATGAATCTTGTTCCTCAACGGCAGAGAACTTCGCCACTGTGACCACACTGCTGTCAGTGGAGCTAATGTCAGTGGAGATGTCAACCAGTGAGTTTTCCACAGACTGGGTGAATGGAAGAGTCTCATCTAGTAGTGCACTTTCTATTTTGGGGGGCTCTTCCAACATATCCTCTGGTTGTGCATGTTGAGACTCTGTAGGAGGGTTTTCAACAGCAGGCCTCGCAGGAGAGAGGACCATCTTAACAGAACCCAGAAATGGATTGATAGAGTCAAGGTTGTCAAAATCAAACTGATAGCCTCCTTTGCTTTGTATCGGCATGTCATCATCAGGGTAAGATGACACTTCTGTAGAAAAGTCAAGAAGATGATCACCAATTTTGCACATTCAGAGACGTTCAAGGAAAATAATTTATCATAACTAATGTTGGATGAATTACCTTGTTTGGGTTCAGGCCGCTCAGTGGCATCATTCTGTAAAGTACTATAAAAAACACAAGCCTGGTTACTTAAATGGATCAGTCATTTATTTGGAGGAATGTTGCAGTAAGAGAAATGTTACGTACTTTATTGTATCCATATTTAAGGACTCCATCGCTTTTGTACACTCATCCACATTTGCCATCTTGACAGACTTGGTGGGAGATACAATTCTTTTAGTCACAGGGTCTCTTCTTGGAGTCTGAAAAGCCACCTACACACAAGTAATTTGATCAGTATCGTAAATATTATCTGTATACTAAAAATATACAGAAAAAAAATTATATGAAAGTAATATCCAGCATTTTCACCATAGTCATGGTGAAGTTAGTATACTTCACAGATGTGGGCTTGAAACAAGTCTAAAACTGTCCTTTTTGTGGTTTTGTGCACCAACACGTGTTCAGTTTTTATTTAATCACAGACAGTTTAAAGTTGTGTAGAGGTTTGCAACAAATTTATTGAGGACGGTCAAACTTTATTTGGTCAGAGAATCAAATTTAAAAAAAGGTGTTGCGTGATAGAGGCAGAAAAACTAATAAATGGTACATGTCAATTTCCCTGTCTACCTCTTCAGGTTAACACAATCTAATAGCCTTAAAAATCTAATAAACAAACACAAGTGTATATAATTTTTAGCTTAGTGTCATTGTGGTGTGTTTTAAAGAGTCGAGATGAGAAGGGAGACACAACAACAACTACTCAAAAGCAGAGCTGGTTCTGTACCTTTGACCCTTTTGGCAGCACTTTGCTGGGCAGGTTCTCAGTCTGACGCAGGATAGAGGGCCTCCCAGTTGGCTGATCCAGGGCAAAAATGTCGTTAATTGAGCTGTTGTGCTTTCCTCCAGGGCAGACCCCACGATTCTCATCATTCACGTCAACGGAACTCATCCTGTAAAAGTAGAGGGATTAAACTAAGTTAGGAGGCTGAAACGATCCGACAAACTGAGGGAGGCGTCACCCTGAAAGCTGCACCCAGTTGATAAGACACTTTTGGTCGTGAGGTTTACTGATGTGTGTAAAAGGGATCTGCACAGAGAAAGATGGCACAAAGTTAACCGCAGAATCAAGGCAAATGAGACTCGCCAATTCATTTATGTTTGTGGACCATGGTTGGCACATGCAAATAAACGGCTTCCTAAAAAGGTGGAAAAGAAAAGAGAAAAAAAAAAAAATCCCTGAAGGTTGAATAAAGACGTTGAAGTGACATGCAATGATGCCGTGTGCTCGGCCAATCAGCCAGCCAATATTAGCGCATTACTGATATTGGTTGGCAGTGTACATGTTGGCCACTATGTGGCATGAAAATTGAGTACAGCAATGCCAACATATTTGAGACAGACACTGTGCTGCCATTTGTCCACCAGAGTGCACTAACGGGTTCATTTTTCAACTGTAAAAAAGTTCAGGTCAGTGCATAAAGTCAAAAAACATTATCTGCCAATACAACATAACCTAATTTTAAATTTGTTTTATCATTCAGCAATATCATTCACAATGTAACCGATGCATCAGCTTTCTAGTATCGTTCAGACTCTAGAGCCAAGAAGTGTGAACTTCGGTTAAAGTAGTTTGATATGAAAACAGACAAACGACAGAGATGACTTGGGCCACCTGATCTGTTAGCTTGTACGAGACAGCAGATCTTGTGACATGTGGCAGCAGGTGAAGCAAAGTAGCTAGTTACATTAACAATGGCTCGGTTCCCTTTCATGTGTACAAGGGCGCTGGAAGAGACCATGCTTTATTCTACGTAGCCAGTGGTATTGTTGTTAATGACCTATGCTTTTCGTCCTATGACGTGCCAAAATGTCTGCTGTGAAAAAGGTCCGTACAAACATTATTGGGGAAACGTCCTCAAGACATGGTAACACTGATGAGTTCCAGGCGACTCTCAATTTTAGTTTGCTTCAGTTAATGCTTTTAAATATGTGGTGACTTTGAGTAGCAAGTAGGACTAATGTAATGTTTGCATACAAGTAGAGTAAGGCGCTTTTTAATTCGCTGAAGGCCGGTAACGGGTTGAATCCCGAGATAATCCTGCACACGTCAGTGACTCACGTGTCTAAATGATGTCTCACTTAGGGCCCGATGCCCATAGTTTTATTCAACTCGTATTCAACGTGTATTGTGAGACTCTGCTCAGTGGAATTAACGATGGGTATCACCCAGAACATTAGCTAGAAGTTTGTCGTAAACGTTCCCACGTTCCCAGAGACGAACATAACAGTTCACGTTAACGTAAAGCGGAGTGAAATAAAGACGTAGGAACAAACAGAGTAAGGCGTAAACTACTATGTTATTAGTCTATATTCACAACCTACCTCACACAAAAAAATAATCAGAAGCAGTCTGTCGATATTACACCGTCTTTTGTCAAAGCATCCAACTGCAGTGTAGCCGCGGCTGACTGGTGTGCTTTTCAACAGCCTTCGCCTTGTCTGGGCAACAACCGTTTGGATTTTAAAAGTCTTGAAACGTACCAATCAAATCGCGAGAAACGTTCAAAGGAAACGCGCTTCCGGGTTCATCAGCCAATCGCGTCCAAGAGCGGATATGAGCCAATCAACGGCCAATGTCAAAGATAATAGATGTGGCAAGATAGTAACAACAACAAAATCAACAACAAATACGAAGTGCAACGATGAGAAATCAAATTAAAAAAACTACTCTCATTCAACACAGACTTTAAATTGCCCCCAGAATCTTATTATATAGTCTATGCCCAGGACATGACCTACTCTACGAAGCGCATTCAAGGTTGATTTATGTAACCTAGTGACATACATTGTCACTGCTTATGTGCGAAACAAATAGCTTGTGTATCAGATTGTCAACGTAATGACCCTCTCCCGTTATGAACGGGTCCGTGTACGTTTTGATAGTTTGTTTTGATTGATTGCTTTGACTGAGCCAATTGATTGCTTTTGACTGAGCCAAAACAAAGGGGATTTGGTTCGTATGGAGCATCGAAAGCGAAGTGGCAAGTGAAACTCGGATACCTCTCTCATTGCTTTTCTTTTTTCGAGAAACACAGCAAACAAGTAATAAGGATGAGACATCACAGTCGTGGAAATGGGTTCCGTAGTTCACAGATCCCCTTTGAAGACCAACATAATTTGAATCTGTCTTAAAAGAGACGGAAAGAGCTTAAAACAGGAGGCGTCAATTCAAGTTGTACTATATTATTCAATTTCAGTATATATACATTACATTACACTTGATATGATGCTATTTTGTAGTTTTGTTCCTTTCTGTCTGTGTTAGACTGACTTCATGGTTTCTTGTGTTTGTTCATGCCTAGCTGTAAACTGGGATAACACTGGGACAGTAAAGATGACTACAGTCAGGCCCTGACTATAGTTTCGTGAGCGCAAAACACCAAACATCAAACTGTTAGGGCCAGTTGTTGAAATAAAATAAAACATTTTCGCCATCTTGCATGGTTTCAGAGACACTTTGTGTGTTAGACTTTAAATATAATGTAATATTACAGTATATTTTAATGTAGTGACCTCTGACTTATCTCTACTTACTTCATAAGTGAATATTTATGTTTTTGGTCGTAGATATACCACTTTATGCTTTACCCTAGTGATACTGTTGCAATGCGTATCAAACTTGGGTTTCTACATAGTTTGTATGTATCCACCTGGAGGGACTGACTGTTTAAACCCTGCCTTAGAAGAAGACAGCAGAGCATTTTTAGACCAATGAGGTACTCAACAGCATGACTGACTTTATGGCTCATATGTCCAGGATCACCATAATACTCTGGGACGTTATTTCTAATGATTTACATCCGTCATACATTTCAGTGTCCAGTAGGTGGCAGTATACATATTTCAAGATGGTTTGTAGCCTACCTCACGTAGTAGAAGAAGAAGAAGAGGAAGAAGACGTCCTGCCCGCCAATTTCGAAGGATGTAAACAGCGTCAGTCCCTTTTCGTCTGACTCTGCTATGAGGAGAGTTAACTTTACTACATAACATTGGACATTTTCCTGTCAACAATGAACTCCAGCGGGAAAGGTAACGTAAGCGCACCAAGCATTTGCTCGTCCACCACACTGATAAGCGGACATCTTTTGGTAACCATAGAAATAGTTTAACATAGTTTAACGTAGCTAAAGGTCGTTAGCTCACGTTAGTTAACGACACGATCTCGATGTCTAGCATTCTGAACACAGTTATAAGTTAACTTACTAACCTAAATCACGTCAATGATACTGACATCGGTGTATATAACGTTAAGAAACTATTTAGGAAGTCATACTATATTCTTAAGAAACGTTTATAATCATGTGATTTTGTTTCCAGGATCTGGCGATTCATCTCTACTTGGTGCCAGGTAACGTGACCTTTTGGATGTCTGGTTTGTTGTAGCCGAACAAAAAACTGCCACTTTGACGTTACGCTACGTTTCTTGCGTCAACATTACAGATGCCAATATAAAGTCATTTGAATAACAAATAATACATTTCCCCTTGGGGACTATCAATCTATCAATCTATCTATCTATCTATCTATCTATCTATCTATCTATCTATCTATCTATCTATCTATCTATCTATCTATCTATATCTGTACCACACATGTACAGTAAACTTTCATCATGACGTTTAGTTTTCAACATTATCAGCTTAACGTTCATGTCTTACACAGTTTAATTCCCCCCCCCCCCTGTCCTACAGCTATGATGGTGATTCCATCAAAGTTTTTGTGCGAGTACGACCTCTGACCCAGTGCTCTGGGCTGACCACAGATGGAGATCAGAAGCTGTGTCTCACAGTCACCTCACCCAACACCATCCGTCTGCTATCAAAACCAGAACCACGAACCTTCACTTATGATCATGTTGCTGACATGAACACATCTCAGGTTGGAAACCTACAGTTATTGTATTATTACATTGCAGCTGGCATCGGTAAAACTACCATGACAGATTAATAATAACCTGATTGATCAGCGTGGTATGTGTAAACTCATAAAGTTGGTCCTGGTCCGTGTCTGTGTGTTTGTATATTTTTCAACAGGATTCTGTTTTCTCCAGTGTGGCCAAGAATATTGTTGAGTCTTGCATCAATGGATACAATGGTACTATATTTGCCTAGTAAGTGGTCTTTATGTTGTTTATGAACAGTATGAAATTACAAATATTTTATGGCACAATCTCGCTGCATTGTGCTTCATATGCAGCCTTTCAATTCCTTATCGGATTCCCATCTTGCTTTTGCAGCGGACAAACAGGCTCAGGGAAAACATTCACCATGCTTGGTGAGAATTCAATATTAGTATTTACATCGTGCACTACATTCTTTAACATCAAGAAATAGAATAATTGTAGTGACACTTTTTGTCTGTCCCCCTCTAGGACCATCTGACTTGGATAACTTCACAGATGAACTAAGGGGGGTTATACCTCGAAGTTTTGAGTACCTGTTTTTTCTCATCAACAGAGAAGTGGAAAGGGTGAGCTGTTACATTGCATCACCATGAAGTCGTTGTAAACAAATATTTCATGTTTGTTTACAACTAAGTTGATCCTTTGTTTGTTCTTTTTTCCTAAAAGTCTGGCCAGTCCAAGAGTTTCCTTTGTAAATGTTCATTTATTGAGATATACAATGAACAAATCTATGACCTTCTGGACACAGCCTCAGCCAGCCTTTTCCTCAGAGAGAACATCAAGAAAGGTCTTTTTGTTGAAGGAGCTGTGGAGAAGTTTGTCAACTCAGCCGCCGAAGCCTACCAGGTATAAATTCCTTACTTGTTGTGATTCAGTAGATTATTGTACTGTAAAAGTAGCTGGTAACACTCCTGTTCGTCTATAAGAGTGGATGAAACCCACATACCACGAAAACACATTTTTGTGAAATTTTAAGTGTGTTCTTAATTATTTGTCAAAGTATTACAGAGTTGAGACCAGATTACATTGGTAACTAATTTAATGCAGGTGCCATTTAAAGAAATATAAGTGTACATCATTTGTGTTAACTACTACTTAGGTGCTGTCTATGGGCTGGCGTAATCGACGAGTGGCCTCCACCTCCATGAACCGAGAGTCTTCTAGATCTCACGCAGTGTTCACCATGACTTTGGAGTCCAAAGAGGCTCTCAATGAAGTGGTGAACATCCGGATGTCTCAGTTGAACCTGGTAGACCTGGCAGGGTCTGAGAGGCAGAAAGACACACACACAGAAGGCTCTAGACTCAAGGTGAAGCTTCGTCCATGAATTAAGTCTCATACTGTTTTACTACATTGATGTTTGCTATTGCTAACAGCTGTTGTCTTCATTGCTTCTCTTTCAGGAGGCCAGCAGTATCAATCGCTCCCTCATGTGTCTCGGTCAGGTGATAATGGCACTGGTCGATGTATCCAATGGGAAGAACCGCCACATCTGCTACAGAGATTCTAAACTCACCTTCTTGTTAAGGGTGAGTGACTCTAAATACATCTTGAGCGTGGCTTTTGTGAAGAATTCATTTTGTTGCTGTGTGTCATTGTGGAGTCAACTTCCCTGGCATTATGGTATTGTGTGTTTAGTGGCATAATTTAAATGCAATTACTACGTAAAATACACCTTTTTCAAGCTTCTATTATGTCGGAACAAGATTGTGTTTTACATATTTGTGGATGTGAATTAGTTCAAATTAAAACAAGGAAGTATGGATCTTGTCATGCACTTTCAAGTATTGAATTTGGCTTCACATTCATTTATATTCTTTTTTGCTTTGGTAGAATATAATACTACATTTAAAGATGTGGTTGATTGCACTTTATAATTTGAATACACAAACACTGCACGTACAACCTGAGACACAGCAGAGCGGATCATCACCCATAGAACACGTTTTTACAACAGCTTCTTCCCTGCCACAGTCAGACTGATGGCGAAACAAAACTGTGAATAGGAACAGCACTCAGGACTAACCTATTTATTTATTTATTTATTTACTTATCACTGTAATAAAAAAATCTTATTTTTATTTCTTCCAAAACTGTTGACTCGGAGAGCCCTGCGAAAAAAATTCAAATGAGTCTGGACTGTTGGTCTGGGCACAAATGGCCAAATAAAAACCTTGAACCTTGAATAGATTTGATGCACTGTAACAATTATTATTGTTATTTCAGGACTCTCTTGGAGGAAATGCAAAGACTTACATCATAGCCAATGTACACCCCGGTTCAAAGTGTTTTGGAGAAACGCTGTCCACCTTGCAGTTTGCTCAGAGGGCAAAGTTGATCAAGAATAAGGTATCTGTCATGAACATAATTATATATCATATTATTTAATAATAATTTGTTTTAAAACAGAGTAGACTTAACCAAATTCTGGTGATTTCAAAGAACACGTTGTCATCCATGTGCTATTATTTCGTTTTGCCAGGCCGTTATCAATGAAGACACGCAGGGAAATGTGAGGCAGTTACAAGCTGAGGTGAAGAAGCTGAAGGAGCAGCTGGCACAGGCCCAAACTTCTCAAGCAGTGGACTGTGGAAGAGATGTCGCGCCCGGAGGACCTGAACTCCCCAAAGGTAACAATACACACATATGTGAACCTCAACCAAACTATGCCAAATATGTTGTTATTTAACTACACTGTTGCAGTTCAGACCGGCTTATCTACTTATAAGAAAATGAGAATGAGACATGGTATTTACATGTTTTAGATTAAAATAACATCCTCTTTAAACCATTTGCACATGCTGAAAATGTAACAAATCAATGTATTTAATACAATTATTCAGGAAACTGTATTACATGCAGTTACATGTGATTAAACAAAACATTTTTCTGGTATTGTGCAAAAGTGTAATTCAGCTTTTCTCATCCGATCCATCCATAGAATTTCAACATGTCTCATATAAAGCAAAGTTTATGGCTTCTGTTCGTCTGTGGCGGAAGCGAGAAGAGGAGAAGAGGGTATGGGCTTTTTTCTTTTCTCATTTATTTGGATAAAGTATGCTGCTGTAAAGAAATACTGGTGGTGCAGGAAACTTACAATAATGATTTACTACACTCAGATGCTGCTCGAGAAAGTGTCTCAGCTTGAGGAGGCCTATACGCAGAAAGACAAGTTCATCCACTCAAGCAGAATGATTCTCAGGTTTCGAGAGGACCACATCTATCGCCTTGAGACAAAATTGAAGACAGGACCAGGCTCACTGTCAGACAATGAGTCTCAGGCTCTGATCGACCAGCTGAAAGAAGAGATAAAGATCTTGAGAGACCAGGTACAAAAATCCGTTTGAACAATGCCATGTGTCTACATTCAGAATTATAAATACTGCATTGATGTTTGGGAGAAATTGGTACGTTACAGTTGCTTTTTAAAGAAAAGCATAAAGAAATTTTAAACAAAAATCGTAATATGTCAATGGAAATTATTTACATAATGTTGCCATCTAAACCAGGGGTTCTTAACCTTTTTGACCTAACAGTAATATTTCCAAAACTTGTGAGGGGGTAATAACTATTTTCCTGGACGTAGCAAAATCCCGGACGTTTTTGGAATCCCTGCCGGACGCTTTTTTTAGGTCTCGAAAATAGGACATGTCCGGGGAAAAAGAGGACGTCTGGTCACCCTATATCTATCTGTCTGGGTTTTGTATATGCGCCTTCAGTGGATCAGCTGTTCGGTCTATTGACTCAGAGTTCTGACACTGAGGGAGAAGTTGAAAAGTTTGATGGCCACAGCCAGTAACAAATTCCTGTGGCGCCTCTTGGTGCAATGAGTCTTGCACTCAATGTCCTCCGGTGTTTAACTGGCACGTCTTAAAGTGGGTGTGAGACATTGTACATTATTTATTTTCTCTAAAATTCAAGATCGGTTTCTTCGTAGTTACATTTAGATCCTTTGTATTATTTATTTTTCTGGAAACAAAATGCATAAATTCCCCAAATCAGTTTATCTGTTCAACACTGTTTTCCCATGTACACAACTCTGCCCCTTTTTTAGGTTGAACACCACCCAAAGATGACGCGATATGCAGCGGAGAACTTCACCCTCAGACAGGAGAACCGTCAGCTTCGTTGTCTTGAATCGGTGGTAAAAGCTGAAGAAGATTCAGTCCATGTTGTTGCTGACTTGGAAAAGGCTTTCCAGAGGGCTTTGGAGGCCGAAGGACTCAAAGAGAGTAAGATAATTATCAGCTTCAGTCGTGAAAATATCAAGTAAATGTGATATGTGTATACATTTCAATAAACTCATGTTGCTCCACAGCGCCAGCAACCTCTTCCGCCCCTGGGCCTGTAGATACTGTCTCGGCTGCTACTATTGAGAGGCTGACGGCTCGGCTGCTTCAGAAACAGTCGGACCTCACGGGTGCCCTTCGGGCCTTTGAGGAGTACAAAGAAATAACCAAGTAAGGAGGGTATTTAATGAAGAAATCACTTTTAAACAAAATTCACTTGGGGTTTTTTCAGACAAGCCTAGCAGATGTTTAAGAACAAATAAAATGCAAAATAATGTATCTGTAACAAGTAGACTCCTCTTTTCGTTGACAAATCTCTTTATCAATAACTGCTGTCTGTAAAGTGAAATGATGCCAAAAGGAAAAAACATCTTAGTTTCCTGACTTGCATTTGGGTTGGTAAATTTAGAAAAACAGTATCTTACTGTGTTTCATATATTTGATTGTGACAATCCTCCACTACTTTTAACTTCAGAAAGAAGCTGTTTTTTATCATATTCTTTCAATTGCAAGAGGGGTTATTTTGTTAATTCATTAAATATGCTGTTTTTCATGCAATGCCTTTTATAAGTCTTACGTTTTATTTGGCTTAATGGGGTTTTTGGATGGTGCTTTGTGTTCTAGAAAACAGATGTCACAGCTGGAGTCTGAGAAAAGATATCTTGACAAGTCCAACGGGCATTTGGAAAACCTTTTGGAAGCCACAACCGCTTACAAAAATAAGGAGGTCTCTGAGCTAAACAGAATTCACGTTGAAACTATAAAGGTGAGTGGATGTTGAAATTTAAAATTCAGATAACAGTAAGGCAAACCTTTCTTTAGCACCTTTGCCGAGGAGGTTATGTTTTCAGTTTGTTTGTCTATTTGTCAGCAGGATTACAGAAAACTAATTTTCATGAAATGATAGATGGATGGATGGATGGATAGCTGGATAGATAGTTAAGCATAGCCTTGGTGGAGGTCTGCACTCTCTGAGTGCCACTCTAGTTCCATATATTTTGATTGTCTTGAAGATTCTCTAACAAGCATTGTGCAATTTCCTTATCCTTCTAATGTTTGTTGTGAGAACAGATTCTCACCACGCCCACCAGAGCATACAACTTGCGGACCCGTTTTGTGGCTCTCTCTAGCCCGGAGCACCTGAATGGGACAGATAATAATGCAGAGAACATTTGGACTGAGCAGCCTCCTTCAGACATGACTGAGATGGCCTTGACTGAGGAACTCCGTCAAGTGCAGGTACAACAGTGTGAATTATCCTGCAAATGTCTGTACAAAACACACCAATTGCCATCGTCTAATACTTTCTCTAAATCCTCACCAGGAACAAGCTAGCCGTTCTCAGACACAGTTCAATGAGGAGGAGCTAAAGAACAGCAAGCTGTTGCAGCAAATTACAAAACTTGAGGCGCAGATCGCTGTGCTATCACAAGAGTCCGATCGCAAGGATGAGGTACAATTTCCTCGTGTTCCTCCTTTACGGTTTTGTCTTGTCAAAATTGAATGTTATGTTTCACAAATTGTATTTGATGTGTCGAAATTTGGGAAAAAGCGACGCCATTTATTAAACTATTTTTCAAATTGTTCTTTACGTCTGATGCAGCTACTTTCTTCTGAGCAAGCTAACAGAAACCGAGATCACCTCAACCTGCAAGAAACTGTCCATGAGCTGCAACAGAGCCTCCAGTCTGAACAGCAAGCTGCACAGGGTAAGCCTCTAACTTTTCTCCTGTGTTGTAGAAATCTCTTCTTTTTTTCTTCTTTTTTTTTGCCCGTCTGGACTTTTGCTGGTGTTGTTTGGCGGTAGGGAAAATGGCACCAAGGGGACGACTCTATCTTTTCCCTCCCCTCAGTGCTGAGGAGTGAGATCCGTGATCTACGCCTGGTGCTGCAGTCGTCCGATACAGAGCTGGCCGCTGTGAAGAACGAGCTAAGAGATGACCAGAGCGAGAAGCAGAGAGAGATGAGCCAGTTCTCCAACAGTCTGATCAGCACACAGCTCCAACTTGACAAAGTCCAGTAAGCATGAGTTTAATACCTCTGAACTGTGACTCTTCATGATCAGATGTGTGATTTATGTGCCCACAAGTACCATGTCTTCATTCCAGGCTGGAGTGGGAGCAGCTTCTGGAGCAGCATCGGACACTGCAAGATTCATTTGACCAGCTCCAAGCTGAGGCGAAGTTTGAGGCTGATCAGGCAAGACAGCAGCTGCAGGACAGGCAGCAGGAGATTGATGAACTGAAGGCACAGCTCATGGTTAGTGAACTCATAACCTCACTTTTGGTCATTTTTCATCCTGAAAATTAGACTGTGATCTCTGAACTGTCTATAATTTCAATTTTTTTTCTGTTGTAGGATTTGAATAATTCTCTGCGGACTGAACAAGAGCAAACAAGCACCCTGATCTCCCAGTTAAGAGAAAACAAAGAGAGTACATCAAAGTAAGTTTGTCCAAAGCTTTCTTTTCTTTTTCCAACACTCACAATATTTCTTATTAATACAAGTGACCTTGGTGTGTGCCTTCAGAGAACTTATAGATACAGTGGAGCAGAATATACAACTTAGAAGACAAGTCTCAGACCTGACGGTACAACTTCAACAACAGGTCCGTCCTGAGAACAGCATGCATGTTTGAAAAGTGTAAATATTATTATTATTATTTTTATTATTATTATTCACCTGGTTGTCTGATTTCTGTTTTGTAGACATCCAAAAATAGCGATCTTGAGCAACGCTTTAACTTTGCAAACGAAACGATAAAAGGCTTGGAACAGAAGACTGAACAGGACAAAGTAAGCCTGAGTGGATAATTATCACTTATTTCTTATTCCTCCAAATGTAATTGCATCGTTAATGCTACCCTCCTGAACCCCACCTGTGTATTTTGACAGGATGTTGTTTTAGATCTCATCAACCAAACCAGAGACCTCCGCAGTGAGCTGAGCCAGAGGAACCAGAGCATTACCCACCTGTCTGGAGACGTCAAAGACATCACAGTACGTTACTCCTTCACCTATTTCACCCTTTATTTTGTCCTAAATAACATAATTGTTTCCTGTAGTTGCCTATTCCTTTACCCTACCACCTCATACTGTAGATATGTTTAATGTTTGAATTAGTCAAGACATGTTTATTATAATAATAATAATAATGTCTTTGCTCTTCCAGGCCAAGTTCAATGCTGCCTGCCTTGAGAGGGAGGATATCCGGGAGCAAAACTCTAAGATGCAGGCAGAAATCTGTGATCTGAAAGAAACTTTAGACAGATGTGTATTATCCAACAAAATAGAAGTAAGTTGGATCATGTTCAACACTGCTGTTCATATAATTTTGTATTATTTATTTACGACCATGGATTAATGCTCTGACCAGTTTTGTAGACGGCCAACAATGAAGCGTGTGCGTGTGCGTGTGTTTATTATTTTTATTTTATTTTTTAAACAAGTATGTGTGTCTGTACCCAGGTGGAGGTGTTGCAAGAGGAGATTGCTTATGCCACTGAGGAGGTTGAGAGACTCTCAAAGGTTTTAGATGAGCAGAACAGCCTCCTCCAGGCATCTCAAGAGCAAACCACCCAGAGGGACATCATGATACAGAATCTACAGCACAAGGTGACATGTTTTTATATTCAAAACACAGAGCAAACAAATAACCAGTAAGGTCAAACAAACACAAGAAAACATTTTATCGACATGACTAACAAAACTCTCCTTTTCTATCCGGTGCAACAACAGCAAGAAGCTGTTGAAGGAACGATCAGAAATGTTTTTTTCAAACCCCTTGTTGATGTCACATGCACACCTAAATCATTACCTCGGGTAAGACTTGTCTGTGGTTTATTTGCTCTTTAATTCTGCATTTACAAATAAATGATGGGGCATGTGTTTATTTCTTTATGAAGATTTTCAGTAAGAAATGCCCAAATATTTATTTTTTCCCTGTCACTGAAGACCCCCTGCACTCCAGGAAGTTTCAACAGGGACTTGACCCAGGTGCTAGAAAGCCAGGAGATTGAGTTGGAGAATCGCCGCTCCTCCATGATGACCATGGAGATTCTTCTAATGGAGCTGAACGCTGAGAGGGCTGCCAAGAATGACGAGATCCAAAGGCTTAAGGTATATCTTTGCAAAAGTGTAATTAATCTGAAGCTGTAGTATTATATTTGAAATATCCATTCATCGTGGTTGTAGCAGACTCTTCTAGTTTAGTATATTTTCTACTCAAAAATAACTGCATTTAAACATTTTGTTAATATGAAATGCATTTCTGAACGAATGCAATAACATATGTTTTAATGGCCTTAATTAAGGTCTTAATGAACTTTGAAGTCCATCAATATTGACAATGTGATTTCACTGTTCTCAGATGCAGCTGACCGAGAAAGAGTTGGTCCGAATTGAGATCCAGGCTTTACTTGACCAGTTTTACAACAAGCAGAGCCAGCTCCCACAGAATGGAAATAATAACGGGTTGAGTTTATTCATCATTCAGCTAGGCACTGCCCTAAAAGACCTCACATCATCCGTTGCGGATGGATTAAGTCAGATTAATTATGTTAATGTTCATTGTCATTTTCAGTGAAGAGTTGAATGGAGCCATCAATCAAACCATACTTAAAGAGCTACAGGAGGAGAGAGCAGAAAACGTTTGTATTTGTTTATCTACTGGTTTTATTTTTTTCTCTGTATTGAATGATCAGTTTATAATTTGTTCAACTCTCATTTAATTAACAGAGCAAAATAATGCAGAAGCTCTCTGATACTCATAAAAGGTAAGAACCCGGGGTTTAGTAAAGTAAATGAATCAGCATTTTGGTTATTGTATGTTATTCTGATCTTTAATTAATGCCTAATATGTTTTTTTTGTGTGCTGTGTGTATTAGACTGCAAGAGCAGGATTCGATGTTGGCCCAGTCCCAAACCCGTGTTCAGGAGCTGACCACTGAGCTGAGCAACCGCTGCCTAGAGTTGAGAGACCTGAGCTCGAGGATGCAGGAGGAGGAGAAACTGCTCCAGGTCTGACTTGGGAGTAGATGCGTATCTTTCACTAAAGAAAGATTTTTGGGATAATGTATTTTTCAAGTATGAAAAAATGTACTCCTGGCAACATAGTCCGCAGCTGAAATTTGGTTTAGGTATTCACAGTACCCAGCGGATCTGCTAATTAGTTCCTGCTCATACAAGATGGCCTGATTGCGTCAAGATGAAACGATGTAATAAGCATGACACTAAATGTAGTGGCCGTTTGTCCCGTAAACCAAAGAAATAAATATAAATTAAAGAAAATAAACCAATATCAAAAGCCACTGATGCACCGTAGGTTTGGTTAAATGACGCAGCCAAAATAATGCAGGTTCCAAGCGGGCGTCCGGTTTTATTGCTATTTATTGTAACTTAAAATAATCAAACAAACAAATAAACAAACAAAACGCCCCATGCTGCTTCTCCTGTCGCTGGTGACGTGCTGGTAAAAAAACCATAGGCCTACCCAGGTGCATCCCGGTCCTGTACCCGTCTACTCCATTAAGTACACCAGGTGCCCACAGCATTACCCAATTAACAAACTAAAGACTAAGTAAACAACTATAAATAAACAAGACTACCTGTGAAGAAAAATAACTTATAATATTAGTAAATAGCTCCTACACTAAATATTCTGCCATCTTTGGTGAGCAGATAATGTGGACAGTTGCAGATTACATCGTACAACTATTTTGATGAGGACATTTCAGGTAAAGTTGGCAGACTGTATAGTCCGTCATTTTTTAATTCAAGAAGATTGACATTCCAATTTTAAATGATTGGGCTAGAGGTAAACAAGGTCTAATAACTGCCAAACTTGACACTGATAATAACTGTTTAGGGCTGCAACTTGTATTTATTAAATGTTTAGTGTATTCAAATATCAGAATATAGTGAAAACTCATGTCATATTTGATTCAGAACATTATCGAGGTTGTTTCTATTATTTCTGTTTTACAGGAGAACGAGGCTCTCCGTAAGCAGAATGTTCAGCTGTCGGAGGAGAATGGAAAACTTGTGGGGCATAAGAACCACAAACAGAAGATTGAATATCTGGTGAAGCTGAAAAAGGACAACACCAAATTTCAAGAGGTAACTAACATTTCTTATACGATCAAAGGATTTTCTCTTTGACAATGTGAAAACTGTTAACAACTTTGTTTATTTTTTTCATGTTTTAAAGGAAATTGAGAGGCTCAAAACAGAGCTTATCGTGATGCGTGACAACGGTGGATGTCCGCCACTGGAGATGACATGAATCCCTGATTCTTTAATTGTTTGAATCCCTTTCCCAGTGAAATGTATAAAAAATGAAATGTAAATTTGACTATTGACATGGTCAACTCTTTTATTGGTTTGAAGTACATTGGAATTTATGATGTTTGTACTTTTTCCATTCAGGGAAATGTGCAGAAATGATTTTGCTCATGATGTTTTCATATTATTACACTTCCAACATAGTTTGGCCTGGATGCATACTGTACCAACAGTACCAACAGTACCAACAGTGTGGTATTTTCCCCAACATACTGGGGTGTGTAGCCAATGTCTGTTTTTTAAGCATAATGACGTTTTAAAAAGATGTAATTAAAATAACGTTTTCTCTTATTTGGTGGTATTGTTTCCTGAACAGTTAAACTAATGGGAATGTAGAAATGCTACATGCTGTGATGGAAAGTACATTTACTCAAGTACTTCACAATCCAACCGCTGGGGGGCGATGTAAAAGGTATTCCTCACGAGCCGGAGTCGCACGCGCTGCAATCGCCTCGCTACCGTTAGCTATTTAAGTGAGAGACTACTGAAAAATGAGAGAATTGCCGACAACATGAAGAAAGTATTTACTGCAGAACAAATTTCGGATTGGTTCACCTCGGGGACGACGTTTGCGAACCTTAAACTCGCTGAAGAAACGGTTGAAGGAAAGTCGGAGGAAGCGTCGTCGAAAGAGACGAGCAGGTGAGAGGACGGAGGTGAACCGTGACGCTAGTTAAGCTAACCTAGCTTAAAGGTGGCCTCGTGACAGATTGCGTCCTTAGCTGTGCTGTTTCAGCAACTAGCAAGTTACAGGAAAAAGACTCCCGGAGACTCAGTCACTGGTTGAAAATGAATTATTACACAATGCTAGGATACGTTTTTGAGGATGTCCTCTGAGGAGTTTTTTGTGACCGTTATGCTACATTAAAGAAAGCTAACGTTAACTGCGTGGGTCTTAATGAGGACCTTCACTCTGTCAGCAAACTAAACGGTATTATTGAGATGTCTTGACTCTTCCCGCATGCTTCTAGTTTTATAATGGCAGATTTCAATCGTGAGGCATTAATAATAATAATAATTATTATTATTATTATTAGTTAATCGTCACTAACGTTGAACGCATTGACGTTGACCTTAAGACCTGAGTAAAAGTCAGGTTTCCTAAATCATGACCTGTTAGCATTAGCTAAGGTACTTGACAGTAAAGTTTAAGTGCCAACTTGTTATTTTTTATATTTTCTAATATTGCCAAAGCTACGTTTTTAGTGATTGTCACTCAAGTGAACACCTGATAAAGGGGCAGGTCTATATCCTGGCTTCTCTCTACTGCTGGGAATTTAGGAAAGTACTGGAATTGAAATGTATTTAGTCTAAAAACACCGAGATCAATTAAAAACCTTCATTTAGATTTTTTTTATAACTGTAAAATGCACCATTTCCCATGCAGGTACCTCAAATTCCCAGAAAGAAATACTGAGGACATGACCTAGGTCAGTGTCAACTGGGGGTCACAGCATGATGAACAAGTTACAAGTTTTGAGACGACACAAAATCTAGTGCACAAACTTTTATTTTTTTACAGAGTTTTGCATACTCTGCTTTTCTATTTTTAATTACCTCTTTAAAGGCTTTTAAAACATGTTCATAGAAAAATCAAATCTGGGATAGGAATATAATTCTTTGGTTAAACTGTTAAAAACTTTTTGGGTATTTCCAGACTGACACGCATTCACAGACTGGTCATGCATGTCTTCACATCCTGTTCCCTCGTCACATAACTCTTGCCACCTGACAATACACGATTGTAATATATGCCCAACTGTACAACATTGGATTGAGGTTTTTAATCTAGAAACGAGAAAACCAGTCTATTAAGTAGGGTCTGAAAAGAAGGTGTCTAACTAGGTATTGTAATGAAACGTTTCAATACTTCTAGTCCATCTAGTCTAATTTCGTTTTTGGTCCCAATCTGCAACTAGCTTAATATAAATAATCAAGTTTTTGCATCTCGTCTCCATGATTTGGATGTGATAACCGTTTTTCCTTAAAACCGTAACGGAGTGGCCTCTCACAGTGTAGTGCTGTACGTTCCTGTGGGCCTGAGAGGAACTGGAAGGTCCCAGTCTCTGGTGGACCCTGAGAACGAGCTGGAGTGCCGCATGGCTCGATCCACATATCCAGAGATTGTTGGGATCTCCTCCCTTGCGTTGCCTCCACAGTTGGGGACGATGGGTGTGACGAAGCCCTGCTTCATTATGTAGCAGCTGGTCCAAGCGTCCATTGGTCGGAGCTGTGCTGCCTGCACTGAGAAGTTCTCCTCTTCATGCTCCTTTTGGCTCAAGAAATCCCTCAGCACCTGCTTGAAGACAAAAGTCAGCTCCCAGGGCCTAATGTTGTTACTGGCAAGCACCTCACGAAACCTAAGGAAGGAATCAACCAATAGGGTCAATTAAACACTTGTTGAAATAAGTGTACCACGTTTTCTATTGGCACTTTCTAATATTGTATAATTGAACCAGGAGTTTCTCGTAGTTTAAAGAATGACATATTTAGGACAACAGTACAGCTTTTTATAAATGGTACAAACATAACACATTTCTTACTAAATATGTTGTTCTTTGGTAATGTGGTTATGTAAGCACACAGTAGTGACCCAGGCATTTAATGGGAAATGAGTAAGTAGGTCACAGTGCTCAACCATCTAGAACAATGTTTTTTTATGTCATTATGGCTAACATAGAGATGATGAGTAGAAACCCTGAGCCTTACAAGGCATCCTTCACCTTCACATGTTCACACCCTACATCGCCTGTCTCTGTGACAGTAACACTTAATGGCTTTCTTGGCAGCTTGCCCTGCCTCCCTTTCCCTTTGGGTCTTCTCTGCTTTGCCTGCTGTCAGGCCTCGTGTTGATGCAGTAGCAGCTAGCCACTGTTGCCAGCATACTAATATGAGGAGGGAGCGTGGCATGGCCAAACACCTTGAGAGCACGGTGGCTGCGTGGATGGGTGGAATCTGGGCGCACAGAAACTCCAGCTGGTGTAGCTCTGACGTGGGGATGAGGGGCCGTAACCTGGGGTACTTTTGAAACCAATGGAGACCCAGGGCGCTGTGGGTCAGCCTATGCTCTCGATCCAGTTCCCTCACCAACCGCTCGCGCTCCTCCACGTGCCACAGGAGCTCTCTGATCAACATGGGACTGGGTACGACCCCCGAGGTCTTTGGAGGTGCCGCTTCATCTTGAGCCTGCACTTTAGTTTCATGGGACCATTTCATCCAGCTGAAAAGGGGCATGGCAGTCATAGCAGACAGTCCTGAAAAACTAAAGAAATAAGAATAGTGTTATTTCTGACCTTGATGCCAAGATGTCCTCATAGCACTGTTTTGACATTTGAATATGTTGCAATATCTGTTGCTTCAAACCAAGGGTTCATTTTTCTAGAGGTTGCACCTACAAATGACAAGATGGCACTAGACCATGTGATGGACTGCATAAATGCACCACCCGCCATGACAAATTCCTTGTATGTGAAACATACTTGACAAACGGTTCTGATTCTGATTTTGAAAAGCAGATACAGCAAAAAGAAAGAGAGAGAGAGAAAAGCAATGGTGGAAAATGAAATATGATTGGAAAGTTTGTTAAAATCAATATATTCCTGCTCCTGATGATGAGGAAAAATAAATAAATGTATCCAGCCCTATTTCTGACAAAATATTGCGCTGACAAAATATTTCAGCTTCAAAAACCACAGAGAAATGTGTGAGAATACTGCAACATTGATTTTAATTGTATCCATAACTACGTAGCTCTAATTATAATTAACATTTTATGGTTGACAGTGAAAAATGACCACCCTGTAACCAAGCTGATCTCAGCTCCCTGCCTGCTCGGTGCTCTGATTGACTTCAGTTGAAGTCCAACTCGATGTCCCAGGTGTAAGTATTTGGCCCCAGACTGATCCAACACAGCATCCACCTGGGATCCTGCAGGGTCAGAGGTCGGCCTCACTGAACCCAAACCATTTGTGTGACGTCACGCATTGTACGGTTGCAAAGCAGAGCTTTTCATTTGATTTAATTCCAGTACTTAAACAGCTGTCAGTCCTCCAGCGTGTGCAGGACGAAATTATCACACTAACATCTTGCTGAAAATTGAAAGGAAAGATCTGTACTTACAGGTGAAAACTGCACCGCTGATGTTTTTGTGAGATATCGCGCAGAGATCAGCTTCTCACAGAGTACCGCCTCCAGCTCCTTGTCCCCGTGGGTCAGTCCATGTGAACGTCATTCCTTCACTTGCTGTTGACTACGTCCCTTTGTGTCAAATGCCATCAAAGGAGCGCTTGTGTATCGGCAGCAATCCTCCAATATCTCGGCTGTTGAAAGCGTTTTTCCCTCTTGTGTTATAGTTGTTGTCTTGTCCCTATTTGTCCCTCCCACTGCTCCTGTCATGCTGACTTTTTTTTCCATGAGAGTTAGTCACACATTGCTTACTAAGAGCTGTCACCTCTGCTATCACCCCACTCGCACTCTCCTCTGTGCAGTGTGCAGCTTTGTTGTAAGGTCAGCTGCTTTTGAAGCTTGCACGAAATGTGTGCATTGGAGAGAAAGGAAGAGAGCGAGAGTGCATGTGTGTGTGCACAAGCCGTGGGTGTGTTGCATTTGAGCTCCTCTTAGTACTGTTAAGGTTTTTGCCTGCTGTTGCGATAAAATCCTTCCCCCACGAGGAGAGAGCCAGAGGCAGAGGCTGTGTGCCTTGTTCACCAGAAGGAAAGACGAGAGGAGGCAGACTCAAATGTGCAAAGTTACAAATGGTACTACCAAGTAATGCTGTGGGTAGAGCTGCGGTGTTGTCACCTATTGTGAACTTACATTTTGTATTTGATTCAAATTTGAGAAAGACCTTAATAGTACATGCAACATTCATTTGTTATTCTGTAATTAAATAATTGCATGTTTTTACAACAATGCTTCTTGGGAGTTTGGTAGTTAGACTTTCTGAGATGAGACTAGTCGGTGTAAGCTGAACAATGGTTACACTGAATTCTTTACCTGTTCATTACTGTGCTCAATTATTGTAAGGACTAGTTGTCTATCCCCTATTAGTACAGAGAAGGAAAGTAAATAGCTTTCTGTATGGTCCTTGGAAATAATTTACTTGCTTTGGTAATTTGAGGGGAAACGGCTGTAAAACACCTTCAATTTATTGCAATTCATTGGTTAATAGAGCCTAAAAAAAATTATTAACTGCTTAAAATTGCTTTTATTTTGTTTCAGCCAACCAGACTCTCCTGATGAGAGCAGCCTGAAAAATTTGAAATCTGATGAAGGGCGACTGAAACCAGAACATGGAGGGAGTGAGTATTACACTTTTTTTTTGCTTTTTCTGATCTCACACCATACTAGGAATCCGCCTTCTGCCCAAAACGGTGTAACCCTGTTTCTTGTGCATCCGATTCTGTGTCCTTAGGTCCGGCTCCTCCTCCACTTGCCAGCTACAAGTACCCCAGCTTGCCCATAACAAAAAACAGACAGGAGGTAAAATACACTATGCAAAGCCTCAACCCTGCAGCTTGATGGTCTGAAAGTACTTTCCCATTACTCCCCCCAGTACTTTCTATTTTTGGTCATGTAAGGACTTTTTCTGAAATTACCATTATGTCCTTAGGACATGGGTGCACTTAAGCTTTTACTGTTGGTTCAAGATGAACTCCATGTAATTTCATGTTGCAGAACAACAGCCAACTTTAAATGTACCTGTCTAAAATGTACTGTGGTCTAATAATTGTGTGTGTGTGTGTGTGTGTGTGTGTGCGTGTGTAACTGTTAGGAGCTCATGCACACCCATCTGCTCTACAATTTCATTAACTATTTCTAAATGTGATATGATACAAATGTCCAAATGGGTTTTTTATTTTTGTTAAAGTTTCTTTTTTTACTGTGCACATTTAATGTGCTTGTGTTTTATATAAGTGTGTGTGTGCTTTTTCGCAGCTGATTTCCCTCATAGAAAACAACTCTGTAGTGATCATTCAAGGAGCCACAGGCAGTGGCAAGACCACCCAGGTGCCACAGTACATTCTGGACCACTACAATGACAAAAAATCCTCATGCAACATTGTGGTCACCCAACCACGCAAAATTGGGGCCTCCAGTATTGCCCGATGGGTTGCCACCCAGCGGAAGTGTACCCTAGGTAGTCTGGTGGGATATCAGGTTAGTGCAACATTTAGACAGAATCTGATTAACTTAAACTGTTGATTACAGATACATACAGGGTACCCGCGAGGTCTTAAAAACTTGAAAAAGTCTTAAATTTAGTATTCATAATTTAAGGCCTTAAAAAGGTATTACATTTTGTCAACAGGTCTTAAATTTCGTTCATCAAGTCTTAATTTTTACCCCCTTCCTTATTTGATACGGCGCCACAACATTTGTTTATTGTTCGTTGTTACAACGAATCTTAGTACACCCAAACGTCGCATCCAAAATATCAGGAAACTTGTATATGGCTCTGAACTGCTGAGACCTGTAGAGTTTAACAGCTGATCGCTGCTCGCAGGTTAGCATCGAGCTATGCGAACCTGCTTTCCCGTTTCCATCGCGCGTGTCTCACAAGCAGGGTCAGATGCACTTGCCAGTAGTGTTACAGAGTCCACAGTCCTCCAGCTAAAGATTTTTCTTCTCTGTAAATTAAAGGGTTCTTCTTCTACACGTTATGGAAGGGGACCAACTTGAATAGGTGCATACAGCGCCAACCTAAAGTACCGGAGTGTGTGGTGCAGGGTATTGCCTGTCTGTGAGTAGGACAGAACCAGTCCCGCCTGTCCCGTATTCTAATCACAGCCTTTTTTATTTGTATCCGTGAAAAGAGAAAAATATAACAGTTAATTAATTAATTAACAGTTGATTGATTTCGTATTTTTTTAATTCATATGCATATCAGGAAAAGTGCGATTTTGGTCTTAAAGTGGTCTTGAAAAGGTCTTAAAAAGTCTTAAATTTGAGATGAAAAATCCTGGGGGTACCCTGTACATATGTGAGCCAGTACATATGCTCATATCTCCTACCACTTTTTTGGTCTGAGTTAAAAAGGATATGAAAAAACGCCTGCACCAAAAGCACTCATTGCACCTCCCTCACAGTTTAAAGAGTGTTTGTATACATGTGATAACAAGCTATTGTGTTTACATTGTTGTGAAGATCTCTGGCTGTGTTTTTTATGGAGTTCTGAACCGGCACGTCTAATAATAACTTGTTGGTAACACTATAATAACTACACACTATTTAGCATCAGTAAAGCATGAGTAAACACTTCATTTATAATTTATAAAGCATTGTTCCAACATGAACACTCATTAGTAACTCATTAGTATGCAATTCATAAATAAACACAGTTATTACATTTTTATTCTTGATTAATAAGCTTGACTATTATGCGTTTCATGATTGGGTTTTCATACTTTATAAATGATGGATTCCCCATTTGTAAATTAAGTAATATATATTGCAAGCCAATTATTAAGGACTTATAGATGATGCGCTAATTGTTAACGTGCTTTATAAACGTGTTTTAATACTGCAATTCATGATTAATTCGGGTATTTACTAGTCGTTAGTTAAGTATTAGTTATGTATTTTGTATGACCCCATCTAAAGTGAGGACTATCTATGCTTTACAAAGCATTTATAAGCAGTGCCTCAAAGCTAACAAAAGTCTCAGTTATCTTCTCAACAGAAAAGGGAAATAGACACAACACAAAGTGATAAAGAACGAATATAATGTTGAAGATGTTGGACACCTCTTCTAGTCACTATCAACGGCATTCTTTGAATATCCATCTTGTACAACTACTCCCATGTCATTTTCTAGAGATCCAAAATAAAAGGCTGAAATGTCAGTTACCCCTGACATTATTATAGCTGGTATGTTCCCACAGCTATGGCAAAATCGGTTAATACGACATGCCTAGTGAGAGCAATGATTAACTGTTAGTGTTAGTAAGAGATATATTGCTCATGTTATGCAGCATGACCGGAAAATATGTTCTTTATTCACGTACCTCGAAGGTGCTTTTGAATTCTTGTCTTTAGCCTTTTGTGCGGTGGTGTCCAGAATAATCATTACAACGTTGCATATGTGTATTCTAGGTTGGACTGGAAAAGATGGCAACTGAGCACACACGACTCATCTACATGACTACAGGAGTGCTGCTGCAAAAACTGGTTTCAGCCAAGTGTCTCACAGAGTACTCCCACATTTTCATAGATGAGGTGCATAAACACGAGGCAGATCATTTTCTCTGTTAGCCGGGCTTCTGTTTTTTGTTTTGTAAATGTTGGTAATGGTAAAAAAAAATGCAGTTCCCTCATTTTACAGTGTTTAATTCAAGTTTCTAATTTTATGTAGTTACAGTGTTTGCATTTTTTTAGATGCACAATTTCAGTTTAGTTTCAGGTGTCCTTTAGTTCTATGATCTAATCAGTGATTCTTCACAATTTGGTCAAAGCTATTTTACTCTTCTTCCTTTGCCCAAGGTTCATGAGCGCACTGAGGATATGGACTTTCTCCTGCTGGTTTTGAGAAAACTTCTCCATTCCAACTCATGTTATGTCAAGGTAATTGCAAGATCAAGTAAAATCCCTCTTCTGTTCTCCTTTTGCATCAGTTGAACTCTCATAGGACCCTTGTTTTTTCAGATCATCCTTATGTCCGCCACCATTAACTGCAAACAGTTTGCGGACTACTTCGGAACCCCAATTCGTGGCAAAATGATCCCTGCCTATGTATTTGAAGTGGAGGGGACACCCTTTGCCATTGAGGAGTTTTATCTGGACGACCTCCAAACACTGTTTCCATACAGGGTAATAAGATGGAAAATGATTTCTGATGCTACTGTTCTCTGTACTGAAGACAAATAGCTAAGATGTGAATGGTGTGTGTGTGTGTGTGTGTGTGTCAGAATGAGTTGCTTCATCCAGAGGACCCTCGCATTTCAGAGGAGATGTACAATCTTGCCATCAGTCTCATCCAGAGCTTTGATGAGCTGGAGGGCAAAGATCCCAGGTGAGGCCTTAGTATTTTCGCACACTTGAGTGCTTTAACAAATCAGCAGACTCATAAAGTAATGATCATGTGTGTTTCTGTTTGAGCAGCAAAGCAGAAAAAAGTGGCATGACTTCATCACGGCGGGGCAGTGTGTTGGTTTTCCTTCCTGGTTTACACGAGATAAGCTACATGCAGGAGGCCTTGGCCAAGCTGGTCCACAAAAGGTGTGCGTTTGAGATTATCTCTTTGTTGAATCATACCCTGTAGTTAATACCTATGTGTTATTTGTCTGTTTGCCTACAATACAAGTCAGTTTTGTGTAATTTACTTTTTCATTGTGTTGAATGTTTACCTTCACCGTTACGATGAGTGTGCTGCTGCTGTTCAGATTGCAGGTTTATCCTCTCCACTCCTCTGTGACTCTGGAGGAGCAGAATGGTGTGTTTCTGTTCCCTGTCCCCGGATACAGGAAGGTAAAAAACATATATATATTATTCTGTCTCCAGTGTGTTCTTAGTACCTGCTGTACCGTTGATCTCCTCATCTTAACAGGTCATCCTTTCCACCAACATTGCGGAGAGTTCGGTGACTGTTCCAGACGTTAAATATGGTTAGTTTCCCCCCCCAGCTTGCTTTTATCTATTCCCTTAATCTATGGTTTGTAATAAAGTATATATAAAATCGTAACTGTATTTGTTCTTTTTTTATTCACAGTGATTGATTTCTGCCTTGCCCGTCAAATGGTCTGTGATCAAGAAACCAATTACCAGTCTCTGCGTCTCACTTGGGCCGCCAAAACCAACTGCAACCAGCGTCGAGGTACAATACTTGCAGCACAGAACTTTACCTCTGAAGTGTAAGCATCTGCTCACTTCTGTCCTTTTGCACTTATTTCCTCTCCGTCAGGCCGGGCAGGTCGAGTGTCTAAGGGCTACTGTTACCGTCTTGTTAGCAAAGAGTTCTGGAGGAATGAAATCCCAGACTACATGATCCCTGAGATGCTGGTAAGAGAAAGTCCACTTGCCAAGATATTCTTTCTTTTTTTAAACTTTGCTTTGACCCTAATAGGACAACCAATGCCATACTGTTTGCTTTCCTCTCAGCTTGCCCCGTTGGCCACCATCATGCTGAAGGTTAAGCTGCTGGATATGGGAGATCCCCGCTCCATCCTTTCCACAGCCCTCTCACCCCCCAATCTTGGTGACATAGTGAGGACAGTCCTCCAACTCAAAGAAGTAAATAAGTATAGATGATTCTTCCCACAGAGAGCCATTCATGTTTAGTCTAGTATGAAATGAATGTGTGGCTTTAATGATGTATTTGAGCTGGCAGCTGACCACACAGATCTGTCATTGAGTATTACACCAGGAGTTCTCCAACAGGGGCTTTGAATCAGCCAGTGTTTGCGTAAGTCTGGTAGGTAAGGGCAATGTTGTGTTATGTATGTTTGTGTGTGGAAGGGAAAGTAGAATAAGTGTATACCACCTCTGGTTTCCTTTTTATACCATCTTTCAAAACCGAGTTACAAAGTGCTCTGCAAAGGCATTCCAGGACTCTGGTCAAAGTGAAAAACACTGCATCAAACTGAGTAAAATAGACAGTAGTAATGGCACAGAAATGATAGACTAAAGGTTTGTCTGATATATTCTCAGACAAAGAGTTTCATCGCAGAAGATCCGTATCAGTAAAAAAACAGAAACAGTTTGGCCATCTCTGTCTGAGGATCTCAAGATAGCCTTTGGTTTATGGGCAATTCAGCAATACACAACCATAAAGTGTGATCAATATAATAAACCAGTGTTCCTATGAATTCTAAAAGTAATGTAAGTATCAGTAATTTCATGTCCAAAACCTTGAATATTTGAAGTCAAACTGTTGGTCTGAGTTCAAGTTTGAGCTGATTGGAGATACTAGCTGAATGTTTCATTTTGTAGATGGGTGCACTTTCTGCAAAAAGTGATGGCAGGGGTCACAACGACGATGGCGAGCTAACGTTCCTGGGCCGAGTGCTGGCCCACCTACCTGTGGACCTGTACCTGGGGAAGATGATTGTCCTGGGCCACATCTTTGGCTGCCTGGATGAGTGCCTCATCATAGGTCAGTCTGTCATTATGCTAGTGGTGCCAGTTACTGCATATGCACATGTTCACAGTTGTATATAGACGTACAACAAATACATAACCTCTTTATAAATAATGATATAATGTGTTTTTTGTAATAATGTATCTTATCCTCAGCTGCCTCGCACTCTCTGAAGAGTTTCTTTGCCATACCATCCATGCAGCAGCTTGCTGGCCACAGGTGAGTCACATCCAGCTGCTGAACTGATTCACACACTGCCAGACTTTCAGTGTAGATCATTGTTGTGCCCCACCAAGGTGACGCAAGATGTTTTGGACATTATGTTGTCATGTAACCTGCTCCATGGAGTCTAGACCTATCTATTGACCATTGACTTACTTTTCCAGCTTCAGTACCATCACAGTGTTTTGTGGCTAATGATTTGTCTTTCAGTTAAAAAATTATGTTTAGTCAAAACACAATGCCATCGTGGGCGGCACTGTTAGGTTAGGTTACTTTATTTGTACCCGTAGGTAGACTTGGTTTGCAATAGAAAACGAGGCATCCATCTCGACACGTATTACAACCAGACAAACATGATGCTAAAAGTACACAAAGCTACAAATTAGTTCACTGTGGTGTGGTATCTAGCACTGTTGCCTCACAGCCGAAAGTAAAAGTCCACTTTCCCTTCCACGCAAAAACACACAGTGGAGTTTGCATGTCCCCGTGCAGGCGTGGGTGGGTTCTCTCTGGCTTTCTCCCACACAGAAGAAATTACTCTAAATTGCCTGTAGGTGTAGATATGGGATCTGTGTATTATACTTTTTTTTTCTATGTTCACTGAATAATATTTATCATTCCAGGAGCAAGCTGGCCTTTACCCGTGGCACGCCAAGTGATTACATAGGTTTTGTTAATGCCTTCAAGGTAATGCGATGGAATTCAATGGATTTACATATTTGCCTGATGGCTGTTTTTCTAACCCTTCCCTATTGTCTTTTACTGTCAGGCATGGCACTTGTCCAAAAAGAAAGGACAGCTGAGACACCCAAAGGTGACGGAAACCACAAACAAACTTGAGCTCACTGAAACAACACTCATACATATACAAGAATAAAACATACATTATTTTATTTTTTTTAAGTGTTGAAAAGGAGAATAGTCTGCTACTGTTGTTGTGCAGAGCCACCCCTTGACACTATTGTTCTTCTTAAATCATTTTAAAGAGTGTTGTTGTACATACATAATTGCTTTTTGGGAGTAAATTAACATAACACTGGTTGGCTGTAGCTCACAGAGTATTTGCCAAGGCAAAATACATGAGTTTTGACCCTATTTAGATGTTGTTTTTTATTTCACCTCAGTTGGAGAAAAGTGTCTCTGCCTATGTTAACATTTCAACTATTCACTAAAGTTTTGTATTCGGATTCAGTGCAGCCCGCTCTTCTCTTCTGTAATTATTTTTTGAAGTGTAAATAGTCTTTACCTTTGCTGCTTTCTTTTCTTAGGATGAGTTGGACTGGGGAAAAGAGAACTTCATTCAGATCAAGAGGATCAGGGAGGTAAAGAGATGGAGCAGAGTGTTCATCAAACCACAGCACAGGATGTCTTTGTCATCACCCATCATAGTCGAACCGTCAACAACAGGCATTAATCCTGTTTTTAGTCGTGTTACCAAGAATGAAACTTTATGTAATCTGTGTAATGCTGTCAGTAGCAGAGGAGTGGGTGGGTATTATTGACAGTGTTTAAATTGGGCCTTTAAGTGCCATTACAGATTGTAGCTAGGTAATCATCATCGCCTTTTGGTGCATAGTTGGCTGTTAAACATGTCTTGTCTTAAACTTCCAGTCTTGATAAGATAATATTTAGAAATTGAGCTGTAAAATATTATGGCTCAGACCTCCTCAGAATGAACTCCCTGTCCAGGTTGCAGAGCTGTACGAGGACCTGAAGAAGCGCGTGTCCTTTTTCAACATGCATGTGCTGGAAAGCATCCAATCTTTGGATTACACCAGCACAAACAGGCAGACGTTTATACTTCAGGTTAGAGCCAGTGCTGCACATTGTGTAAATTAAGCTATACACTTCAGATCAAGTTGTCACTAAAAAAACAAATATTAGATATATATCGACACCTTAATATCAGTCTGTTTTAGGTTGCACCTCTCTCTGTCTTAGGTGGTCACTGCAGGTGCCCACTACCCCAAATACTTTGTCCAGGGAGAAATAGATGAAGACCTGGCCTCCAGGGAATTGAATGGCTTCAACCCCAGAACAACAGTGATGGTAAGACCCATGATATTTAATGTAGGGCTGTACTGATATCTAATATTGTGCCAATACTGACTCAAAAAGCTGGATCTGGTATTCGTGGCAAATGATTAAGTTGCTGGTGTTTTGATTTGATTATTTTAATATTAAATAACAATCCAGTTAATTTGAATTAGTTTTTATTTGTTACATTATGTAGGTCAGTGATTCTTAACCATAGGGTGCCCATTGGGCCGCGAGCGCCACCTAGAGGGTCGCCAAAAACGTTCAGTTTTTCACCCGAGGGCCGCGGGAACGCATAGGTAATGAATTGAAGACGCCAGAGAAATTACTGTTATCCACGAGATGCTCAGTTACAATATAGCTTCCCACCACTTGGTGGCGGTAATGCGTCAGTCAGTTGTTTAACAATCTCTAATATACAGAAGAAGACACTCAGCCAAATCCAGCCCGCCACGTCATTTTATGTGGCCCGCGACTTGAAAGCCATGAAATCGCGGAACCGTTTTCAGCCGGTCACGGGCCTTTGCACAGAGCCGGCCCGCCAGGGGGTCCAGTCCGGCCCGCGGGATAATTGTTAAAATTGCAGAAAAAAAATAGCTCAACCGGGAATCAAACCACTGATCCTCTGGTAGTAAGACAGGCATGCTAACCATTGAGCCACAGTCACAATTGATTGGACCATTGACATTACTATACATATTTCCCAACTGCGAGGGAATCTGCAGAGGAGAGCCCAGGCAGATAAACAGTGAGCTGATGTCTGAATTGTTGGTCTTTATGTTTCTAGTTTGTTGTAGAAGACTTTAAAATAGGGTTTATCGTCCAAAAAGCTTCACCAAGGATTTAAACATAGAGAAATATTGTAGTTGTTCAATAATACAATTAATCCTCAAAAAATCCCTTGTTTTTGTAGAAAAATCAAATTATTAGTTATTTTTGTGTTAAAACGCCTGACTTGAGCCTTTTTAAATGAGTTATTGTATCAGCTTGATTTGTTCCATGACTTGTTGTCTGTGCAGGTTTACATACACATGATCAATACATGTCTTTGTGATGATCATATTGCATCATGCCATTTATTTGACAAGGTTTTTGCTTGTTGAACTGTAGATTTGATTTAGTTATTGAATACAAATCAAACCAAGAGTGTGATCAATTACTTAATAAACCAATACAATGTTAATATTTGAATGGGCCCAGGGGCACTTTGTACTTGAGAAGTTGGGCCCCAAGGTCAAAAAGGTTAAGAACCCCTGATGTAGGTTGTAGGGATATTGTAAAATAACACCAGACCACGTTTTGTTTTCAGCTGAGGAACCTTCCTCCATACCCATTCCTGTATTACAAGCAGCTGCAGTCTCTGTTCCGCCTGTGTGGACAGGTCAAAGCCATTTCCTTTGAGAGCACCAGGTAGTGAAAGCCACTGTTGCACATTATTTACTTTTTTATTTAAACAACACTGAAATGTGCATACTCATAAGTGTGTGTGTGTGTGTGTGTGTGTGTGTGTGTGTGTGTGTGTGTGTGTGTGTGTGTGTTCTCAGAGCATATGTGGAGTTCTACAGGACATCCCAAGGTGCTGGGGTGCTGCCTGAGGTGTCTCTTGCCCTCCTCCTAGCACAGCAGAGTGCTCCTCTGGAGCTGCCGGTCTTCTCCACCGAGCAGATAGAACTCTGTGCTGGGCGTAAAAGCATTACTCACATGAAATCTTCACGGTATGGCACTCTTCACACATTATGATAACCTTCTTTCTGTTTGCATAAAAATAAGAAATAACTAATGTTCTTTTGGAGGCTGAAAAGTCCCACTTTTTGGAAAGTGCAACCCTCTGCACCACCGTCTCCAGTGGTCAGTGCCCATGCACTGAGCCTTAATATAATCTGACATCTTCATGCTCTGCATGACTCCAGCTATCACTTGGACTCAGAGAGGAGAGATTTTAGACAGAGCCAGCACCAGCTTCTTCCTACCTCCCTCTGGGCAGGACATGGGGTGACTTTGCACATTAGCTATCCAAAAATAATATTTTCACCAACTATTCTCACTTATTGCTTTGGCTTTAACAGTGATAATTCCACCCGCCTAAAAAAAAATGTTGGCATGTTGTAATAACCCTGAAATAGACTTGAGATTGTGATTCTTGTTATTATGCAACATTTCTTTTAATGCTCCACTGGATAAAAGCATCCACCCTGCAGAAGTACTCCTTTCTGTTAGCAACACACAGAGGCTCTATCCAAATACTGATACTTGCAGCCTTGTCTTACGAAAACATATTGGAAAACTATTGCATCGATTGCTGTGATCAGTAGTAAACTAATTAAACTCTATATGTTTACAAGTTAATCTTTGATTTTGGAAAGCTTATGAACAGCTGCCAAGAAACTATGTTAACTATGCTTATAATGTGATGTTCTGACGGGCAACCTCAAAACCGCTATACATATAGTTAGTAAACACATTAAAGTAGTTTGTGTGCTGTTGCTGTGCAGGGTGAACGTAGACTTCCAGAGCCAGTCTGTCTGCCCAGTGGGAATGGTGAGCGGTGCCATTGACACAGACAAGCTACCCCCCACCCCCTTGTTTGTGGTCAACATCACAGAGGTCAGTGTTTTACTTTGAACTTGGTCAAACAGGTACATTTAAAAAAAAGATATCTAGTTGTTGGGTTTCTGATTAAATGTTTGAATATTGAATGGTTGTATCCTCTCTTAACCATAATTTCTGCGTCAGGTGGTGGATGTTGGTCATTTCTGGGGCTTCCAGGCAGATGAAGCCAGCTTGGCGAAGCAGCGCCATCTGACAGCCGAGTTAAACTCATGTACGCTGCACCCTGTAACTGTGTCGCTCTACCCCAACCTGCTGTGTCTGGCTCCTTATTCGAAGAACAATGAGCAGAACATGTACTTCCGCGCCAAGATCCTTCACATGCGTGGCAACACAGTGGAGGTGAATATCCCTCACAAGCTGCGTCTTTTAAGATGTTACAGCAATTCCATTTTTCTCATAACAAATCTCCTTTACTTCTCTCCCGTCTTATTTTCAAGAACTTTTCAACTGTTTCTCATATGCTCATGCCATCATAAAAGACATTGTGGATTATCATTATGTATTTCACACTGGTGTTGCTGATCAAGAAGGCTATTTCAGATGAATTACTAAATTCAGGATTTTATATTGCCTTTTTGGGCAGTGCCCTCACCTCTGTGCCACCAAACAGATACTTTAAATGGCCCACCTGGCCATAATAAGATAACATAAAATAGAATACAAATTGTATGTTAATAAGCTTATTTTGTTGGAAAATGATTTACTCTTCATATTCTTAGTTTCAAAAAATGGAAGCGTCACTGACCAGAACTGGCATGTGTCTGTGTTTTGAACATCTTAAAGGCATACCATTGTCTCCAGGTATTCTGGCTCATAAGTTTAAAAACTGACCTCAGAGTAGGGGGAATCATTCTTAACAGCAGATGTGATCGCAGTTGCTGGTGTTACTTCATGTACCAGATTGCATAATATGTTGTTATCCTGCAGGTGTTCTTCTTGGACTTTGGCAACAGCGCGGTTGTCGCCTGCAGCAGCCTCCGGGAGCTCCCTGCTAACCTCTTGTCTCACCCATTCCAGGTAGCCATACTATGAGTGGTCAGAGAATTATGGCACATTTATCTGTTTCACTGTCCAACCTGTGAACTACCAGTAACACAAACACTCATGGTCTCAGGCTAAAGAGTTCCAAGTTATTGGAATGCATCCTTCAGCCAAGTCGCTCATCCTGGGGAACCAGTGGAGCAGCCAAGCTCGCGATCGGTTCGTCAAACTAGTGAAGAGCCGTTCACTCATCGTGTCGCTGTACTCCATCCTCCATGGCGTCATTCGTGGGCAGCTGCTCATCCCCAATGAGACAATACACACCACCGTGGTGGACATTATGGTGGAAGAAGAACATGCCGTGAAGGCCGAAGAGAGCTTCGATTCCAAGGTGACGCACTAGTTGGGAGCTCAGGTTGTTCCACATGAAATGTATTAGGCCGTGTGCAATATAGAAATAAATCAATCATGCCATGTCCTACTTTAAGCAATACTTAACCTAAATATGTCCTTTTTAGTATCAAAGCCTTTCCCTTTGCAGGCGTGAAAGGAGCCTGAGCTTGTTATTCTCCTCCTCAGAGAGAGCAGTGGCTGTGGTCAGCCTGGATTAACATTAGTTACAGTTCACCTCAAAGATTTCATGACAAAGAAACAGCATCACAACATCCACAGACGCGTCATTAACCAGACCTGCAACGGATTCGACTTGATTTCCAACATTCCAAATGCTTTGCATGTCCAACCGATAGATTTGCCAGAATACAGCAAAGATAAGGATTCAAGGTTAATTTATATTCAACATCGTTGTTCAACAGAGTTGCGCAACAAAATGCAGTCTGTTGTCCCATATTGCTACATAAGAAAATGCACACGGAAAATATGTGTACTTTAGGGCAGTGAATGAATGTTGTTAAGGCAAAAATGTAATTGAATTATCTAAATCATGCTAGCCCAGATCCATTCAAGTACTGTGCGCCCTTCTCAGTCGAGACGTCTTACGTTTGTATGCACTTGCAGCAAAACCACGAAGCTCTGATGACCCTGTACAAAGACATGGAAAAGGGTACATACGTCCCTAACTCTACCAGCAGCTCTTGGAAAGATCGTAAGAAAGAGGAAAAGCAGCTCATTGAGGACCTACTCGCCCAGTTTTCCAAAACCCGCCCGTCCCAATCCAAGACAAAGGTAAGATGCCCTCCATTTTCCAGAATATTCATATAATGTTTGTACTAAGAATGTTTTCAAGAACAATATTACAAAGTGATTTACGCACCTAAAGAAAACAAATGAAATCCAATCGATAAAGAGAGGAGGGATTTAAAATTGGACACAGACTTGAGTGTCTAAGATGCTGATATTTTGGTATTATGTGGATGACGGCATCACGTCTGCACTGTCTGTTGCTCTCAGTTTGTCCAGGAGATGGAGCAATTTTAGTTAATTTGTTGTGTTCATTCAAAGCCACACCCATTCTGTCTGGTGAGCAGAACAATGGGTACATCCCAAGTCTCTTATTTGTCATTTCCTCGCTCCTCAATCCTCGCTTGAACCGGAAGTTGTTCTTTGCCGCCATATTGACGGCCGTCCCAAAGCTCTCATTTCTGCTCTGAGGAGCGACGAGGGATCTCGGAGGAGCCATGAACGAGGACGCAGGAAGTGTTTTAACGGCCGACACCTCCCCTCATTGTTCATCAGTTATTTGATTTAACGCTGCACTGGACTGATCTCATATTTATCAACTTCACTGAAGTTTCATACCAGAGTGAAGACGGATCACAGATTAAACTCAAGTTTTATATTTGATTTGTTTACTGATTCACCATCTGGTTAAAATACTGTTTATGTTAAGTGTAGGTCTGAACAACAAAAGGATCACAAACAACTTTCTTCATTCCTTAATTTATTGGAAAGAATTGTCTTTTTATGATCTCTTATTTCCCACAATAACTTTTATCATAGATACAATTAAAGTCAGAGAGCTGGAGAGGCAAAACACTGTTTACATCATTTATAGTCGTTTCCATTCAGGTACTTGAGGCTGATCATTCCTGAGTGTCGGCTTTGATGAGTTATATCATTTCAATTTCCCCTGAACCAAGGAGCCCAATTTCAAAACAAATAATTAATAAGACAAACGCATGCCGCCGGTGAAAATCCTGCGCTTATAAGTAGGACACAGAACACAGTATAAATACCACACACTGTATGTAAATACTTAATGCAGTTTGTTAAACGGATAACAGGCTAATCTCTGCTCTGTTAGTGATGATGACTGTGTCTTTATTAGTATATAGGTACAGTGATGATATTTGTGTCTTTATTCGTATAAATGATTGTGTGCAGACAAAAACTCCTCAAAAGTCTCTCCAGCTGTTAAAGCCGACCGACAGCTGTAATCAGCGGCCGCAGTCATCAGAAACAGACGTCGCTTCATGTGACTCTAACGAGGAAAGAACGTCTAATTTGTCTTAAAACCTATTTCATCGTTTCCTCGCATAGAAAAGACAAAAGCGAGGCAAACTTGGATGCAATTAAGAGACTTGGGACGTACGCAATGATGACTGGGTGATTGTCACCAGTAACCGATGCATGAAGTCATGTGATGTGTCTGACTGCAGCCTTCCTTCTAACACCACAGGTTACTCTGCATGGACCACACAGTCCGTATAAGATAAGCTTCCACAGCTTTAACCGAAAGACCTTCTACAAGTAAGCAATTGCGTTCACGACGGGCAAATTAACATTCAGGTTATGAATGATGCTCATTGCTTCTGTGTGTGTCCTCCTGCAGGACCGTGAGTATAGAGAGAGTCAGCATCAACTCCTTGACCCTGAATGAAAACCCTCAAGACAAACATCAGAGGATGCTGGTTGCTGGTACTGTGTCCGTCAACGCCACAGGTACCAGATACATCATCTCATGAATACGACTGCGCATGCTCCGATTTCGGTCCAAACTTCAGACCGGTTGGAGGTGGATGCACCTCTGTCTGGTTTGCCAAGAAGATAACAAAATGGATGCTTGTTTTGAGAGGTTGTGTGAGGAGATCCATCGTTATCCACATGTATATAGTTTGTCTTGAATGGACAAAGACAGCTGAAGGGCGTTGAACTCCTGGCAAACAGCGTCATGGTGCATAACCGCTTCCAACTGGAATTGGGAGTGGATTGGGAAATGTGGGGAACACCAGACTGATGCAGACCCTCCATTTTTGGATCTGTGTACACTTCCGTACGGCCAATACTCTCTTTGAAGATGTCCGCTGAGCACGGAAAGTAGGTCAAAGGCTTTAGTCTCTTTAAGCTCATTGTTTTGGTTGAAAATTCTGGTACAAGGCCGCTTTTTCTTTTGATAAACGCACCAAATAGCATACAGACAAATGTAGCAACTAGCTGGTGAACATAACACAGCAGCTAACAGGCTAAAGACCCACCGAGATATTTTTCTCAGGTGGCCGAAAACACAACTCCATATGAATGCTATCGTTGCACCGTGTCTGAATGTGAAAACATGCCCTTATTGTCAGTGGTTGCCAAACCTTTATTGTACTTCTAAATGTCAAAATCAACTATTGCAGCTTTTAAATGTGTGGTTGTGTTGCAGGGACACGTATTCTACTGAAAGATACCTCCATCATGCCAGACATCCCTGGTCTTCCTGCACTCCTAACCATGCTCTTCACCCCCATCATGGAGTTACGGTAAATCAGACACGCAGAGTTATAACTGCACACATTTTTAAAAGCAGCATAATCCAAATACCCATGTTCACATTTCCCCCCCCATTTTCTGAAGCACTAATGAAGAGAGGACCTGCTACACTGGCGCCCTCTGTGGCTTGGGCTGGAACAGTCAGACGCAGGAGGGCATCCTTCCTGAGCATGACATCGAACTCGCCTTTGACGTCAAATTTGATGTAGAAGACATCACTGAGGTAACAGCTATCACCAGAGAGGCTGCTGTGTTGGGACCGACAGCAGCTGTGAAGTCGGCAGGAATACAGATAGTTTTTTGACAGATCCTTTGTCACTCTTTGGTTGAATCTTGTTGTTTGACGGGTGATTTGTAGCATGTCTGGCCTGCAGCACTTCTCCCTAAAGAACGATAGCAGTCCTTGAAATACATGTGGTGAGAATGCGTTTCTCCAAAATATTACTGAGATGGAGCAATGTTTTATAAATGCTTTATGGACTTATCTTTTTTTTAAATTATTATTCCATAAAGAAACAATTTTCTTCATGGAATCTAATAAGATTTGTCGGTTAAGTTTTGTATTATTGTCAGTCTTTTGACAGCTAATAATACATATCTAACATGTAACTGTGGTATAAAATCAGGCAACTCAAGATCATACCTTGTAGTATTGGCACTGGTGTGCTAATGATTCTTGTCTATTAAATACTACCAATCTATTCTATGATTACTTAATGCCTATATTACATGATGAAGCATTCTCTTTTGTGCATTATAAGTTCTGTCTTTTGTTTCTATTTTTTCTTTTCTTTTTTTTTTAGATAAATGCCTTGCGAGTGGCTATAAACCGTCTGGTGTGTGAAGGGCCCAGTGGGACTATGCATCTGGGGCGCGACAGGATAAAACAACTGCAGGAGGACTGCAGGGACTGCCTCACAAGGTTACTTGCATACACACAGACATGAGTAATAAGTTAAATCAATGTGTATGGAGTTATTGATCTGTTTATATTATGTAATGCAGGCTTTTCACCAAGTCACCGCCAAGGGAAGCTGTCACTCAAGTGTACTCCGAGAAATCAGATAAATGGAACCAGGTCTGCTACATGATAACAATCCTGCATCTTGCATTACTTTTTATTTGATCATTATCCCCGACACATGCATTTGTAGCACATTTCAGCAATGCTTGTTTTAAAGTGTTTGTGTATTAAACTTGCAGGTGGATCCTGCTCTGAAGATGGACATTGTGGAGCCTGGTGGAGAAAAGACCAGATGTGTTCTCTTCCAGCTGCATCCTGTCACCCTCCTCAACAGCTAAAAACAGCTGTACTGTTGGCATTTGTGTTGAAGTGGAACCGATTGTAATGTTCTATAAGCAGTTTTTAATTTTTATTCTGTTCAGAGGAGTGTATATTTTTTTGAAGTTTAAATGGGTCTGTAGCTTTCAACAGCACAGCCAAATCCTCAATCCTTACTTTGTTGTTTGCAGCTACCACTGGAGTAGTTATTCCCTGTTTTAAATAATTTGCTGCGAGTAAGAAATGTGATTCTCATTGATGAGCTGCTGTATAGCTCTTTGTAACAGCGCTTCGGCACTGTGCCATTAAAAATAGTTGTTTGCAACAGATGAGGCTCGTCAATCAGTCTTAATTCAAACAAAGTCTCATTGCGACCCAAGAGTAAAGTTAAATATATCCACACACACACACACACACACACACTCTAAAACTAGTACGAGATGAGGTGCGTCTGTGCCAGAATTCATTGGCTTGTATTTTTAGCTCATCATTCCAGGTCTCCCATCCAAAGTGTTAACATGTCAAACTTAGCTTTGGTGTCGCACACAAACTCATCTTGAAGTCATCATATGAATTTTAACTAGTCAGTAAAGGGGTTGAGGAGATGTTATACATCAAGGTACATTTATTTTTCTTATTATTGTAATTAAATACATAGTGTAAGTGCAAATAGTTAAAGAATCCAGGGTCTAAAGAACTACAGAGTATAGTTGAACATAGTACAAAGTTGAACAGTTATTCAAACAAGCTAAATATCACCAGATACTCCTTGTCTTCATAGTAGTTGTACAACAGTACCTTAAACATGTGTCTTGTTCCTTATGGTTATACAAAAGCAAAAACCCTACAATTACCACATCTAAGACGCATATTGTTAAATTATGTTGTGCTTGGACACACCAAAAGGAAATCATTTTTGCTATTTATATATATATGGACATATACTGAGAGAAGCCCTGTCGGCTAACTCAGACACATGAAGCATCATTTCACATTGGCAGCAGAGCACGTCTGTGGGCATTTAGCTTTTTTGTGCCAAACCATACAGTTTGTGGTAAGCGCTGCAAAGCAGAAATGTAGCGTGATTTTAAAAACTGCACAAAAGATATCAAATATTATTTACCCAAGGCTTGACTTCATGCACCTTTTTAATAATAAACAACACAAAAAAAGTCAGTTTCTTTTTTTGTTTTCTAGTTGTGTACTTGTCTACCTAGAAACAGGATTATGTATGCGTGACTGTGTGTTAGTGTTTCGACTGCTATAGACAGGGTGACGGTTTCTCCGGTGGATGCTTGAAGAGAACACCAAGATGACGTAGCACTATGCCCCACAGATGACGACCAGGCTCTTCAACAGTGATCAAGCTGCCTGACTGAGCTGGACTGGACTGTCGGCTTCATGGTGAGACCGACAGATCTACTCCTCCTTCCTCTTGGCCCCGGGGATCTTCGCTTGGATTCTGTAGAGAGAAAACGGCCTTTCATGCCACGTGTCCATCAAGGTATTTATTCGAGCTCATGTTGTGCTTATTTTACTTCATTTTAAACCCGATGTTTTAGTTCTCTCTCTTTTTATGGAAGTCCACGGAACGGACCGTCAGGTTTGACTAAAATTGGCAAATAGATAGTGCTCAGTCCCAAAAAACTGCAGGCAGACAGTTTGGCATCAATTAACCCTTTAGACATCACTGTTTTAATGTATTGTGTTAACACAAAGCTCATGTGTAGGCAAGTTAGTTGATCCATTATTCACTCTGTGCAACATGTTACCATATGTAGCCTTTTTTTTTATTAATCTGAAACAATCCAAATTGTTAATTCATAGCATGAATGAAAGTTTCAAATTGGAAAGTTTGCTGAGAACAGTTACTCTTTTCAGCAACAGCCTGCTTACACACAAATACCTGGAGGCTGCCCAGTACAACTGCTGTCTTATCTGCAGGCCACTGAGCAGAGGAGTAAAGGTTAAGTGCCTCAGTGGCTCTAATCAAGGTAAATTGAGTGCTGCTCATGTTATTGTTTGCCCCTGAAGACTCCTCACTGTATCTGTGAACAGAGTGCACTTGCTTGCTTGATTTCTTCTTGTGTGGCTTGGTGCTCAAACTTAGTGTTTGCAGCTACATGTGTTTGTATATCGCAAGTGAACTTTGAACAAAAGGTCTGAATGACAAACACTCACTTCCCCACCACAGAGTTGACCTGGGTCCGTATTAGTCCCACATACTGGTCAATCTGTGCCTGAAAACAAAAAGGAAGGTGACGGGTGTAAATACAGAGACGACATTTTGTAAACTTCACTTATCATGATGCTCAAATTCCTACCTGATGTTTCTCGTAGACCACAGGCATGCTGAACATGGAGACCACAGCTGTAGAAGCATGGAGAGAGTAATGGTTAATTCTGACACCAGCACACCCCAACAGCCAACACTTATCTCAGGTAAACTGGAAAAGTCAACAGACAATGTACACGTTGCACAGTGAAGTAAACATATCCAATAAAATAATTTAGTTCTGGCATAGTCTTAAGGACATGCTGTACTTCTCTTTGATGAATGTGACACAATACAACTTTGTTATATGTACTCTGTTCATCAAGCCTCTGAACATGACCTCACCTAGGATGAGCAGTGTCAGGCCGTTGAAGAGAGCGCCCACGTAGGTCAGCAGCCACATCAAAACGGCAAACTGAAAACACACAGACATGACACGTTTTAATCATCGTAACCTCTTGTGGCCCTGAGAAGCAGAGCTGATCTTACACTGTACCCGACTGAAGGCGGTGCGGTTTGAAATTACTCATAGATATTGTCATCCCTTGCTAGCAATGCTAAAAGGCAAACGAGTGAGTTTGAGGCAAACCTTCAAGGAGTCAATCAGGTCTTGTACGAGGAACAGCCTGCGGAGCTCCTTCATACAGGTGTTGGTGTACAGTAGGATTTTGTCGGCATATTTACTGATCTGGTCCTGGGATAGAGCGATTTCTATCTCCAAGTAGGCTCTGGTAACAAAAACAGAAACATAGACCTTTTCAGTAAGTAAAAGCTGCAGACCTGTTCATGAAATTCATTTTTTGAACAATGTTTAATTGGACTTACTTGAACGGGTGTCCCTCATCGGTCTTCTGCACAGCCTGCAGCACAGACTTGTAGATCCTGAAGCTGATGGTGGCAGAGAGGGCCGCCAGGGCTAAGTAGGCTCCGACGCTGACCACGCTGAACTGGGTCAGCGAGAAGAGAAGCAGGAGTACGCTGCTGAACACAGCCCCGGACTGCTTCACATTCCTCCAGTAGAGCAGGTCGATTGCTGGAAGGAAAGGACAGTAACAAGGACACATAGGGTTAGGACCCGCAACGAGCTCGACCTGACCTCTCACTTTGTGACGAGTAGGCACCGGCATCCGCAGACGTATCCATTTCAAAGTGGATTCGGTTGCTGCGCGCTACACACACACACCGCACATTTGGGTCAAATATCTGGAAGCTGTTCACAACCCAACGTCCTCGGAGATCCTCGGCTGTCACGTGATCCTGTTTTTAACCCAGCTTCCTAACCTAGCTTCTCATTAGGTTGGAGTGAGCTGTGAGGTGGCGTTAAGGTGTCTTGAGTGATGATTTGCTCGTTCAGTTTCTTTACTCCTATATATAGCACGACCTTTGGAGAAGATAATACCTGACTTTCATTGGTCGAGCAAGTGTCTCAGTCTGTATTGCGACACTCTGGACCGATGTGACTTCGTATTTATCTGACGTGTTCTTTTGGTCAGTGGCATCTGGTCTGGTCTCATACGTGTGCCACAAGCCGAGGGAACAGTCTGACACTGAATGTACACCTGCACTGGCTGCTCGGAGCAGGTTAATGATTGACCTACAGTATAGCTCAGCAGAGCCCATAGCCGAAATAGAAACACTATCAGCAGTTCACAGATAACGGTTCAATGTGACCGAGCCAGAAAAGCAGATTTGTGGTCAATGATGAAAGATAACAATGCTTCAATGCGGTCTCATTAATGCGGTGAAAAACACAATGATTCCTCCAAACCGTGTCGCTCATACAGGAACAAACTTGTTTCCTTTTTATTCTAACATTTTTCTTTTTCTCTCTTCTTCGGGCAGTGGGGCCTGTAATACAAAGCCACTAGCAAAGATGAGAGTGAGAAGTGATAACCGAGGATTAGCCCAGTGTACCATTGCAGCCGACATGGTCCTCTGGCAGTCGTCTGTGTCGATGGAAACACAGGCCTGTTTCCATGAGAACCCGTCGGCTGCTTGTTTCACCTCTGCTGAAACAGCTGCCTCGAACGCTGCACGTCTAACAGCACTACCAGGGTTTGCCATTTATTTGTTGGTACAGACACCTGGATATCCTTTACGTAACATCAGGAGTCAAGCAGAACCGGTTTGTTAATGTCAACTTTTGTGCCTGTGAAGATGAGAAAATCGTGGCTGAGGGTCTCCTGGGTGTCTTACTCTCTCTCTCTGAGCTGTAACGCCTGCCTGCTCTAATTTTAGCTGTGGAGCTGTGAGCAGCATAGTGATGACGGCCATCTTTACTCTCCACTGAAAGGCATCTGAGAATGCCAAAAGGGCAGGCTTAACCTGGGTGTCAGACGAACGACCGTGACTAAGTGAATCTCTGCTACCCACACACACGCGAACCTTCCCATACTGTAAAACAACATATTTTTCTGATCAGAAACCAAGAGTGACTTACAGTACCCATCTGCCCCCTCCCACCCCCACTATCAAATCATAGACTCCACTCATTCAGAAACAGTAAGAACAGGATCCGCGTGCCCTCGCTGCTGTACATGCACCACTCCCCACAGACGCTATTGTTGCTGCCACCACTGACAGTCTGTCCATGTGGCAACTGATTTGCATGGTGATGCTCGCATACCAAAACACACCGGCAGGCACAGGTAGCACACACAGCAGCTTTAAAACAACACAGACACATCAACAACAGACGGCTCTGCCAGAGACAGGTGATGACCGGCGACAGCGACTGTGCCGGTCACATTATGGTGATGTGCTGCACGCAGACTGGAAAAAGCTTTAGCGAGTGCAGGAGAAGCATGTACTGACCTGCGGCTCCCATGGCTGAACAGGGAAAGAGGCAGCTGCTTTATCCACGGACAAAAGGAGAGCACTGAAGGGGGAGTCCCCCCCCTGCACAGGAGGGGAGGGGCCACAGCCACACCAGCAAATCAGCATCCGGCTGTGCAGGGGTACTGAGACGGGGAGGGTGGGAGGATGGGTGTCTGTGGGGTGCGGTTGCCAAAGAATCACATTGCAATCCAGCACACACACACATTAAAAACACACATACAGACTCTCTCTCTCTCTCTCCATGAGCTTTTTCATGCTCAGGCTTTTAAATGCAGCACCGCTGACATGTGACAAAGACTGCCAAGCAGCGACTAAAATAATAGACTGAATCCAAATGGAAAATGAAACCAGAGTCCTTTTCATGTGCAGCATGTGACTTTTAGCTAAAGATAAGACAACTAGCGTAATATTGCATGCTAATAAACCGCGCAGACTGTCGCCATTTTCAACTCCTCCATTAAAAAAAATAGGCTTCAGTGGGAAGGACCGACGGAGCACCTGCCTGATGCAGTTACCATAGTTACCATGCTCCATTTTCTCTCCACCACTCACTGAGAGATGGAGTGAGGAAGGAAGGGAGGGGCCGAAATTGGAAGAGAGGGGGGGGGGGGGAGCGAAGGAGGGGAAAGAGCCCTCCTGGGAACAGAGACTCTTGCTCTGAATCTGGGGAATCGGCAGCAAATGGTGTGTCTCTACACCCCGACACATGAAGACAAGCCTCTCCCTTTATTGTGGAGCACAAAAGGACAATGGCAGGTTTTACACAAAGCCTTGACACTTAACACGCGTTGAAAGGGTTTCAAGAATAATTGATGAAAATCTGACTCAAATTTGTACAATTCTATTGTGGAGAATAAAAATGCTCATTTGTGTTGGCGCAACTACTTTAAACTAGATGACAGATTGGGTGACATTTCAATTGTTATCATTTGCTTAAAGCTTGATAATCATGTGAAGGCATGCACCCAACGGAAAATGCAGTTAGTTTGACAGTTAAATGTAAGACATGCCAGATGTTGAACCAGAGTCCAGAGGAAGGACACATAATGAGCTCTGTTTGTTGATATGATTCTTGCCTCTGACATT
The DNA here is from genome assembly GCA_038501785.1 of Myoxocephalus aenaeus. Lineage (NCBI taxonomy): Eukaryota > Metazoa > Chordata > Actinopteri > Perciformes > Cottidae > Myoxocephalus > Myoxocephalus aenaeus. Next base: position 5,750,795 of record JBAMJR010000097.1, read on the forward strand.
AAACACTTACACCGAGCAAAAACCAAAGCAAATGGTTAACTCCAGTGACAATAATATGATCCCCCTCCTCCTTTTCTGTAGTGAAACTAGTTTAGCCTGACCTCATTAAATCACTGAGACATCCTTTTGGCCTATAACAAGCCATCAGCCAGAGCGAGCACCCTTCTGCTGCCAACACGTGTAGAACTTGAGTCTCAAACTTGGGGATGATGAGTTAAGATTTGAGTGTGATATGATTATGAACATCAAATGTATTATTAGTTATAGTTCTGGTTTTTCTTTTATATAAGTATGAGTCACGAGCTCTAGCAAATGATCTAACTAGTGTAGACAGAGATATCTCAGCAAACGCACAACAGAAATGAACAGTTAACCAAAAACGGCACTAAAAGTTGTCAACCATCCCAACCACCTTTTAGTGTCGTTCTAAAATGTGATTATTCTCTCAGACCTCTGTATCATTGAACTTATTGTATTAGACCTATGCCTGCATCAATATCTCTAGCCGTGAGTAAGTCACCAAGTTATGTCAGAAAATCGGACCTGTTCCTTTGTCTGAACTGTCCCAAAGTTGAATTGTCAAAGACAAACTTGTGCCACATAAAATCAAAATACTGATTTGAAATTTGAGTCTTCCTATATGCTCAAAGTTGTAGTTCGGTGTTTCTAGATGCTGACTGATACATACAATATGGTAAAACTGGTTCTGCTGTCGCCATGAAACGTATCATTTAAAATGTTATCTGTGTGGTTTTGTGACACAATATGCCATAATATTTGAGATTAAACAGACTAGTTTGATAAAGATAGCCATTCACTTAGATACACTAATCAAGCATGAATGAAATGTATGTGTATATATATTTTTCTTCTTTATATCAAATGAATTATCTGATTTAATTGATAAGAATTTAGGATAGGAATATACAAGCATTATGCTTCTACCTATACCTTTTCAGTCTTTCTTTTTTTGTATATATTAGATTGTGGTTTTACTTATTGTATTGTATGTAATGATTAACTGAATAAAACACACATACATTCCCAGTAGCCAGTAAATGTTTTGAGCATGCATTAGAAAAGTCCATGACTCAATGGCTGCATCATCGTTTGATCATTCTTGAGTCTCTTGGTAGCAGTGAGTCAGTGCACGTGCACGTGCAATGAGAATGACTCAACTTAAAAATGCCTATAGCTTTGAGGTGATGTGCAAACATTGCAGAAAATAATCTGCTCAATTTGATCCTATGCTGTTCTTGCTATATCATCTTAATGTGATGCGTTCCCACTGTTGTGGACAGATCGACTATATTGTGTTACACAGTCTTGGCCAAATCAAATGGACAGTGACTCAATAGAATAATGACAAATGAGGCTTTTCATCAAGGTTACTTTCACAAAGCAGCACATTCACAATCCGTGACTGCCGTGGTCTCTGTCGGGATACTTAAAGCAGACCAGTGCAATTGCACTGCTATTGTGAGCTGAACCTAAAATGATGGCAGATAATAAACCCCAACCAGTGTGGCGGAAGGGACGCCATTTTCTCTCTTGGCCCCTTCTACGAGCCCTCCATGCTATGGAAACAGACAGACGGAGGATGCTCTTCTCCGGCCCAGTCTCTGCAAGGTGCCGTGGCGGCCGAGGAGACGGGGCTGATGTAATCAGGATGGGTGTGCCCTGGTTACCATGGTGACAGTCTGTCAATGCTGATCCCCCCTCGATACTCTGACCGCCTCGTTCCACAAAGACAGAGCATACGCCACATGAAACCAGCTCCCCTGCACGGTTGCAAAGTGGGGAGGGTGATGACAATGACACGCCTTAGTCCACAACGCAACGCTGGCATCCATATTAGCATGCACCCAAAACAGATGGCTTCCAGCACACTGGTGTGTGTGTGTGTACACTTATTGATCAAAACACCCACCAGCGTCTCTCCCCCCCCCCCTCTATTCTTTTTTCTTTTTCTTTTTTAGCGGACGCACACGCATGCAGCAGAAAGGATCTGTCATCAGGGCGTGTCCGCGGGAAAGGAGGTGCAGGAAAGCACTGCTGTTTAAATCCCAAACACATGACAAATACAGTTGGATGGTAAATGTACACATGCGAAGCACACAAACACACGTTCATGAACGCACACCAACAGTGTCATGAGCATTTGACCTACATGCAGAGATAACAGTCCCTCTCTCACAGCCACAACACACAGACAGACTGATGAGTAGATGACAGTAAACACATCAGTACCCTGGCCCTTCCAGCCGCTCCAGGAGCTTTCCTTCTTGGTCGCGTCTGCAGTGGCCTGCATGCTGGTGATCAGTTATGTCCCTGTTCTTTTTCTCTGTGTGGTCTCCGTTTTCTTCTTTGTCTCCCTCTGCAGTAGCACCGACTCACTCACTCATCCAAGAAAAAGGCATGAATGGCCCCAAAAAAAAGGATGCGGGAGATAGGCTGAGATGACAGAGAGGGAGGAAGGGAGGGAGGGAGGAAAGGTTTCCAAGGTGCTGCCGGCTCGCGGAGCTCACAGACTGATGCTTGCGAGCAGCGATGGCTTAAAAAGAAGGAGCGGGGAAACTGCGTGTGTGTGTGTGTGTGTGTGTGTGTGCGCGCTGGGGGAGGGGGGTCAAATTGTAAACACCACACCACAGTTGCTGCTGCAGCAAACCATCCATGCAATGATTAAGAGTTTGAGGGTGAGAGGGTGGGTGGTGATCATTGGAGACTAGGCTTTTGTCTTGAAAGGAAAGGAACACTAGCTTTCACAATAAAAGCTCGAACAGAGCATCAGAACAGACTGGTGATGGTGGGAATAGTGGGAGGGTTATCCCACATATGCTTGTCATATACTTCTCTTGTAGATCGTCAGATTTTTTTTTCAGTGTTACAGAACAATATTTATTGGTGCAATTAATAATGTAGGCTATAAATAGGGTTTGTAACAGTAGTCCGTTTAATAGTCTGATGTCATGTTGCACACCAGACAGGGTGCAATAGCAGTTTGAAGGTTGAAGATAGCTGGACTTGAGGCCATGTTGCCAAGGAAAAATATGGCAAACATCCAGGTCTGCCATTTATTTGCACATAACAATAAGAAGGTTATAGTCAGAGATTGAAATAGCTATTTCCACTATGACTCACTGATAATTGAAGAGGCTAAGTGCTTGCACTTTAATAATTCATAATGAGATACACTGTATTACAGCACAATGTTGCTTGTTTAGTGCCCTTAGGCCGTGTTTGAGATTTACAATTTGAGTTTGTAATGCAAATGATCCTGTAAAGAGACCTGGAACTGAATAAGCGACGTAGGATGCTCATAAAAGCAGTGCAATAGAAACAGCACTGTCACTGTGTTGTCAACACTGAGCAGAAAACAATCTCTTTGTAGTTACGTCATTTTTCAATCCAATCAAAGCCATTAGTCAGGCCCCTCTGTCCCATCACCCCTCACCCCACACAGCCACACCTCACACCTTCTGCTCACTGCAGCCTTGACATGCTTCAATGCCAATACCAACCAAGAAAAAATAATGATATATATATATATATATATATATCCCTGAACCAGACTGAAGACGCTCTCCCATCACTGTTTCTATGGCAACTGACATGGAAGTGCACCATGAAAACAATACCTGCTGATCTTCAACATAGGAGCTGTGACAAAGGTACACTGCGCCCCCTGGTGGTGGAGAAAAAATGCACATGACCTGCTTTTTACCATTTCCAGAAGCTTCTTCCAGTCCGAGTAAACAAAACAAGGACATTCTCTTTTATTTACTATTTAATCCCAACAGCTCATGATATTATACATTTCAATTGTGTTACTGACTTAATCGTCACATTCTGCTGGACCAGGGTGCATTAGTAGCTGTGAGTTTCAGGAAACCAAAGGCAAACACCACTCATTAAGATGTTATTCTTTTCTGCTCTGTATGTTGTGAAATTCAAGAGGAAGCCTTCAAAGCGCCAAGTAGGAGGGTGCCCCAGTTTTGACTTCATAGGGTTATGTAAACCCAATGTGTACAAGGACGGAGAACAGCCAATAGAAGTCAAAATACCCATGGCGGCCCCAGCCAGCTTAGACGGCATTAACTCCTGCTGACTGCGACTGACATCTCTGACTTATCTAATCACAGAGGGATGTAAGGAGTCAGATGTAGAAACAGTGTTTTATCCTCAACATCTGTAATTTAATAATTGGAGAGAGTAATGTTTACACATTTAGACAGTATGGCGTTTGAGTTTCAGTCATCATGAATTGTCATAAATGTGAATCGATGCATCCTCACTCTGCTTTTTGTTTTTCCTTCTCAAATGTACCACCAGGGGGAAGTAGACCTCAGGAAAGTACAACACACCACCCACCCCAGCATGGACACACACTCAGCAGTGGAACATCCCATCTCTCTCAGCTATCCTGTTTACTTCCCCAGCCTTGTCAACAAAACAGTGCCAAAGCAGACAATGCAGGTAGCGTCCAGAAGGTAAACAAACACTGCGTTAGTACGTCTTTCAGTTAATCAGTTTGTTTTTTTCCTAGCTATTTTAAGGAAGGTTTTAAACACAAATGCACATGCGATAGCTGTTTTAATTCGGGCAGGAAGACATCAGAATATGCAACGCTACAGAATATGCAACGCTACCTGTTCCACAGCGCTATTTCTGGAAAGCCAATACCCGGGATAGCAGCTTTTAAGCCAAGGTGAAACCACTGTAACGATGAAAAGATTACATGACATGTTTTGTGAAATTCTATTACTTGTATCCTTGAGGAAACAACTTATTTTGTGCAGAAGAGAAAATCGATATTTTTAAGACTGACCTTTTTGTTTATCAAAGCCCTGCAGGGAGATTGAGGCAGCAGGCTTTCCGAGGTCTCCCTTGCCCTCATTGGTGTGCTTGTGCGTGTCGTCTAAGTGGGGCCTCTCCGTTCGCACCTCTGGGGGCACGGCAGCAGTTGGTGGCTTGGGCTTGCTGGGGCGATCCTCCTCTGTTTTCACTGGGGTCTTGGCCTTTTCTGTGATTAGGGGCTCGGCTGGCGCCGCCTCTGCCGTACTTCGGGAAGGCACGGCACTGGGAACCAGGGGAGAGGGAGGTCTGACTCCCTGTTTGGGGCCACTCAAGCCCTGCTCTCTCTTTGGGCTCTCTTCAGACGCAGACTCGATGAAGAGATCACTGTCAAGCTCTGCCTCTCTCTCCTCTCTCAGAATGCTGTAGGCTGTGGGTGGAGCGTGGTTGCCTGCTAGGCCGAAACCACCCTTGGTGACTGGGGGATTGTCAAAGGGGTTGTTAGGCTGGCTGAAAGTGCCCTTGCTTTTAGGCGGCTGGACAAATGGGTTGCTAGTGGCCTTTGGAGGCTCCTCAGACACCAGCTCAATCTCTGAGTCTCCAGACTCAGCGCTGCTGCCATCATGCTCCCTGCCGCCTGCCTTTGTGCTTGGACTGCTTTTGGAAGCTGCAGGCTTCACTGCATCAGCCTTGAACATGTCATGGGAATGAAATTCTTTTTCTGTTCACAAAGAAATGCAGAGAGGGCAATTAGGTCTTCATTCACCATTACAAATTAAGACATAGAGTATCTGTACATATACAACCTAAAGCCATTGTGACAAATCAAATGTTTGCTTGCTCAATTTAACTTTTCAGTTGCAACCTTACTTGGTTTTTATGGAGTCAACATCATCTGCATGAAAAATAGCTGCCGTGATTTCTCAAGTATTTAATTCACATGATGGGATAAAAACATGCATTCCCATGTGGTTATTTTATCCATAAATAGTTCCTGCAAATATGAAATTACATATACCATGATGGGGGATTTTATCTACATCCCCAACTTCTATGTCTGACAAAGTGTGACAGGTGTTTGTGTGTGTGCTGTGCCTACGTGTTGGTGAAGCATTGGGAGTGGAGGCAGGGCTGTCATCTTCTGGCTCTGATAGCGTCACAGTGGGAACCCCCTGCAAGCCCACACTGAGGACGTTCTCACGCTCAGACGCACTGACTGGAGGGGCGTGTTGCTGGAGCTCAGTCTTGGCGGTTTGAGGATGGGACTCGGTCAAAGTGATCTTCACCGGGCTGGCCGTCTGTGGGGTGCCACCCAGGTTTTGGTAGGAGCGGTAATCTGACAGCTCTTCATCGGATGGCTCCTCCACGTAGGGGAAAGAGTGGGAGCCCAGTGCTGAACCTTCCTCTTCCTCATCATCTCCGTGGTTTTTCTCCATGTAGCTGCCCAATGAGTCATGACCAGTTGAGCCTGTGTCCACCAGACTGTGCTGGTCATGACGCTCATCCCCGTGGCTAATGTCCATGTAGTTGTAGGATTCTGTCTTATCTGAGCCAAACAGAGATTGTGGCATGTCATCAACCAGGTTGGAAGTCATCTTGGTACTGGAGCTGAAGCTATAGGTGTCGCTGGAGAAAGGATCCAGGTCAGAGGAGCCAGAGGAGGGCTTAGACGGTTTCAGGTCATTCGACAGGTAGGAGGCTTCCCGACCTGATGTGAAGCTCTGATTTGACATCAAGGAAGTGTAGACATCCCCATCATCATTCATAGGTGTCCTAAACAGGCCAGACATGAGGTCATCTGTAGAGGTTGACAGGAAAAGAAAGAACAGTGAGGTTACACACTGATAAGGCAGAAAAACAGCAGTCTCTGTACACGCTCGAATCGAATCCGCCTTTGCCTGAGCTTTTTGATTAATGAAAACATACAGTTAAACAGGACTACGCTTCAGCTGGTGCCGCTGCCAGGGAGAGGGGCTGTGGCACTGTGAGGGCAGCACAGTCAGACCGGGTGCTCGGCTGTGAAGATCAGTGAGGCAGCAGTAACAGAGGGTACTTGTACCCAGTGTGGGACAAAGAGGGATTGTTCAGACCCCCAAAAACCACAGAGCAACAACCAGAGTCTGTTCTAAATCATGCAGGCAAAGGGCCTTTCTATTAGTCACATATCTGCTCTGTAATCACTATAAACCTGCATCTCCCTTGACAAATTAGTGTCATGAATACAAACACACAGATAAAATATGAACAATACACTGTATGTGCAAGCTACCTTCTCCAGAAAATAAAAAGGCTTAAGCTACTACACTAGGTTGACTAAACTCTTCCATGATGAATGTATAAAATAAATATTTCAAACACAGCATGCATCTCTGTGGTATTCAACACGCATGCAACATTTAAATAATACCAGTTAAAACTATACAATTGTAGTGCTAAGAATGCATAACCACCAGATGTTAGCTGTGAACTTGTGTGTGCTCTGCTGTATAATATCACTCAACATTGCACTGAATAATTTGTTTGCTGCAGCAAAACATTAAGGGTGCTCATATTACATATGCCTTGCAAAACAGGAAGAGACTTGATAGGGATGTTATTTCAAATGATCAGGTCAGAAGTCAAGGTCAAGTCAGGTATTCAGACTTGTTGATTGTATGTCTTTAAGTCATGCAACTCCACCAACTAACACACACTGTCTCATGCTCATACACTAAATACAGGAGCATACACACAACACACACACTACTGTACACCACCACACTGATGCTAATATTTTGAATGTGCTATGTACAAGTCAGAGTTTATACTTCCACATACTGAGCACCTCCTCCTGCTCTCTAGCCCTACTTCTCCCAGGGCAGTGGTGGTGCTATAAATAGGCTGGGTCCAGCTGCTGGGCTGGATGAGGGGGGAAGATTTAAAATAGCAGCCTTAGGGTTAGCTCTGGAGGATGCAGAATGACTGACAGAAGACCCAACAGGTCAGGATGTCCCGTCCCTCCCTTCACTTCCTCTAAAAAGCCCCACCACCCTTCCCTTCTGCTGTCCTTCCTACTGCTGCTCCTTCATCATCATTAACAATACATCATACCGCAGTACAATGGCTCAAACGCTACACACCCATGCTGGGACATAGGGGGAGGGCTGATGTGACATGGAGGAAAAGCAAAGCAGGCCCACGCTCTTGAGCTGCAGATTATTTTGCATCTAATAGACTCAAATGTCTTGTAGATCAAGCCAGATACAAAATGGATGGACAAAGCCGTTGTGACAACTTCAGTTCAGTGACATGAATGCCCTTGATGTACTGCTAAAGCCAACCGATGTATAATCCTCTTAGTGTACTACCATCGCATAGGTCACATCAGCCATTACCCTGGCAACACCATCATAATCTTACACTCACTGATACACTGGACAGAAACATACTGTGCAGATGTGGGAAGCACTTAGAGCCACTACAAACTGTGAAGAGAGGTGATCTCAGGAGCTGTGAACTGCCAGTAATCCTGTTGACTGTGGACAACACACCCCCTCTCTCTGCATCATCCCATTCTACATACCAACACAAATACCCACCAGCAGTTGCATAAGGCATCTGTAACAATAAAGAAGCTGGTGCTTGTCTTTAACTGCCATGGGGACAACCATGCTGGGCAATGACAAAGTTGGTTTGTTGAGATTAGGGGCATTTTGAATCTGTTGATATGGCGTAGCACCCAAACACTGGAGAAAAACCCACAAGGCGGAAACAAATGCTTTGCTGCACTCAGATGGGATTGGATGTGACAATAGAGGAATCCTCAGCTCCTACTGTAGCCACACAAAATAATCATGTCACTGAAGGGATGGTGCAGTTAAATAAATAAGTCCTGGTGGATGTGCTGTGAAGGGGCAGTCATTTTGTTGTGTTCTGTGCAGCCAGTCCAGCCCCGAAACTAATGCAGGCTGACAATCTGTGCTACGCCGAAGCATGGGCTCCTAATTACCGAGCTGCAGACAAAAACATGTGCGCTCAGACAATATTAGAAGAGCCGGAGTGGCAAAATGAATTTATTACCACTTTGAAATTAAGGGTTTACTGAGCTGCATGTGGGACTCGCATGTGCAAGAGGGTTTACACAAAAATGTACTAATGTGATAACAGAAAGGGATTTTAAAATCGCTGAAAAATGTTTGCAAGTCTCCAGAACACCGTGTTGTCTCACTTCTAGCAGCCAGGAGTCCAGTGCAAAGACTTTAAAAGGAACTATCTCTGTCAGTTGGTTTTGTCCAAGTAAACACCATCGTTAATCTCATCAGTAGTTCAGCTTTACTTTTAAACATCTGTTAATCTACTGTAGTGTAACGATTCCATTTCTCTGTCCGTGACCCCCTAGACTGTGGTGTTACCTTTCAGGAGATCTCTTTCACTCCATGACCTAGTGGAAAGTAATCCATCAAGATAGTTACATACTGTGCTCTTCTTTCAAAGCCATCTGTGCCTTTTGAGATTCAATAATCTGCTGCAGCTTGATCATTTTAGGTATAAATTGTCCCTTGTACTGGGAACTGCATAATACTTTCTTCATAAAGATAAAAATGTGGATTATGCCCAAAGATTGAATAAACCGTGCACATTGTATGAAACATTTAAATTAGCCAGTTACACTACTTACAAAAAACACCCTTTATCAGCACAGACTATATCAGCTGGCCTTCTTTTTCCTTTTATTTTTGAATTTATTGAGAAATGTTGACATAAATATGTTATTTGAAAGTACATTGAAGAATATATTATGTTCTATAGAGAGTGATATACTATTAGAATTTATAAACCAAGTCCCTTGCTAGTTAAACTGAGGCACAATTTGACTGTTAATGGTCTCTGGCTTTAAAAACTAGATTATGAAATGTATGTTCCTAATGTATTGATTACAAAATCCTTGGCTGAACAAATACATGAATACCCACTAACTATCCCACTTTAAAAGAGAAGATAGTGGAGAGCACAAAGACAGTCTATACTAAGAGCTGAGGTACAACAAAACTACTAGAAGAGGTCGATAGGAGAACAGCTGTGCCGAGGGCTGCATTGATCCAAGACAATGAGGACTCACAATTATTGTAAGAAACTTCAGTGTATCCACCATTCTTAAAAAAAATCACTAAAGGCCACACAGGACAGCAGGCTTTGTCAAAGATAAATCAATGTAGAGGCAGTTAAAATAAAAGCTAATCTGTGCCTGTTCAGATTCTGAAGTCGTAGTACGTACAGTATCTGTCTTCCACTGTATTGATCGTATTTTTCTTGCTGGGATGGAGCTTTATGGATGAATGAAGAGGATGTGGGAGGATCCAGACTGAGTGTCTGCTAGCTGTCTGCTTTGGGTCAAAGCTGTCAATTCAGTGTGATTGTGGATTGGCATTTCACTTTCATTGTATAGACATGCAGGTAGTAAAGAGTACAGACGCATGCAGGAACGCATGCATGCGTAGACTACAACAACCAGCACGAACATAAGATGGACTTTATTGTTTAAAAGTGTTGCTGCTGGTAGTAGCTCAGAGATAACTTTGTGCCCACAGGCTAGAGAGCTGGACTGAGGCAGTAAAATCATAAACGTTATTTCTGGCTTTCAATTGTTTTCAATGTACCTACAGGGGATGAAAAGACATGATACATTATGATTTATTGATATAAGTATAGCAATACTGCTTTGTTTTTGTCTGCTGCAGTGGGGCTTTTTTAGTCTGTAATGCTTTTATAACAAGGCATTAGCTAATTGATCCTGGAGACAGATGAAGAAAGATTTGATTGGAAACCTGGCAGGGTAACACAGGCACTCTAAATCATCCAAAGCAGACACACTAGTATGTTGTACACCCTTTAAGCCTTATTTAATTATGTAAGGTGCTGGACAACACATTTTCAACCACAATGGCAAACTGAAGTACATGCAAACTCTGGCTCACACCTGGGAGCTGCTCAGCTGACACTGACTGAGTAATAAGTAAGTGCTTTTGTCAAGAGTCAGATACTGAATTAAAGGTATTCGTGAAAGTAAAGACAGTTCTTTGTATTTCCTGTTTTTCCCTGACAGCCTGGCTGAACTATCGGCCTTCTCATCACGGCCTTGCCTCTCTTGCCATTAAGCTGCCCCCTCCTCCTCCTCATCCTCATCCTCATCATCCTCCACCCTTGTATTATCTTGCATCTTTATCATCCAGTCTGAAAAGACCTAGCACTGCTCTGCCCCCTGGGAACAGGAGCTAAAGGCACAAATGCACTATGCTGGCTGGCTTATGCAGTCCAGTGGAGTCCACTAAGTGCTTTCCCTATTTGACAGATATGAAAAAGACCCAGCCAGACATATGCTGTCTCATCTTTGTCCCTGATGATACGCTGAAACAGAGAAGAACACAAGTCTAATCCACCTATCAGGGACTGGGTTGTGTTGGAGACTGTGTCTCGTGACAATTATTTATAACTAATATAATGCACCGTCGTGAGTTACGAAGAGCTTGTAGGGGAAAAGGGATGTCAAAATGTTTGTGTACAATATGCACTTAGTTGTTTTCTTCTCTGATAGCAGGGTAGGCTATTAGACACGCCATGTGCTTCAGGGAAAATGTGGGATTATCACAACAAACGTAAATTCAGCAATATCTTCCACAACTTTATTTCTTGTGTCTCTCGAAACTTTGACAGGATGTGTAACTTTTGAGAATAAAATAAACTGTACTGCACTATCTTTGCTGTAAGGCTCTTTACATTCCATACTGTGTAAAGGCCAATCTTCTTTGCTTCCCTCAGCGAAACTAAATATTTACATTTACAAAAATTTAAATATTATTTTGTGATTATTCACAATGATTTACGGCCCACGGATTGAAGCAACCTCGCCCGGACAAGGGAAACCGGGGCACCCTCCCGGAGCCAGACCCGGGAGGGGAGCGTCTGGTGGCCGGGCTTTCGCCCATGGGGCCCGGTCGGGCTTAGCCCGAAAAAAAATCATGGACCAGCAACCCTGTGGACTCACCACCCGCATGGGGAAGCATCGGGGTCGGGTGCTATGCAGACCGGGCGGCGGGCCAGGCAGGAGACCTGGGCGAGCCGATCGCCGGCAACATAGACTAGCTCTAGGGACGTGGAACGTCACCTCGCTAGCGGGGAAAGAGCCGGAGCTGGTGCAGGAGGTGGAGCGGTATCAGCTAGATATAGTTGGGCTCACCTCCACGCACAGCACGGGCTCTGGAACCAAGCTCCAGGAGAAGGGTTGGACTTTGTCCTTTTCTGGAGTTGCCCAGGGTGAGAGACGCCGGGCGGGAAATGGGATACTCACGAGCCCCCGGCTGAGCGCCGCTATGTTGGAGTTTTCCCCGGAGAACGAGAGGGTCGCCTCCCTGCGCCTACGGGTTGCGGGGAGTAAGGCTCTGACTGTTGTCTGTGCTTATGCACCGAACAGCATGGTGGATGGCCAACATGTCCCCTGGAGAGGGGGCAGCGCCTGAAGTCCTTGGGGTGGTTGCACCCATATCCCTGGCAGAGGTCACTAAGGTAGTCAAAAAGTCCCTTGGTGGCAAGGCGCCGGGGGTGGATGAGATCCGCCCTGAGATGCTGAAGGCGCTGGACATTGTTGGGCTGTCTTGGCTGACACGCTTTTGCAGTGTCGCATGGGGGTCGGGAACAGTGACCATGGACTGGCAGACCGGGGTGGTGGTTCCCATCTTCAAGAAGGGGGACCGGAGAGTGTGCTCGAACTATCGTGGTATCACACTGCTCAGCCTCCCGGGAAAAGCTTATGCCAGGGTGCTGGAAAGGAGGCTCCGACCGCTTGTTGAACCTCAGATTCAAGACAAACAGTGTGGATTCCGTCCCGGCCGTGGAACAGTGGACCAGCTCTTTACCCTCGCAAGACTACTGGAGGGGTCCTGGGAGTTCGCCCAACCAGTCTACATGTGCTTTGTAGACTTGGAGAAGGCTTTCGACCGGGTCCCTCGGGGGGTTTGTGGGGGGTGCTGCGGGAGTATGGGGTGCCGGACCCGTTGGCACGGGCCATCCGGTCTCTGTACGCCTGCAGTAGGAGCTGTGTTCGTATCCTCTGTAGTAAGTCAGACACGTTCCCAGTGGGTGTTGGCTCCGCCAGGGCTGCCCTTTATCACCGGTCCTGTTCGTGACTTTCATGGACAGGATATCTAGGCGCAGCCAGGGGGCGGAGAGGATCCGGTTCGGGAGTCTCGGGATCGCATCTCTGCTGTTCGCCGATGATGTGGTCCTGTTTGCCTCCTTGGACCGTGACCTCCAGCATTCACTGGGGCGTTTTGCAGCCGAGTGTGAAGCGGCAGGGATGACAGTTAGCACCTCCAAATCTGAGGCCATGGTGCTCTGCCGGAAACCGGTGGACTACTCCCTCCAGGTGGGGACAAACTGCCTACCCCAAGTGAAGGAGTTCAAGTATCTCGGGGTCTTGTTCACGAGTGAGGGTAAGGTGGAGCGGGAGATCGACCGGCTGGCCTTGGAACGCCTCGGGATCCCCCAGGATGAGCTGGAAAGTGTTGCGGGTGAGAGGGAAGCCTGGGTCGGTCTGCTGAACCTGCTGCCACCGCGACCCGACCCCAGATAAGCGGCCGAAAATGGATGGATGGATGGATGGATGGATTATTCACAAGCACAGCAGCGAAGGAAAGTGGAGGGAGTTGTTGGGAGTGATGAAGGTTCTGCGCAGTTCCCACCAAGAACATAAGTGACAGAGAGGATTATTTCACTGGTATGGACACGGCTCAGCGGGAGTCACAGCAATAGGAGACTGCTTTTCTTTTCATTTTTAGGAATCAAAACATAATCTCTCTCTCTGTCTATGTGTGTGTATACACAAGTTGGAGCGTGCCTGGCATACTGTTATGAAAGTAGAGTAGAGCATGTGCTTTGTTGTCTTTTTCGAGGAAGCCAGACTAAACAGTTCATCATTTCACATATATTTTACATGCTGCCTAAAAATATATATGTTTTAGCTTTTGTAAGTTATATATATTGTTCAATGCCTTTTTCAATTGCAACAATGTTTAAATTATACTTGCATGCTAAATTCGTCGCCTCAAAGGATTACAGTCTAAATTATGCATCTTGTACTGAACGGAAAAATAACGTTTTTTCCTTCTTCTTATTCTTGTTTTGGACCGAAGCAGCCAAATGAGAAAGGCCTGAGAGGAGACCAGGCGGCTTTATTTTTTTTTAAACATCTCCTCATGAATTTTTCAGTGAATTCGTGAATGAAAGTACAGGGCTCTAGTTTTGCTAGCCAAGCGAATAGTGAGCCCTGTTCGTTCAGGATTAAAAATAGCAGCAGCAGCCGAGCTGTGCTGAGGAGAGTGGCGGACTGAGAGCCGAGGTCTGCATGATGTTCCCACAAAAACCACTGCCTGGCATCCAATAATATAACTATATTATTAACAATATCCAGTACCGTGCAGGCTACTTGATAGGCTACAACAGGAATAATACCATAATGTGGCCGAGTCTCGTTCTGTTGATAAACTATGAGATTTAATGATTAAAATCGTGTCATCAACGTGTCATCCCTCTATGCCACCATGCCAAGAGAATACAGGTAGTTTATGAAGCTATGGATACGGGCCTACGTGTGGCAGCTGCGACCAGAATGACCGTTCAGTCAATTTAAAGTTTAACAGGCTCTTGTGAATGCATGCTGCTTCCCATCTGTATGACCGGTCGACCCCCTCAGCCGGAGACCAGTGTGGACTGGTGGGAAACAACGGGTCGGAATGGCCGTTTCATAGGCGAAGCTCGAAACCAGTCTGAATAAACAGTGTTTGGAAGATGTCTAATATCTTATGATTTACTATCATCTTATAGAAGTTACTCGCTCGCATTCTGTGTTTTCGAGCCCAGAAGTTGTAACTCCACAGACAGACAGGTCCCCCCGTCTGTCTGTCTGTCGTCACGCTGAATCTGTCTCGGCTGCGTCTCTCTCCCTGTGTTTACATCGAAACGCCGGTGTGGGTTTTGTTAATATCAAAGAGGAACCCTAATGTGGCTGACATACTATACATTGGTAAATACCTCGACTTAACTGCCAGCTTTACCTGTAGATGCAGTTCCCATAGCAACGGGAGGCCTTTTCCCGTCGTCCTGGAGAGAAGGAGACTGTTGATCCAGGTCGCCCGACGGCTCGCCGCCTCTCGGTTTACGGTCCTCACGCAGCTCGCCCAACCGGGCCGGCGTGTTCCCAAACGGGCCGTTGCTCTCGTAGTCATCCCCAAACCACCTCCCCTCCGAACCGAGCTCCTCACCGGGCTGAGCGGACATGCTTTTTCCTGTTATCGGACAGAAGAGATACGAGCTAACGGTGCACGGCTTCTTCTTCTTCCTCTTCTTCTTCTTCTTCTTCTTCTTCTTCTTCTTCTTCTTCTTCTGTGCCGGGTCTGTTACTGAAGCGGCGGCAACCCTTCTGCGCGAGAAATAGGGTGACCGAAACAAACACACACATACAACAATTCAGCTCTCGGCTCGCGTCTGTCAACTGAGCCTGGGGTTCGTGTTCGCCACAGAGGAGACGGCGGTCGGTCGGGGAGCGAGAGGAGCGAGGGTGATTGTTTTAGTTCAGTGCTCCGCCGGTGACGTCATGGTGTCCGCGAGGCTCAGGGTTGGCACTTTTATTTGGGGCAGAGTCCAACATGAAAAAAAGGCATTTCGGCGTATTAGTGGAGTCGAGTGTTTGACATTGGACGGAGTGCATGACAGCTGAATTACGCTCGGTGTGAGGAAACAGTGACAGTGACTCTGCGCACAGATCATTATTATAAGAATGTAATAAAGATAGGGGGATTTCAAAGTCGTAATAATACGAACTGAAATGTTCCAAAAATGGCAAGAATTATTTCAAGTGTGACGTTGTATGTAAAAGTTCGCTTAAAAACAAAGCAAGCGTTAGGTGGTTTTGTGAACGTGTACCTTGCGGTGTGGCGCCCCCACGTGACGCTCAGGTGGTACGACCCGGGCCATTTCAACATGGCTGCTTAGCAACCAGACGCGCGTGCCTGGACACGGACCGACGCCGACACCAAACATTGCTGAACTCAGTTGGGCCTCAGACGTTTGACCCCAGAAGTCCGCCGTATTAAGTAATTATGGACAATAGTGTTGTTGTTTTTGTCTTCAATGCAAGGTTCACTTGAAATGATTCGTGTATGTTAATACAGCACTGACGTCCCATATCTACCTACCTGTTGTTACCTTGCTGGTAAATTAGCTTAACTTTAACGTTGGTGGCGGGCAAAGTTAGCATGAATGTGAGGCGAAATCTAGTATATCTGCTTACTTACTAACCTCAGGTATTTGTTACTATACTCCCTATCTGGCAGCCTCATCGACATGGCGGGTCTTTAGTCTCCCAATAGACCATGAGTGAAATAAAGCAGGACATATGCATTATGAGGGTACATTTAATATTTTTCTAAGAGTTATCCCAGAGGCTACATTTCAAGGCAGACAAGTTATGATACTGAGTGAGAAACAAAAGCACCACGTTGACGAGGAGGTGGTCAAGGAACTGGTGAGTATGAAATTCCCATTAATTTGGCTAAAATAATAAATGGTATTTCGATTTGTATCCAGTTTTAATATTTGTAACAGCTTCCAACAACTGCATTTATCAGCTGAAATGTTGCAATGCATTTTCTGCTTTGTACTGCCATGTCAATTTCTTTTTCATATTAGGATTCTCGTGACTATTTTTTATCAACAGTGTTTGGCCAATGGAGTGTCCTATGAAAATATTGCACACGAAGGAAGCAACGTCAGCTCCCTGGAGATCTTCTTCTCTGGTTTCCCCCGCATGGTTGGACTTTCGTTCTTTCCAAGGCTCTGCCAGTTTACCGTATTGGGCCAGAATATAAAACACATTGAAGGACTTGAGTGCTGTCCTCTGCTTCGTGAGCTCTGGGTCGTCCAGTGCCATCTGACAGTAAGTTTGGTATGCTGGGGAGGTTTTTGTAATAATACTGACACTGGTGGAAACAATAATGCAGTGTGTAATACCTTAAAATCATTAGAGTTTTGTTCCGGTTTTTATTGAAAGTGATTCCAACTTATTGTTGTACTGCAGAGTTTCTTAAACCTTACACAATGCAATCACATTTTACCCCCTTTGTGGCATATAATGACATCAAATCCTGCATGCATTGACCATCTTATTATTTTGCAGGAGATATCTGGGCTACAGAATTGTCTACAACTAGAGAAACTTTACCTGTATGATAATCAGATCTGTGAAATAAATAATTTAGAATTGCAGATCAACCTAGAAGTCTTGTGGCTCAACAACAACTGCATAACTCAGATACAGGTTTGAACTCTTGTCTTTCTGACTGTTTGTCTGTCTGTTTGCATGTTTATCATACAACATTTGACAATGTGTTAACCTCAGATTTATTTCTATTAATTTGGCTCACAAAAACTGCATTTTGATGTCATTTTAAAATAGCATGCTCCTGTTTTGATCAGTTATCTGCTATATGTGGTGTTGTTTTTTCATCTAAAGGGCTTGAACACACTTCAGAACCTCAAAGAACTAAACCTTGCTGACAACAATATTGAAAAGATTGGTATGTTTTTACATTCCTCTGTATTTTTGTGTCGAGTTTTGATTGCGATTCAGTGAGCTGTTTGAAAATAATGAAATACTTTTAAACTTCTTTTAAGGACATAGCCTTGAACCTAATGTCAGCCTTCAGAATCTTAATCTGTCCGGAAACAAGATCAGCTCATTTAAGGTGAGAACCGAAATATGCTATTGACAGTTCTTCTGTAAAAAGTGTTCCTACTTATTTGTAACATCTTATTAAAATCCTTGGTCTGATAAGGGCTATTTAAAATGCTTGTGAAATGTCGGGGTCAAGTCACATTTTCAATTATTTCTACAATGGGATGTCTGCACAAGACCTTCAATAAGGTATTGGGTAGCATCATTTCAATTTATATCATTCAGGATTCAATGATATACATTTTTGACTGCATCTATTTAAAAATAAAAATAAACGACTACTAGATTTTTCGTGTTAGTCAGTAATACCTTTTATACATATACTGTTGCTGACAGAATCTTTCAGAGCATGTGTACTTAGTCGTTGTCTTTTTCAAGGTCATTTTGATGGGTATTTTGGCTCTTGCTTTGTTTGGATGATTAACACCTCAATCATATTCCTGCAATCCACCTTTTGTTGCAACCTAGCTTGGCTTTCAGAAATGCAATTAGTGTTATTCACTGTACTGGGAGCCCAGTTTATTGCAACCACTGCAGAATCAAAGCATTTGCTTCTTTGTCATTACAATGTGATATTTCATTTTAGCTGATGTAAAGCAAGTATTTACAAACCAGATGCCATAATACATCTGATTTTTTTAAATATAATGTATGTTGTGTTTATAGGGAATAACCTGAGCCTTAGAGTGAAGAAAAACCTTATCATTGAGATAGTCTGTGTGTTCTGCTGTTGATATTGGTGTAACAGGAGCTGACCCTGCTTGCCCGCTTACCCCATCTGAGAGAACTAGCACTGAAGGACCCAACGTCAACCTCAAACCCAGTGTGTCTTCTGTGTAACTACGCCACACATGTTCTTTACCACATCCCAGGCCTCCAGCGACTTGACGCCTATGATGTCTTTAGCAAGCAAGTCAAGGAAGCAGCTGAGGTATTTAGAAGACCAGCAGGATTTCTGCATTACACCAACTGAGCTCATTTGGGTCTCTGTTATGCTCGTCAGAGGATACAAATTCTCTTCATTTATGTTGATTATTAATTATTTGCTTTAAGTTCTTATAATGTTTCCCTGACATTTTCCTTAGTTAGCTTCAGAGATATGAGAAACAAATTACAATATCACACACATTTGTTCTGTATTTGGTTGTTCCTCAGCAGAGTTACAACTCATATGTAAATTGGGTAAAATATTTGAATCCAAGACACATTTCTTAATTCCTAAATTCTCTATGTGTTTTATGCACATTTTCCTTTTATTTAGCTTGACATATATAATATCTTTTGCAACCTTATTTAGGTATTGAGTAACATAAAATATGGTTTGAACAATGGCTGTCTTTAAAAAAAAGTATGTTATACATTTGTAATTTGTTGCATCTGTGTGTTTTGTTTGCCTTATTTTCCTCTTTAGTCTACAGTAATGAAGAAAATGATGTACTACAACATGCGTGTACGTGCTGCTCAGAGGAACCTGGCAGAGAGCCGACTCAGTTTGAAGGAGAGGAAGAAAACTATGTTACAGTTACCAGGAGAATGTATCAGAACACTGAATCACGCCCTCAAGAGTGTATGTACAATCCTTGAAACATTTTAGAAATTAGTTTAACAGATGTAAAAAGAGAACAGTTATTTAGCTGTGTTCTTCAGCTTCAGGTTGATGTTGTACAAAGTTAAGAAAAGCTGTTTTCATCTGGATGCATACCTAGCTTGAAGGTGAGCTCTCCAAGGTGCCAGCTAGTTGTAAGAAGTCTGCCTGCACGATGGAGGAGGGATCAACCCACCTGGTTGAAGGTTCAATTGACAGATGTGAACCAGCCACTGACCTCAGTCGTGATCCAGCCATGGAGCACGAAATACTAAGCAAGATTGACGCACTGAGGGAGAGACTGGTGCTATGGACGAGGCGGCTGGATGAGTCTGTATATTTGAATAAGATACAAAGAGAATTTTACTGTGCTTTTATATAATTTATCCTCCTACTGTGCATTTTCCTATGTTGTAAAATAATGCTCCCTCTTCTGTATTCAGGATTGAAGCATGGTATGAGCGGGCTCTGACACAAGCCACAAACATGATGGCATATACAGTCCAGTTTCTATTGATGGAGCTGGAAAGTGTTGGAAATATTCGTTTGGAAGAGGGGTGCTCCAAAGACCCATGGTACATACTTGGTACAATATTATTAAATACAATTACAAACATTTTCAGTTCACAAAGGACAAATCAAAAGCAGACCCCCTTAACTCACATTTTCTATATTATGTACCCAACAGGTTTACTTCCTGTTGCGACCTCCTGCATTCCCGCTTCTCTCATTCAGACTTTAAGGTTCGCAACATCGCTGGAATTAAGATCAATAGAGTTATCCGCATCCACAACAGTGCTTTAAGGCTTCGCTTTGAGGACAAACTTCACACCCTTCTAGCAAGCGAAGAGGCTGCTTCACAGTAAGTTAATCTGAATTGTAATGTGATGATACTTTTTTTCCCCCAATAATTTGAAGGCATTTTAACCTTACTATTGTCATTATTATAAAAATGTATGTCTAATTTTAACTTTCCAAGCAGGAATTACAGACGTCGGCTGGAGCACTTGTTCTACATACCTGACCCTGAAAAAAATAGCGAGATGGAAGACATTTTGTGCATTTCAGAGGAAGGCTTCAAAACAACTAAACAAAATAAGGTGTGTTTACATCGGTCCACCTTCCACAACACTCAATCCCATCACCCAGAATGTATTACTCTAAGCATTGAGAAAAAATTACCAGCAAGTAAATCATGGATTAGTAACTCACTATTTATACATAACAAAATGAACAAAAAATCATTTCTATAGGTTCGATTTGTTTATTAAGCAGAATGCAATGAAGGACGGAAAAGTATTGAATTGTAACTCATTAAAAGCGCCCCTATTGTGTACAGAAATAACTACACAGTGCTATGAAATAGAATAGCAATGTCTTGTTTTCACATAGCCTGCAAATCCGTCTGACTTTTACAATGTTGACTTTGAATAAGGCATTGGGCGGAGAGGGTGCTATACCTTTATCCAACAGCCTGAGTGTGGTTGAACAGCCCAGAATTGAACATGCACTGCGTCAGGCCAGCCAAGACGATTCCAAGCACAGTACGGACACAATCCACTTCAGGCACGGTGAGTTAGTTTTGCTCATATATATTCCCCTCAGCTGTGACTGTTATTTTTTGTTTTACTAAAATGCTCCTGTTTTTTGGTTGCAGGTCAGATTATTGTTTCCAAAGTTTTTGTGGGCCACAGCATGCCTATCAAAGAGGGAGACCCACTGGACAGAAGCAGATACCCCAGAGTGTTCTCCGTTTATCGCAATGTGGACACTAAGCACAGAACTGCAATAAATGAAGGTATGCTGTATTACAAATGAAAACCATACTTTTTTCCGTCAATATTTGTGAAGTGTGTTTACATTGGTGTGTGTTTTTCATTCAGAGAGACCCAACTCCACCAAAACACAGACAGGTCCTGAGGGCAGTCCCAGACGAAGACAGTGGTTTGTGTTTGACCATGAGCTTGTCTTGCCTGAGTACATCGTTTATTTTGAATACATCACCACCGGGGTATTTAATTCATTGGTTTTGTTATTGTTTGATGATAAATGATAAAACATAATTCCGAGTTTTTTGTCCCTAGTTGCATAGTTGTTTTGCAAATATTCATTTTAATTTAATACCCATGACAAGTCAACAATGATGTACCTACTAGGCAGTTCATGAACCTTGTGGTATGTTGTTATTAGGATCAAGAACAACCACACAGCACAGGCATTGATGATAATCCGTCCAACAACATCATCATAGACAGGGAAGTCCTCAACATGGAACCTGTGCTGAAACCGCAGCCCAGGTTGAGGAGCTTGGATGACAAAATTCTGCTGAATGTGGCCAGAGCCAATGTCCTCAGTCAAATCACCGTAGGTTTTCTGGCTTTTCAAATGACAGCTTGAGTTTTGAAGCCATGTCATGTACTCACAATAATCTTCAATGTATTGAACCTCCAGGTGCTGAATCTTCATGGCAACAATCTGAGTAAAATAAAGGAGATTTCCCGCCTCACAGCTCTGCGGCATCTTACCATCAGCTTCAATGAGTTCACACACTTGGATGACATTCCTCACATGGTAGGGGGAGACAAGGGATGACAAAAGGAAATGTTACTATTATGTTTAAACTAATCATTGTCATAAGTCATGAGAGTCATAAGAGAGCAGCATTTTATAGTAACCTCTGTAACATTTAATTCCATTTGGTAGTGAAGTGACACATAATACAAAGAGACTGTGTTTTGGACCATGGCATAAAGTGGAAATGTTTACCATCTATTGTCTCTGTTACCTAAAACACAGCCCAACCTTGAGTTTTTGGATGCTAGCTACAATCGCCTGGTGACCTTAGAAGGGCTGAGGAGGTTGGGACAGCTTAAAGAGCTCGACCTGCGCTGGAACCAGCTGACCAAGGCCAAAGAGGATACAGCTGTGCTGAGAAAGCACACGCCTGCTCTGCTGAAGCTTGACACCCGATATAACCCCTGGATCAAGGTATGTGCTGTTATCAAAGAAAATCTCAAAAATATATTGTACAAGGAACAATGAGGAGGTTTACAGTGAAGCTGTTTTCCTTTTTTCAGTCCAAAACAGTCCGAATCACCATCCTGGGCCGTCTAACAACTCTCACCCACCTGGACGATATGATGGTAGCAGAGGAGGAGGCTGCTTATGCTGTTCTGATGGCTGCTGGATCCAAAATTAACCAGGTTAAGAACTTTCAGATATCGTTGGTTGCTGTTTTTATGGTACATTTTAATATTGATTGTGTCAAAATAAGTATTAACATGCTGGAGCATGAAGAACGCATACAGTTTGTGAACGTCGACCGTGTATATTTCAGGATGCACTGTAATTCAATCAGACCTGTTGACACTCTGCTCACAGGCATCTCTTCTGGCTCACTCGAGTACCAACAGTGACCGACCCCGCAGTCTCAGCCTGCTGTCAACAGCCCAGCTCCTATGTCCTCTCAGTCCTGCACCCTGGGGCCTCACCCGAGAGCTGGAGCTTGACTGGACTGCAAAGGTGAGCTACAGATTTGTGGGTTTCTCCCTAAAAGCTGTGATTCTAAAAGTGCAATTGTAAAGCTTGAGGAAAATTATCCCTCCAGGGAGTTACCAGGATGCATGATGTTGATACTATAGCATAACATTTTTAATTATAATACATGTTTAACAAATGTAATGATTTATTAAAAAAATGATGCACCCTAAATATTGGCCAGATCACTGCCCTGAACCTTGACAGCCAGAGGATTTCCAAACTGATCAATCTGAATAAGCTGGTCAACCTTCGCTGGGCTTCCTTCAATGATAATGACATTTCTAAAGTGGAGGGTCTTGACAGCTGCTTGAAGCTGGAGGAGCTTTCCCTCAACAACAACAGCATAAACTCACTCAATGGTTAGTGGCACGATCAACTTGACAATGAAGTTGGGATTACAGAGTTCACATGTACCTACAAAATAAATTGCTTCTTTTTTAAGTCTTATAGCCCAACCCTTAGTACAGCAGCATCATTTTTTTCTCTGTCGGTCTTTGCCCTCTTTTTCTTCAGGACTATCAAAACTGCATTGCCTAAATAAACTGAGTTTAGATGGAAATCAGCTGTCTAGTCTGGATGCCTCGGCCCTAGATCGGCTGCCTAACCTGTCCTTTATGTCTATGGAGAACAACTATATCAGTTCCCTGCATGGCATCCAGAGAGTTCGCTCCCTTCTTGAGCTCTACATCGGCAACAACCAAATCTCTACATCACGTGACATCTACTATCTGAAGGCAAGTGGGAGATAAAGACGGACAGTAGGTTTCAGATTATCCCACCTGTTTTCCATGCATGCTGTTTGAGCTCATATGCTCCTCTTTGTTTTCAGGGATTGACAAACCTCATCATTCTGGATCTTTATGGGAATCCTTTAGTGGAGAAACTGGAAAACTATCGTATTTATGTGGTTTTCCACCTACCCTCCCTAAAAGCTCTGGATGGCATTGCAGTGGTATTTACCAACAACGGCAATCAGTCAAACCTTTCAGATATTGTAGTGATGATGACATCACTACTACATTAGCTGTTGTTTTCTCTAGGAGGTGACTGAGTGTGAAAGTGCAAAGGATATGTTTGGAGGAAGACTAACCCCTGACATGGTAGCAGAGAAGCTGGGCCACTCAAACTACACAGACATCACCTACCTTACCCTGCAGTCTTGCTCCATTAGGTAATCGCCTGACAAAACAGACATATTTAAACACAAAACATATCCATAAATGAGCATGATTATAGTGATTTACATTGAAAGACCCGGCTAATTAAATGGGCTTGTTCCCTCCACAGGATGGTTGATCTCTCTCCAGCAGACCTGTTCTGTAGCCTGCGCAGTGTCAACTTTGACCACAACAACCTCACCTCTTTTTCTGGCCTCATTTACCTGCCCAACATCAAAGTATAAACTACACTGAATGTCAAAAAACAACAGGTTGGCTTGATATGCACCTGAGCCATGGACAAATGAATTATTTCCAGTGTCTTCTTTATAGGCTCTGTGTCTGAACTACAACCACATTGAGTCCATCCTGCCCAGACAGAAGACTCAGTTTCCTCTCACAAACAGACAGATTCTGTACAGCAAAGTTCACTCCAGTGGTTATGGCCAACAGAGTCCATCCAAAGGCAAAGGGTAACAGTTCCAACATTCGACTATTGCTAAGTGTGAAGAATGTGTCAGCTGTAACCATTAGGGGGCAGCACTGACCACCCAGTGGATGAACTGTCTCTTGAGAGTTTTATCAGATTTGTGTCTCAGTTGTTATAAACCATCACAAATATCTAGTATATAAGCACAGTTTCAAGATGTTTTGATTTGATTCAAAAGAAATTCATATGTATTCTCTCCAGAGAGATTATTCCTAAAATAAACTAAATATGAATGTAAAAATATATATTAAGTATCAGTATATCGTGGAAATAATGATATGCTCTTCCAACCACATCCTTTTATGGAAACCAGTACATAAGCAGTGCTGTGACAAGGTTTTGTTTGCCCTGGCTGTGATTGCCTTTAGGTGGTCTACGCGTGTGAGGTCTGACCAGTTAAATTGAGCAGCGGGAGGGAGAAAGAGATGTTCATTTAACCACAGAGGCTTCAAGCTGTCATTCTGTGACTTTGTTTAAGGGAAACTGGGCCCACTGGCAGTCTCGAGCCACTGATGGGCAGCCTGGAGGTGCTGCATTTGAGTCACAATGGCATCTCCAATATGGCCAATCTGCAGCTCAGCAGGCTCACCAATCTTAAAGCGCTCTTCCTTCAAGGTATGTATGGTTGGCGTACCACCCCTCCCTCACACAGCCTGTTAAAAGTGCAATGCATAAAGCTTATGAAAAGGCAAGCACTGAGAGCAAAGTCTCCCATAGAATGGAGGCCAGATGGGAGATGAGACCTGAAGAAAAGAATGACTGACTTTCTTTCAACCGCTTTTGATGGCTTTTGATTGAGTTTATCTTTGTCAGGGGGATTTGTCCCACAAAGCCGACCTCACTTCATTTTTTGTGAGAGACCTTTCAAAGCCATCTCTGTAATTTCAGTGCTTTTTACACCAGGGTACCTGACAAACACCCAACAAATGTTCATGTTGCCTTTAAACGCTGCATTTTATATTGTTTAGGGTGTTTCATTTACTCTGTTTTTTGTACATAGAAATATTAGACTATTGTTTGAAATATCTTTTCACTGTTTTGATGAAGTTTCTCTCGCGATAGGTAATGAGATCAGCCAGGTGGAAGGATTGGAGGGGCTTCACCAGCTCAGAGAGCTTGTGTTAGACAGGAATCGGATCAAAGCTCTGGCTGATAACTCTTTCATAGCCCAGAACGTCCTGCTAGAACTGCACCTAGCAGAGAACCGGATCCGGGAGCTCAACCATCTCAATCCTTTGACTGAGCTCCGCAAGCTCTTTCTTGGCATGAACAAGCTGCAGGTATTCTCCTTCAGCAGCAGCGGTCTCCTCAAATGCTGGATTTTTGTAATGTTTATGTTCAGATTTTTAATAAAACTGCCTTAATTACTCACACCCCAGTGATTTCCTGAGGTGACCACCAAGGTCACTGTAAGCTTTTGTGCAGTTTTTGATTTCCCACCAGAGTTTACTGATTGGTTCATTTGAAAAAATGTGTCTGATGCTTGAATGTATTGTATGCAGCATGCAACAATATTACTTTTCCCTGCATTTGCAAAGTAAGACATGAAGTATAGTAATCATGAGTCATTACCACCCCACTGTGCCATGCGAGGGGTAGCATTAAGGAGAATCAAGTTTGATTGAAGGTCAGGGCTGTGTGTATGAAGAAAGAGGGGAACAATCAGGACAACGTGTAATCAGCTTCTCAGTCTGCATCTGCTTCTCACCCAGGGCGAGTGATTTGCACTTTTGTTGCTAGTTCCTTCTTCCCTTCTCATCCTTAATGTTTCCATGCATTCAATTAAGATATAAAATACAGCAATCATCCCAGCACTACAGTTATCACAGTGGGGGCGTCTTTGAATTACAGCCAAATGCAACCATAAACCTGGGAATGAGAAAAAAACACCCCCATGCCCTGATGCGTGCCCAAACTCTCTCATGAGATTAATGAGAGCTCACACATGTAATCTCTCCCATCAGCTGCTTCCATCCTCCCTAACCCCAAATTATGAAAGGCCCAGCTCTGATACAAATCTCTCCATTTTCAACACACAGTAGGCGACAGCCAGTGGTAAAGAAAAGTAAAATGAGGGGGTCGTGAATGATAAATAATTTAATAAAACAAATAAGATGTTTCTTTACTTTTTGTAGGACATCACAGAGCTTGACAAGCTAGAAGATCTTCCTTCGTTGACTGAGCTCTCTGTTGTTGGCAACCCTGTAAGTGTTCCAAGTGTTTGTGCATTAAACCCATTTACAGTATGTAATCTAAAAAAGTTTGTTTTCCTATATTGAGTTTTGCCTAGTGATGTGAATCTACTAGCTTTCAGTCACAGAGCACTTTGAATTCTTCCACATAAATTATCGAAAGCACGCTCACAGGCTCAATTTCTCACTTGCACAATCCAAAACACTATCCCAGTGTAACTCTATGGTTCCAAATTAAGCGATTACATGATGGGCCATCTGCTGTGCCTCAAACTGGCCGGCATCAGAGACAAATCCCTTGACCAAATGGCAGGGCACTATTGGCCCGGTTACATCACCCATCTGGAGCTCGTGGATCAGGCCTGAGCAGAGCCTGCATCCCAGGGCCTCCCTATAGTCCACTGGGCAATGCTCAGCTGTGGGCGCCTCTATTCTGCTGGACACCATCCCCCTTCTCTTCCCATAGGGGAGGGGGGGTAATCCTGCCAAGGGGTAGAGGCCAACAGCCACCCTGGAGACAATACCTCCTGCTGTTGACAGCATGAGATTGCTACCTCACCCATGTTCACAAGCCAAAGTCTGTCTTCTCCTCTCCACTGGACATCCATTGGCACGCATTCACAACTTAATCACAGCAGCAGTGTCCTATAGGAACATGAAGTTGTATGACTGGACAGGCTGAATTTGTACCCTGGCCAGAGGGTGCCCTCACCTGGGAGTCATCTGCTGCTGTCAGCTGGGTCACTGGAACAGCTGTTGGGAACATGATAACAACATGGGGACCCACATAGCATCATATTTATCCCAGATGTCTCAGGGCCAGCATCACTAATGCTCCACAATAATATTGCTGAACTCTAAAATATTTCACTGGGTTGTTTCATCAAACAGGTGTTTTTTTTCTTCTTCTTCCAGGTTTCCAAAAATTCTCTCCACAGACCAGAGATAGTACTCCGTCTGTCCCAGTTGCAGGTCCTGGATGGAGTGATGGTCACCCTGGAGGAGAGGACCAGGGCTGAACTCCTCAGTGCTGATCCATCAGTGAGAATGGCACACAACATACAGTACATACTCACTCAGAAACAATCGCACACAGAATGTATACAAATAACTGTACAGGGTCGGAGCTACCATCAAGGACACGAAGGTATTTGTAGTATTCCAGTACACAGTATTTTTTGTTTGTTTTTATATTTACTATGAACAAAAACAATATATCAACAACCAAACCGCAACTGCCAAAAAAGGGAAAAGCTTGGATCAAACTCTTTCAGTCTGACTGATTTAATGTTCATGTAATGAGAGACCAAGGCAGTAATTCTCCTGCAGCTCTGAATTAAAAGCAGCCTAAGCCTGCTGGCATCATCCTGCTGATTAGATGAAATGTGCCCGGCCGATAATGCACCAGTGGATTTACCCCCTATTAGCCAGGTCAACACGACCCCCTCTGCTTGTTAGCATCATAGATGTGGAAATGACAGAGCAGAAGTCCTGGGTTTTCTCATTAAAAACACAAACTCAAACCTCCCCCTATGGACTCTCATAACTGTCATCTCGGTTGACTGTCGATTTAAACATTGTTATTGATAAGTAGTATTTACTATACCCCTATACGATCTTAGTTGATAATGTGGAACAATAAGCAATCTAATCTCCAATTTCTCACCAAGTGTGCAGGAGGAGTGGCCATAGGAAGGTAGAAAAAAGAGAAACAGTTATAGTTAGGATACAAATGTCAAAGACATTGAGTTGGCCCTGGATTCTGACTTTATCTGAATATCTGCTTATGTTTTTAAATGTAATACTGTCCTGGAGTATTACTTCTATCTTCCTCATGGTCCTTATTGAATATTTATCTTAAAGGCATGCTCCCAATGCCCTGGACCTTCTATTCCTACCACTGAAATAAACCTACCTGGACTGCTACCCCTCATGCCTCGAAACACCCCTCTCAGAGGAATGACTATAAGTGCAGCACTACAGAACTTTGTGCATGGGCACGATATCCTGCCAAGCAACGTGGACGAGGCCCAATCTCATTACACATACAAGCGTGAGTGTGACATTTCTCCTCTTGAAGATAATTTGTTTCTTGATGAATGTGATTGTGTGTAACAACAACTTAAGGTTAACACAAACTGTTTTTTCTTTAAGTTATAACACAGTAAAAATGATTCACTTGATTCCAGAAAACTGTACCGTGTATTGAATTAACCACTAGTTTGACACCCCTTATTCCACACCCTTGTATTAATTCCCAATTCAGACAAGAAGCACAAGCACGGTAATGCTGTTCGTAACGGCCAAGCTGACATTACATTGAGACACATTCGAAGAACAGGAAGCAACCTGCCAACCACAAGTCTTCTTCATGATGGGAAAAGAGTCATCATCACCTATCCCAGCCAGGAGCAAGACAGCAGGTTTGTTTAATCCAAAATTCACAAGACTTTATTATGCTTCTTTAAAATGTGAAGGTTTCTTTTAAAGATAATAGACTACACGTTGACTTTTACCTCGTACTCGTTATTTTGCAGATTTCCAAATGGTGGCAAACCTCCACCCATGTAGCGGCTAAAAGAGGTGGCACATACTGTGGTGAAAGGTGAAACAAAAGTGAACACATGCAACAGCCATTTGGTATGGTCATATATATCATAGTATTTTAGGGCATCATATCTTGAGTGTGGTATTTTTAACTGTGCCTGTATGTTGTATATGAGCATCTGCACTTATGCACGATAGATGCATATTTAATGAGGAACAGTTCAGAACACAGGGCAATTTAAGTGTCTTCAGTTTTTTAACATGGCAATACTTTCTGTAACCTTTTCTTTTGCTGTTTACATATCAATAAATCACATTTTCCACTCTTAAATTTAAGCTAAAACATGTTTGGGGTTAAAGAAAATTAGGCTACTTGACGTTTACATGTAGTGCATCCTTTTCCAAAGCATTTATTATGACTGTGACCTTATTTTTGTTTTCACATATGTGGATCACTAACCATGGTAATCTGAGGATGAGAGGTTTTGGTTTCATTTCTACTGCTATCCTATCCTTGGCCCCGAACAAGTGAAAAAACACCCACAGATGTAAGGACGTGTGAGGCTGGCATGCTGCTTCCATGGGGTCAAATGGATCCCCAACAAGTGGATAATCCAGTTTTAGCACACCTCTCTGTGGACAATAATCTGCAGTCACTCAGATAAAGATGTAATCTTGAATGAGGTCCAAATGGATTTCAGAGATTGTCAGTTTCATCATGTTAGCCTCTTTTCGAAAAGCCCTCCACAGTTTTGACTAATAGGCAAATCTCGTGTGTTGTAACTGGAAATGAACCCACTCTATTTGATAGTGATGTTAGTTCTGCTGAACATGAGATTATAATCCTTCCTGTCTTCCTGACAGTTTAGCCTAGAGTCCTGTAGTTAACAAAAACACCGGTCTGAGCCGTAAATGAGGATACAGCCCATAGTATGTGGTCTCAAACCTTTTCATTCTGGGACCCCTAAACTGCACGATAAAACCCCCTTGTGAAACCTATAGTCACTGTGCAGACTGTTATTTTTCTCACCAACTTCTTGTAGTTAAATTATTGTTTGTACTTTATCATAAACCATACTACTTAAAAAAGACACAACATACATTAAGTTTGAACCAAGGTTTGGGAAATATTTGCCAAATATTGTAAAGAAAAGCTGAGAGTTTTACCATCAACACCCTTTTCAAAGGACGTCTCTTTGAATCCATTTAAGCCAGAAGCATCTAGATTTGTTTGATTAAAAAACAGATGATGCTTAATTTACAGTGCATTTCCAATATGTCAAATATATAAAGTATTCCATTTGTGCATGAAAAGAATATTTATAAGAAAGGAAAAGGAAAAAGGAAATTGATAATGACATATGACAAATGTTAGAAGAAAAACGTATTTACTCTTAATCAACGACTGTTTCACAGTTATATTATTAATCATAGACTGTGTAAAGGCTTGTGGCTTCACATTTGACCTAGTCTCCTGTTTAAACATACGTATGGTTATCAAGTGACCTTCTGATAGAGTCTTGAGACTGTGGATGCCTACATGTCTCTGTTTGAAGGACGGGGTGTTCCTTGTTATCATGTGACCATGCCGATGCAAGCGAATCTAAAGACGTCATGAGAGCTTCTGTGATTGTGTCATTAATGTATTTAAGAGGTAACTCTCTGCTCATTCATTGAGCAGTCCAGGATACGCAATTGACATATCATGTTGTGATCTGCCTCTTTGCAAAGATTAAATGTCCTGATAATGATTTTACCACCAGGTGTCGAGTACATTTTTCTATCAACAAATGAAACCAGAAAAAGTAAGTAACAAAAAAACAACAGAAGAAAAAACTCGTGCATTAATATGCACATATTAATATACAATCTCCCTTGTAGAAGCAGCAACATTTCCTGTCATATCTCTAATACCGACCTGAAGTCTGTGTTGGTAATGTGACCACTAGGTGTCCTTAGAGCTCCATTAGCTCTCTCTGTACAACAACGCTAATCAGTCCTCAATGTATTTACCACTTGCCCTGTAGATAGTAATTTATCAGTTGAAGGCGGTTATGTGCTTTGGTGTTGTGCTCCCTGCCTGTGTAGCCTTTGCTGAACATGTGAGGCAACAGTGAAAAGCTCTCCCCAAACAAGCTCCTCTAATGCATGTACTTAACTTCACTTAATTTGTGTTAATTCCCAGCATTAAGCGGGGCTAATGACTGTGCAAGTGAGTGCACTGTCATTACCTTGCTCTGCCTGACATCAAATGGCAGCTGATGGACTCATATTAAAAAAAATTCTAATGCACAGATTTGGGAGCTCTGTTAGAGCTCTCGGATGCATTAGGTATTGCAAAGGATAATTACACGCTTTATATTTATGTACAGTATGTGCAGTATGGATGTGTTTGAAATATCACAGTTTTAATTGTATTTCTATGTGTATTGTAAATGTATAGTGAGCATACCACTTCATACAGTATGCTTCACTTTGCATATCTGTCAGTATTTTTAACATTAAAATGACATTAGCATAAGGATTGTGAATAATTCATCAGTCCTGAGTGAATTCAGATGCACTGCTCTCTCTGTCTATCCCTCTCCCTCTCTTCACTCCTCCATGTGAATAGACCACATGGTTCGTAGCTGGTTTAATGGGATGGAATGTGACAGGTTATGTTTTCATCTGCCTGATATGGAGCCTGGCTCGGGCGGGAGGGAACGAGGGGGAGAAAGAGAGACGGAGAGATTGTAGAGAGGGGAAAGTGAGTTGGTCTTTACAGTTGTGGCCAGGATTCATAATTAGACATGTTTGTGCTTGTTTTGAATCAGTTATAGATGATGCTCTCACACACTCACACACACACACACACACACACACACACACACACACACACACACACACACACACACACACACGTCCACATAGAGAAACACATGCTCTGTATGGGGCCATTACTTCTGGTTCACTAACTCCCTACATTTGCTGTGTCTGTGCATTCAGAGCGCCATTAGTCCAAGACTCTGAATAATTGCTGAATGGACCGTGTTTTCACTGCTATCTACTCAGGTTCCAGTGTTGGTTGATGTTGTGGGTGAAGTGAGAGGGATGAGGACATTGATTGAAGTTTGATGCTGAAGATAATGCTGCATCTTGCGCAATGCTTATCAAAGCATTATGCGCAGTACATGTAATGGATGAAAAACATTCACTCAACAACTCCACATGCATTGCACATTTATCAGCTTGTATTAACGTTAGAAGTGCTTCGGTAGAGGTTACAATTACACCAACATCATCACTTGACTTGGAATTGCTGTTCAAAAAAATATAATGTTTTCTCCACATTTGGCTGCTGATGGCAAACAAATTCAGATAATGAAAATATAGATTATTTTGTTTTCAAAAGGTGCATATTATGTCCCAGAGTTCATTTTCCATCCCCACAAATACATCCTCTATTCAAAAACAATCTTGCCATATTGCTTCTCTTGAAATCTGTCATTGAGTTATTGTTGTCGCTTGTCATTTTCCTGTAATTTGTTTTCTGTGAGGCTCCCGAATAAAGAGTGAATGGAGAGAAAGGAAATACAGATAAAAGAATGCAGTGAGAGTGACAATTATAATGAAAAGGAAAATGCTTTTATTTTGTGCAGATATTTTGGATGGCAGCGACTTATCACATTATTGAACTTGTATATCATTTATCACATTATTTCAATCACACAGGCTCGGATAAAATGGCCAAAACAAGGTAACCAAACAACCGACAAATATCCAATTTCCTTGTAAATTTAACACAAATCAATTTTCAGACCACTGTCAGATGGTCTACTTTTTGCAGATTGTAGTCAATTTGGCATCAATCTTTTTTTTCAGGATATTTGCATGTGCATCCTTTAATAACTCATTAGTCTTAAATCAAGTTGATATTCTTCATCAGGCTATAACAACAATGGCGTAATGGTTTTAAATAAGTGGTGCTGTGGGAGGATTACAGGGTGCAATACATGTTGTTTTTGTTATAGTTTATTGTCTCCGACACAGAGCAGAAATTGCTTTTTCAAGATGACAAGGAAACACAACATCCTGCTCACCATCATCACCGTTATAAGAATAACAACAACAATTTAATCTCCTTGGCTCGAGATTATTATCTTTCTTTGTGTTGATATTTTGGACTTTTGTTGATCACTTCATGATCCTCCTTTTTGCCCTCCTCTCTAAGTAAATCAACATTTTGGAGATGCAAACACTTGACCACAAACACTTTCATTATATTGAAATAATAAAATACTTGTAGGATTTGCTCTTTTTGTATTAAGAACATGATAACAAGGATTTAGAATGTAATATTCGTATTTCTAATCCTTTGTCAGATTTTGGGGTCAACTAAGCGCATTAGAATCAGGATTTAAAGACACTGGCAAGAGAGGTTAAGAATATACAGTATTTAGGAGATGGAGGATAAACAAGTCCTTAATGTGCCATTTAATGTAATTATTATTGCAAAGAGGGATGGTCTTTTCATTGTTCAGTGCAAGTTGGATCCTTTGTTATTCATTGAGGAAGGCATCTGCATTGTTTTGTTGACTTATTCCTTTTTTCATTTTTCATACAATACAATTTCTAATAAAGATTGGTACAGTTGAAAAGGATTCCTATGGACAATCACAGTCTTGTGTGCCCTGGTAAATGTGAGGCTGATAGCACTGCTTTATCTTATCCCTATATGATATTGACAGTTGTAGGTTATAATCATTAATCATCACTTATTCCCTCTTAAATGTGTCTTTACCTTGATGAAAAAACATATCACCTGTCCAACAGCGACAGCTGTGCCAACGTTTTTGTTGTGTTTTATACTCCCCGCTGCACAGTTACACGCAGCCCGTTTAAATCCAGTGTGTTATAATGTTGTTTGTTTGTTGTCATCCTCTGGATGATGATCTGGTTGGCAATTTTGTGCAACCGATCGCGCACACCACTCTGTATTTTGTGTGTTCTGTGTTTTACTGATCACCCAACATGCAACTGTTTATTAAATTAATGCAAAACATAGTCATATACAGATTAGATACAAATAGGACCTAGAACAGACACATCCTCATTTTGCAGATGAGCAACATTGATCAATAGTTATTGATTTCTTTGAATGTGCGGCTGTCTTTTCGTTACCGTAACCTTAATAAATATTGCTCTCTTTTGTTATACTGATGTGTAGTTAAAGGGGCGGGGTTATGTGGTGTAGGGGCAGGGCTTAAGTGTTCCAATCCAATCAGGGGACGCGTTCTCTCCTTCTCGCCACTCCTATTGGTTACAAGCTCTCTGTGTATTATGCCTATGTTGCTTGGCATTCAAGCGATTAGCTCGCTGCTAATGTTAATGTTGGTGATTTCCGCCTATTTTCCCATTATTCTACCCATATCGTGAAATATTACACAAAGCTTGGCTGCAGTGTTTCTTTCTGCTTTCAACGGTAAGTTTGTCTCAAACCAGTGTCAGCCCAGGTTGCCAACCTGCTGTTATTTACCTGTTAATGCTAGCAAGCTAACGTTTTGTCAAGCTGAAAAGACTTGCTGGCATCGCTAGCTAACAACAACAACAATATATCGAGCTTACGTAAAAAGACGAGAACCGTCTCAGGCAGGTCCAGGAACTAATTTACTTTGCGCTATGTTCCTGGTTCGGTTATATGACGTGAATGTTAGGGTGCTAGCTCTAGCAGGTTAGCCCACGTTAGCGCATCCATGGCTACTGCTGATGTGGTTTGTTTTCATGGCAACTCGGCAGCTGTTGCTCTGGTGTTTGTGTCATGTTTTATTTTGTGCTAGACATCAGAAACCGAAGGATGTTCACGATTGCTTTGTTCTTAAAACATCCACTTTTATTAGAGACTCATCCTATTTAACTAATTTAGAGTTTCGAAGTTAAAAGTTGTATTATTAGCTCCTTAACTTCACTTTGCGTGACGTTACTACATGTGAGGCACAGACTAGGGTCCTCTTGTATGACAGTGTCAATGATATATTGTATGACGGCATCTCTGTTTTTTTATTATTTGAAAATGATTTCTCCATTGCCTGCTAACTTAAGGTGTGCTTCATTGCAGACAGCTTCATTTTGTATGGGACGATGAATGGACCCCCTACTTCAGCTGTGTGGAGATGACCTGCCACCCCTTTGGGAATGGTCAGAATGGGGCCAGATGTGCCCCTTCTTAATGAGTACAAGCAGGAGTTCTTCTGGAAGCGCTTCCCCCAGACAGTGTTGGGGGGTCCACGCTTCAAGTTGGGCTACTGTGCCCCACCATATGTCTATGTCAATCAGGTAGTCTTGTTCTTGACACCATGGCTTTTTGGGGGCATTGGTACGCTGCTCTGCCAGCTGCAGCTGCTTCAAGAGCTCCACGCCACAGTGCTATCTGGTATGCTTATGTTTGGTGCTGCAGCGGGTGTCCAAGCCCTGGCACTGTATGCTGCTCGGAGGAGTGGCACAGTGGAGAGACTAGGTGCGCCCAACATCCTGGTTGATGAAGAGGATGTGGAATTCATCCACTGTGTCAGCCCAGAGACTGTCCGATTTATTGCCCCAGGGAAGCGGTTTGGACTGAATGTGGTACTGCATACAATGCTAGCTGGGGTGCTCTGTGGCTTTGGGACATGGTACGTGTTCCTTGGCAGACTGACTGCTCTTTACGGAAGCATTGGCATATCTCTTGTCGTCTTTGTCCTGAGTTGGGTGACACTGTGTATCGCTGAGTATTCCCTCATTGTAAATACAGCCACAGAGACGGCCACTTTCCAGGCACAGGACACTTATGAGATCACCCCACTCACCCGGCCTCTCTACATTTTTATCTTCATTGCTGTGGACCTGGCTGATAGGTGAGCAACAGCAACACAATTATGTGATTAATTGAGTTTTCCTCTTATAGATTTTTTTTATTTTTTATGTTTGCTGCCATAATGTATCTCAATGCCTTGCTCTGATTTAGGTTCTCAGGCTCTGTCCCTGAGCTCCAACTGGCAAGCCAGGTTCTCCATGTGCTGTTCCTTTTCCTACCTCTGCTGTGGGCGCTTGGTATACTGCCTCCCCTTGATGCCCTGCTCCTCTGGGGCATGGAGCAGGCTCTTGTTTTTGGCCTAGGAGGCTCGCCCATGTCCAGCAACCTCAGGTACGTATTGAAAAAGCATGCTTCAGCCTTTGCTTTCATTTGCAGTTTTACACTACAGTAGAAAATCTGAAAGTCGTAAACAACATAATCAACCACAACATGTTTGTAAATGACACCAGAGGATCTCCCTCCTATGCCATGAGATATCAAATATAAATAATATCTGGCTATAATGAAGGCTATGGTTATATTTTTCATTCCGTATATCTAGTACAATGTGTGAATCTGTGCAAGTTAGATATTTAGTTTATAAGTCATGTTGTCAAGACAATAATCATCTATATTTATTTATTGTTTGAAGTTGTGGATATCGTGATTTAAAGCAGTACCTTCACTTTTTTACAGCAGAAGTTTGAGCTAAACACAGTTTTTGTTTATTCAAACGATGTGTTATGTGGGAAGCTAGTTCTAATAAGATGATCATAGTCTCTTTGAAAGGACAAGAGTGACTGTAACCTGTACATCATCAGCACTGACATATTGTGTGTACACTGTCCTATAGGCTGCTGTTGATGTTTGGCATATCTGCCGGCGTAGCTGTGTGTAACTACTTCATCCCCTCAACACTCGGAGTGGTTCTCTTCTCAATCTCTACGGGATTTCTGCTGAGCCTGGACCTCAGCCAGGTTGGCACAATCTCCAGAGGGCCCAGGGCAACCTTTGGGGAAAGTGGATTTCGAAGAGGTAGTTCGCCACCTCCTCCTCCCAGTTCCTTTGGCTGGAATCTGGGCTGCAGGGAGCTACTTCTATATTCAAGCCTGTTTTTGGTGGCGATGGCAGAGGCGGGGCTTTTGCATTACTTCCTTGGTTCATCTCAGTCACCGAGTGGGGCTACAGGGCCCCAGGCTCCTGTCAGCTACCTTCTCCTTGTACTCTTCTGCTTCTGTTGGGTACTCAGAGAAATCCAGGGAGCCTATGTATTTGGAGGGGTGTTCCTCAATCCCCTGTACCCTAAAGGCATGTCCAGTGTGCAGAATTTCAAGCAGAGGAACAGAGGATTATACATCGCTGCAGCAATTAGAAGAGTCCTTCTTTATCTTGGTGAGCTTGTTAATAATGTGTGTTTTAAGGCTGATGTTCTCCGATATCAGTTGTGATAAAGATATTGCTGTGTATCTGAATGTGTTTTTGACTTGTAATTGCTGTGTGTTTTACTTCACAGTGTCTCCATTTGCAATGATTGCTTTCCTGTCTATGGACAAATCTCTGCATCCGCTCCACAGGGTTTCCCTCAGTGTGGGATTCACACGAGCCTTTAGACTGGTATGCTGACACTCACTCTTGCTCATAATCTATGTTTTAATATGAACAGACCATGCTGAAAATATAAACTACTGCAAGCAGATTCTTAATGTAACCAGGAAAAAAATTCACTGAAAAGTATGAGAATCCAGAATTTTCTATTTTTTTCTTAAAATTAACTGTGTTT
This sequence comes from Myoxocephalus aenaeus, assembly GCA_038501785.1. Lineage (NCBI taxonomy): Eukaryota > Metazoa > Chordata > Actinopteri > Perciformes > Cottidae > Myoxocephalus > Myoxocephalus aenaeus. Next base: position 5,788,454 of record JBAMJR010000097.1, read on the forward strand.
AATCTCAGTGTGTTTTGTTGAAATGTTATGCTCAGCACAGTGGTTGCTCTTTGTTGCTGTGCAGGTGTGGCAGAATTCAGAGGATGCTCTGCTGCAGATGGTGGTGGTAGTCTTGGTGCGGCTTGCAGCTGGAAACAACATGCTGCCGGGGTGGGACAACCTGGGCACTGGAGTTCAGCTTCTTCTGGTGAGGTCAACATACATTTTCACCTGTTTCTACCACACATCAGCCCACACAATGGCCTCTTTGACCTCCATGCTCCGACCACGGCCATCTTCAAATCACACACCTGTAAAGTGTGTGGTTGTGGCTGCATTTTGCATGGTTGCAACGCTATCATGATCACAAAATCTGACAGAAGATTAAACGCCCGGCAAAGTAGGTTTCTTCAGGCCACATTTTGCCCTGAAGACACACACACACACACAGACTCACAAGGTGAAGGCAACGTCGCGGCTGATAATAACAGTCCAGTTTAACACCACAGTGAACCACCACCTCAATAGTAAACGTATAGCTAAAATACCTTTCTGACTGTCATTCAAAACGGCACATTATTTTCCATGCAAATGTAGAATTTATGAATGAGCTATTGTTTGTTTGCATTCAATTTTAGAGGTATACCCAACCGAAGGTGCCAGTGAGTGTATTTATTTATTTATAATATTGTTATACGTTTTTCCAAACTTTTAGTTTGGTCAGCAGATATTAAAATAGCAACAACAAAAAAAGTGAATGAAGCACACAAATAACTCAAACATATAATATATTACCTATACAACAGCTGATAAGACCTAATAGTGGTTTAGTACATCAGTGCTCTTCATGTGTGTTTCTAATCCAGGTGGGCCTCCTGATTGACAGACTGACCCAGTTCCTCACCAAGCTAAAGTTCACCCTGACTGTGTTGGTGACATCTTGGACAGAGAAGAAGCAGCGCCGTCAGTCGGCTGGAACCCTCTTGGCTCTGAATGCCTCCCTATGTCCGCTGTTGCTCGTGGTGGTGACCCTGTCTGCCCTGCTCTCCGCCCCTCTGCTGCCCCTCTTCACCCTGCCCATCTTCCTGGTGGGGTTCCCCAGGCCTCAGCGCAGTTGGCCAGGCCCAGTAGGTACCGCCTGTCCCTGCCCGGACTCAATCTTCTACCAGCAGATGAGTGGAAGTCTGGCCTCTGCTCTGAGGACGGCCTTTGCAAGAGGATCACTGGGTTAGTTGTCCATCCTTTATATCTTCTTTCTATGGCGTCTTCTTTAAAAAAAAAAAAAAGTTACAAGTTAATATTGTTTACTATATTAGAATTGTTATGGTTTGCAACTATCTATCTAAATATTCTATTGTAATATTAATTGAGAGCATTCAAGTATATTAAAATAATATAATGGCTGCAAATAGTTAATAGTTTACAAATGTTTGGTGTAAAAAAACGAATAAAAAAAAAAAGTATTATCATATTTGATACTCGTCAATTGGATTAATAAAAAATCTCAGTACTTTATATTATTTGTTATTTACCATATTCCAAAAATGTTTTTACTACAATGTGTTTTGACTTGTCACTACAAGTCACAATATCAGATTATCAATTCACGGTTATTGTGGCCTAAAGAATTTACGATAACTATTATTACAAAATAAAAACTAATTCAATCAATAATCTTTAACATTGTTTATTGTTTATGTCCCTTTTTAACAAATTAATTACACTTAATAAACAAGTGTAGGCAGGTGAGGGTCTGTCACCATAACTGCACACAAGCGTCATTTAAGAGGCTCTGGATTCATTATTTTATCATGTGCGTATTATTAACATGATATCAATATTTCATTTAAAAAATATAACCATACTGTTTGCAACACCCCTAACTTGAACTATAATTGGAGTGGCTAAACCTTTCTATGGGTGAAGTGGAGACGGTATGCAGATCAAAGAGCATTGAGCCATCGCCTCATATGGTTTAATCGTAAGAGGACTGTTGTTGGGAGCAGCTCTTTGGAATTGCTCGCAGTAATGCAAACTTACATGATCCAGTTGAGCTTCCTGTGAAGTGACCCAAAAAAAATTGCTCTGATCTGTATTCATTACATTCAAATCTTTCCACACCATTATCCTCATAATGCTCAAACAGAGATGCTGCTAGGATTTTGTTTTGTGCTCGATCAGGAAGGGGCAAGCGAAAAAACGGTGCAAGTAGAGAATCATTCTTTATGGATTGATTATTCAAAACTGAATAAAGCTGCTGCGGTGATGTCATCACTCAATCTTTTTTTTTTTTTTTTTGTTAGCTTGGGGTGCTGTAGCTGTGATGTATAATTCAGAATAATCGCTTGTTAGGTGGATGCTCACAGTCTAGCAATGGCAGTTTGTAGTGTTCTTTTGCTTTGCTCACACTGGGGGGCCGTGGAGCAGTGAGCGGGAAGGAGTCTGCCCAGCTTGTCACTTTGCATCATGAGGTACAACTGGGACTATTCTGAGATGTCGTTATGGGACCTGACATTATTCTTGAGCGACTACTAGTCAACTTAAAACAAAAGCCTCCATCACCTTGCCATTTCTGTTCATCTGCGTTGAAATAAATGTCTATCTTTTGCCTGCATTTCTGTAAAAGGAGGGAACTTTTAGAGACTAATGGAAAACTAAGGCTAAGAAAAGATGTAATATTTAGATCCCTGTGCAGTCAGCCAGTTAAAACAGTATCATGACCTTCCTGTACAACTCTGATGTCTCCCTGCAGCTCATCCAGTGGCTATGTTATCTATATAGTCAACAGAGGGATGCACAGATGATGCAAATTAAAAGGACTGTGCACCATTGGTTGTGTGTGTGTGTTACATGGTGTATCTCTTTACATGTTGGATGCATGGATGGCTGATGATTTTCTCCCCCATCTGTAGGTTCTTTAGCCCCAGGCTCTCATTTTCTTGGGCGCTTTCAGGACCGTATGGTTTGGATAATGATCCTGGAGAGAGGATATGGCTACTGTACAGTCAACATTAAGGTACTGTATCCTTCCGTTTTGTCTTTTAGGAATCATTGCAGTCATTTACAACAAGATGGTAAAATGTGGTTTGTTACAGGGTCTGGAGCTGCAGGAGACATCTTGCCACACAGTGGAAGCACGGAGGGTGGATGAGGTGTTCGAGGCGGCTTTTGAGCGCCCCGAGCGGCTTGGTTTCACCCAGGGCTTTAACCTGCACTGGGGAAATGCCCTCACCCCATGTGCTGCCCTTGCAGTACGAGTCTACTCTGATGCCCGAAATGTGCTTTCTGGCATCATTGACTCTCATGATAACTTGAGGAAACTTCAGGATGACTTTCTGAAAGCACTGGTCTGGTTGCTCCTCCGATACTGTGTGCAGAAGCATAAAGGATTTCTATGGAGCAATGAAGAAGGGCCAGGGGTTGGAGGCAGGAAGTCCCAGTCTTCCCAGTTGGCCCAGACCACCTGTAACCAGCCACCTGAGGCTGTCGTGGTGGAATCTAATGTGTCTTCTCTCAGATTCAGACAGGACAGCTCCAGTTTGACCTCCTTTGGTGATTGGTCAGATGAGGACGACTTATTTGGACCTCAACCGGCCAGGCGGACAGTGGCATTAGTGACCGCAGAGGCTCAGCCTGGACATGCAGCGCTGCAGACAGGGGCCTCTCTGCCAGGCTCTGTGGAGATGGACACCCTTTTTGAAAACATGGCTCTCTCTGCCCTGCAGCCTCTGCAGCCTCTGGGTTTGGGCATCGGGATGCCAGCAGTGGATAAAGGCCGGAACCCGGAGGTCTTCAGAGAAAGTCCCGGCTCTCTCCCTCAGCTGAACTTCAACTGCTCCCAGTCGGAGGCATTCAACCTCCCAACAGGGTGGAGAACTGCACCGTTGCTACCATCCCGCTTGCTGCAGCTCAGGTCTTTGTTTCCCGAGGACTGGTTTCGGTTCACCTTGGGGCAGTTTGGGCCTGCTGTGCAGGGCGAGACCTCAGAGGACATGACCAAAGCCCTGAAGGAGGATGAAGCTTTGAAAGAGCTGCATGCACAGGTTGCACTTTCGTGTCTCATCTCACTGGGAGCAGAGTCTGCCTTCACCAGTCCCAGTTACATCTACAGACTCTATTGTGGAGATATACCATGGACGGAAGGACTCGACTGGCTCTCCTCAAGTAAAGAACTTTACCAGCTTGCACTTCGGGCTTTCAGGTAAAATTGACAGTTAAGAGTTTCTAGGTTTTGGTAACTGATCACAGCATCAGGAAAAAAATTATATTTAATTGATTTCTGCCTCTATGTTCTCCATCAGGTTCAGTTTCAAGCTGCTATTTGATCAAGCAAGTCTAGGCCCCATGGAGTCCCCTGAGGAGTTGTTCAGCACCTTGGAGGAATATGAAAGGGATTGGTACATTGGCTTAGTGACGGAGAAAGGCTGGCACGACAGTGTCCTTCAGGAGAAACCCTTCCTGTTTTCTCTAGGACATGACCTTGCTATGGTAATCACACGTACCACCCCATTTACATCCTGTCTAAATTACACTTTTGATACCTTAAGTACAGATTATTTCTTATTCAGTAATTGGAAAACATTCAGAGGATGTAAAATAGCAGTTTAGAGCCAATTTCAGTGAAAGGTGTGTATTTAATTTGCATTATTGATTGTCCTTGTCCACAGGGAACCTACACGGGGCGAGTCCTGTCCCTGCAGGAGCAGCTGGTGCAGGTGGGTCGTCTGAATGGAGAGGGGGTGCGAGGCCAGTGGGCAAACCTTTCCTGGGAGCTCCTGTATGCTACTAATGACGACGAGGAGCGTTACAGCATCCAGGCTCACCCCTTCATGCTAAGGAACCTAACTGTTCAGGCAGCTGATCCCCCTCTAGGATACCCAATTTACTCCTCAGCCCCCCTCCACTTCCCCTGCCTCTGACATGTGGCATCTTCTGCCCTTTCTGCTAAACATACGCTGGACAGGTAGGTGGATGTTTTTCAGTCGGTACTACCACAGCAAAATGTCCATTTCCAAAGTCAATGGTTATCTTGAAATTGATATGGAAACTACAGCAAAGTCAAGAAAACTTCAATCAATTTAGGAGTTTTACTTAGTTTTCACATTAACTTGACTTTTTTAGTGCTTAATTTCCTGCAGCACAGAGGAAGCAGTGGCATCGGTGGGATTTTAACTGACAATGTGGACTACCTCCTAGAACAGCACATTAAAGAAAACAAATCCCTGATAGGTTTCCACCAAAGCACACGCGTTATGTGGTTTGTTTATTCATGTTTGTGCTTAAAAAGAAGACACCTGCTGCATACCTCCAGTTTTATCAGATTTCATAATTTTCCGGTGATCCCTCTTTGTCAACAAAAATGGGACAAGAGTTTTAATGTTTTAAGATATCAAGGATGTGCCTTGAGTATGTCTTGCTGTATGTGTCAGTAGTTTAGTGCTATTGTTTTGTTTACAATTCACTTGTTTACAATTTAGAATGAGTTAAATGAATTTGTCCATATTCTTATGTACATATTGTTTTTTTATATGTTTAACTGTGTATACTTATAATAAAATAGCTTGGCAGAAGCAGTTTTGTTATCTTTCACTCAACAAACTTTACAGGGCAGAAAATGTATCCCAACTCAATTTTATTAGGCATTCAAAAGGTTAGTGCAAGTGCTTTGTTACATTGCTCCAATATTATGATTAATGTAGGCTTTAAGTCAGAAATTCACATAATCTGAAGACAAACAGTAAAATATAGGATTTACTTAACATTTGAGATGAAAGCCTAATGAAATAGAACATGTACCCATTTTTATTAGACCCTGTCAAGCTCTGTGCTTTCAAAGCAGTTGTTTCTTTAAATGTTGTTCTTGGCTATGAAGGCAAGGACACCCACATCATTTTCCAGGTCGAACATCAGGAATTCCTGCGTTTCCTCTTGAGGATTTGACCTTCAGGAGGACTTGGGCTTCGTGAAGTATGCAGTGTCTGCATCCTGCAAAATAAAGGGCTGGCAGTTAGCACTGTTTGACTACTGTAAATCTGATCTAAATTGGTAAGTGTGTTTTCACCCCAAAAAGTTATTTTAAAAGGTATGATTTTTATATTGAAATTAACTTAACTTCCCTTTTCTAGTGACTAGTGTTTTTACAACACTAGTCACGTGCAAATTCACTTAACTCCGGTGTTGAGGAATACTGTGTATGTTTTGTCAAGTTTTTCTTTTGTCCCGAAGGTATACGTCACAGATCGTACTCCAGTATAAGCATGTGATGCTCCAATGTCTGGCCAGTTTGACATGACCTTTCTTCATGGCCCTCAGCTGTCACTGTCCAGCAGAGGCCAACAGGCACACTGATCAGTCAGGCAGAACCACCGGGAAGTAGTCATTCTCCCTGTCATACCCTGGCCACTGTCTTCTTCTTATTAGACTCAAGCAAGGTCAGTAACAGCTAAGGCCCGTAGCTGTCAAGACACAGCTTTGCATAATGTCTGCCACGTTCTGCTTTATTCAAGTATTTTAAGTCCTTTGACACAGTGAGAATCCCCCGGTCCCAGGTTGAACGGAGCAAGGTCAACCATACAGAAAGCAATTCTATCGCCAAACGTACAGAAACAACAAACTGGTCTCATCCCTTGTGATTGCTTTCTGGTTGCTTTAAATATAGAAAATTGTTTTTCAGTACAATAGGGGATGTTTTTAAAAGGTCCTATACACCAATGGTAAACTTTAAAAGAAAAGTTCAACATTTTGGGAAGGTTATTTGCTTTCTTCAGAGATTCAGACATACGGATCATGTCTGTATGGTAAATATATCGACACGATATAACCTGTTAATTAAAACTTTAAAAGGCGTTAGTCAGCCTATTTTATTTCCTTTGGCTAGAGCCTCATTAGTCTTTACTTATGCTAAAGTACTCTGTGGCAAGCTCCAGTTACATATTTACCAGACAGACATAGACATTGTGATATTTGTGTCAGGTAGACATCACGGATGATAAATCTAGCCAATGCATTGGTTGAATATGCAACATATTGACTTTGTACACACAGATTTCCTAAAATTAGATTATATACAGTACCCACCAGACCAGCTTTGAAATTCTGCACCCTTTTTCTGCCCAACATGTTTGTGATGAACCAGGCAAATGTGGGAGCATACTGCCAGGTGTAGTAGAACAGGAGGAAGGGCTGCTGTGCAATCCACATTTCCTTGACACCATTAGCCATTCCCACCAGCATTAAACGCACGCAGCGACTCGTTGGCATCTTGTGCCCCTGGTTACCAGCTGCAGCCATGGGCTTTGGTAATGGAAGGAAAACAGGTTACTGAAATAGCTACTGTCATATCACATACAGGTACAATACAGGATTATGTTATGTTCAAAATGAACAGCTCTATAACAAATACCTTGTGCACTTCCTCTGTGAAGGAATTTTGGACAATCTGTGATTGCACAGGCCCTGGACACACCGTGCTGATGAGTATTTTGGGAAAGTCAGTGAGCTCGGTTCTAAGAGAATTAAAGAAACCCTGTAGACAAAACAGTGAAAAATCAGCAACAGGACCGAAGAGCTAATTGCATGTAGAGGTATTTATTTCCCAGATTTAAAAAAATGTAATAATAAACAACACTGCCATTCCTGAAGGAAAAAAAAGAAGTTATTAATCAACAACGTGTTGGGAAAAACTGTCTGAGTACACTGGAGTAATGAAATCCGAGAAAACAAACACAAGCTCATGTGACTATTGTAGCTGTGGTCCAAACACTTGCTATCTGTATTCCCTTCACCTGAAGGGCATGTTTGCTGGCAGAGTATCCCGTTGCCAGGGGTGCCCCGGCCAGGCCGACTACGCTGCTGACAGTCACAATGCTTCCTGTGCCTCGCTGCGTCATGTGAGGCAGCACGTGCTTGGTGATGGAGACCGTACCCAGGAAGTTGAGCTCCATCAAGGCCTGATACACATCAATGCTGGTCTCCAAGCACAGAGAGCGCTGGCTTCGGCCCCCATTGTTAATTAGGACATCAATCTGGAAATAAAAATTGGACAAACCCACAGAATAGGAAAACAGCATGATTTGAACACATTTGAATTTACAATGTTAAGATGTTAATAGTATAGTGAAAAGATAACAGTAAAGTAAAAAGTGTATGTCTTGAATACGGTGTGAATATTGTGATTAAATAATAATAATAATAATAATTACACATTGTTAAAGGTCTTCTGCATTCCATCTGGGAAATGACAGTTTGTGACATGTTTTTATTGCAATTAAACATTGTATTATAAAAGAGTGTAGTAGCCCTACATGTCCAAAGTACTGAATTGCAGCTTTTGCTTTTTCTTCATGCGACATCCTCTCCAACAAATCAAGTGGAAGAACCTGAATATCTTCATCCTGAAGGTCGGAGCACTCTTGAGGAAAAGAATTACAGAAATTGTTCAGCTGGTCGCAACTGAGTAAGACTAAATGAAAGTATTACCAATGTTATTATTGTGTTACTGTGTTACACTGTAGTGTTCTGCAAGAGTTTGACGAAGTATTCAATATATAGTTTTTTTTTATTATCTCACCTAAACAGCGACGTTTCACCCTCTTGAGCTCATCCTCACGTCGAGCAGACAGGATGAGCCGTGACCCACACTTTGCTAGCTGGTGGGCCAGCTCCTCTCCAATCCCACTCGAGGCTCCAGTGACCCAAACCACCAGCCCTTTCAGTTTATTCTCTGGTTAACAAACAAATACAACTGTCAACATTGGCTCCATCACAAAAACTGTATTTTAAAACTGGGTTTTGTGTCTATGTTTTGTCCTTGACAATGGTGGAAATTAAAATGTACTTTTTTGCCACTAAGTATTTGTAATCCTTTTGGCTTACTTACTGCTACCTGAGTCAAATATCTGAATACCTATTCCACCACTGGGCCTTCATATGAAAATGTGTATAAATCATTCCCAGATATGACTACGCTGAACCGGAAAACATTCACCACGTATACAATGTGGAGTTTGATCTGTGAACATCTCAGACGAGCATCATGTGACTTAGTCATGGATCAAAGTGAAACGTTCGCTAATTATTGTGTAACCGTTTACTTTGTTTTGCTGCGAAACCTCGGGGAATAGAAACATTGACACCGACTGTCCCCATATACCATCAAACGGACATATTTCCTTGTTTGTGAATAAGAAGCGGGACTCGTTTCAGTAACTCACCTGGCCTGTGTCCGAACAGACCTGCCCAAAGCAGAGTGAAGTCTGCATCCGCGAAAATAAAACACAGGAAGTTAATAAGTAAACAAAGTGGTACAACACACCACAGTACAGATGCAACGCAGCAGTCCATTTGATGAAAATGAATGAATTACGTTAGACTTATGGTTTAAGTTAAGTAGCCATACTGTAAGGTTCTGCAACAATAAACAAAGCTGCAGCAAAAGGATATCGACGTCACTTCCGCTCGAATATTTTCAGAATTAAAGATATGCACAAATTAATCGTGTAAACGAAGCCCCCCATATTATTTTCCTCTAACTCTTCATCCTTGCTGCTCTCTTCGAGTTGCAGAAGCCGATCTTTGTGCAATAATAAACTTCAATCAGTGTTACACGGACACTTGTTGGTTCTCCAAGAGTGATTGCTGTTACAAAACACAATTCACTTTCAGAAAAGAGAGCAAAAGAATAATACGCCAAGCTCTCCCTCACTATGTTAAAACGTGCAGCAGTGGAATACACAAGGCGTCATGTAACCAAAAGAGAGTTTATTGCAATAGCTGTCAACACAGAATAAACAGGAGAAGCTAAAAAGAGTGACTGTGACACTGGGTTCTATTTAGAGAGGTACAAATTGTTCTACATCAGACTTCTGAAAAGTATAAGAGTAATATCTGGACATAAAACATTAAACCTGTAAAGTACCAGTTGTCTCATATTCATTATCAGTTGACAAGTGCAAGCTCCTATTTTCAAGTATAGACTGTATTGTGAATTTGTTGTTGAAACAGGTCATGATTTTTTTCTTCTCTCTATTGATGCAGGCCATACATTTGGCTTATGCGGGTTTTATGCAGGTTTGACAGAATATGGACTATATGGAATATATATATATATATATGGATTTCATATACTTAAATTTGACCACTGGCAGCCCCAAAAATATATACTGAATAACAAGGACAGGTTATTGATATTGGTGCCTAGACAATGCCTTATTATGGGTACCTTTCTTTTTCTAAATAACAAAATATATTAAACCACTCAATATTGTCATACATATAATTACATGAATGTGACAAATATACGTTTGAATTCATGAGTCCTTTAAAACCATCCCGTGTACAAATTCAAGCCAAATATCAGATTTGGGAGCCTATTTTGCATTGGCTACTTGCCTCCTGTGTTACAGTCTGAGCAGCCACAACTCTACAGGGATGATGTCATTTTTCCGAGTACGCAACCTGCAACATCCGGGTCCTTTCTCGTAGGAACTGTGCCATAGATGCATTGACAATAACTGCATACCACGTTTAACGATTGCGCCCCATTTATTCTAAATTGCTCATTGGGCGACTTAAGTCCATGGATGTATAATAAAACCATCCTTCCACTGGTCGAGCGACTCGAGCCTGCTGACCTCCTGTACACACTTGTAGGATTAAATATTTTAATCACGCAGCTCTTTCCAAATGTTATTGGACTGAATGGATCAAATTCGGAAAATATAAATAGTCAGTTTCGGGGGGTTTGTGACACTCAGAAAAATGTATTCGCCATTTTACAGCTGGTCCGTTTCCAATGATTGTGTATGGGAAAAATGGCCCAGTGTGCGTCACGTGATGATCCCGGAAGTTGTAATTACCCAGAGCAGCCACTACGCCGAAATCGCATCACAGCGCAGCGCTGTTCCTGGGGGCTCGCGCTGTGCTCCTCAGAAGCTAACGTTAGCTAGCAAGCTGTCAAGTGGAGAGGCTGGGACAGACGTTTCAGCTTCCCCCTGGCTTGACCACACAAATCTCCGGCCCATAAATTCCCCAAAAAAATCTGTGAGAATATTATTAAGATCGCCAGCTGAGATAATGTAATGCATCACAGGCGCGCGCAAAGAGGGACCTCCGCACTTAAGCCATTTATATGAGTCTCGAGTGACGATTGCTCCTTGCTAGCTAACTGGCTAGCTAGCCTAGCTAAACCGCCGAGAACCCCCTAGTTTCGTCGGTGTGAACTGAGGCTATTTGGTCCTTGTCACCTTCACAGTTTCCGTTGCTGTCAACTGGTATTTCGGATATTTGGTAAGTCCTAACATGTTTACTCTAAAGCCAGTAGCTGCTGAGGAACCGTGTGTAGTTTAGCTATCCTAGCCGTTTTAGCATTCAATGCTAGCGATAATACGTTAGCAAGGCCGAGGGTTTTCCTTGCCTTTAGACAATGTTAGCAAACCGTGGTAGAGGGAGGCCTGTCAAAGTTAGCTGTCGGGGACAAGGGTCAAGGCCCACAACTAGGCACGGCTGTTTGTTTATCTGGGTTATGGTCTGGACATCCTACAGGGTTAACTTTAACATTTTCCGTTGACCAAATCTATGAGCAAATTGTATCTTGCTAGGCAGGTCCATGTTGTAGATTGGCGTATCCCAACGTTAGCATTAATGTTTGATTTGCCAGATCTCCAGAGATTGTTTTGTAGTAGTTAGCGAGTCAGTCGGTTAGCTGGCGTTCAGAGTGCAGACATTAACCCGAGTAGCTAGTATGGTGAAGTGTTGGGCATTGCGAAGGTCAGGCACATTGTGTCTCGCGGTGTGACGTTATTCAAAGTACAATTAAATGACAGTGTCAATGGCATTGCAGATTACACTAACTACATTCAATGTTACAGTTGATCAGGCAGTGGCTGAAGGGCGTTTCAATCGGATCCACAACAGCAGGGTTCCTAATAAGTAGCCAAAATGTTTACACGGCTCTACTATTTTTAGATAAGGGCAGGGGACCTAAGCCTAGCTCCAATATGCCAATATTTTGCCACAACGCGATGGAATACATGCTATTTGTTTTAATCCATTGATTAAAAAAAAGTGTCCTTCCGTTTAGTACTAGATATCCAATATTTTAGTTTATTTACTATACAATATACCGTTGCATAATTACCTGATCAGAAACTGAATATTGCCACAAAGTCCTTAAATTATTGGCTTCATTAGTAAACCCTTAATTTCTGTCATGTCTTGTAACTAGATGCTGTTCTTTTCACTTTGGTTACAGGTCTTAAGAGAAACACAATGGGTGCATTTCTGGACAAACCAAAGATGGAAAAATACAATTCCCGTGGTGAGGGCAACAACCTGAAGTATGGGCTGAGTAGCATGCAGGGTTGGCGTGTAGAAATGGAAGATGCACACACCGCAGTTATTGGTCTGCCTCATGGTCTCGACCCCTGGTCATTCTTTGCTGTTTATGACGGGCATGCTGGCTCTCAGGTGGCCAAGTACTGCTGTGAGCACCTGTTGGAGCACATCACCAGCAACTCAGACTTCCAGAGTGCTTTGCAGGAAGACCCATCTGCAGATAGCGTGAAGAATGGGATCCGCACAGGATTCCTGCAGATTGATGAACACATGCGAACCATCTCTGAGAAAAAGCATGGTGTGGACCGCAGTGGTTCAACTGCAGTGGGAGTGATGATCGCTCCGAGCCAGATCTACTTCATCAACTGTGGTGACTCACGGGGACTCCTCAGCCGGGGCGGAGCTGTGCACTTCTTCACGCAGGATCACAAACCCAGCAACCCTTTGGAGAAGGAAAGGATCCAGAATGCCGGTGGCTCCGTCATGATCCAGCGAGTTAATGGGTCTCTAGCTGTGTCTCGGGCTTTGGGAGACTTCGACTACAAGTGTGTGCATGGAAAAGGTCCGACAGAGCAGCTTGTGTCCCCGGAGCCCGAAGTGTATGCAATCGAGAGATGCGAGGGGGAAGATGAATTCGTTATACTAGCTTGTGATGGCATCTGGGATGTCATGGCCAATGAGGAACTGTGTGACTTTGTCAGGTCAAGGCTAGAGGTGACGGATGATCTTGAAAGGGTCAGCAATGAAATTGTTGACACCTGCTTGTACAAGGTATGGCATGTCCACAAAACCTACATAGATATTTTGTTACACACTTGTCTGGTTGATTTACATGACCTCTGTGTTTGTTCTTTATTTTTTTTTACAGGGAAGCCGTGACAATATGAGTGTTGTTTTAATTTGCTTTCCTGGGGCGCCAAAGGTATCTCCAGAAGCGGTAAAACGGGAGGCTGAGCTGGATAAATATCTGGAGGGCAGAGTAGAAGGTAGGAGCGAAAACTCATATTTCGACTACAATAGAACCTGGGATATTGACATCACAATCCCTTTTACTTTCGTTGGGAGTTTACACTTTATTCAGTGTACATTACAGGTTTTAAAATATTGTTAGCCTTATTAACATCTAATTAATGCCAAGAGTTGTTGAAAGAATGAGATATCATTTCCAATTGGAGGCCATTTCATCTGGGAATTAAACTTGACACGCGTTGTTCAATGTTGACTTGACAACCAGGAAAATAGTTTGTCTGTAAAACATTTCTGGTTAATAATTTTCTTCTCTGGGAACAGTAGTTGGCCAAAGGTCTCAAAATGTACCACTCCATTTTAAGTTTTACATTACGAAACATTTATACTTTCCATCACACGGTCAGGAAACCTCTAATCTATAGAGGCTCCCTGACCGTATAAGTATATACATTCAGATGAGAAAAAACAAACTGCCCCAAAAAACCTTTCAGTGGGGAAAAAAAAGGAAAAACCTCAGAGAGCAACAGATGAGGTTTCACTCTTCCAGGATGGACAGCAATGTATTGCTATAGATGTTGTGTATACAGAGAAAAACCTATCTAAAGTCAAAGTAAAACGTTAATAACTGCACATATCAAGAATTTTTTGAGAAACACTTGTTCTTTGTTGTGAAACGATCCAAAAGTATTTTTGTTTTCCAACAGAGATTATTAAAAAGCAGGGGGAGGAAGGTGTCCCGGATTTGGTCCATGTTATGCGGACGTTAGCATCCGAGAGCATCCCTAACCTCCCTCCCGGAGGAGAGCTGGCAAGCAAGTGAGTGAGCTTTGTGTTGAGAATTGATAATGACAAGTTTATCTTTTTAACAGTGATTGTCTGTTTAATCTTTTTTTATGAAAAATAAAGTCTAATATGTTATTAGATACTATTTATTATAATAATATATATATATATTTATATATATTTATTTACTTTTTCTTCCCCTTAGACGAAGTGTTATTGAAGCAGTGTACAACAAACTCAACCCCTACCGAAGTGATGACACAGTAAGTATGCCAACTTGTCCTTTAACTATTCACTGTAGATTTGCTTGGATTGCTACATGCATGCTTTTTGACCTGTGACCAGCAAATTTGAAATACATTTTGCATGTCAATAATATTTAAAAGTATGAACTAGGCTTGTGGCCAATTCTAATTGACTCAAAATGCAGTTAGAAAAAATAACGTTGCTCACGGACTCATCAGTAACGTAGTGACTCTACGATGTCTCTTTGCCTTCTTTGAAATGGAGAAAATTGATAAAAGCACCGTTATATTGTTGTAATACTAAAATGTTTGTATGGCTGACAACACTGTATTGCTGTCATGACTGTAATGACAGCAATGTCTGATTGTTAAATAGTCCTCGTAAAACATAACTTGGTTTCATTTTGACAAAAGACCACAATTGCATTGCCGGTCTTATGCCAAAAAGGCTCAGTTTCATACAATATGAGCTGATTTCCATAATTAGTGCTTTTTAATTTGAAGAGGGGAGATCTAATAAGTGAAATTGTCTGGTATTTTGTCTGGTTTTGTGTAAACCTGCATTCTCTCACTGTCAAGTTACGGCTTCGGACCTATTATTATTATTATTATTATTTTTATTATTATTGTGTATATATCTTTTATCTTTCATCCTGCTGTTTTTATTTATTTTGTTGTAAGTTGCTGCTACCCCGACACCAAATTTCCCCTCGGGGATTAATAAAGTATATATTCATTCATTCATTCATTCACTTCCCCACTTGATAGGGATTGACCCATCTACACCGATTCAAACTGGATTCCTCTCCAATGAAAACCCAACTTTTCCTTTTTTTTCTCCTTTTATTTTTGAGATTTGGATTGTTGAGTCCTTCACTCCGTATAGAAATAAGATAGAGATAGAGGTGAAAAACCTTTACAAAAAACAGAAAACACACATTTCAATATGCCAGAACCACTTTAAACACATGATCAGCGCCCGTGCACTCTGTCTACACACGTCACCACATAGCCCCCAGCTGTGCCTCCACCAACATGTCAACAAACATTTTGCTTTGCCACACGTGAATGGGCTGCGGAGCCCCGTGACGTATTTAGCACTCGCGCTAATCAAGCTGGTGATGGCAGTGATCATCAGCAAAGTCCTTCACTTATAAAGTCTGTCACTCTTACCGGCTGCCTCTCCGGACTTGTAGACGCGTCTTTGCTGCGTTTGATCTAGCCGCCCGGCGTTCATTTAATCCCCACCTTTGACGTGCGCCCGCGGTGCTTCCGGTGCCTACAAGCTCCGCCCCTTTTCCTCCCAAGTCGGATTGCTTGCACTAACATTTAATTAAATGCTTTAAATGTTTATTATTTAATCTGTGACTATTTATATCTTTCTGGGTGCTTTATTAATTTACAATTACTTTTATTTACCTTACATTTTTCCCTTTTCTTTTTATCCAAAATAAAAATCATGTTTGACTTCACACCTCCCACTCGATCTTCACATGGAACCACTGTGGAGATCGCCAACTTTCAAGGCAAACTTTGTAATCCCAGTTTAGTTCTCCTCATCTTCTGGAGATGTTGTTCTGTTCTTCAGCAGGTAGTAAGACAACCAACCGCCTGACGTCTCTGTGAAGGATGGTAGCCTGCATCTTCCTGTTCTGCTCGCTCACGGTCGGATGACTTGCTCTTGCTTCCCTCGTTGGTCTTGTCACAGGAACATTGTAGCTTGGGAAGATTCTGACGTTGACGTCCCTCACGATGCCTTTACTGTCTGGATTCGTACTGATGACCCTTCCAAGCTTGAATTGCCCTCTTAGCGCATTTTGGTCACTTAGCCAGACAACGTCCCCAACAGCAACGTTTCTTTCTATAGTATGCCACTTGCTCCAATGAAATTGGTGCCTGGATCTGACCAGATCTTCCTTGGATGCCCCCTGATCGCCGTGAACCTTTGGTAGGCCATCAGGAATCCTTCTGTCGATAGTGTGTTTACCAACTCAGTGTGGATGGCTCTACTGGCCATGCAGCAGAAGACCACCCCCCAGACTTTTAGTCTCACTCTCTTCTTCATGTCATCTTTGACTTGGTACGGTCCAAAGAGGTCTATGGTCGTGAATTTGAATGGCGCAGCAGGTTCTGCTCGTTCCGGCGGCAAGTCACCCATTACTTGTTGACATTTCCTTGCCTTTGCCTTCTTGCAGATTATGCAGCCATCAACAACCTTTTGGGCAATCCTTCTTCCTCGTACGACCCATGCCCTCCTTCTCATCTTGAGCATGGTTCCAGCCACTCAATCATGACTCTCTTGGTGGGCCTCCCGAGCAAGCTGTGTGGACACCCATGTGTTATAGGGTAAGATAGGGACCCCTACTTGATCTTCTTTGATGATTTGCACTCGGCCACCACAAACTAATAGCCCGGAGTCTTCCTCTTTATAGACTACTAGTCTGTCTGTCGTGGTGCTTGGGAAGGTTGTGCCTTCTTGCGCCGCAAGAAAGATGTCTCTCAGGGCATCTTCTCGTTCTTTTACTGAGACGACTCCTGCCGAAGAGACTGCCTCCCACTTTGAGCTCTTTGCGGCTTTATTCTGTCCAATGAACTTTTTTGCTGCTCTCCAGATCCATGCAATTGTTTTGACCAGCTTAGTCAAGCTACTGAACCGCTTGGCATCCACAAGGCCTAGGATGGCTGATTCCACAGGTGGTCTTCTTTGTTCAGTTACTGCTTGGTGTTGATCTGACTCAGCTTCCTTTGCCTTGGCTCTCGTCACAGCAGCAAATGCCTTCTTTTGCAACCTGTTGACGCTTTCTCTGGCAGCGCTCGCTAATTCTTTGGCTGATTTGATTAGCCACTCCCTCACTGGTAACTTCAGAAACTCTGGCCCATTTTGCCACTCTGAGTCCTCATCCAGCTCTTGAGGGCTGGCCCCTCTGGTGATGATATCAGCAATGTTTTGCTGGCCAGGGGTCCACCACCAGTCTTGAGTCCTTGTGCCGTTTTGAATTTCTCCAATTCGATTTGCAAAGAAAGTCTGATAGCCATAGCTTTCTCGCTGTACTGCACCAAGAACGGTTTGGCTATCGATGAGATGGTACCACTTTTCAATCTGGATTCGGCTGTGACGCTCAAAGTACTTCTTCAGCCGTGAGGCAAACACTGCTCCACAAATCTCTGCTTTCACAGCATCACCTTTACAGTCCAACGGAGTTCATTTTGCTTTGGACTCCACCAGCCTAACAATTGGGCCTTGGTTTGAGTTCCACCTCAGATACATCACTGCTCTATACGTATGCTCACTTCCATCTGAGAATGTGATTGCCCAGGGTTTATCAACATAGCATGGAGGCGTTAGTGCTCTGGCGAACATGACTTTGCCAAGTTGAATGTATTCTTCGAAGAGCCTGATCGCATCTTCCCTGAGGTCATCTGAGAGCGCTATGTCCCATGTCTCTTTGACTGGACATTTTCCAGTCTTTGCCTCTTGGAACGCCCTTCGCGCCAGTATAGCTCCCTTCTGCTTAGCAGGATTTACCAGGCCGACCGGGTCATACAGCCCTGAAACTTGGCTGAGCAGTTCTCTCCTCGTAAGGGGATTTGGCATCTGGTCTCTGACTTGTCCTTGGTGAAGGTCATGGCCACTTCTCATCTTTTTCTTTCTCCTCGAGAAATTGATTGCGGTCATGACATGGAGCTTGTCCTCTTCTACCATGTAGCCCAGGCCGAGTGCTTTATTGTCATCCTCACTCATTTGGTTTGGCAGGACCAAAATCTTTGCCCCGGCCTTCTCCAGCTCGTCCTTCCAACCCTTCCTCCCACTTTGCCCAGAAAAGACCCAAGGCTTGAGCTTGAACCCTCCAGCTTGCAGGATATGCTTCACATTTGCTGCGATGGTTTTAAGCTGGTCAAGGTCATTGTGGGATGTGAGAATGTCATCGACGTAGCTGTCCCCCTGGAGCACCTGACGCTCCACGTGGAGGTGGATGAAAGGTGCGAGGTTTGCAGTCTCACGCATTGCCAGCTGTGCGATGCACCCCGCTGGCTTGTCTCCAATGTTTACTCTTGTAATTGCATATTCCGCCAGCTCTTCATCTTCTGAGTCTCGCCAGAGGAATCTATGCAGGTGTACTTCTCGGTCCTCCAACCAAACAGAGTTGTACATCTTTTTTATATCACCCAGGGCAGCATGTACCCCACACCTGAATCTGAGCAGAACAGCGCGAATCTGGTTGAGGACGTCTGGACCTTTCATCAGCAGGTCATTCAGGCTCACACCTTTGCACTTCTGGCTGCTGTTCCACACAAGTCTCACTGGGGTTGTGACAGAGTGTGGGTTAGGAGCAATAAGGTGACTCGCATACCATACTGGTCCTTTCCAGTTGGTTACTGCCTCTTTGGACAATTTGATTGCCGCCCCTCGGTCAACCATGTCATGCACTTGAGCAGTATAGGCAACCTTCCATTCCGGTTCCTTGGCCAGCTGCTTTTCTGTTCTGAGAAATGTAGCCTCGACTGTCCTTTTATTGTTAGGCAGAGAGGCTGGATCTTCCAACCAAGGATATCTGGAATGCCAATGTGGTTCCTCGCTGTGGCTATCGCTTTTGACATAGGTGAGGCCTTCCTTCATTATTTCGACCTCCCTCTCCTCAGCAAGAGTCATTTCTTTGCCGCCTGGCTGGCATTTCCCGCAGCGGCAACCCCCGCATCTCGGCTCACATGCTGCACCAATACTATCCCATTTCCACCACTCAAGGAAATCTTTCCTGGTGGTTGACGTACTTGACTCCTGAAACTTGGCGCTAACCTGTTTGTTTCGTAGAAGGGTCTCTGGGATCCTGCTAGTGAGCTCCTCGTACTTTACAGCTGCTGCCCTCATTGACCTTGCGAAGTGAGTCTTGGACATGTGGGCTGCTACAGTGAGCTCCTCAAAGAGGTCAGGATGCGTTCCGCCAACCGTCTTTCCAAGAGGTCCGTCCCACAGTACGAGGTCTCCAACAGCTTTGATTCTTTGTGGAGCTAATTGCCCTTCTCTGTGGCTTATGAGCAAATGTACTTCTTTGGGTCTCACCAGTTCATCGAGTGGAATGCTTGGGAAAAACCTGTGCAGCTGCTCTGGTGTCACATTTTTGTGGACATTTGCTATGCTGTCTAGTCCATAGCAAACCAATTGATGGGGTTTGAGAGTGCCCTTGGGAGTCTTCACTCGGATCCTTAGAAGGTAACGCCTTGTCTCCACACGAACCTTCATCCCTCCAACTCCATGGACGACGAGTGTGATTTCTTCACTCCTGAGGTTCAGTTCGCTTGCAGTCTTGTGGGTTATATAATTTGTGTCCGAAGCCAAATCAATTAATGTCCCGATTCTTTGTCCAGCATTTGCTGTGACCTCGAGGAGCATCATAAGTACTGGTCGCTCTTGTAGTCCACTTTCCACAAGAAGACTTGGTGGATCTTTTGTAGTGCTGAAGGCTCTTGACACAGTGTTGGAGAACACATCCCGACATTGTTTTGCCAATTCTGGTGAAAGCTTGTTGAAAAACTCCTCTTGATCTGCTGTATGCTTCCTCCTGGTTTTCTCCCTCTCCGGGCCGAATCTGTGCTTCTCTCCAATGCTGCTTTTTCTCACCGCAGCATTGGGGCACAGAGAGAAATGATGCTCAGGAGCTTGCTCATCCCTGCAGACTTGGTTTTTACATAAAGTCAGTTTTGCAATATGAAGCGTCCTCATGTACTTCGAGGCACCTCGTGCCTTCTCCACAGCTTGGATTAATTCCACTATTTTCCGTGGCTGATGACCTCTGGCAGCTGGCATTCTCTGCAACTCCTCCACTATATCAATAGCAATCGCAATTTTATTGCCATAGCGGTTCTCTAGGACACGAAAAATGTCACCTGCAGTGTTATAACTGCTCAGGCGAAGGTCTCTTGCGATTTTATCATCAAGACTGTCCAGTAGTTGAAACTTTTTCACTTCTTTTGAACCGGTCGGCTCACCCTGCTTCTGGAGTGCTTCCCAGTCCTTTTCCCACCTGTGGAAGTCACGTTTGTTCCCAGTAAACTTTGGCAGGGATATAGGTTTCAGTCTGATGGTGGCCGGCGTGGGCCCAATTGGTCTTTCCCCCTCCTCCTCTTTCCTAGCCTGTATGTACTCAGCCTTCCTGGAAACCAGCTTGGGAAGGAGGAGTTCAAGCCTCTTCATGCGGCTCTGAAAGTCCTTTTGCTCACTTGGTGGGATCCATCGTTTCCACCGACTGTACACCTCCTTTGCGGTCTTTACCCGTCCTTGCAGGTGGTCGAGCATGAAGTCGTATGCCTCCTGGCCACCATCGGGCCGCACATCAGCAGCATGGTCACCCACTTCCTCTGCTGCCTGCAATGCTGTTGACAATTCAACATCCCCGAAGTTATCCCAAAGTGCCTCCTGAATCAGACTTTTGACCTCCTTTAGCTTTCCATCACACTCATTGAAAGTCTTTGCTATGTCGGCTTTCTGCTGTCTAGTTAACACAGCATCTTCACCTTCCTCCAGCTCCGCCTCCAGTTCTGTAATGAATCCAGTCTCCACATCTTCATTTGCGCCCATGACTTTCTCAGCTTCTTTTATGACATTATTGAAACTGTCTCTGAGCTCTTTTTCAGACATGTCCCTGTAGGTCCTGGTAATGGTGTTGACCAGACGTGTAAATAATCTTTTCGCTGTAGTTCGCTCCACCTTGAGCTGCTCGACTGATTTCTCCATAGCTTGATCCGTCATGCTTGAATCTGCTGCGTCGTTGATTTCAGTTGAGAAGGTAAGTACTCCTTCAATGCTTCATATATTTTCACTTGATTGTCTTCTTTTCCCAGGATTCCAGTTTATTGCTTCTGCTGTTCCAGCTCAAAGCTCCCAGATTTCCTTTTCCTGGTTTTCCAGACTTTCCGGTTTTTGGTCCACGGTTTTTCACTGTCAAGTTACGGCTTCGGACCTACTGCACTTCCCCACTTGATAGGGATTGACCCATCTACACCGATTCAAACTGGATTCCACTCCAATGAAAACCCAACTTTTCCTTTTTTTTCTCTCCTTTTATTTTTGAGATTTGGATTGTTGAGTCCTTCACTCCGTATAGAAATAAGATAGAGATAGAGGTGAAAAACCTTTAAATTAAAAAAACAGAAAACACACATTTCAATATGCCAGAACCACTTTAAACACATGATCAGCGCCCGTGCACTCTGTCTACACACGTCACCACATAGCCCTCAGCTGTGCCTCCACCAACATGTCAACAAATATTTTGCTTTGCCACACGTGAATGGGCTGCGGAGCCCCGTGACGTATTTAGCGCTCGTGCTAATCAAGCTGGTGATGGCAGTGATCATCAGCAAAGTCCTTCTGTCACTCTTACCGGCTGCCTCTCCGGACTTGTAGACGTGTCTTTGCTGCGTCTGATCTAGCCGCCCGGCGTTCATTTAATCCCCACCTTTGACGTGCGCCCGCGGTGCTTCCGGTGCCTACAAGCTCCGCCCCTTTTCCTCCCAAGTCGGATTGCTTGCACTAACATTTAATTAAATGCTTTAAATGTTTATTATTTAATCTGTGACTATTTATATCTTTCTGGGTGCTTTATTAATTTACAATTATTTTTATTTACCTTACATTTTTCCCTTTCTTTTTATCCAAAATAAAAATCATGTTTGACTTCACACTCACATACTGGTTTAAAAATGGAACATTGCTCATCATTCCTTTTTATATACAAACGGACCACAAAGCTGTTGCCCTCGTCCACTCGGATATAAGGCTTTTGAGTTTTCATCAGATAAACTCACTGGGTCAGCTGCATTTGAATTGTGCATGCCATCTTGTCCTTGACAGTGAAAATTGGCATTTGTTTCAGTCTTTTATGTTTGTATAAAGATGGACTTTTGAAATTACTTTAACACTGAGTTATTTTTCGAAAATAAGGGTTCCTTCAGAAAGCCGTCAGGCCCCTTGGCTTCCTTCTGTATTATGTGGTGCAGCTTGAATACATAATGGTATAAACTGACACAAAGCTTTCAATAGAGAAAGTAAAATTAGGTTCTTTGAAATTTTTTACAACATATTTAAAGTGACTGATAGACATCATACAGTATTTGTGACTGTATTCAACCTTTTCAGTCATCTGAACCACCTTTGGTGGCATTTGCACTTGGAGTTTTTCTAGGACAAATATTTATCATCTTTGGACATCAGGATATTATCCATTTGTTTGCAGATTTGCTCCAGCTTGGTCAAGCAGGGAGTTTGAGGATGTGAGCAGTTTGAAGTTTTCTCATAAGAATGCTTAGTAAAATTCAAATTTGAGGTTTTGCGTGGCCACCAAAGAACTTTAACATTCTTGTTCTGAAGTTGACTTCGCCGGAGGAGTAAGATCGGGGTGTAACAATTTAACAGTTAGAAATGTGAAGTGAAAGTATAGATACACATGTTAACTTGTTAATCTTGGTGAAATAAATGGGACATTTTCTTATTTCTTATACTTAACACCTTGTTTTGAAGTGACAGTACTGTTGCTCCTGTAGTGGACTGTGATTGTGTTTTTAAAGCACAAACATCCCCCTATACTATTTGGACTATCCCACCAGATTCTCCTTAAGAATTTGTCTATATTTGGTCTTATTCATTGTCAGTATAGGTCCATGTTTGATGGCACGTAGCATTATGACTGAAGAGTTCTGTGGTCTTTTTATTAGATAGCAGACATTATTTTGTGCCGCCCATCTATTAAATTATAATCTTTCATACATTTTAATATGTTCAAAACCTCAAGTGACATTTCATCCCTTTCACCTGTTTCTCTGATTGAGTCGTGCCTTGTTGCTCGGTTTGGATGTATGCATCCAGCTCATTGTGGCTCTTAATTCTTCAGACAAGGCCTTCACATCAGAGTATGTGAGACGTAAACCCTTATAAACACAGTTAGCTTTGTGACAAGAAATCCTCATAGCTCATTATAAACTTGTTTAGCACCACAGAATACAGAAAAGGTAATTGAGGCAGTGCAATTTATCAGATTATTCAGTAAAATTGGAGTGGTTTGTAAACTGGGTCTTTGCCATTCTGGCAGAAGTTGGTATTGTGGAGAAGCACACCATGTTACTAAAGTCCCGATAAGAAAGTATGCAAGATGTCGTCATGAATACAATGAATGCATTGAGTAGTATTTGTCAATAGGTCAGCCCAATACCTTTTCTGTTTCTTGAGTGTAATCTGTTACTAACATTGGAGATTCTGTAGTAGGTATGTGTGTGTGTTTTTATTTATTTATTGAATTCCATGGTAGGAAAGACAAGTTTGGTTGTAGCTTTAGTATATCCAGCAGCATAAGTGAACTGCTGTCAATGAGTCGTGGACAACATGCCCCATGTTTTGGAGGTGCATAGAGAAATTGTGACACATATTTTGCCATACTCATCCGCGAATCGCCCCCTTAACTTGGTGGAGGAGTTTGAGTGGCTTAACGATCCTGTGAGCCATGTTGTCCGGGGCATCAGCCCATGGTAGGGTCTCCCAAGGCAAACAGGTCTCGGGGGAGAGCCCAGACTAAGAGCGGTTTAAAAAAATAAAAACTGATGAATAGCAGGCCTTGGGATGTAGCTACTTCGACCGGACCAGGGAAACCGGAGCCGACTTTTCTTGTGCTTTTGGGTCAGTAGTGGTCTTGGAGTTCAGGCATGGAGATCTTCAGCGTTTCATATGTGGCTTACTGTGGAAACTAAAACCTCAGGGCCTGCTGCCACCAAGTCTTGCTGCAGGTCTTTTGCAGTCACTCGAGGGTTTTTTACCCATTTGCCTCCTCAGAAATCTGGTGGCAGCCGTTGATAGCTTCCTCTTTCTGCCACATTCAGGTTGTGTAGCCAGTTGATTAGTTGCATCTGGTGTGCTTGATACAACACCTGATTTGCAAATGTGTGCTCTTATGAGGGGTTATATTAAGGGGGTTGACTTATTTTAAGACTGCAGTAGTCTTTAAAAGTGGCATTTTGTGTTGAATTAGGAGAGACCACTTGTAACATTAGTATTAAGTTTTGCCAATAAACCTAATTTGCAATGGGGGTTGAATCATTTTGAGTTCAAACCGTGTATGTGTGTATGTATGTATGTATGTATGTATATATGTGTGTGTATATATATATATATATATATATATATATATATATATATATATATGTATATATATATATGTGTATATATATATATGTGTATATATATATATATATATGTATGTGTGTGTATGTGTATATATATATATGTGTGTATATATATATATATATATATATATGTGTATATATATATATATGTGTGTGTATATATATATATATATATATATATATGTGTGTATATGTGTATATATATATATATATATATGTGTGTATATGTGTATATATATATGTGTATATATATATATATATATATATATATAATTTTATTTTTATTTTTTCACGTTTGACTCAATGCAACCTGTCTAATAGGATATATTTTGCGGTCAAAAACAGTGCATAAACACATTTCATTTCCTATAAATCTTTCACAATAAAAGTCCCCCGTTATTGTTGCTGCATGCTTTCTTCTCTGAAGTGTTAGTAGACTTGTTTTATTGAAGAATAGCTGCTAACAAAGCTCCACTAATTAATTGAACACATTTAATCCTGCGGCACACCAACAACCAAAAAAGTTACAAAATGTCACATTGTAGAATAATACAGCATTTATGGTAGGTAATTATTGTGCTACCTACTGGAATGGAAGAGCATTTAATTACTAGGCCAGCCACTATATTGCAGGCTCAGATGCTCAACAATGGAAAATTATTTGCAGCAACTAAATAACATTTTTTTTGGACCGATTAAGTGAAATTGGATATTTCCCCAAGGCACACCTGATGATCTCTCACGGCACACTGGTGTGCCGCGACACAGTGATTGAAAATCACTGGACTAGATTAGTGCTGCTAATTCAGATTTTTCCTATAAATCCGTCACAATAAAAGCCTTTGTTGTTTTAAGAGCTTTTATTTTGAAACGGCAAAATCAGGAAATGTTGGGTTATCAGCAGTAACGTAACACGACTCAGACATTTCTCCAGCTGTGGTTTTCCTCCTCTTTTTCTTTTGCTCTTGAGTGGAAGGCCTGTGTGAGGGGGAAAAAGATTATGTGAGACCTACGTTTGACAAATTGTCCAGATTGAGCCCACATGCTGTCCAGACCTCACTGAGATCCAAACTTGATGCGAGCGAGGCCACCTAGGCATGTGGTCTGGCAGTTCGGATCCCAATGCAAGCAATATTCGATCTCTGAGCTAACAGGCTTGACTTTTCAATGCATCCTGGCATGATTGGATGACAACAGTTGCATTGAAAAGCCAAATGTTGTAGTTTTCTTTGTAATAGCCATAACAGGTGGCAAAGTACACATTATTTGTCTAAAAGAGTTTCCAAACATTGACTCCAGTTCAATGTCTTGAGCATTTTAGTTATTTTTTTGTTGTGTGTTTGGTTTTGAGAATTTTTTTTTACCATATTTTGAAAGAAATAACTTAAGATGTGTTTTCTATGGCAATTGTGTATAGTTATGTTGTACACTGAACAAGTTAATTAACGCAGCATTCATTAAGAAAGTATGTTTGATCAAGTAACGATATATTACTTCATCTCCAGGTCATCTGTAAAAGTATTTTCTAAAGATGTTGTGGGGAAAAAAATAATGGTGTAGCTATCCAAGAATCTCAGTCAAATCCTGGATGATTTTTTATTTTCAGTTTGTGTCCTACATGCTTAAAACTGTCCAGCTCTTGATAGAAATATCATGGATGTCGAGCCAGTCTGAAGGGTTTTTCCTTCCTCTCCTCTCTTATCAAGGACTCTGCGTCCACAGACGACATGTGGTAACACAACCTCCTACCACTAACACAGCATAGAGTTTACAAACCACCATCCTCTCAAGACCCACAGCAGCTCAGCTCAGCAGTCTGTCTCGCCGTCACTCTGAGCTTTTGGTTTCTAAGAAGGGAATTTCATGGGAAGAGGAAGAAGAGGAGTTGCATGCACACAAACCTGGAATAGTGCAGCACCAGTCCACTCTGGAGTTCAGGATCCCCACCCTCTTGTCTCCCCCTTTATGTTCACCCACCTTAATACTCTCCTCTAAAGTAATCCATAACAATTGAGTCCCCAAGGTTTTCTTTCTTTTTGTTTAATAATCAGCTTAAGTAGTAATCAAATTAATTACAGCAACAACTTGCTGTAATTAATTTGATTCACATTACCTTGTGTGTGTTTGTATATTTCTGTTTTTGTGAAGTGCAATTGTCCTGTATAAACGGCCTGTATTTAATGCAGCTTGATTTTAAGTTAAAAAAATGAAAAAGAGATCCTTTTATGCACTATCTGCCTTTTCCTGCTCTTCTGGAATTGTAACAAAAGTCTATTCAGTGAATATTACTGCTTGTCCTCCAGGCACAATGTCTCTGCGCTTTTACTTTCCTTTTTTTTTTTTTTTTGTTAGTCTATGCTCCTTTTTAAAAAAATAAAAAATAAACGGGTAAATTGTATAGTTGACAGCACAGTAAGCTCTCTATATCAAACCATTTAAATCCTAATTATTTTTTCCCTGTGCTTTTTTTTAATTTTTTTTTATTGTATTTTATTTTTGTAAGTGGTTTTCTCTACATGCTCCAATAATAATGGCAAAGTGTTTTGCCGTCATTTTGGAAGTTTGAAGTGACACATAATCTTTTTATTTTTGTTCATTTCTTCAAGTCATTTGATGGAAGAAAAAAAAAAAAAGACACCCGTTAACACGTTTGTCTGCAAATAGATACTTGCAAGCGTGAATGGGTGCTTGTGTCTATGTATGTGCGCACGTGTGTCGGTGTAAAGACGGATCTGTGTGTGCAACTCTAATTTAAATTTGCTCTGGTGGTTTAGACAACAGACCAGCCTGGAATTTAAGGGAATTGCTCTCCCAATGCTTACCCACTGTCTGCCCTTTTTTCAGCCAGTGTTCCATATCAGCCCAACATAAGCTTTCACTACTTCTTATTCCGAAAGGCTTAGGATAACAGAGTTTACATGCTGTTATGCTGTTTGAACAACTTCAAGCTATATATCAGAACTATACAGTAACCTGAGATGACACAAGTCGTTAAACTTACCCATTGTGTACAATGCATCGACTCTAGACTAGTTTACACATCGATTGTCATATTTAAACATCAGTTTCTAAACAGACATTGTTACCAGTGCCCACTGTGGGTGCCATATGATTTATAATCACTTGTTTCAGCTTTATGACAGCCTATGCCAAGTTTATTTTTCATGAGAATCATTTTTTTTTGTGTGTGGTAGATAGATTTTTAGCTTCTACCTTTTTAATTTAACATCTGGTCATCTGACAGATGTGACAGTTTAATCACTGAATATTTTTGAGAAAATCACCCGTTACCAGTCTAATGATAGGACAAAACATACAAGATATTGATTCTAAAACTTACAAGACTATTTTTATTCTTCACGTGGTCTTCAGCTGGACATTCAAACCAAGAACAAATCTGCTAACTGCAATGAGTTCTCATGGTTGTATAGCACCTTTTTATTCTCATCGAGTTTGCTCTGCCTCTCCCACAGCACCACAAGCCACAGCACATTACAGTTTGCTGCTATAGTGTATGACCTGTGGGTTGATTCCCCCCCCCCCATTGAATTGCCCCCCTTGAAGAGATGAATAGTCCCTAACTAAATCTGTATTTAACACACACACACACACACACACACAGTAGATATATTTCTTGAAAAGAAATGGTTTTATTTCAGATTTATTTGCTGCCATTTTTTTTCTGTCTAAAATTGAATTGTTGGAAAATTATGTATGTATATATTTTTGACTTAATCATTCAAGGAATAAATCATGTCGCTTGAGTTAGTTTTTTTGCCATGGACAAAATGTGATTGTGCTTTGTCTTGGGGTGGTTAGTTGAATATTTGTGTGTTTTTGAAAGAAAGAAAAAAAGCTTTCCCCTTAATCATTTTGGTGTCCCTCTGATCAGCACTTAGGGTTTGAACCGTTTCATTTACAAAATACACAATAATAATGTACATTAATTTATCAAAATGACAATCCTAACTATTTAGGTTTCTGGTGGTTGCAAATAATAAAATCTTTACAAAACACAGAACTTAATCTTAAATGAGCTGCTTTCTAATAGGCTTTTGTGGCAAGTGGGATATCTATATTAAAAGAAGTAACAATATAAAGGAGCAAAGAGCTGTGACCCTGTAAAAGATAAACTGAGAGAGTGATGTTAACTTTGAGATTTCCAGCTTTTAAAGGTACTCTGTGGCGTTTTGAAACACTGGTCATGCTGGAGAGTATTGTTTTGATGCGTGACTGCAGGAGGCCGTAATGTGTACATCAAAGCCATAAAAGACAAGCTGACAGAGAAAGTTAAAGTTTTAAAAATCTTTTGTGATGTATGGAGTAGCATTGAGCATGTTTGTTAGGCCTTGGACACACATTGCATTTTGTGAAGAAATGTTGAATGTAAACCTAACTGTTTACAGAGGAAACTCCACAGGGTACCTTTTAAACAGTCTGTCACGTGACAAATGGCATGAATAGTAGCATAGTCATAATTCAGTAGATTTCTTTGTGTGTTTGCATAAAAAAGTGGTTTTAATAATATTATCTCCCATTTAAAAAAACCACAAAAAAGAATCATGTAACAAAAAACAAACAAAACAGTAAAAATATTGTTCATTCACTTTTGATTTTAAATGACAGTATTGTATTTGTCACCAATACATACGGTGCTCACATTTAAAATTAAAACACGTCGAGGCAGTTTATTATGTTTGAGGAAAAAAAAAGCTGTTTTATTTTGCTTGTATTCGTTTAGTGAGTGCACTAAATGTCTGTCATCAGTTTTCAGCGCCAAACTTCTAATTGCAAACCTGGTAGGTGTTGATGGCTCTTAAAGCAACATTTCATGCAATTTTTCTTTGCGCTTTAATAAGGAACAAACAACATTTCTTTGCCTTTTTAAGGCCATCAATATCCACACACCCCTTGACTGTGCTGCGAGATTTACGATTCAGGATGTGGCCCTTAAATGAATCCCCTATTTATAACCAGCCACAGAATGAAAAATCTAGAAATTCGCTTTTTAATTTTCCAAATTGCTGTAGCTGCAATGTTAGCAGTTATTGACGGCAGCTTTGCTGTGATTTGACCCATCTGGGCGTTTTGTTTTAAATTATGTAAAATGTCCATGGCATCCCTGTTAGTCCGGCATCCCCGACATTTTAAAAAAATTATTCTGTTCCAATTTGTCATTAACTAAAATACCTCATAACTTTTATAGGAATAGTTTTTGTGTTGTGTCGATCTAAACTGTTCAGAAAACTGTTTTTTGTTTTCAGAAAGCAGTTCACGTTTTTTGTTTTGTTCTCCCCCAGAACTTATCATTTTGACACTGATCTCTGAGTGGGATACGCCTGTGCTCATGTACAGTATTTGACTGAATTGTGCTGACGTTAACAAAACGAGTAATGATTTTAGTGGCTACTGCAAATGACAAAGTATTTTAGTAACTAGTAACACTTGTCGTATACGCTAACCCTCAAAGGCCCTCAAACGCTCACCTGTGTGATTTCACCAATTTGTCTACTTGTGTGATGCTCACTTAGCTCAAATCTAGAATTGTATCGAGAGTTCAGGGTTTTAGAAATGTGTGGTGTGTGAGAAGTGACTAAATGACAAAAGTCATATGCACTGATCATCTGTATAATCAGCTTTTTTTTTTTCAGAAAATTGTTATTGTAGAAAAAAAGATTATAAAGCTATTTACAGAGTTACCTTTGGTTGCCTGGATTGCATCCTGTATATTCTTGTACGCAGGACTACCTGGCAGACGTTGAAGAGATTTTAAATGCTTGCGCCCTCTTGTACATATCGATGTACCTCAGTTGTGGCGTTTACTGTGTGACCCCGAGCAGTTGTGGTTTATTTGTCCCCTCGCAGGGCGACCTGAGCCTCACTTTGCTGACCTTTTTCAGCTCATAAATAAGCTCACCGATTTGCCTTACCCAGTCTCATGTCGCCCCCCTAAAGTACTTGTTCAACAAAACACTATGATGAGGAGTAATGCTTCTAACATTACACTCCACTAGATTCAAAACTATCCCCATGTTAGGGTACTTAAGCTATCAACAAAGGGACTTTGTCCTGGTTGTCACATGGTACAACTTTTCAACCATCGCTGGTTTGTGTGTTGCTCCCCCCTCCCCCATGTTACCTTATCGAATTTCGGTCTTTAAAGCTTATTTAATTTTTCACTGCAGATGATGTCATACTTTTAACTAATGCAAGTGTTTTAACATGGTAACCTCGTACGCATTCAAAATGTGCATACATACATTCATATCTGCTATATTTATGATTACATTCAAGAATAGCTTTAGAGTGCTGTAGATAAGTATCGTCAATGTCAATTCAAATGCTTCTCAGAGGCCTCTGTGAGTGATTTTACAAAGTTCAATAACTGTATATTTTGTATTATGTTCTAGCTCCAAAGGAATGGCAGAAAAAAAAATGTTTAAAAAAAAGCTTTGTTCCCTGAACTAAATTGTACTATTTGTGTTGTCGATTGAACAAATTGCATTCCTTGCTTGTGAATTGATGCATTTCTCTCCCTGCTCCTTACATTTTCTCCCCTTCTTTCCCTCCTTTCTTTCATTTTTTAGCCTTTGAAGTTTGAATAAAATTTCTAGTTTGCAGAATGTATTACTAAATAAATGGGTTGTCATCTTGTACCTCTCATTTCATCACTTTTATCTGTTTGTGCCTGTTGCATTAGTGAAACTTTACTCAAAAAAAGCTACATTATTTTACCAAAAAGTATATACTGTAAAAGCCAGGGCTGAATGGAGGATATACGATCCAAACATGGTTCTTTGTATCAGTTATATAATATTATGCGCAGTATGCCATCCAGCACAGGCTTCTTCATCTCACAACTGCAGACATAGTTTAAATGTTAAAACGCAGAAGGGAGTGTACGGTAAATTACTGGCAGGCCCATGTTGTTGACTCTTGTCTAACACATTTAAGCAAATTTAGAAAAATGTAGCACTGTTTTGAAGGTACCCTGAGAATCCTTGACGACGACTCTGGATAAAAAAAAAAGTATTTGGTCCACTTCACGATGAAAAATGTGTAATCCGTTTCTCTAGTTGCCGCTTTTTCCTTCTCCAAAAATGTCCTTGCTCAATTTGTGCAACCAAAATGTATCACTATAATATATTGGTATATTTTGATGTTTCTTTCCAATATTCTACATTTGTATACAATATAATGCATAAACATATGGGGAGGGACGGATGTATTGTGCAAATGGATTCAGGAAATACAGTTGCAACTTGAGAATCTTTCTTTATCGTGCCGTGGACAGAATATTTTCTCATCCAGATGTTAGAAGAAGCTTCAGAACAGCTGTAAATATACTTATGAACTGTGTGTTTACAAACATGGCTAAATAATGACTTTTTGAACTAAATGGAATGAAACATGCAAGGCTCAAACAATCTCAGCGCTTCACTTTGTGTATGATAATCAAGAAGCCCTTTTTCATCGCTGCATGTTTCTGATCCCCGTGAGCTTTCTAAAGCCCAGTGGTGTTGTTGACTTGTCTGGGTATCAGAGCCGTGTTTGTCTCCCTGCCTCTTCTGTCAGTGTGTGGTGAGTGCATGTCAGAGGAGGGGTCAGGGCGGTCCACGGCCACTGGGATAAAGAACCGTAGGAGGGATTACTTCAAATGTCAACATAATGTCATGAGCTGTGTGAGAAGGTCAAACGTTCAAACGGTGCTCAGTGGCGAGCAGTTAATAGATCAGGTACAATTTGGTTTGTTGTGGCTCCTGTTATGAATTGAGTGGCATGCTGAAAATCTTTTTGTGTGTTTTATTTAAAGATACTGAAGCAAGGTTAGGTGTATTATGCAGTTTGCAGTTTGTTTTGCTACTCCAGAAGCAATTAGTATTACTGTGAGTATATTCAAGAGTCAATTTTAAATATATATTTGTTTCTCAATGAGTGGGTATCTACCATTAGATATGAAACAAAATGCTATTGCTTTCTCTCTTCACTCACTGTCTGACTGACTGATGCAAAGACAAAATCCTAATCAGGCAGCCAGCAAGCCAGAGGGGGGCAGTGTTAATAGAGACTGCTCAGCATCCACTCTCCCACAAACAGGCTTCTGTAGTTAATTGATGGTACCAGTCGGTGTCTAGCTATTAAGTAGAAATAACATGGAAATAACAGCATTTAACACTGTTGACATTTGAGGTGGTGATTCACGACATCCTGAATATTGTGCCGTGTCTTCTGTTAGTGGTCATTGTCAGCGTGTTGGTGGATTTTTAGCCTCTTGTATTAAATGTGTTGGCTACTGCTGTATTGGATTGATATGTACTGGAAAAAAAAAAGCAGGCTCACATCACCACTAAATTCAGACTCTTGTCTAAAACAAGCTTGTTTTTGTTAAACACGTACATCCATCTCGGGAGTCATTTGCATGTTAGAACTGCACAAACTGACTCATTAGATCTCGGGCCACCTGTGCTCTCCTAATGAATCATGCTGCCCTCATATTCCCCCACATAAAAAAAAAAGACGGCCACGTCGGCAGAGGCCATCATCATCAAATGGAGCTGGCTCGTCATCTGCCTGCCATTGTTTAGCGCATGTCATGCTCTGCTTCTCATGGCGGAAAAACCCATTTGAGCTTGACTAATGCGGCCATGCAGACGCAGCAGTAAGAGGTGGGGGTGGTCGGGCACGCCGCATACTCCGTGTGGATGGTCTCTGCACTGAGGTCACTGAGCTCCACATTTGCTAATTTGCTTTGGAGTGCACCACTAGGAGCCATATTTTTCAGGGTAGCTCCGTAAATAGGAGGAGAAATCTGATTGAGTTAAACATGGGAGAGCTCGGGAAGGGACGTCTTTGACGGGTGTTTCGTGGACAAGACGTCCATTGCTTCCAACGTGTTCTCTATTGCTTCTTCTTCTCCCCCACCCGCCATGCTTTCCTTCTCCGTTTCCTCTTTCTGTGAGTGTTCTTGTTGCCCGAGGTCAGTTTGTCACAGAGAACACAAGCTTTTCTCACTTGGTTGCAGCGATTCAATGATTGGTGTGTACAAACAAGCATATCAAGCAGGGATGACATGTACCCACCTCCCCTTCCTCCCTTCCTCCTCACGCCTTTCTCTCTCCTACAGACATCCAATATGTCCTTCCTGCTCTCTCTCTCTCTCTCTGTTATGCTTGGTGGGAGTGAACGTCCCCTTGCATGAGGTGTGTTACACAAGCTGCTGCCCTGGGAATCCCGGGCCAGCTCATTATCCTGCACCCCTGAGACAAAGCTCACTGTAAATTAGGACATCAAACGATGCAGGCTTGTTAGAGAGCCACAGATCCGCCCATTAGCATCAGCACCTTTCCTCGTTAGAGCCTGTTAGGTGGCCTTCGCTCCCACCATCACCACTTTGTGTCCCGTCATTCCTCCGCACTGACTGGAGGATTTAGGATTAATGTCAGCTCTAGCCAGCAGGTCAGCGCTGTTGTGGTCCTGATTGATCGGTGGTGGCGGGAAGCTGTGGAATTTGTTGACAGCTGCCCACTATCCCTGCCACTCTTATCCATATTTCATTGTGTTGAAGGGGAAGAAGAAAAAAACCTGTCTCAGAATAACTTGTCTGGCAAGTGACTAGTTGTTTGTCATGGCTACAGGGGATGGACAAAATAACTGAAACCTTTTTCAATACAACATCCTGTTTTTTTTAATAAACCCTTTTTGTTGATTCTCATGGTTTTTTTGTTAAAGGTATTTATTCAACTTGATTTTTTTTAAGGGATTGACCAGCCGTTGAATGTTTCTTTACATTGTCTTGGAAACAGTGGGTGTGAATGTTGGATAGACCTTCTTTTTTTTTTTTTTTATCGGTCTCTCACAAGTCCCTTATGGAGCTGCAATATTAAAATCACTGGAGTGGCCATTTAAATAGGACAATATGCAGTTTATTGATATTCATTTGAATACGTCTTGCTCGTAGCTCCCTGTGTCAGCGTGATTTAAAGCTAAATTGCTCTTTCATCAAACACATCACAATATGTAATGTGGCTAGGGGAAAGTCCTAAAATACATGGCTGAACTGAATTAGGAGAGAGGAGCAAGGAGACCAGACCACAAAGTACAGCCTCCACAGTGGACAATGAGGTCTCTACAAAACCCTAAGTCTGTAGAGAGGCAGAGAGAATTCAGTTTTGTCTGTAAACAAAGGTTAAATACCCAGTTAATGATTATCGCTCGATGGTCAAACACTGCTAAATGAGAACAGTGTTTGTTCGGTACCTTCGTTACTGTCTTCTGACAATCAATACCGGCAATTTTCCTCATTATTCCCTTTGTATAAGACCAACTATTGTGCTTTACTGTGAAGATTTATTGATGCGACTGCAAGCAAATAGTTTTTCTTTTGAACCTGCACAGCTTTTTCTTGTTTAAGGCTCTCTTGTCTGTCATTAGGTTGGGGATGGAAACTGTCTGTAGCTGTCTTGTCATCAGGCCATCTTCGGTGGGCCCTCAAACAATACTGGCTTCTTTTTGTTTCACCATAATGTCACAAGTTAATTTGATATATATTGCCAAATATCACAAATCACAAATTTCCATCAGAGCGCTTTACAATTGGAACGGCCGACGACACCTTCCGTCCTTTTCAACGGTCGCTTCGAATAAAGAAAAACTCCCCAAACAAAAAGCCATTTTAACGGGTGGAAACGGAAGGAACCTCAAGAAGAGCAACGGAGGAGGGATCCCTCTCCGAGGACGGACAGACTTGCAATGGATGTCCTGTGTGCCAAAAGGTGTTGGGCTCTTTTTTCTTTCTTCCCCGAACTGTCTTTTTCATCTCTTCTGCATGCTGTCTGACATCTGGCAGCATGCAGCCTGTGGGTGATTGAGTCATTCCTCCTGCATGCCGTCACTTCATCTGTATCTTTAAACTTCACCTCATCTCCATCCTGCTCTTCTCCTTCCCAGGACCCAGACATCCTCTTCTTCCGTGGTTTCAGCTAAAACAAGAACTAATCAGAGGATGTCAAACAAGCATTTGTTGTCTCATATACTTTCCCATCACCATAATTAATGAATCTCCTCTCACTTCATCATTTATTGAATGGTTTTCCTCCACATACACATCTCATATACCCAAACTCTTCATTCAACATTTGATCTCCATGTTGTTTGACCCATTTTAAGATAAACTTATCCACACCAATCTAGGCCATTGCATTACATCATTTCAAACAGTGGCTTAATTACTTATTTCAATACTGCATACGCACTGTGCAGGAATGGAAATGTACCTATAGTCTTCTATCATGTAGCTCAGTTTATCAGATCATACTAATGCTAAATTATTCAAATTAAAATGATCAAGACAAAAAAAACATCACTGAGCACTTTGAGCACCACACGTCGAGTACATACTGTCACATTATATTGAAGGGAACGCAGATATTTCTATGGCCAATATCTCCAACACTCTGCAATTCACACCAAAACAATCTAGATTGATAAATAGCACTTCAGGCAAGAAGATATATATGTATTTTTGATTTTGGGGTGGAAGTGTGCTTTTAAATGTTTTGTTATTAGATGTGTTATTAGGATAAGAGAAGGCAGTGCAGAGGCTCAGCTAAGCAGTACGAAGTTGTGTAATTCACCACAACTAAAAGGAAATTATATAAAACGGCATTTTCAAGCCGGGCCAGAATTAGGGAAATACTTGCAGTAAAAGTTTTTCAAAACTGCATTTGTTTTATTCTGAATGGCTCTGTGGTTTTCTTTCTTTGTAAGAACATTTTTGATTACAGTAACTAATATATATGTAACAGTAGTTGCTTTGGAGTTTTCTTATATTTTACTCTATCATGACTCCAAAGTTCTAACTTTGCACATCTTCACAAGCTTTCTTTGTTTCTGATCAGATAGTGTACATTTCCATCCCTTTACATCATAAACCAGAAGCAGTAAATGGAGCCAAGCCAGTAAATACAGTTGTACCTAATATGTGGTGTGACTCTCCACAGCTGCAGTGATAACTATAGCAACTATGTCACTACTGTACCTTTCCTCTCAGTGACAGCATATGTGATCTCCCTGTGTATGAATTCTCTTTGTAGTCGCTTTATATGTTGACAGGCATTAAGCAAGGCTTTGGGCTCACTTTATCAAAGCCCTCCATTCATGCTGCAAGCATGTTTGCCTCGAGAGGAATCAAGTGGGTTGTGCGCCTCAGTTTTTCCTCGTCCATCACACAACTCTATGGTCCTCTTGTTATTTACTGACCTCACCTCACGATTTTTAACTGAACCGTCTGTAAAAACCAAAGGTGCTGAGCTAAGTTGTTGGTTCTAAGGCTGAATCTTCCAAGCAAACAGGTATTTTTCATTCCTGCTGTATGACCACAGATTATTACACAGCCTGCAGATCAGCCCTTGGGTCTCAAAGTTAATACTGAACTGTACTGCATATCTGCAGGCTGTGTTTGTGCCCTGAGGGATGAATAGCGACATCTCAAGTATCTTGAGTGACTTAACATTGTTCTGTGAGAAATATGCCTCCACCAATAAAACCTTGAACACAGCTGTCACTCTTTTGTGTGTTGTGTTATGTGAATGCCATTGTGTTTCCGTTTGTCAACAGCGAATTAAGACACGTTGACATCTCCTTCAAGACGTTAAGTGCCTTCAGTGTCTTTGTCATTTTCCAATACTATGTTTTACTTCCTGCTTTACATATATACAGTAATTCTCATCTAACACATTAGATTAGCGTGCACTAAATTGAGCAGAATACAAGGATGGACAAGGTATGAGGACAAGGTAAAGAGCAGTTTGACTACAATGCTTATGTTTTCTGAATGTATGTATGTATGTATGTATGTATGTATGTATATATATATATATATATATATGTATATGTGTGTATATATATATATATATATGTGTGTGTGTGTATATATGTATATGTGCTTTCATTGTGGACAAGTACTGAGTGAATAATATACCTAAAATAATTTTTGCTGCATATCAGGGACCTCAATTCATTACGATTTTAATTTCTACACTAATATATGCTACACTATAACAGCATAAACCATGTTTTCCTTCAGCCAAACAATTTTACTGTTTTTATTTCAATCCTACAAATTACCATCTTTGTCAAACCTAAACTGTCATTACACCTATTTAGTTAAGTTTTGACTCAGTTTTTTAAAAGTTAAAATATTTTGGGCATTGTTTTTGGTTGAGGTTTTGATGAAAAAGAATTGCCTGGTTGAATCCTTAATTCCTTAATTTTGTTTTAACATGTAATGACAAATTGCAGTATTTTATTAAAGTACTTTGATTTAGTAGAAAGAGTTTGGCTTCTGAACTTCAAGTCTATAGGCACACAAGAAGCTCAATATAAGAGTTAATGCCTTCTTTTTAGTAGAAAAGCAGATACTGTAACCTTTATTTTTGAGTTACTTTCATCCACTATTGTGTTGATAATACAGACTCTGCTGTAAATCATTTTTATATTTTTCAATTCATCAGTCTAGTTCAAGTGTAGTTAGTAGAATAATTATGTGAGGAAGAAACCTGACATCTGTGTGATTTTTTTATTTTTTATTCAGTTTGAATGTTTTCATAATTACCTTCCTTAATTGCATCCAACTGAATCCAACACATCTTCACATGCAAACACAAGCTCAAGCTGTGAAAGTGTGTAATGCACTTGTTACATTTTGCTTTAAATTAAGAGTCTGGCTGTTGTGAACCTGTATTGTTCCTCTATATTCTTGGTAGAATAAAAGTGAATGGGTTCATGGTGGGCGGCCTGTGTTGGCCCAAAAACATTTCGCCATCCGCCTCACAGTACAAACGCTCCCTTTTCTCTCTGCAGCCGCAGTCATTAAGGCATCTTCTGACTTTCCTGCCCAAACTGGAAATGATTTACTTGTCAATGACCATCACTTTAATTTGGACACGAGCTACTTTGCTGCGACTAAGAAAGGGTTTCCTCATTCACCACGATCCATGTGTTCACTATTTTGGGTCTGTGCCTCAGTTGTATAAAGACACATGTGTTATTGCCCCGTCTGGGCCTTACACACTAACACAATTCATCAACAGGTGTGGGAGGAAATATTTTTCCCCCTGCAGAAGGATGTTACATTTGGAGTGCGGGGTAAGTGTGAGAGAACAAAAGTCGCTGGCATTCAGCTTGCAAGAGAATTTCCTCGCTCAGAGGAAAGAAGAGAGGGAAGCCTTGATACAACTGGTTATGCAGAAGGATTTATACAGCTGAATTAACTGTGTCTTTGCTCTTTAATAGATATTGAGATTTCACAATGATCAGTAAAGCTTGAAGTAATTTGTAGGAGAATCAGTTTGAATCAACACTCAAATTTAATACTTTTCTTCACTGCCTGTTTTCATGCTGTATGGAAACATATACTTTTTTTAACTTTTAAAGCTTTAACAGCTCTCATTGTAGGCTGCTTCTTAAAGGCTAAATAACTTGTTTATTACGATGAATGGAGGCTACAAAAACATAAAATGGTAAAGTACTGCATATGCACTGAAATCCATTAATGTGAAATCTCAAAATGTACTTTGAGGAAAGATTAAAGATGCAGCTTTTGCTTGCTAAGGTGTGACTTGAATTTGGGAGGAAGATAATGGGGAAGGCGGATGAAGCCATATTAGTGGTACGTTGATTTGTAATGATTTTTCTTTAATCTCTTTGATACCTTTCATTTGAGAGTTGGGATGCTTGGCCTTGCCACCAGCAATATTAATTTTTTTTTTTTTTCTTCCAACATCATGTTTCAATTCCCTTGAAGGATGTTTTATGTAAAATATGCTTTTTGTACCCTGGAAAGACATTTAATCAAGATTAACCTTGGTATTTTAGTAGCCAGTGGTCTGGCTTTGTGAGGGTTCATAATGGAAGACAATTAAGAACACTATACCTGCAGTGCTGTGGATCTGCTCTCGTGGGAAAAAATAGCACAAGGGTTTTTCTTTTTTTTTAAAGGACTTGTAAAGGGAAATTATATATCTAGCCTATATATTTCTGAAAAGATCATGAGACATGTTGAATATTCCGACGTATATGGCATGTACATGTGTTATAAACCTTGTTTTGTATTAGAATAAAAGGTCATACAAATAATGTGGAAAATGTTCTCAGCATTATATATGTTCTTGTTTATTTGCTTTAATAAGAAATAGCTTAATATAGATATTTTGCGGGACGTATTTTCGAAGCTGAGTGATGTTATTAATATTTATTTTATTAATATTTATTTTCTCCTTTCGGTTGCCCTTATTTAGATTTTCACTTAAAAATCAAAGTTTTCTGTCCCAGCTCTGCGCTCAGCGAAAAAAAGAAAAAGGTACAAGGACCCTAACTTCGTCCAATAAAATGCGCTCTCTCTCTTTTGTCCAGAATGCTTCACCTTTAAAAAAAAAAAATTAAAAAAATAGTTTAATCAGTACTTGTAGCAGCCATTAGCCTGCTGGAAACGTGGCCGCAGGGGAGCACTGCTCTTGTGAATGTTCATTCATGGTTTTCAGAGCATGGCAGACTCGAGTATCCTCACATTGTCCGCTAAGAAAGTGCAGAGAAAATAGTTCTCCTGGGTGGTCCGACTCATTAATACACTCCGCACTTCTTGATTTACGGCTCACAGTTCAACTGCTGATAATTAACGTGAAAACACGTGAAAAAAAAAAGAAGAGTAGAAGAAGAAGAAGAGGAAACTACAGAGAGGGGGAGGAGGCCACTGAGTGTCCAGCACAAAACCTGAGTCGGGATGAACCTCCACATCAAGGTAGGACACCAGCCGTATTACACCTCACAGAGGGCTAAACGTACCTTATAGGCGCACAGCATATGCATGCGCTCATTGAGGTGCGCAATTGAACCATCATGCTATAGCTCTGGCGCTGGTTGGGCCTACTTGAAGTGTAAATTAAACTGCGTTCATCTGTTTTTAATGACCTGCCATACTTTTATTATGGTCTTTGGAAATATTGTGTAAGATATTTAGGGTAATACATTTTAATTTGGTTGCTCATTGAGAAGACAAAGTAACGTTAGTTGCGTTAATGGCGATCAAAACTGTCGTTGTGAACGTTGTTAACGTGAACTGTGTTTAAATAAAACCAAACACCCCCCAGCTTCGCTTTATATTTAGTTTGGTTTACATGTGTGCACATACATGACGTACAAATGATGCTACGTGTGCGGAAATGCCAGCTTGGGTATCATACAATGGTTCCCGACAGTATTCTTTTTTTCTTCTTTTTTTAACCTCTGAAAAGAGTTAAAGTACTTAGTATAACTTCCAAATAGGGTTCAAGGACATCATAGCATTTACTATCTCAAGTTAAATAAAAAGGCTTACCAAGGCGTGTTGATTGAATCAGCCAGATTTAGTTTATTATTCTAGCTAAGCAATACAATTTGATAGTTTCAAGTCACTTTCAGTCGACTACTGTCTTTAATGTCTTTTTTATATTTATCTTGTTTGCTGTATATTAAGTGTGTAAAAGTACGAAGAGCAAAGTGAAACCGGAGTCAAATTCCATGTATGTGCAAACTGACATGGCCATTAAAGCTGATTCTGATTCTGATCATGCCCTTTCGGGTTCATGTGCCGTATTTCAAGGTTGTAATATATCCCTTTGTGTAAATTATATCGTCAAAATCAAACACAGGGCAGCCCTTTGAGTTACTCTTGAGGACAGGAACTGAAATCACTTGAACATTTTATTTAACTCCACACTTAAAGAAAATCATTGAAGCAAACTGAAGCAAACTCACAAGCAATGTAAATGCAATAATAGGTTTTTATATTTCTCTTTATCGCCTGCTGCTGACTAGCTGAATGTTTATCTTTCAGTGGTCACTGCTTTATATTTTAGTAAGGTGTCTCTGTCTTTAAAGTGAATATTTTCTTTGTGTTTGCTTTCATACCTTGGCAGCTTCCTATTGAGGTCGTGCACTGTTGCACGGTACCCTGTGACCTTGTCAAAAGCAATCACCGTGGTAACACACGGCTATAGTTTTCCTCTCATCTTAAGACATAATCTCTTTAATTGGTGTCAAAGTTGGGGTCCTTATGGTGAAAGTCCTGAAAATACCCACACAGACATACACGCTCACTTGTTGACACTTAACAAAAAACCCAATGAAACAGGGTCTCGTCAATGTGGTGCTGAAACTTGTTAATCTATAGTGGGAGGTGGGGGTGTTACCGCAGACCCTGCAGCCACTCCAGTCTGACAGGATCCTTCGACTTAAGTCAGTCCCATCTGACCTCTCAGACTATTCAACCCTCTCTCTTTACACCTGCTCAGGCTACGGTGTGACAGAAGATTTGCTTTTAATCTCACAGTTCTTACACCTTGAGGAAGAAATGTATCTCATTGTGTGGAATATTCACGTTGGTTTGGTCCAAAATAGGGTTGGGCTGCGACTACCATTTATTTTCCTTATCGATTTATCTCCCAATTCTTTACTTGATTGACTGATGAATTGTTTCGTCTGTAAAAAGTTAGACAATAGTGGGAAATGCCCATTATATTTCCCCAAAGCTGTGTGACTTTTTCAAATTGCTTGTTTGCCAAAACCCAGATTATAATGATATGAAAAGGAAGAGAAATCCTCACATTGGAACAGCAGGAACCAGACGATGTCCAGTAAAGGTTAAAAATGAACAATTACACTTATTGTTAATACTTTTATGTCAGTTGACAACTTGATTAGTCAACTCATTGTTAATCAGTATGTTGGAAAATGTTCTGCCACGGTAGTAATCTTTTTTTAAATATCTTTGGTTGAATATAAACATTGCGGGTAATGTTACAAATCAATAAACTGGACTTCTTTTGTGATAATATTAGATTTACAGGATTTTAGTTTAAATCTAATGAAGTATTTTATTCACTGGAATAGCCAAAATACATTGATTAACAAGCTAAACATATTCAGCCTAATACAACAGTCTTCAGAGAGTGTATAATCAGTTTTTGATGAAACAGTTTTAGTTGTGTGATTCAACTTTATGGTCATTTTGGAGGATGTGGTTATTGTGTTATACTGAGAGGTGTTTCTAATATGTAGTCTACCCATGCTGATTTAAATGCAGTGGACAAAATATTAGATAACACCTCTGGGTATAACAAAATACATTTCAACAGCGTCACAAAACACTGCCTCCAAAATGAACATAGAATTGAATCAACGGCTCTTGATTCAATTTCCCATTCTAACA
The DNA here is from genome assembly GCA_038501785.1 of Myoxocephalus aenaeus. Lineage (NCBI taxonomy): Eukaryota > Metazoa > Chordata > Actinopteri > Perciformes > Cottidae > Myoxocephalus > Myoxocephalus aenaeus. The sequence continues at coordinate 5,831,174 of JBAMJR010000097.1, forward strand.
TTTATTCAGTTAATGCAGGGTTGTTGTATTAGACAGCTTAACTTTGGACCGCCGTGAAAATGGGTCAGCGACTTAAACCAATTAAATCACTGAATAGGTGTCGAGGGTGACAGAAAACGTAGTTGGATTCAAAGACACACCAGCGTCTGACATAAATCATATGTGACATGACCAAAAATCGCCAAAGAATGTCACATTGAAGGTATCAAAGAAAGGCACTGGTCAGCTATTTCTTTTACAAGATATACAATCTGGCATATGGTCTGACCTTCTCAAACAACAATTAAACCAATTGGTATTCAGTATGGAGGTTGTTCAAATTTTCTCTTTTTCAGTTTTAGACATTCACCTGAATGCTCCTCACCTTTGCCACAGGGAAGCAAGGGTAAACCCAGATGAATGTGGAAAACACACATTAATAAAACCGTAAATTGGGGGTCTAAAGTGCAAATAATCACTGGATGTGAATGTGTCCATTGAAGCACTCTTTCGGGTGCCCGCCTGATGCTCCCACTAATGGTCTGTTTCACTGAAGTAGCACCAGGAATGCTAACCTTCTCAATGCTTCACAACTCAGGGCAAGCATGGCAGCACTCCCATGTGTGTATGTGTGTGCATCTGTGTGTGCCTCACTGCCATTATCCTTTCTCAAGGAAAAAAAAACAACTAATTCTAGCATACTCTCCCATCCTGTAATGAACAGGGTCTACATATTTATGTTTTTGCCAGAGAACACTTGAAACACAAGAGGGGTTAAAGTAAAGAGTGGGGAGGTCTTTGGACCATTTTCAATATTTCCCCCCTGTGTGCCCCATAGGGCAAGTGAGGGGTTGCTTCTTTACAATAATCAGGTGACCAGAGGAAAATAGGGTGGCCTTAACAAGCCCAAATTAAAAAAGAACATCATTTTCATTATGCAGTCAAACACAATTACAAGCAAATGTTTTCTCTGTGGAGCTGCCCCTGCTTTCAGGGTCTTTGTCCCTCGCTTCTTAGTGTGTGCAGAGAAAGGCCCCGGTGGTCAATGGGCAGCTGAGTGGCGTGTTCAGCGGAGGCCCACATCCTTAGCCCCCAGCGCAGAATGCGTTTTGTTAGAAGAGCAGCCATACATTCTGAGCAGATTTGTTGAATTAGAGAGCGCAGCAGGAGACAGGGAAGCGGGGGGTAAGTGATGGGGAGGACTTGTTGCTAGGTGACTGACATACAACTGCAGCATGCCAGTTTTCAGAGCTTGGCACTCCTTGTCTGTTTTCCTTTTTATTTTGTTTTCTTCCTTATCAACCCCTTTCCCCCCCCACACACACACCCCTTCACCTCCACCTCCCCCTCCACACTCTCATCAATTCACTTGTCTAGCGCTTCTCATTGCTGAAGTGTAGATAATAAAATGAAGAGAAAATAGACAAAACAGGGTGAATCATGGAGGATTCTACAGTACACCTCTAGCACCTACAAGAACCTCATCATCAGCTTTTCCACTGTGTCGATACTTAAAAAACCTTACAGCTGCTAAGTGTTGTGGGAAAATAAAAATGCTTTTATGGGGAAAGTAAAGGTGGATTCCCTCTTTCTAGCGCGCTTGTTAGTATAGAATCTGACATAAAGTATTAGCCTCATGGAGACACTTTGTGCTATCAGCGAAAAAAAAAGAAGTATTTTCCCGGGGCTGGTAAGTGACACACAAGGACAGGCAGGATTTCTCTGAACCCCCACCTCACTGCAAGCATTGCTGCTAGATAGATTTGCCATTTGAAATAATGCTATTTTCAAATACAATCCAGGATGGACAGATCATGTATAGTTTGAAATTCTCACTTCTTTATTCCAATAAAAATTATAACTAGAACCCACATAAGGGTTATTTAAATTTTTTCTGTCCGACTCATTGAATTTTCCTGAGCAAACACTTCCTTCTGCTCTCTCCTCGTTCAATAAGTGTGTTGTGCATCTGCTGACGGCCTGATTTAGCAGTCTGACCACTTACCTTGTCAACCCCGTCACTGCATGTCAAGCATCTCAGCCCCGTGCAGCCACGCTGACCCTTTCAGAGGGTCAGTGTGAAGAAGACAGAAGTTAAGAGTCAGATGGAAATGGAGGAAAAGAGTTTTAAGTAGTCTTATTTCCATAAATATTTATGTACACCGTTTAAAGGCGGAGGAATATTTTTCCTGCTTTATAAAAGAAACCGTCCTATTCCCGAAGGTTGACTGAACGACTGGAGGTTTCATATTGAGATTTTTTTGACAAAGGTGTCCATATTGAGTCACGGTCACACAGGATGTTGCTTAGTGTATATGTGATTGCCATGTCCAGCACTTCTTTCTTCAAGAGTGTGAGTAAATAAAAAGAATTGTCTGCACCTGCTGTTGGAGAGGCATTACCCGCACACTCCGTCTCTCCATTTGTCTGGAAATGTATTACACTTTCAGAATTAGATGTTTTTTCTCCCCCCCCCCCCCAGTCATCTTTGAACACCACATACTCATTCCTTGCCAGCATAGGGTGTATAGAGTCAGGGTCAGTGGGATTTTGTATTCCCCCCTCGGTGTCGCATTTATATGAAGCTCTTTCTGAAGGTCAAAACCAAATACACCCAAACGAAAAAGCCATTGTTGATCTGTTTCTGCACCTCGTGCTTCCCTATTTCCTTTCACCAAGAAAGCATCTTTCTTTCTTTGTGCTGCTGGGGCTTATGAGACTATCAGGGTACACCTGTGCCCTCAGGAAAATTCCCTTGCTCTCTCTAAAGCAGTATTATTCAGCACAAGGCCATGACAGTCAGTGTTTCTAAAAGCAGTAGGAAGATTGTAAATGGTGATGCTAAAAACTGTCAGGAACCCACCAAGGTACAAAAAGAAGAAAGATTCTGCACACAATAGCTCATTTTATATGTGTCCGTCCAACAAATTGTCTGGATTAAGATACAGGCTTCACATTTGATAGTAAAAGAACCCTTGAGTTGCTTCCATAAGCGCAAGAAAAAAGGCAGCTTGTATTTACCTGAGAAAGCGATATATGTTGTTTCTGTTAAGACACTTGGGTCATTATACCAGTAATTTATCTGGATTTTAAAAGACGTTTAGTGACTTTTGGTCTCTTGTTGAGGCTCATTTATTTAAAACAGCCTGTTGAAGCAATCATTCAAGTTTTGTAAAATCATGTCACATTATTAACATTAAGTGATTACAGTCACTGCCCTTTGCTGAATTCAGTTTAATTCAATTTATATTTCTGAACAAACAAGCTTCAATTAGTTTTTTTTTACATTAAAATGAGTCTCCATCACTTGTAATATGGGAAATGTTTCTGCTTTCTATACATCTGATATTCCCATTAATAAATAAAACGTAGAACAGTATACATTTATATTATCATTTTGTGAAAAATGTATTTGTTTACAATAATAAACACATTTCCTTTGAACTTTTATGTGAATGACTAGTGTGTTATCTTTAATTTGTGAGAGAGGTTTTGTATTTGGCTTTGGTCAGGTTGTGTACCTGAACAGGTGAGTATGAGTGCGCGTGGCAAATAAAGTGCTGCACAAACTAAAGCCTTTATGGACTTGTGTGTTTTAGTTGATTGGATTAGCAGCCACATCTCTTTGGCCAGGCTCCTTATAACTTCAAAGCTAAGATAGCGTTAAAACTGTCTCAGCCTCCCTGAGGCTCTCAGTGACGATGTGCTGCACTATTTAGCAGGATTTTATTGAAACTAGATGCTGATGAGACCATAACGATACTGGTATCACATTCTTGAACAGTTACATGACTTTTGCACTTTTTATACATCTATCTCCATTCATAGCTGATTTTAATATGGATTTTTTTTCTTGGCGCAACTGAAAGTGAATTGTTAATTGCACCGAACTCTGCTTGGGCTCGTTTCAGCATCTAAATAAGTGCTTTCATATCACCATCACCACAGCTGGCCTCGACACAGGCTCACAGCCAGAACTTTTATTGATCGTATCTTTTCTGTTATATTATTTTTTGCCTCTTTAGAAAATCCACTATTGACTTTTGGTGTCTTATAGCTTGCTCATTTACATTGACCTGAATCCCCAGCATGTCTGTTAAGTAGAATGATTTAATCTTCCCTGGCAGGAGCACCCAGAGCACCCCTCTGCTTACCCTCCAAACATGCATTTTTAATCAGTATATTAAGATGTCACATAACAGTCTGAGCTCATCACCAGTGCCGCTGGCCATAGCAGATATGGATTCAGCTGTTTAGAGTAGTATTAGACCCTGGCTGCTGGCTATTCCAGAGACATCCCTGAATGAGGATGTGTAAAATGTATTTTCCCTATACCAGACCCATATGAGGGACTATTAAGGTGTAAATAAGATTTATTTTTTAAGGCTATTGCATGAATTACTGTGCGACAGAAAAGCAGGGACCAGGGTGAAAATCATTTGACTCATCTTCTCAAGGTCCCTGAAGTCTCTACAGGGCCTTGTCCTTGTGGCACAAGACTGCTGATGCCACACAGTGCACTGAGAGGGCTGTGCACGGATAAATATTTGAGTATGTGTGAGTGGCGAAAGCGAGATGACTCTCAGCCTGTCAGTTGTGTTTGGAGTCGTGGCATCAAGCAGGGACCTGCTCAGTGACACCGGGTAACTCAAGCAATGACATGAACACATACACATATACTTTCTCTCTCTGAACTCCATCAGCATCTCTCAGCCCTCTCTGTGTAACACACACACACACACACACACACACACACACACACACACACACACACACACACACACACACACACACACACACACAGATAACCCTGTCAGCTAACTCCTGTCAGAGGCATCACCCTCTAGGTACAGTGGTGAGCTTTGTGCACACAGTGATCAGGCAGCTCGCCAGCTCTGCCTTCTCCTGCCTCTACCTAGACGACTCCCTTCATCCTAATGAGCTCTGTCAGAATGGCATTTGACATAAGCCATCAATAAAGCACAGCTGACAGACATTAAGAGTCCGGAAATCCAGGATATCCCTGGCTGCTGCCCCTTGTAGTGGAAACCACTCCCAAATTCTGAGTTTGTGCTCCATTTGCAATTAGTCGACAGGTTACTTTTTGGATCTGATGCAAGGCCCATGGATATATCTGACCATCTGTAAGCAGTTTTTAATCTGCAAACGTTATATGGAGCTGCTAAACACTATTGCAGATATCTTATATGTCTTATAACTTTTATTTTGAACTGTACTCAATGGATAAAAATGCACACATTGTTTTATTAGAAGACAGCACAACAATGAAAACATGTATATGTTCAATAGGCAAGGAGTGTAATTGTGCTGCATTGTACGTGGAGAGCCTTGCCGCACTAATACTAAACAATTTAGTTTTACGGGAAATAAACTTAAAGGAGTCTTTTTGATTCTTATTAGAGTGTAATGCAGTGATGAGTGTATCATTTAATATGAAGTATTTCTGAGCTCACTGCGCTTCAAAGGGTTCGGTATGAATTGTTCCCCCGAGCTAATGGACAATTCATACTTCTGATTTTATTTTTTCCCCTCTCTGTCAATTTGCATGTAGATAAAACATTGCGGGAAAACAACAAAGTAAATGAAATTTAAAAAAGCTTCCAAATTATGTACAGTACAAGAAAGAAGTATTAGCTGTTTTTTTTTCTTGCATAAAACACATTAAATTGCAAATATAAATAAATACAGAATATGTATGCTAACACAAAAACAAGTTTAATGATAAACCAAAACGAGCAGCTGGTGGCGATGCTAGAGAGGGAACTATTCCCTTTTACACAGCTGCATTTTAATTAAAAAACAAAAAGTGGATCTTCAGGACATGAGGTATTACAACATACATAACCATTCAGAATCTTCAGCCATTTTTAAACAGACTCAACAGCTTTCATGCACAAACAAAAAAGTCCAACAACTAAGAAGTAGTTTCAAAAAGACTCAAATTACCTAACTTTAACTGACAACACACACTCACCGAATCTATGACAAACACTTTACTGTGGAAAAAGTCACTGTCACTGTCTTGAGGTGCAGCTTTTCCACAAATTAAAAATAAATTAAACAAAAAGTGCAATTCAAAAGGATTCATATATACTAAATTAACTTCTCTTGTGATTACCTCATCAGTAAATACTGAAATATTGTGCTTTACAGAAAATTAAGCAGCACTCAATTCTCCTCACGACCCCAGAGTTTTTTCCTGTCATGCAGGCAGCGCCATCAGTTGTGCATTTTATATTCAGTAGGCTGTTTAATTTAATTATCCTAAAAACCCAGAGTCTCCCCCATATCAGGATGGTTTGACCCAACCTGGCACAAGCTGCTGAAAACATGGAGGGACAAGTGCAGAACAAGTTGAAACCAGAGCCGGCAAAAAAAACGAACCTCCGCTGCGTAAAAAAATTCCCTTCAAAATAAAACCACAGGATGAAAAAAATTATAAAAATAAATTATTATTATTATTATTATTTTTGCCCAGACAAACCCACTGAAAACGGGTCCGACCTACCAGTTGAGAATCACTGCTCCAGAGGAAGGGCACAATTGAAAAAGCTATAGTGCAGACAAAAGAGCAAGTCTGTTGCTAGAAGAGACATTTATTGACTGTGTGTGTGTGTGTGTGTGTGTGTGTGTGTGTGTGTGTGTGTGTGCGTGTGTGTGTGTGTGTGTGTGTGTGTTGACTAGGAGGAGCAGGGGCTCTTAGACAATGTGAAGTGGAGGTGAGGGCCCAGGCAGCATGGCCGCGGCATTGTGACCTGTGCCCTGACTCACGCATCATGTAGCTTCCTGGCGCCAGAGGACCTTCTGACCGTGATGAGTTTTGACTCCTGTCACCTTTGGGTGTCGTCAAGATCGCCTGACATGGATTTTTTTTTTGAGAGGGAGCTTTTCTGCAGCCTAAAATGCTCTACGGGTGACCACTGTCCCCACCAGTGATAAATAGAGAGGAGACACTGAGGAGGCTTTCTAGACGGACTCTAGACACTAGGAAACAAAAAAGAGGTTTGCAGGCAGAATCATCGGATAACTATTCATAGAGGCTTGTTTTTTAGAAACCTCCCGTTACGCTGACAATAATAGAGTTGCGAACTCAGTCAGACACGTTCGATGCACTGCTATCTAAGATTAGGACGTTTGAGATGTTAAGTCTTGCAGGCCCACTGCGTATTCATCTGTGAATACAATGGAAAAAGAGAGACGGAGATGGTGTTTGGTTGGCGGCAGAGAAAGGTCTAAAGACCAAGCATTCAATCAACCCACCTGTTTTGACGGTTTGTCTGTAGCTGTGTCAACAATTCATTGTAAAGTTTTGTTGTTGTAGAATTTCATCTCATACAATACTCAGGTTTGACAAGTGGACCATTGTGTTGGTCATTAACAAGAATAGTTTACATCAATTCACAGTGGCTTTCTATAGTTGCAGTTCAATGGGACTGAAGACGAGGATGTTTTGATGTGGAACATCAATCACTGTGTTCAATTTCAAGCATGCTGTACACAACTAGAATTTACTGTTCATAATTACCACGTTGGCATTTTAGCTCCTAACAGCGAAATGCTGCATCGCACATACAATCACTTTGTTGCGCAAGTGCTATAGGTGATGCATGCATTTGTTCATTTGCAATTTCTGCTCTCTTGCACTGCCTCTTACACAAACACTCACAAGCACAAGTAATATATAGCCTGGCCGTGTGCACCGTGCACTCTCTCTAGTTCCATTTAGCACAGAAATTGACTGCATTCAAGAGTGGATGTAATAATTGCAAGCCCTCTATAACATGCTCCGTAAAAGTGTTTTCAAAAAAGAAAGTAAAGAAAGGGGGTAGCTTTCAAGGTATTCCTAATGGCTTTCTTCCAAGGATTTGAGGTTCACTCTCACGGTGTTGTTTGTTTTGTGGCAGCCCAACATAGTTCTCTCGCTCATATGTGTGACCTGCGGGGAAGACGTAACCTGGAGACATTGAATATAGGATCTCACTTTTATACTACATGATGATAGCAGGATTCAACGAAGTTACATTTTCAAGCCACAGATCGGATAGATTGATAAAGCCTATGCAGTATATCTGCGGTGATTTACGCAACAGAAAATCTCTTTGACAGAAGTGCCCCCCTGCTTTTATAGCATAGCAGCATTGAAAACGGACAGTACATATTCTGTGCGGCTGTCAATCTCAGTTTTATAAAGGGCATTATGATATTACATACTCACCATACTTGTGTGAATTGGCGTGGTGGATATAAGGTCAAATATCACGTGCACTGATTATATTAACCGTGGTCTACACTGTATAGTATATGCCCTGTGAAACAAAAGCTTGGGGGAGGAGTATGTGTGTCAGGGCTGGCCATGTGTTTATGCGCCCCCACACTGACTGCTGCAGTGTATTGGCTCTCCTCTATCCGTGTCAGCAGAGCTGTGTGACTGAAAGGCACTGGATTACGTACACTGGGGGCCAATGGGTCAGTGGATAAGAAGTCTTCTCTGTTACCACAAATCCACAGATTAAACGCAGTGTCGAGAGCTAGCGCTGCCCCGGGGGGCAACTGGGTCTGAAAACACAACTCTCACAGAGCTTTGGCGTAACCCTCCTGTCACCGTGTAGCCACGAGGCGATGTCTTCTCTCAAGTCCTGGCCTTTAAATACATCCGGGTCATGCAGGGGTTATGGTGGTGTGTTGCTGACATGATATCTTAATTGGAAAGTTAATCCTGTGCTGGGACAGCTGACTCTAAGTTAAAACAGTATGTCGTGCACATGAGGTCAACAAAGCACTGAAGTCAGGCAGGCAGTGAACATACATAGAAATGCTTGCATCCTCCACCATTGCTAAGCAGAAGTGCCTTCCCACCAGGCAACTAAAGCAGACATTAGCATTTTGTGGCTCAATTTGACATCACTGCTACTCTTGATGCGGTGTAGGTGCCATTAACAGGCTCGGTGCCTACAGAGACAGATTAGAGGATATGTACAGTAACAGAGTGTGTTCAAATTAAGTTGATATTATTTGTTCAGGTTCAGGTGGACATGTATCAGGGATGTTTAGAGTGAGCGATCCTTGTTCATGCTCATGAAAAGGATCTGTGTCGGGGAGAGAAAGGCACTGTATAGGTCTGCCTATGATAGTGGCAGGATTGCTGTTGTGACCGGCTCTTGTAGCGTCTCGTCTGCTCCAGCGATCCTAGGGAATCTGGGTCATTTCCAGCCTGTTCACATGTAACTATTCCCCACCCTTTCCCTCCCTCTGCCCTGGGCAGGCTACGGCCCAGCTACATGCTAACGATCACATAAAGTGAATGAACTCCTCTCTTATCATAAATTGGGAGGAACGGTGGTCTGCGGCAGGGTGCACCACACCTCTGTGCTGGATCAATCCTCTCTTCACCTTGTAGTCCTCTTTGTGTTGCTGAGCTGAAGAAAGAAATGTGTACCAAGCCTTTTCTCTTTGGCAATAATCTCCTCTAGCTGTTCGATGCAGGATCTGTGTCAGTTGCTGTAACAGCAGCAGCTGATGGTTGTGTGCATGAAGTACAGAGCCTTTGATATTCCTCACAGTATTACACTTACTGTTGTAAAGTGGACCTCTGTTCATGATGATAAACATGTTATTTACTCTAATTTAAGAGCTAATTAATACTTTTTAGGCTTAATTATTTGTACTTATACTTATTAATTATCGAACATGTAAAATTGTTGACAAACACTCCCTTACTAAAGGTCCATTTAGTGCAGAGCTTTCAGTCATATCACATAATCTTCAACAACCAATAGAGTTTGCCAGTGTTTGTGGAATTGAATATTTCCATTTTTCGAAACATTTGAAAGACTTCTTGTTAATATTTTGCTTTTAAAGGATTAAACGTAGAAACCTCCTATAAAGCATCTGCAGAGGATTTGAAAAACACAGGAAAACCTGACATTATTGACATGAATGCAAGTCAGTGCAATGATCCTGCAACCAATACTGGTTTGTTTTGACTTTTTTTTGAAGTGTTGAATTGTAATTTTTCAGGTCACAATTAGGTGGGCTGGCTTGGATTCTCAGGTGTTCCTGTTAAAAACGAATACAAGTCTAATAAAATTGCATCAAACACCGTTTTGTCTAACAGAGGGCTGACTGCAAGGATGTCAGTGAGAAGCATGAAACCATTAAACAAAAGAGGAAAAAAAGTGTTTGAATGAGATCCACTGTGTTGCGGTGCTGCATGTGCGGAGATATTGGTGTCAGGAGGCCTGCTAGCTCCTGACACAGTGACATTTAGGCCTGGGCGGGTTGGGTTAGTCTACCACTTCGGCTTATAGTCTGAGTTGGCCTATTTAAAATGGCATATATTTATAATTTCATATGGAAGGTGAAAGGATTGGAGTATTCAATAAAAAATAGAAGGATACGAGTAATTAAACAACTATACTATAATAAGTGAATAAAAAGGCCCGGGGTTTCTATTGATAAATGTATAGCACCGGGTTGTTGTTGTGGCGATACCAAAACACGAATTCACAATGAGAAGAAGAAAAACATCGCGACCTTCTTTTCCCCCTCCTATTAATGTTTTAACAGTGCCTATAAACTAGACGTGTGGCTTACAGAGCATAGTCTACAATTGTTATTTCCAGCCCTCCGTTTAAGAGATCCAAAACTCGTCTATATTTTATTGATGCGCACTTCCTGGAAAAAAAGTATTGCACTCCTTGTAAATTTAGTTTGGGACAGGCAGCCTGCAGGGTTGAAATATTTACAAGCATCTAAATATTTCAGACCAGCACCTTGTCTGTCGCCCTCGGAATTTACTTCCACTGCAGCATCCGATGGAGGTCTTATCCTTTATTTACCGATATTTACCGGTTGGTGTGATAATATGGGTGAATGGATGGCGAGGGCGATAGACAGAATCGTCTTAACCTGCTCATTAATTGTTTATTGTTGGCGCTCTATCTGCTATAACATGCTAATTTTTAAGATAATGCGGCGTTGTTTGTCAAAGCGGACAAACGTCATCGCGAAGACATTATATGCAAATTCTTAATCATTATGCTCTCTTTTTTTTTATATATATAATAATGATGCTGTCTCCAGTAAACCAGCAAGCGATGGAGCAGCTTCCTGTGCAGAAGGCATTTCATAACCCTGCATCAAGAGTCTATAATTCATGCAAAAAGAGCCCGAAGGGGATTCAGCTTGAGTCTGTGGCGCGTGCATGAGAGAGAGAGAGAGAGAGAGAGAGAGAGAGAGAGAGAGAGAGAGAGAGAGAGAGAGGGAATGTGTGGTGGGGAGGGTGGGGGGGATCTGTGAAAATAATATCGGGCTTTTCCGTCAGAATGAACTTTACTACTGTATCCAGCCATGAAATAATCTGACCCGACACTTCAAACCATCTGCGCTATATATCTGCCCTCTTATTTACTAAATCAGCCTGTGCACAAAACGGAGTGTGTCTGATACTAAAGGCGAGTAGCCTGGCAGGGCCACGATAATCCTATATAAACAACTATCACGTTTATTCCCTGCTGTGTTTTGCAGCCGTCACAGAGGCAGCCTCTCTGCGCTGATGCTGTCGGCATGATAGCATACTGTAAATAAAGGCGGATATAAGCAACTGTATGAGCTCCAGTCTGCGCTCACGCACGCACGCACACCAGCAATCAATGTGTTTTCAAAAAGAGCATTTATTCATGCGCCGCGTGCATATAAAAAGAGCATGCTTCATCACAATTTAGGCTCTGATATCTTTTATTATAGTTAATACATTTGCACTTTTGTGAGGTTGAAAAATGCAAGAAGCCTCTACTAAATCTGGTCAAGGTTGCGAAAGTGAGTTGGCTTCAAAATTCGCAGCCCTGTTGAAATAAAGCCCACATTGACCCTTTTAATGATTTCTACAAATCAGCATCAATATAAGCCTTAGGATATACGAGTATTAAACATAACGAACTGGAGGGTAATCTTATTTTAAAACGAAGACATACATTCAAACTGCTTATAAACATTTAGCCACGTGGGCTTATAGTATAGGAATATTCTAGGAGTATAAGCCTAAATGGTTGTAGATTAATAGAAAGCCTATAAGCGAGGTCACTACGCCACAATGTAATAGCCCACGCTTAACACATACAATAGAAAACATCATATTTACACAGAGAGAATTATATAATATTATATTGAGTTTTAGTGCAGCTATAGTCAACGAACGGGACGTGTCTTTTTGTTCCCGACAGCCCGTTTCAAGAGCTCTGCAGGGAGACTGAGCTGAGCGTGTTTGCTGCTTTGGCACTTGACTACACGGACTGAAGAGTCTTTCTTTAACACAAAGGCAGAGGGTGTTTGGAAAGCACGACGGGGCAGTTAAACGTTTGAAGACGCGAAGCAAAAAGGTCAAAATGTTTATGTTATGTTTGAAAAGGGAGGTGCTGAGATCTCCTTTCCGCCTGATTGGTCGAACTTGACAGTGATTGACGTGCATCCATGGCAACCGGGCAGCCAATCTGCCAAGTCCAATAGGAAATCATCGGAGGGGGCTCGACTGTCTTTTTCTCCCCCCTTAAAAAATACATCTCGGCACCGGTTTTAATTCTTTCGTACTTTCAATCCCAGCCTACCTTGAAAAATACATCGCGGCTCCGGCTTTAATTTGCTCGCACCTTTCCAGCCCTTTGCCTGCCCAAGTTTGCCCAGCCTGAGGATGCGGTAGCCGGGCCCCCGCGCAGCATCGGTCCTCCTCCGCGGCGTTTGGGTGTTTGCGTCTTTCAGGGCTGCTCAGGCGATTGGTTCGGGTGTAACTTTGGGATTGCCTCGTCTTGGACTGCTTCGGCGCGCGGACGGCAGAAGCAAGGAGGACTCGACACGGAGGCGCGAGAGAGAGAGAGAGAGAGAGAGGGGAGAAAGGAGGGGGAGAGGGAAGCACAGGAGAAGCCTCCATGTTTCAGCTGCCCATCTTGAATTTCAGCCCCCAGCAGGTCGCCGGGGTCTGCGAGACTCTGGAGGAGAGCGGGGACGTCGAGCGCCTCGGCCGCTTCCTCTGGTCGCTGCCCGTCGCGCCGGCGGCCTGCGAGGTCCTCAACAAGAACGAGTCGGTGTTGAGGGCCCGGGCGGTCGTCGCCTTCCACACCGGCAATTTCCGTGAACTCTACCACATCCTGGAGAACCACAAGTTCACCAAAGAGTCGCACACGAAGCTGCAGGCGCTGTGGCTCGAAGCGCACTACCAGGAGGCGGAGAAGCTGCGGGGACGCCCGCTGGGGCCGGTGGACAAATACAGGGTGCGGAAGAAGTTCCCCCTACCCAGAACCATATGGGATGGAGAGCAGAAAACCCACTGCTTCAAGGAGAGAACCCGGCACTTGTTACGAGAATGGTATTTGCAGGATCCCTACCCGAATCCCAGTAAAAAGAGGGAGCTTGCACAGGCTACAGGACTTACACCCACACAAGTAGGAAACTGGTTCAAAAATCGCAGACAAAGAGACAGAGCAGCGGCTGCGAAGAACAGGTGAGCAGCATGGATCTCTCGAAGGGGTTCTCATCGCGGTAGATGCAACACCAAACAAAGTATTTGGCCATAGGAAAGAGAGAGAAACACCCTGCATCCGGACTCGACGTGTGCATCATGAGATTTAATATCTTTCAGTTTGATTTATAGCAAAACAAACCGGAACCCACGCTGGTTGGAGCATCTCAGTTCTTATATTTCTCTCGATATTAGATTATGAATTGTTGTACAACCCTAAAATCGCTTTTTTCTATTGCAATTAATGTTGCTCGCAGTGTCTGACATGACGTTATAGTTTAAGGGGTTTCAAATGACGAAAATTGACAGCAGTTGTGACAATAACAAAATAAGTATTTCCCATATAATTGTAGGTTATTGGGAATGCAAACCTCTGGATAAATGGTTTTACTTTATTTGTTATGAATAAGAATAACACACTGCTCCAGAACACTATTTAGGCTAACATGAAGAATAAGCTCAACACTCACATGGTATTATGTTGTAGTGCCCCAAGTAAACCAAAGAATATATTTATGATCTATAATGATAATCTAATATGTTTTATGTATTTTAATAGATCGGATGCTAATTTCCAATATCAGTTTATAGTCAATCAGTTAAAAGGCCTATTGCAGTGTGGGTCGAGGTCACACTGCTGTATTGGTCATGTTTAATGCAGCCAAAACAGCCTAAACATTTCCAGTTTATAGTGAATGTAATCAATAGCCTACATTAATTCGTGAGATCTTCGTGAAATGACAAAATAATTTGTAATGATCGTTGTTAAGCCTATTGTAAATAACCGATCTTGCCTGCATAATAATAATATAGCAGTGCTATTTGTTTGTATAAGGAATATGTATTACTATTAGCCCCACACAAATGGCAGTTTTACATAATATAATTCCATATTGCGTGTTTTATTAAAGTGAAGGATAAACAATAAGCTAATGGGTTGAGATAGCAGACCATCTGTCTAATTCCTTTTTGTTTCAGTGTATATATATATATATATATATATATATATATATATATATATATATATATATATATATATATTAAACATCAAATAAAATGCACAGAATTAAATTAGGCTTACATAAATAAATAGAAAAGAACCCTCAGTTAAAGAAGATCAGCGGAAATACATATTTTCCTCCATTTGTGTTTAAAAAAATGTTTTTTTTCAGTTATACTTAAACAAATGAACTCTGCACATGACGTGTGTTCCTAACGCCCTGTCTCGTGTCCTCTGCCCAGGCTCCAGCAGCAGGTCCTGTCCGGCGGCTCGGTTCGCTCCCTGGCGGACGAGGACGGCACCGTGGACCGCCTGGGGAACTCCTCCAGTCCGGAGGCCAGTCTGTCCAGCAAAGCAGCCGCCTCGGCCATCTCCATCACCTCCAGCGACAGTGAATGTGACATCTGACGGGCAGATCGACGGCGTTGATGAATTAAAGGGGGATAGGAGTGAAAGACAATCCGATAAAAACAAGTCCTAGTGCCTGCGTTGAGTACAAAACACACACACACACACACACACACACACACACACACACACACACACACACACACACACACACACACACACACACACACACACACACACACACGCAAACTGATATCTGACGGGTGCCAAAACATGAGGGGATCTGTGATCTGCGGCGGACTGCCCGTCCTTTTCCTTTTAGGCCTACATTTTTTTTTTTTGCGTTTTACCCACGTGTGGATAACTGAACTTAACATGGACGAAACCTATTTGACGGACTAATAAACCAACGCCCCGAGATGAAAAGTAAACAGGAGAAGAAAAAAAAAAAATACAAAAAAGAAGGGGGACGAAGGCATTCGAGCGCCTAACCTGCTGTTCTCTGTGGGTATTTCATGTTGAAAAAGAACTGTGATATTTTTACTTTACTTTCAAAGTTTTATAAATAATGTTTATTTGCCTATTTAAAAAGATCTGCTCTGTCTCTTCGAATTTCATATTCATTTGCTTGGTGTTTTTAATACTTACCTTGTACACAGGTGAACCTGTTGAGCATGCGCGCTTTAGTGAAAACTGTGTTTCAGTAAAAGAAAAAAAAGGTAAAGATAACTTAATAAAATAATTGTTGATCAAGAGAGAATAACGTTTAGTCTTATTTTTTTTGTATTGCTGTTTGGGGGAATACAATTGTTAAATATTTTTTATATAAAACAAATCCTCTTGGATGTTTTCATGAAGAGAGAACTTTGACTGATTATAACACCACGGTGCTATATTCCCTGACACCTTTTAGAGCGAGGCCTAATTGGCCAACATGCTTTGCGTCGTGTAATGCAGGATGACAGCGAGAGGTCACGGAGAGGCCGACTCGCTAACCCGGATGATCTGGAGAGAGATCATGGAGATCAAAACACAGCAGATTGTAGAAATGGGCCTTGTTCTGTCCGCGCAGGAGGACAGCCAGAAACAAGCTCCTCAGCTTTCTGCAAGTCTCCATTTCCCCAAGACAGGCTTTGATTTAGAAGGCCATACTTGGCACACGTAGTATTATTCTAAATGTACACATATATCTGTTTGGACAAAATGGCTTTTTTGCCTTTTCTTGTTTTGCTATTTTAATTGACTACATGCTTGTTTATGTGATGATTTTATACAGCAGTTTCCCTCCCTCAGTTAGTCTAAATGTTCCTCTTAAACGAATCATCACACTATTCCAATATTTTTTCCTCTAATGAGGTAAAGATACTCTATTTATACTCTTTTTTTTTCGGTGGAAGGCTATAATATCTCATACTATTTGTTTTGTTTTTGTATATCTGCAGCATCCTTCCAAACTAAAATCTTTAATTATTCTCTAGGTTGAAAACAATGTCTGTAAAATGTATCTACCTGCGCAGCATATTACTAAACATTTCTACTGGACTACAAATATACTTTTTTTTAAATATATATATATATCAGAACAAATACCCTGAAGTCTCAATGTGCTGCGCAACAAAGCGAGCAAAGCAGACTAAACCAGAAGTTAAAGTTGAGCTTTTCCAAATGATGGGACAGACACCTGGTTTCGTCCAATTTGCTATTAATTAGGCTACAGTAACTTCTGAGACAGACAAAAGCCTTTCAGCTTGAACACAGAAGCTAAATCTGTATGGAGAGAGAGAGAGAGAGAGAGAGAGGAAACAAGTGAAGGGAAATAAATGGGGAGGAGGGGAGGGGGGGTCTTTCTATTTTTTATTTTTGCTGCTCCTCTTTCAAACCACGGGGACAAAATGGCTGAATATTTCCGTTTCTATTGAAAATAAGGACGACCGGGGGGACTAGATGAAAAAGTCTTTCTCGCAGTCAATAAGGTTGTCAAACTGGTCAGCGGTAATCAGTGCTAATGATGGGTCTGGGGTCCCTGCTCGGACAAAAGGGCCCCTGCTGCTGTTTTGTAAAGGGAAGCGACCGCGGGTCCCTCTCCAAAGAAAAGACTCCTGTGAGGGTAGTCTGGGGCACGGAAATCACAACTTCTCTTCGTGTGTGTGTGTGTGTGTGTGTGTGTGTGTGTGTGTGTGCACGCGCGCTACAGTTTGAGCTTATGGCTTGGCCTATTAAAAGGATTTAATTACCAGTTGATTGGTTTCCGGCTTGTAGTGGCTACTCATAGGCGCAGCAGCATGCTTCAGTAAATTAGATGGTTGAATGTAGTCCGTTCTAACGTGGTCTCGACATTGTGGAGAAAACATTTCATCTTGCTGGGCAACTTCACCAAGTAGTCTATTTCAGCTTCAAATTATTTTGACAAGTTAAGGGTTCTCAGTGGATAAGTGAGGTTAACTTGCATATCTCTTTCAGCTTTGGTTGTGATGTGTTGAATGGCGGCTGCAGCCTTGACTATACGTCTGTTTTTGTATTGGATCTGTCACCGTCGTTCAGTGCTCACACACTCTGACTTGCGATATAGTTTGTCTGGATAAATAACTGCACAGACATGATCGATATATCTGCAGATAGTCTTTATTGGCATGATTGGACGGCGTATTAGAAATATTCATTTTTAATATAACCTCAGACTCTTTTAGCTATGCTTCATTTGATCACAAAATGTGTACCAGAATAAATACATATTATACGAAGACTATATAGTCGTAATACCAATACCAGTAATACTTGTAAATAATAATGATAATAGCCTGATAATGTTAATTATCAAATGGAAACTGCTTTGGAGCTGCTTCATTAAATTATATTAGAACAATAGCCTAATTAAAAACAAATAAGAGTAAATAAAAAACTAATAAGTAGGCCTATATGATTGCTAAAACAAATAAAGTAAACCTTGAACTGCTATAACCAATGCTGGTACGATTGAAGTGTTTATATTCTTGTATACAGCGACCCGAGGAGTCCCACAGGGCAGAGTCTCTAACCAGAAGAGAGGCATTTAAAAATCTAGCTGTCGGGTGACAAACAGTGTAACCTTTTATTACCAATATACAGAGAGGAAACAGAAAGAAGGTCACAGATACGAGATGTTATAGAAACGTTTTTTTTTTTTTTTTTTTTACCGCAGCTCTGAACTTTCTCTCCACGGTTAGATTGATATATTGCAAATTCCATTAATTTCCAATCACGACAAAACAGTCATACAATAAATGTTGAAAGCAGCTGAAGGACCAACCTGGACTGTCTCTTCCCCGAAGAACCTGATACCTCCAGCACCTAAAATCTAAAATCAAATATGGCATAGCACGACTCAATTGATATAAAACACTCGTTTTATAACCGATGGATAAAATAAAATAACACTAAACAAAATACACAACACGACTGAATACGTTTAAACGTGTCCTGCGGCATGCATCCAAATGGTTGGCTGTTCAAACAACTTGTGTTGGTACTTGACTTCCGGTCTAATGTAATAACAGACAACTGGAAACAACAGTTTGTCCGATATACCAGTTAAAACACATCTGTTCAGTGTCTTGATGTCGTTGCACCTCATCTGGACCAGCCCATATCCAAAACATCAAGATTTGATTAATCTTGGAGTAGATGGTCTCCATCCATAGGGATGTGGTTATTTTGTGTGTGATGCTCTGCAGACCCAGTAGGCAGATCCTTCTAGTGGTGGGATCTAACTACATTTACACAAGCACTGCGCTTAAGTGCAATTTTATAAAAATACAAATAAAAACATTTATCCGGCAGGTTTTGTTATTATTTTGCATTTTGAGATTATTGATAGGTACACTTGAGGAGTCTGCAGCCATCCCAAAAGAACTGTTCTGCCATAAAGTCTGCTTTTATGATGCATATAATGTTCAGTCTTTGTTAAAACTCTCATAGAGGTTTTATTAGTTTTAGCATTGCAGTAGTGATGTTGTCCACTGCATTGTATTGAGAACTGTTCCTAATATTCTGCACACCTTATTAATGTAGCAACACCACCTTTAATAACCTCAATAATAAACACAATTTAACCGAAATATATATTATAAGACTGAACATTATGAGCGTTGAATGTATTACTGTTCAGTTGCAGTGACCACTGAGTGTATAATCAAGTGATATATTATGATGTATTATTATAGATTACCTGACAGTAATAACTTTACCAGCTGCAACATATGTAACAATATCAAATATTCTGAAAGGGGTTATTCTTTATAATATGTTTACTTTTTGGTACTTTATTTTGATGCTCCATTTTCCCCACAGCTAATAATAATAATAATAATAATAATAATAATAATAATAATAATAATAATGGTAATAGTAATAACAATAATAACAATAACACCAATAACTAATACAATGGTGATGGTGATGAAACACTGCAGTAGTGTCGGGCTAACAGTGACACTGTCACCGTCACAGTTCCCCCTCTCAACATGCCTCCTGAAGTTGTCGAGGTCGCTCAGCAGGGGAAACTTGTTCTTTTCAGCAGGGCTTGCGTTCTCTGCCCTCTTCCTTTTCAAACCAAAGCGCTCTCCATCCCATCCGCGCTCCAACAACTTATTATTTTTAAACCCCATTGCTTGTTGTTTACAAGGTTAAACCTGAACTCACTGCGTGATCTTTAAAATAGTAAGAAAAGAAAGAAAATAAACTCCCCATCAAAATAGTTTGTTCCGAGGACCAAAGAAATCAACTGCGTTTTTTTTTTCTTTCTTTCTGTCAGCTCCATTGTGCGAAAAGCCATGAATTTATATCAAGATATTCATTTGAAAACCGCTCTTTCCCCGCCCTTGGAAATACAGCTATTTCGAGGCTCTTGTGAACGTTATTGTTAGCCGGCCGATGTTTTTTCCGTCCATCAGAAATGTTTTCTTCTCGAAGAATAAGAAACTATATCTCATTTGTGGTGTGTGTATAGCTGCATCATTTTCTGAAGGCTTCGCTGAATTGCCCTCTAGAAATTAAACTGCAGACCAGTGATGCCCCCTGGTGGCAAACACCTGTGTAGCTTTCCTAATGCATTTCACCCGGAGAAGTTAGATATTAGATGCTGAACAGTATACTCCACAAGCAGGCCTGTCACGAACCAGTTTCACCTGTTGAATTGAAACCTAAACAAAACATACTGAGAACAATTAATTGATTATATGTTTCCTGTAGCTCTTAGACGTAATGTTGTTGTATTACTACCCATAGAGAAGTTTAACCACACAGCGAGGAAAACAAATCCACATCATCATATTTAATAAATAATTTAGCCTCAACTGTTCAGTAAGATTTGCTGGTCTATACACTGTTACAAAGAAGCCTATTCTGTCACAGAAAGCAGTAAACAAAAAACAAAAACAAACACCCCATGTGTAGTTTGAGCGTGATTGTAAAACGTAAACTCCTTTAAAATTCCCAGAAACAATACTGAGGGACTTGACCCAGGTGTCCGCTCAATGGAAGCTGTCCTGACTAGATTTAAAGATGGGGGTTGACACAATGCACGTCCCAAGCTCCAGTTAAAATTTAAATTGAGGAAGCCATACTCCTTACAAGTTAGATGTTAGGGTCAGTGAATGCTGATTCGCTGCAGGAGACTTTCAGAACCATGGACAGAGACACAGTTCAGCTACATCAATACACGGTTTCATAATATCTGTTTCAGATAATATCATTGACATTTTCTGGGTAACATCCCAAGTTAGTGTTTCACTTGTGCAATAAACCCTGCGTACAGTATCGTCTGCTTAATCATGTGTATCTTTCCCGCAGAGCCAAACCACATTAACGATTCTGTTTTCACATTTCCGCTTCTTCTCAATAGATTGATCAAGTTCTGAGAGCAATTTGAACATAATAAAGTAACAAAAACCTTTCGTAGTATTATACAGTAAATGGACAAAAGTATGTGGACACCCACATGTGATTGTTGAACATTAAAACCATTCAAAACCTTACATATGTGTATGTATATATAGATACATTCAATCAGTCCAAATGATGTTAAAAATGGTTATTGTGCCTCATATCATATCAGTACCCCCTATCATGTGTACACAGGAAAAACGGGGGAGTCATTTCTCATTATTTTCCTCTAAAGGAGAAATATTTCATCATTTTGGAGCGTAATTACTAGCCGTAGCCAGTAAAGTAGGAGCAAATATTCAGAATAAAATCTATTGGTTTAAAACAGTGACCACGCCAACCACGGTTCCTTAAATTACGTTTCCGCCGCCATGAAACCTCTCGCTACACTGGAACAAGCTGAATCCAATTCTATATAGAATTCTATTTAAAGTTGAATACAATTCTATATAGAATTCTATTTAAAGTTGAATACAATTCTATATAGAATTCTATTTAAAGTTGAATACAATTCTATTTAACATTCTATTTAAAGTTGAATACAATTCTATATAACATTCTATTTAAAGTTGAATACAATTCTATATAACATTCTATTTAAAGTTGAATACAATTCTATATAGAATTCTATTTAAAGTTGAATACAATTCTATATAGAATACATTTTTTTTCAATTTGAGTCAAATTTACTTTGACAAATTTACTGTGTAACAACACATAGAAATAATAAACCTCTGTATTGTTATCACACTAATTACATTCAAGACACATTGTACTTTTTAGTATGATGAGGCCTCTTTACTGTGGCTTACTTAAAAGACTATAATTACTATTAAGCTAAGTTACATACATTGAAGGGCTAGGTATTGATCACATTGAACTACGACTGGAGTTCACATAGGCTTACGTTCTTCAAATTATACCTCCACGAGACCGCTGTAATACATTTCTTAACAGACGTCGATAGACTCCATTTAGTTCTGCTTTAAAACCACGTGCAGGCTCCGATCAATCGATACATCGCTGCAACCTTGGCTCGTCTGCTTCTCTTTCAAATCTGTATTTGTTAGCAGATACAATGCAGACAATGTGAGGCAATTATGTGAAGTCAGCCAGCGTTCACATCATCGGGCTGCTCTGACCACACAAAGAGGACTAATGTCAGCCTGGATCCTCCGCCTGCTATTGGAGCTGCAAGGAGCCTTTGTTTTAACAGGCGCTGGTGACTCAATGTAAGATGGAAATATGATCCAGTCCAGTGTGTGGGGAGACTTATCTTGGATGAAGATGCCTGCTAGAGGTCAGATGACCTACAGCAAGTCAAAGACTGTGTCGATTTCACAGACAGGAGACTTTTAGAGCAAGAGAAAGTATCCTAAAGTTTGAACAAAAATGTCAATACAGAAATGCATATATGAAACAGGTCTTAGAGCACCTTTAATGAAAGGAAACCTAAATATATTAGGCCTACCATAATTAAGAACGTCCCATCAAAATACCCAAATGAATTGCCTGGCTGGCTCTTTGGGACCTCGAGGATCTTGGACCCTGAGGCAGTGGGTTTAACCAGTTGTTGTGATAACTTTACTATTGGTAGGACTCATGTATATTTTATAAGCTGATGGTTTCCATTAACATTATTTTAAGCATGCCAAGAAGGCATGCCAAGAAAGACAATTATTACTGTCAAGTTTTCTCAGGTCAGAGAGTGAAGTACATTATTCGGCCGCTAGATGGAGACGGTGACTAACGAAAGAGACTTCCTATAGAAGCCTGGTTATATTTGATCCAGATATGAGTGAATGTGATTAAAAAATATGCTTTTTTCCCCCTGTGGCTTATTCATCAGCATTCATTTCTTCTAACTACTAAACTAAAACACTGACTACACACATACAATATGTATGTGGATTTGCACCTTTATAAAGTAAACCTTTTGTACAATTGTTTTTAACTTTCAAATGTTTCTTCTTGCTTGTTCTATTTTTATGAAAAGCCTTGAGCCCTCAAATTAAATGTTTTCTCTTCAGTAATCTTAAAAAATATGACTCTGAAATATGACAAGTCCTGTGAGATTAATGTGTATGCTATATGCTTATCATAATTTAATTTCTCTTGTTTATTATTTTATCCTTTTTTTATTTATTATATTTCCATTTAAAACGTTTTAAGTATATGATATGTTTAACATTTACTTTTACATAAAGTATTTTACAAAGATACATTTTTAAATGCAATGCTCATCTTTCACTCACTCAGATAAGCACTGTGACACATGTTTTTCATGAAAGGTCGGGTGTTGTTGTTGTTATTTGTACCATTAAACCTAACTATGAACATCATATAGGACTATATGCTTATATAAGACAAGCTGTCTTTTAAAAGTTTATTTGATAAAAGCTCGCAACTGTCGTGTCTGTACATGTAGTACTAACCTTCGACCACAAGATGGTGGACAAGAGCCATAGTGAAGAAGAAACGACTCAGCAGCTCTGCAGCAGGTTTGTACACTTCTGTCATACATCAAGATATCAATATATCAATGCAAAGCAATATATTGCCAACATAGCCTTTAATAACTACTTTTATTAGAAAAATAAATAATAATGTCACACAGAGGACAATGGCTGAAGAGGATGTTTTTTTTTATTTTGGCTTTTTTTTCAGGCCTCCATTTAGGCTTCATTTAATTTGAGAATAGTTAACCTACATTAAGTATAACATTAACTGTACAAAGAACTCTTTAAATGCATGTTTGACTGCATACAAACAAACTACAGGTACAACAGAAGTAACTTTGGAGGTGTAAATGAGCGGACAGTATCACTGAAAGGAAGGTGTGAATGTACATGTGTAAGAAAGTGTTTGAGGCAGGGCAAGGGCACCAGTTGGGATTTTTAAGGGGTCTATATTTAAACTCCCTGGTCTCCAGTTTCTGCAGCTGTCGCCAAGTTTAAGTTCAGCACCTTGAGCCTTTCTCAGTCATGCTCTTGAGTTATAGTTATAAACCTGACAAACTCTGAGACGGAGAGCGTGAAGCAGAGACCCTCGTCTGTCCTTCGTGTGGTGTCTCCTGCAGCTTCAGAAAGTCCAAATCGTCTCAGTGTCACTGAACTACGGTGCCTGCTTAATTATCAGCTCATCCTTATCTGACACACGACGGCTCGACCAACATCACTTTATAATGCATCACGCTATGCTACAATATTACTGCACTTCTTCTGAAATGTTTGACCAACTCACATCTTAGTTTCCCCCTTTTCATCCTCCTTAAATTATATTATCAATGATTCAGAGTTGACACTTTTCGTTATTGTATTGGTTTGTTCCCCTGCTTTCTAATCATTTATTATAAAGTAAAATATATTTGTATTTATCTATTGTATTTATATATTTGCAAGCCCCCAGGGTTCTCTTGTTTTTAATGTAGTGCAGCATGACTATGACATACTTGTAATATCTGGGATATAACCAGTACCATTGTGATCATGTCACATACATTCCAGGTTTAGTTCAAACCTGTCCCCTGAGCAGTTTTAGATATTGTATAAAAACAGACAGAGGAGTAAATTATTCATATTTTTTTTAGCTCTGTCTCTGTAACTTTCCAAGTGCTCAAATAATATCCACAATCGGATCAGAACCAAAATGTTTGGAGGTGATAACTATAATACATTATGATTTTCATACACCTTTTCAGAACCCGCACAAAGATAATCATTGCTGATAAAAACAATAGGAAGTCACTGTAATCAATTACTGTATGAAACAAGCTCCCTGATTTATGTTTCACCTACTTTTGTACTTTTGTACGTACCATGAAATACTGTTGTATCATGAGTAACACTGCATCGACTGTAATCTGCATGTCCCAGTCAGTACTATAACAGGAGCAAAGCAGTCTGTGTTGTTGTCGTGATTTAGGACAGACAGGATCACTATAGAAATACGATATTTAAACCTTTTGTGTTTTTATCGGTTTCTTTTTTGTGTCTATATGCTCATGTTTTCCGTTGGTTTTCCGTTGACTTGAATCTGCTTGCGTTTGTTGTGTGTTGGGTTGTTTTATGACTGAATGAAACAAAACCAAAGTGTCAGACTTGTATCAACTGTGATGTTTGTCACTTTAAACATTTTAATTAGAGACTGTGAGAAACAAATTAGAGAATTTCACTCTGTGTTTGAGAATAATGATTATCATTTGAGAGGTATGCTAAAGCAACTGGATAAAAGAGAATTTAGTTTAATCTATACTGATTTAAAAAAAAATACATGTATGTGTGCCTTTCTGTAAATGTTATTGAGTACTATTCCAGTGAAACATTACTTTACTCAACCATAACTATTTGTTATTTAAAAAAATGTCATGTATGTGGTTGGTTAAAATTGTCTCTGTATGGGTATTACTTTGATATATATATATATATATATATATATATATATATATATATATATATATATATATATATATACTTAAAATGAAGGGAAACAAAGTACTGTAAATGTAAAATCTTTAGGACAGGTCTAAATATCTGATCCGCTTCTTCTCTCCAGGTTTTTCTGCAGGCAGCAGCAGCCACTGGAAGACAAGCAGCCGGAGGATGATGACAAGGCTTCCTCTTTTCTGCTCCTTCTTTGATGGGTGAGTGGATTTACACAAATGTGTTTCCAACTGTTCCAAAATGCAGGCTTGATAAAGACATTTCAGTCTTTTTTTTGGAGCCAGATGACAAACTCTTCTGTGAGTAATTATAGCTGCCACATATGATAAACACGTTTCTCACATAGGACAAAGATCCTACTAATTTAGCACTCCGGCCTATACTTTGTTAAGTAGTAAAACAATCATTCGTCATGCAGACAGACTACATGGATGGATGATATATAGACAGACAAAGAGACAGATGGATAGATGGACAGGCAGACTCTGTGTCTGCTGAAGTAGCGCCTACTGTCCAGTGGCAGCTCTGTGCCTAATAACAGAGCTTAGCTGGCATACCAGAGCCGGTGGCACATTGGTGTAGCGGTAACTCAGAGAGAGCCTGGTAATTACCACCGGCCGCTGACACCATGCTGCAAATGCACCAGTCAGCACTGAGAGGACCAGCGGAGCATTTCCTCCTCCCTTATGCTGCCAGGATGCCCTGGTGATCAGCCATGGCACACAAGTTATCAGGGAAGAACGTGCTCTCACCAAATAGCAGAACATATTATTTCTTCCTGCTTCATTAATAGAAATCTGAATGTGGTCATAATGTGTTTGTTCACGCTGATCTTTCTCTCTTTCTGCCCTTGTCTTGGATTCACTCAACTGGGCCATAAGCACTGCAGGAGGAGTCATGAAGGAGAGGCCCGCTGGAAAACATACTGCAGGGCCGGAATGGGAAGTTTATTTTGCTTGGTGCATGAATATCTGTGGGATGTGGGGCTCTGTGCACAGAGGACTGCAGCACTCCAGTTTCATCACTGCAGCAGCCTCCTCCTCTTTCACTGTCTGAGGAAATAATTTCAGTTCATCCCCCACTGCATCCCAATAATTCCTAATCCCTCACTCATCTTAATTTCATGCCTTTGCTTCTCTCCTTGCCCTCTGTGTTTCCCTCCCTGTTCTTCTATCATCTGCAGTCTAAAATAGGCCCAGCAGCAGCTTTTCTCTGGGCCTTTTGTCCCTGCTCAGGGAGACGTTTGGCACACAGAGGATCGTGTTACAACTTTCATTTCCTGAATATTTTTCCTTTTTTTCCTGTGTGGAAACCAAGAAGGGTATTTTATCCTCCTGCTCTGCAGCGTAGAGATGAAGGGCGAGGGGAGCGAGATGGCAGCTCAGATTCGGGCTGCTGTCACTCCAACGTCGGCAAACAAATAAAGTACAAACTGCACGTAGCTCCAGGGTCCTGGTGGAGCGTAGCTGTGGTGTGGTTTGGGCACAGCGGGGGTGTGGATCGTGTGTGTGAAGTAGGGGGGCTTGGTTACTTGAGCTATTTGTGAGCCCCAGGATAGGTGAGGTGATGCCCTTTGGGAGTGTGAGGTATATTTCATTATCCCATATCCCATACCACTTCCTCTTGTTGTGTCTGCCACCCCCTCCCCAAAAGCCCCTTCAGTGATGTGTCTGGGTTTATACTCGTGGATCTTTTTGGCTGGACACAGAAGCAGAACAACAAGCGTATAGTGGTAACAGTCTGCAGAATTATCAATTATTAATCCTATTGTGAAATAATGCCCATTATATGATACCAAACCCAGTCATTATGGCTCTAGCTATGTCTGGCTCCTTAAAACGGCTGTTTTACGTTCAGTAATACATATCTGGATACATTAGAATAGATGTCCAAGGCTGAAAGAGAAAATATACTTGAGATATTTTTTTGTGAATTTTTCATTTCATATTTTTTTAACGTCGGTAAATTAACTTCAAAAGATGGGGATTGTGTTATTCTATGTTTTTCTTATTTTCAACAATAAGAAAAGACCAAAACCAACTATGTCTTACTCCATCTTTCCATCCCTGCCTGTGACTCTCAGCCCATTGGTTCCTTCTGAAGACTTGAATCTTTAAAAGCAACCCACAAATATAGTTTTATAAAAATAAAAAAAAAGGTTAAGTAATTTACTAAAACATCTCTGTACTGTAGTTTTTTATCAAATGTTGCTCAAACAGAAGTAAATTGTGCATTTGTTAGGGACTACTTTCCACCGTGGATTATTCAGTAATTTACTACTTGTGAATGTGATCAATTAATTGTTGCTTTTAGTCTTTTCATGGGATTTGTTGAGAATAAGTACAATATAGAATATCACCAGAGATATGCTTTAAATTTAAGAGTTTTCTGTCTTTATTTTGTTTGTGCTCTTTATTATCTGATTTACATTTTTTCCCACGTTTAATAAACCATCAACACTTTACAGCTGTTTCTGCACCTGCTATGAAGTGTACATACATTTAGAGCATCAGTTGTGTATTAATCCGCAACTGAAAACAGTCCCCAATAGATGCACTATTTATTTCTGATTGAGCAACGTTTGCTAAATACAGCGACCAGCTATTTATGAGAAATGTAGAACCTTTTTAAGAAATTAAACTATTATTTACATCTTCAATAAGAACCAATGGGCTGAGAGCCACAAACCTCGTTAGTTTAGTTTTTTCCATTGTTGTTTTTTTGACAATAGGAAATGTATCGAATAACAACAATCTTTGCAAAGGGTGATTAAATGATTACTCCTTCTCTAAAGTGTACATTTTCTTTGAGGAACATTTAAGAAAGCTATGGATTGGATATTTGCACCTGTACTTTCATTTCCATTTAGTATGATAGTAAACTAATAACAATCCTACTTATATAGTATATTGTAGCATAGCATACTGGTCCTGCCCCTACTTTCAGTTGTCTTCCTCTCGATTCACTCTTTTCTTAGTCCGTCCTTCATCAGGCATCTATACATCCCATAACAAGGACATATCTACAGTTGAATTATCATATTGTAGTGTTGGATATAATACAGATCTGTTTTAATGTAGCTTTGAAAGGCTGTAACTAACTAAGAAAAGGCAGTTTAGTCCTCACAAATGTATCCCAAAAAACATCCCAGACTGATGTCACTTTCCGGATCAAACATATGAGACTAATGCCACTATCATCTTTCTCTCCAGGCTCCAAAAATATACATATCTGATTCTTAGCAACCAGAGCTGGGTTTTGTCTCTGGAGGAGAACGGGCTGGTTTGTTATATGAGCCTGTTCCTTCCAGCCACATTTTTTATACACAAGTCGTCCTCTAACGTAGACATTACACACGTCTTATCTTGTCCTTTGTCTTTTCCTCTTGTAACATATTACAAAATATCCCTCTTTCATCAGGTAATGTATATGATGCTGTCCTTCATTTGACACACAACATGCTATTTAACACCCTAATGGGTCGGGATCGTCTGCAGAGTCTCCTTCTCCTCGTGTCTGAACTCTGGGTCATACATCACTCATCCGACTGGAAGAAAGAGATAAATATTTCTTTCAGCTCTGTCACATAGGAGCTTCCTGTTGGACGAAAGGCTTCCTACTCTCATGGCTCCCACATCAGTATAATTAACATTTCTCAGATGCAGTAGCATAATCCCTCTGATCTCTTTATACTTAAGTCATAGAAATATAGCAGACCCCTGCCATCTAGAATGTGTTTTACTTTAATCTGCTTTATTTCCTCTGGTACACCCACACTCCAAGTATGGTACACGTGAGTGTGGCCACACACACACACACACACACACACACACACACACACACACACACACTGCATCTGCCTCCGGGTACGTCCAGGCAGGAACATTGTCAGATCCATGCATCATTGGTAAGAAAATCTCTCTACCCCCCCTCCCCCCACACCCACACACACCACCGCCCCTCCTGCCTCTCTGAGGCAGACCTGAAAAGATCCTTTTGTCCCTCATCACCCGCCTGCTCCCTTCTCTCCCCCGTCTCCCCCTCACAGAGCCGGTGGTTATGGATACCTGGGACTGTCTCACACCCGGTAAAGCTACCTGCAGGCACCAGACCGTGGAAAGGCAACCAAAAGTTCCTCATCTTAGTTTTTTGTCCTTATAGGAGATGCACACGGACTCTGATGCCAGAGAAAACATTAAGCCAGCTGAGGCAGACGGCGCAGGCTCATGCAGACTACTCTCCATGTTTATTTGCACACATCAGGGCCCTTCCTGCTGTTGATTTAGAGCCACTGCCACTTACGCCGATGAGAAATGAAATGCCCTTTTGATGACTCAGACTCTGTTTGCCATCAGCAGCTGTTGTTGCTGGCACCGGTGTGCTACAGGCTGACGTTACCTCCAGCTTTTGTCATCTAGTCTATAGGCTGGAGTGCGCCTACCATTTGCACTTGTTGCATGGCTGGTGAGAGGAAGGCACAGTAGCTGATACAGCAGATAGATTTATGGCTGCAGTCGTCCCTCCGGATTCGAGAAGCGAGGGATTGGAGTATGATTAAAAGCACTGTCAGAGTTTCCGTGTCGGATTGATTTTAGTCTCTTGCACATCCTGAAGGTGACTCCGATAGTCTCCCTCTGCCATGTGGCACAGAGTCTTTTTAATCCTTGCTGTGTCTGTACGCTGCCGGACATGTTGTCATTAGATTAACAGGTATGAGGAGTCTCTTTGGTGGCTTTGTGATCACCTGTTTGTTAATTTGTGAATATTTAGCCACACCGAGTGCCAAGGACACGTGTTGTTGTCAGAACTATATGTGATCTGCAGGACCTTTGCTCTCTGCTGACCTCTGCTGAATGTGGCATATGGGCAATACTGTTCGATTCACAGGCGTGGGCTATTAAAAAACATACAAGTTAAACCATTTGTATTTACTATACATTGAATTGACCTGGACTAACTTCTAAAAATATCCCTTAATGCTTTTAATTTGATATTTAATAAATACAACTGGTCATATAGTCAAGTGCATTGCCACTGCTCCGTTAAGGTGAGCAAAATATAGATAATCATCTCCATCTATGTTTTGTTTTGTGAACACATGTCACATTTCTGTTGGCATTTTGAAGTTAAACTCATATTTTCAGCTTGAAGCTAAAATCTAGATGTAGTGTCATGTAAGTCTACATTTACTTAAGTAGCAAACCTAAAATACTGCGTTTTTCCTAACTTTTACTTATTTTACCGGAAATATGTAATGTTCCAGAAAATTACTTTTAAACCAGTCAAGTTTATTAAGAATGTACTTTTGACTTCTACTCTTTCACATTTCTGGGGGAAATATAATTTATAACTAAATTAATCTGAACCTTTTTAAATATATAGAATACATTGCATTCATGAAAAATACAATGCACTGTTATAGATTAAACAACAAAACAGCATATCAAATACATAAAACATAAAAAATATCGATCTAACAATGACATAAATAATAGCATAATAATAACAGACTGACAGGGGCGTTTCTGCGTAACACTTAAAGTACATTTGACTGCTAATGACTTTGTAATGCAGGACTTTTACAAAATATTGACTACTTTAAAATGTGGCTAATTTGACTCGTAAATGATCTGAATAGTTCTTCCACCACTGACTCTCACATATTCGATTAGAAATGCAAAAAGAAGAAACACTGACCAAAAAGCCTGATGATGGAAGGTCTGCTGAGGACATTCAGACAGTCACATCACTCAAACACAACCATATGGATCTCCGTAGGTGATAGATGGGGAGCACAGCCTGGTGTTTTTAGTAGACCTGAGGGGTTCAGAGAGAGAGAGAGGGGCCTCTGAGATGCAGAATACCTCAAGGTCCCTCCACTGAAGCCGGGCGTTGCAGCCCTGCAGCCCTGCAATCTTTGCAATCAGGCAGTAATGCTAGCAGCGACTGTTTCAGATTATGCTCAGGAAATCCTCTGTGCTCTCTGCTCAAAACAATTTACCCTGACATGAGCCCAAAGAAGAGTGTAGGGGGTGGGGGACAAGAGAGCTGTCCTCACCAGATTCCTTCTCTCAGGCCTCCATATTCTCATATTCTGTCCTACAAATAACCACTTTATTTATTAGTATTACTATCACATTGTTGTTGTTTACGATGGAAGTTATTATGATGACCTCTATAAGAGTGGGAGTGGCTAACAACTCCGCTAAAACTAATATTGTAGCAATTATATGTAAATATCTTATTATAGGCACTATCATTTGTTTTGTTTTGTCTATAGGACATCTATATTGATTTAGTAAGGCAGTGGACTTTAAACTCTTTCATATGAGATGTTTGCCATGTTTGTGTCAGAATATCCAGAGCTGGTATATAAAGGTTGAGTGGTGGCTCTTTCCCATGGCCCGGAACCGACAGAACAAACTCTCGGAGAGAGCAAAGAAAACACGGCAACAAAAAGCCAATGATCCGCAGCACTCGGGCTAAAAATGTCGAGAAAGAAGAAGAAGAAAAAACTTTCTTCTTCAGCCAAATATGTATTAGACCCACGAAGCAGACACGGTAATCAAAGGAACCAAACAACAGCCTCCTGGCACACAGCTGCTCATGTTGACTCACATTTCTGTAATTAAATTTCCCTTTATGACTCTGTGTTTGAATTCTATGTTTTGAATTATCATTATTATTGTAAAAACAAAAAAACAAAAAAAACGAAGAACCCGTAGAGCAGGTTCAATGTTTAACACGAAATGACTCATGGTGTTTGATCGAGATGCATATCCCACCATGCAGTGCAGATTTGATTCGCATGGCATCTTTGCATGCATGCATGCATGCATTTTTTTTTAAATCATGAATTCAATCAACAAAATAATACAAATAATAATGAGTAAATGAATTACGTCCTTTCCTCCAATTCACGATTAATTAATGGTAAATTGTCAATGATTATATAGACCCGATTATTTTGGTTTGTCTGAGGGACAGAATCTACGACACAATAGTGTCTATTTTTTTTTCTTCTCTAAATACACAAATAACACAGAGACAAATGTATTACTTTTGTTTTATTGGAAACTATTACCATGACTCTAATGAAAACGTTACCTCTTAGTTTCCATCGCAGGAGGTTGCTATAATTCTTTTATCTCAACAAAATATCATAAATTAAGCATATGGGCAGTCCAGTTAAGTGTCTCGTTGAGTTAAGAGTTTCAGGCAGGTCCTGTTTGTGTGTTTTCGTGTGCAGGAGATGAGAAAAGCTCCTGTCAGTGGGGATATACAGGCTAAGCGCATAAAGGAATTTTGTTCTAACCAAATTTAACGACAGACAAGTCAGTCTATATTATAAGGTATATGCTATAGTGTTATTTCATTAATGTTCTCAATCTGATACACTCATCAGTCTTCTTTTTGGGGTTTTTTCTCGTTGTAAAATAGAATAATCTGGCAGCCTCTTTAAGAGCCCAAATCCACAAGACTGGAGGTTAGAGGTCCCAACAAGGAGTCCTGCAGTTGGTGCGGGTGTCCGTGCATGCTGTGCACCGGCTGTGGGGGCCCCAGGCCGGACATGGGGTAAGCGGAGGCCCCGGGGTGGTTCATGTTGCCCTGAAGCAAAAGCGCTGAGTTCTGGTCGGGGCTCTGAGGTGGAGAAAACTCGTCCTCCGAGCTGGACATGAGAGACTTGCCTCCGTCCAGCGGGGACAGCTGGTTCTGTTTGTTGCCGCCTGCGTTGCTGTTTTCACTGTTTTCTCTGGAAACGACAACAAGGAGAAATGAGAGAAAATACCCACATTTTGGAAGATTAAATCCTTATGTTGACATTGTATTTTGGAAAAAGTAAAAGAGGGCAGCATAAAAGGCAGCCATAATTAGTATTTGTAGTAACACAAGCATACTGGTGAGGCCTAGGCCTGGAAGAAAAACCAATCAGAGAGGTTTAGTTATTTGCCTTCCTTGTAATTTTGAAGAATTGTTTTTATTTCTCCTCGTGTTGGTTGATATTTCCCGATAACTTCAAAAATTAAGTTAAACCACGTGTTAATTATTCCACTGTACCCCAGTTTCACCTTTTACACGTATCTCAAAAGTAGAACATTGTTGTTAAAAAATGTGCCCTTATTGCTTGTATTTTCCAACGTTATTAAACACGACATTATCTTATTTCTGAAGCGGATGCTTCTTCTTTTTTTTTTTAAGATTACGTGTTTATGTTAC
Organism: Myoxocephalus aenaeus; assembly: GCA_038501785.1. Lineage (NCBI taxonomy): Eukaryota > Metazoa > Chordata > Actinopteri > Perciformes > Cottidae > Myoxocephalus > Myoxocephalus aenaeus. The sequence goes on from JBAMJR010000097.1 coordinate 5,864,610, forward strand.
AATTCAGGCTCAAGTCAAACGGGACAGTTTCTGTTGAAGAAAGTCGATCATTTGTCAACAACACGCGTCTGTTTACCACCATCACTGTTATCAGGAAGCGTCGGATTTGGGGGACTAAACATATCCCAAATAAAAAAAAAAACAATACTTCAACTTCTTGAAATGAAATGATTTCTTTCAGACAAACAATAGTATTACTTCCCCTGCTTTGCTACTTCCTTGCAGTATATGGAAACTGAGATCCCTACACTTTCTGTTGGCTGCTTGTCGCAATATTTCCTTCTAACTCGAACCTTCATTTGCTCTTGAAACATATCAAAAGTAAACGTGTTGCTCTATAAATCACATGCAGATCCGCGGCTGCCAGGCACGTACCTCTCTTTCGCCTCCGCGGCTCTGTCTCGCTGCCGTCTGTTTTTGAACCAGTTGCTGACCTGCGTGGTGGTCAGTCCTGTGGCCTCGGCCAGCTCTCTCTTTTCCCGCGGGGACGGGTAGGGGTTGTGCGTGTACCACTCTCTCAGGACGCCCCTGGACTTCTCCTTAAAGCAGTAGCTGGTCTCCTCTCCGTCCCATATCGTGCGGGGCAGCGGGAATTTCCTCCGCACCCGGTACTTCCCTACAGCTCCGAGCGGCCGGCCGCGCAGCTTCTCCGCCTCCACGTAGTGCGCCTTCAGCCAGAGCTGCTGCAGCTTCGGGTGGTTGTGCGGAGAAAACTGGTGGCTTTCCAGAATCTTGTAAAGCTCTCTGAAGTTCCCCCGATGAAAGGCCACCACCGCCTTGGCTTTGAGGACACTTTCGTTCTTGTGGAGGTGATCACACGCGGGTAGAGACCACAGGAAGCGGCCGAGCCTCTCCAGGTTCCCTCCCTGCTGCAACACCTCGCAAACGCACGCCACTTGCTCCTGCGTGAACCCGAATGACGGTAATATAGACATGATGTCCACGCTCCCTCCTGCGTCCAAAAACGCCGTTATCCAAAACGATAGCTGCCGTTTGCTTTCTGTGTTTAGTTTCTCGTCGCTACGCAATCCAGCGCAATCCGGCCGCGCAGCACGGGCCTATTGGCGATCCTCTCCACTCCAGCCCCTGATGCGCGCAGCAGATTGGGATGTTGATTGTTGGGACAATTTGTTCCTGTTGGAGATATGTCAGGCTTAAAGGGAGCCTGTGCGTTACGGTGATTGGCTCTCCCTTTGCCCTGCACCGTGTACAGCAGAGCAGGACTGAGTTTGCAGCTCCGTTTCCTCCCCAGAGGCAGTGCGTCAGGGGCTGAAATAGGAGCGCTCCCACCTCCCGCCCCCACAGTCCCTCTCCCGCTGCAGCAGAGGGAGCAGAGAAGCACCTAAAGACTAATCAATTATTACAGACCTCTTGGAAAGCCATATTAACATGTTCTGAATATACGTCTTCTGTAATGGTGGTGACTATATAGGCTACCAGTTTTCCCACGTGGGTCAAACCACACGCTGCATCTCGATACGTTATCAGTAATCACAGTCAGTGGAGGGTAAACCCACAAAAGACACAAAGCTTTTTATCTGTGAGGGGAAGTTAGTCCACGTTTAGAGGCTGAAACACGCACGTAAAACCGCTCACATAATCAACATTGCATGCACAGATTTTTTTTTTTCATAATGAAACAACCCACAATTATAAATCTTAATAGATGTTCTGGTTGTTTTGTGTTTTTTCATCAACTGGAGGTTTATTTACCATCCCAGCTGATCCTGGTTGACGCCCACTACCTTAATTACATGCAGATTTACCATTTGGTTGTATCCCCACCTTTCATAGTCTAATTACCGAAGCCGTTTATTTTATGAGGTGATATAATTTAATAAGTTCCTATGATTGTCGGGTCCATGCGTCCCATTACGCTCGTCTTTTATATGAGAAACCTACCTGACCAACGTGTTATTGGACATAGACCACCAGGAAACCAGCCGCATGTGTGTGCCTGTGTGTGCGAAAGAGAGGCTGAGGTGAAATGCATATAGAGCTTGAGAGACCTCTTCAGGACTGGAAATAACAGACAAACGCACATCAGCAGCATTCACACTTCCCACTCAAATTGACAAAAATATATGGGTTTCAAAAATTAGACCTATAACAAGCTGCAATTCTGTTGGTTAGTGAGAATACGTTTTTTTTTATACCACAATGTCCTCGCTTTTGTTTATACATTTATAAATCAATATTAAATACCGTCAAAACAGATATAAAAGAGCCCTCGCTCTTTATATTTGTTGTTTTACACTTATTTTCTACACAATCACGTGTTTCTGAAGAGGCTGCAGCCTGCAGCCTACATTTATATTTCAAGGATTAGACGGGCACCGCTCTGGCTCCAGTGTTTTCTGTGGGGTGAAACACTAAACCAATCCATTAGTAAATTAGTTCTCTGCCACACTGGATCTTGGTGGCGCAGTTGTTGGTTTGAGCTATATAGATCACATTTCTTTATCTGCACCAGAGCCTGAAACTCAGCACCCTTTCAATGGGCCTATGTCAAGGAACAAGATTTGACCTATAATATTGAACTTAAACAAATTCACACAAAACGTTTTGAGAAGATTACCTCTTTCTTAATGGATTTTTGTCTATAACAATAAAAAAAGTGTTTTTCTGGCGACTAACACCATGAATAAACAGAGATCTGTTCTGACCAGCTGAATATCTTATATTTATAATGTAACCTACATGATGTTATGGACTAATACATTTAAATGAACATCTATATAAGGGAATGAGCATAGGCTACTGAAAAAATATATCATTTGATTCAGGCATTTGATTCAGGCAATTACTGGATTATTTGGTCAGGTGGTTGAATATGATTGTTTTTGGGTTGGCCTAGTGTAAAATAGAAAAAGGTCAAACTTAATCATGTCCACATTTTTAGCATGATTTATTTAACTATTCATCCGATAGAAGACTTTCCCTAAACAGCTAATTTCCTCCTAAATGGATGACGTGTATCCCACCGTGCTGAAGGAGATGTCAGGTCATTGGCTGAATCACATACAGTCTTTGTTAGTTAACAACGCAGGTCAGGCATTGGGGTTCATTTTAATTGTATTTTTAGCAATACTTTTTAGCAGTGTCATCAGCCGGCTCAGGACTTGTAAATACTGATCATTCAATGATATGAATAAAAACTTAAATTCTCCAACATGTCATAATTTACATCACACCTTCATTTTCATGATTTTAGACAACAAGCCCTTTCATGCCATATACTGCTTGTATGTTTGTATGTCTTCTAATGTAAATAATCAGTGTCTTTAGTGGACACACAGCTCTCAGGCCACTTGAGCTCGGGTCCATAGCAGCACTCTGCTGTGTGTAAAACCTCAGCGCTTCAGTAAATGAGCTGTCTGATGAGCGGCTCTCGGGTTTCTCTAATATCTCTACCACATTGCGCCGCGCCTCCTCCTTTAACCCGAGCAGCCCGGGGGGCGAGATTATTTCAAGATGTGGACTCTCCGCCTCTAACGCGGCCAGTGCTGCAAGGGCTCCTCATTCCCCGACAAGTAATGCAATACTTAGGTAGGCGATCGCTCGTTACTCCTCTCAAAAGGAGACTTGCAGGACGCAGGGACTCCTTATTCTGCTTCTTTTATCTCCGTTAAACTCCAGTTACCTCCAATAACCACGAGCTCAGCATGCCTCTCTTTCCTGGAGGCTCAGAGCGGCTAAATACCGTGGATGCTCCAAGTTTTAGTCATTGCCTTTCCGGAAAACTCCAATGAGTCACAATGTTTTCACCTCGAGAAAATAAACGTGTTGCCATTTCCCATTAAAGTGTTTAAATGGGAGGTGGACGAGGAGACATGTGGGCCCTTTGCTTGTTGAATTATTCCACCTCATGATAGACATTTGGAGGGGGGCAAATGACTGATTAAATATTGATAGATGCATTTGGCTGTATACTATAAATTCGTTAGCATTACAAAGAACGAACGAAATGTAACGGCGACTGTGGGAGAAAACGAGAGAAAGAAACTCAACTCAACTCAAAGCACCAGAAAACACTTCATAAAAATGTCATCATCAAAAAGTTCGAGTTTCCTCTTGGAGAGTTTATTTTTGTGAAAATATGAAGGAAAAGTGACACGACCACTGGCTCACTGAACAGATGGTTTTCACTCTATCTAAATCCAAAGTGCTATTTCAGCTGTATCGACTGGAACAAAGCCGATACTGTTTAAATTAAGTGAAAAGTGTCTGATTTGGTCTCCAGGGTTTGATTTTTTTTGGGGAAAGATTTTGGTGACATTCAAGGGTGTCCTCTTACTGCACTGAAAAAAACACACAATTAGAATTTGTTCATTTATTCAAAACATCAACAAAACCCACAATCAAGCGTCTTAATTATAAGTCAAACTTATTTTACATAAACATTCTCACAAATGCATTTATTTATTGAATAGTCTTATATCAAAAAAATACATAATAATTGGCTTTACGACTAACTGCACATTTATTGATAAATTAATTAACCTAATCAATGGTATAGACTATTGGCTTACATGTTCTGGTTATAAGATGTCCTAAATATGTCTTTAATTAAGAGTAAAGCGGTTTATTCTGTGAGGTGTAAAGCAGTGAAAAAAAAAGCCTTCTCTCAAAACAAAACACAACTGTTGACATGAGTGAGTTAAATGAAATTGGAGCTGCAATTATCAGCTTAACAGAGTTTCCTGTCATGTTGGAAAATTAGACCTGGTACAAGTGCACTGGGGTTAGCCCCCCATCAAAATCATTACGCATTTCCTCAGAGGACCACCTCCACAAATATGCAATTACGGCCTCGGCTTTTACAGTGCTCTGCTCGGTAAACACGACTCGCGCATATAGATGATTGGTTTTAGGGGGAAATCTTTTTAGTTTGAGTTTTGTTACAGGGCTGCAAGTTCTCAACCCAAGCCGGCAGACCAACACGTAAACAAACAAAAGGAAGGCTTTAAACGGAATGCGCCGCTATACCGTGTGTGCCTGCTGGCAGGGAGGGGGCGCCATGACAGTGCTATCATTCAAGACAAGACGTAACTCCTCAGAGGATGAGTTGTTGCATGTGTTTTAGCGAATGACACCGTTTTAGAAGGCAGAGCAGCAGGTGTGTGTGTGTGTGTGTGCGCATCTCCGCTGATCATGTCGGGTCTCATCTGCCACTGCTCCTGTTACAAAGTGCTGTTTTTCTCTTTGGGAAATACTGTTGTGTGGACCTGATGCTGCCTCCCAGCTGCTGCCTCTGTGTGAGCATGTGTGAGTGTGTGTGTCACATTCACACATGCACACTTGCAGACTGTCCCTCTGACTTGTGCTCTCTGTCCTTGTGGACCAGAACAAACCAGTGAGTCACACTGTTTGCATCTTCTCTTTCCCTTACTGGATGATGAAGTGCACATACCATCTACCCTGCCAAGCAACAACTCAATTATTTAAGTAGAGGTATATGAGAAAAAGCTGCAAGGGTTGAGGACATTTATTCCGTATAGTTCATAAACACCACCTACTTTCCACAAACTCGGAAGAGCCAAGAGTGGATTTTGTTTCTGCCAGGAGGGAGAAGTCCTCTCATGCCTTGGCCAGTAGTGGTGGGTCTGTGCTGGTACCCGCTGACCCCTGCCCTCTCATTAGTGGGACGTGGAGCAGTGGAGTACCGTGCTCCCCAGGTCATGTTACATATGGCTTGCAGTCTGCTGCGTCGCATTAAATGTCAGCTTTGAAACCATCTGAAAGATCAGAGGTCAGTGTTTTTAATAAGGCCAGAGTTCTGGGGGAGTTCCCTCTTTTTTACTGCTCACCCGAGTATGTTTTACATTGCATATTTGAAATTGTGGACCAAATGATCCACTACTATTTAGATATGGGGATGTCCTGATTTTCACACATAAAGGGAGCAGTACAAAAATAAAATAAAATCACCAACTGGCTGTATTCAGTGAAAAACACACTATACATCATCTGTGAGGGAACAATTGTGCTCCTTCCCTGTCTAATTTATAGGCACAATACAAAGGTGGAATTTGGAGTTTTCTGTGGCCCCCTCCCCGTGAGACCCACAGACCATGCTGCGAATGGGATATTGTTCTGGGCTCCAACAAAGCTGTTTTCACCCTCTTCAATATTACAGGAGGAGTTACCTGATACCTAACAATCAGCTAATCCACTGCCCATGGCGACGAGGTCACCTGTGCACAGGTAACTTTATCCCGTTGCCTGCCTCACCCTCCCTTTCCCGCTAGTATCTCCCTTTTTTTTTCTTCTCCCTCTGTGCCTCAACAGTGAGCACAGACAATCAGCCTCTGTTTATTTAGGTCATCAGTTAGATCATATATAACTCCTCCAGCCAGGATCCACTGAAAGGACAACTCTTATAATCCAACACAGACACGCTGTGAATAAAGTAAAAAACCCCGCTGTTCATCCATTTGTCAAACTTTGCCTCCATCTTATCTCCTTGCTGGTTTGGTCGGGTGCACACTGAGTGAACAAGCATTGGGTGGAAGTTCATGAATTTAAGGAGAATGCCCTCAGTCCACGAGAGGACTCCAGGCACTTTTCTAGATAGAGACTCAGTGTCTGTGAGTGACAGCACCTCAGATTCGTTCCTCCACATGTTGAAGTAGCGGGTAGCTGGGGGGGTTTGTTCGGCCTTCGCTCATTTAAAGGCCATTGCATTGGACTGAGCTATAGGGAGCTGCAGACCCCCCACCCAAAAGGAGCTTTACCTCTGGAAATCTCATTGCTGTTTATTTGAATTACATGGGCTGAGATGAGAAAAGGAGGGCTAATGAACTCCAGGTTGCCAGGCATGTGTAAACGATCACTGCAGGTTTGCAGAGAGCAGCACCAGGCTGCTGGATTACTGCTGCCCCCATCCTCACTGTGTGGCTAGGACTCCCAAATGTTGGGAAGATGTGCTTTTTATCAGCCATGAATTGAATTAATGAATCATTCCTTAATTCTATCATTCATCATGAGGCTAAATTTGTTCAGAAGAATAAACAAAAAAAATCAGTTTTATGTTTTTATAAATATAAACTTTTATTGCAGTATGGAGATTTAGAAAAATACATTCACATAATTTCAAATAACAAACATATAATTCAAACTAAGATTTAAAAAACAAAAAACAATTGACCATCAGTTTTACTATTTGCCCACGACTCATTTTTGGTACCGTATATGACATTAAAGCACTGAGGATACTCTCATTGAAACATCCATTCAAATTGATGGGGTTATGCCATAAATCCTGACAAAGAAAAGTATTTCTAGTCCACTTGTATGAAGACGTGTGATGCACCGATTAGATGTGCAGGGTGTGAGTTGGCTGTAAGGCTGAAATGTGCTATTATGGTCATGTATGACAGCAAGGATTTAGGCTCCTGTTTTGAAAAGCACTGGACACACTTGACAAATGGGCTCCACATTCTCATGTCTTTCCCTCAACTGACAGCCAACAAATGTGCCAGTAACGGCTGCGGGCAGCGGTGGTAAATCTCTGAAGCTGCAATGTCACTGCCTGCACGCCAATGCAAGAGCTACGACAAAGCTTACTTTCAGTGTTATTCAAGAAACAAAACTAAAAGGCACTAGTGTCCAAAACATTATGACGCCATGCAAAGAGAGATTAGTACAATCCCTTTATAGAAAAATATCATTCATAAGTACTGACATTTGGAGAGACACATCAAAATGAAACAGGATATAGTATAGCATTATCACATCTAGTTAACATACTATGAGTTGCAGCATTATAAACAACATATGATACAACGTGTGAACCGACAGCCAGACTTTAGATCATTCATATTTCGGTCTCACAGGTTGTCGATGAGGCTTGAAATAAGAGTTATTACTGAAATAGTGTGCATTTGTTGAGTTGTGTCACGCACGACAAACCCTCCAACATGAAGGCTGTTTGAAACATGTTACATTGTAATGTCATTATGGTAGTGCAAACGCCAAAACAGACCAATGCCATTGTGTATTTTAAGTAGCGGAAAGGCACATTCGTCTTAACTGTAGTCCAACACTCCTAGTTCATTTGGTATTATATAAAGCACACAACAGGGTTCTGGAGTGACTTGAGAGGCATTCAGAGAATTTAAGGTGATTACTGAAGGACACTTTTTCCTAAATCAGCAGCTTTGTGTGTTTAATGACCTTTTTTCTCCGTATGTGCACAGTCCTTTAGTGAAGCTGTTGCTGTTTAACTGACCATTTCACAGAGGCTCTCTCCCTCTTCCCCCTACTGAATGACCTTTTTGGTTTGACCCATATGACGCATTTAGTTTGGAGGAACATCCTTGTCACATGACTCCAGGCATTCCAGCACCTGCTTCTGCAGATCAAATCCACTCAACAGGAAGTAGCAGGTGTTGTCTATAAAAATGCATATTTAAACAGAGCTCAAACACATACAGCGACTTCTTCTGTACGTAACCGTCGTTATGTTTCATCTTATGAACGGGGCTTTCAAAATATGTCACAGACTTTTTTCTTTTTATGATGGACAGATAATCTGCACCTACAGGGCTCCCCTCTGATTAGAGTGCATTGTGAAAGTCAAATGAACAAAAATAATTTAACATTTAAAGGAATTGAATGGTAAAAAAAAACACACACACACACGCACGCTCACACAAAAGTTCAAAGATTCACCGTATCCCTGCTTGGGCGGACATGAGTGCTTCTACAAGAGGTTCGAGGTTAAAGGTCAGCCATGTTCTCCTCCATCTGCACTGTCTGTAGTTTGGCTAGGTCCTTCCCCTCCACGGCCTCCATCTCCCCACACATGGCCCGCACCATGTCACTCACGCCTCCTGAGCCCGAACCGTCCACCTTGTTTCCTGAAAGGTTCATGTAGTTGCTGTTCATGCCGGGGCCCATCAGGTGCGAGGAGGGCCCCCGCATCTCGTGGCCCCCGAGATACTCTGCGGGCTGGAGGTGGTGGCCGTTGGGGCCGGTTTGGCCCATCAGGGGCGTGCTGACAGTCAGGGTGGTGTAGACCTCGGGCTCAGGGCTGGACGAGCTGACCTCAGTGGTCGAGGCGGGGCCTCGGCGGGAAGGAACCTCGTCTGAGTTGGGGGTGCTGTAGCTGAGCTGACCGCTGGAGTCCAGGTGGAGCCCGTGGTGGTACGAGGAGTAGACACCTCCCTCCAGAGGCTCCTTCTTGATGGCCGGCTGGCCGACGTTGCTCATGCTGTAGAGGACTGTGCTGTGGTGCAGGGACGTCATGGTCAGCTTGTCCTGCTGCTGGAACGAGTCGCCGGAGGAACTCACTGCTACATTGTTCAGAGGCATGGTACCTGTGGTAATACAACAATAGTTCAATACATACAGGACCTCATTCCTCACAGTATTATACATTTCATTTACAGCAGGCCTTGGCCCAACATTGCTGTTGTGTGTCTGACACACTATGTGCTTGACCTGGCGGTGCCTCAGGGAACGAGTGCAGAAGCTTGCCAGAACTCAACAGCAAGCTTCAATTTTCTGTTTTTCTTTATTATTCATCCTGGTGTAGATTCTCTGCTTTATGTCAAAGTAAGGGCTGTAATGGCTTATTCCCTGTTAGTGTATTTCATGGCCTCTGAAACACATTTCCCCTCCTCCCTGCTCTGCAGATCAAAAGTGCAATGATGAGTGACGGTAACTTCAGAGCTGGTTTTATTCATCTCTGGGGTTTTCAAAGGACCACCTTCTTCTTCTTCTGTGTGTGTGTGTGTGTGTGTGTGTGTGTGTGTGTGTGTGTGTGTGTGTGGCCCAACCCTGTTTCTTCTCACTAATCGGCTATCAAGCTAGGAGATATATGAATATAACATCTACAGTATATTTTGATATAAGTGTTGATTATGTCTGGATTTTTTATATTCAAATACAGTGATAGATTCTAATTTTGTCTTTTGTCATCAATGTTGCACTACATATGATGCCAGCATTATAATAGCAAAGGGATACCTTTTAATGACTTTACTGCTTAAAAAGGGTCAAATGACAGTGAATAACTCTAAATCCTTCAGCAGTATAGCCCCATTTAGACAATATCACCAATGCATAATCAAGAATAAATACTGTAAATTAAATGAGTCACTACAAATTAATTTTGGCACTGTTTGTTATATTTGCCTTAGTATATAATACACCTTCCAAGTAAACATAACAATGTTATTACAAAATAATTAAGTTTAAATAATCGTAAAGTAGTTTTTTTAACCCACCTTGTGTGATTGTTGAGGAAGATGGAGCAGAAGAGAGCTGCAGTGGAGGAAGACCTATGTCGCTGTTGAGTAATGAGCTGCCATCGCTGTCAGAGACTCCACTTGGTACCTGGACCAAACTGTAGCCACCCAGCTGCAGCGCACCTGACGAGGAGCTGAACGTGAGCACAGAGGGGCCTCCGTTCTGGGCAGCCATGGCGTGAACCCCCTCCAGCTTCACCTCCGCTCTGTTCCCACAGCCCGAGTAGGAGCCGTACTGCAGGGTCGAGTCCTCAGCAGAACTGCCCAGTCCCTTCTCCTGTCCTGTCTGCATCTGCATGTCCATACCAGAGCCCCCCAGCAGCACCCCTCCAGAAGGCCTCAGAGGGTTGAAGGCCAAGGGCTGGATGCCCAAATTGAGCCCGTTGAAGAGGATGTTGCCAGGTGTGTGGAGGTAAGACGAGCCACCATTGTGAAACACGGCAGAGGGGGTGTTACTTGTCACTAGACTTCCGTTGTAGAGGCCGCCACTGCCGGATCCAGGAGGCAGCTTGATGTCCCCGATCTGTTGGATGACCACACCACTGTCCAGAGGCCCTGTTTGAATGGGAAGGGTCCCATGGGTGATCACTCCATCTGAGGAGTTAGAGAGGGGCCGGGGAGACAACTCCTCATGGCCTTTGCTAGACTCATCCTCTGTGCTGTGGTTTCCATCAGATTCACTGTGAAAAAATACAAATGGTTTGTAAAGAATTATTAGTGGTAAACTATTGTCATAAGGTGACTTTAAGTCAGTAATGAATAAAACAATGATAAAAAAGATTGGAAAATGTATTTTTCTTTCATTTGTGGAGTTCTTTGGCAAAGAAGACACACCCTAAAGCACTATTACAACAAATTCCATAAAATGCAATTTGTCGTTTATTTCCTTTCCACCCACATCTTGCCAGAGTCACATTTGGCGCTGTGTTACTCCACCGCTTTGAAGAGCATGCTGTGTTTGTGAATGTCTAGTCCTCTCTTACCTCATTGAGAGCTGCACTGACAACAACCAACCAACGTCAACAACCGTGCAACCATTTGGCGCAATAAATTCTGGTGTGACAGACTGCCAGCACTGGTGGCGTGACAAAACAAATGGCTGAGAGTATTCGTTTGAATTTCATTGTCAATTTAAAATGGTGCTGTAATTCAAAACCCCTATTCATCTGTTTCCATGAAGATTTAAGACAATATAGAAGTAGTTGGTACAGATGATTACATAATGAATGACTGTTTTTAAAGATTGATCCAAACAGCTGCATCCCCTCCAGCACACACACACACACACACACACACACACACACACACACACACACACACACACACACACACACACACACACACACACACACACACACACACACTAAAATGTCTCACGACCACTTTCCAGGAAAAGATATAAGCAACAATTTGACAATTTGTTCAAAATGTCAACTTATAAAAAATGTAACTTATACTTAAATCTTGTTTCTGAATCATTTTAGTAGTGACTTGTGTGTGTGTGTGTGTGTGTGTGTGTGTGTGTGTGTGTGTGTGTGTGTGTGTGTGTGTGTGTGTGTGTGTGTGTGTGTGTGTGTGTGTGTGTGATATAGAGAGAGAGGTCACCTCCACCAGGTGTGCGTCAGCTTTGTTCACAGAGAGAGAAACATGAAAGAATTTCGGTCTGTCTGTGTGGAGGATTATGAAATGAAACGCAGGAGCTGATGGAGGCTTTGAGATCCTTTCTGGTCTGAGAGGAAATCAGTGACAATGAAAATGCTTTATGTGCTGGAAAGGGGGAACGTGCACGCGCTAGTGTGTTTGTTTTGTGTTAATCTTTGACACACATACACTCACACACACTACAATTTGAAGAGAATACATTAATTAAAGTAACGTGTTAGTTTAAGTGATCAACTTCTCATGTCTGACAGTCAAATCACTGGTGTGTGGAAGTCACTGTGTTATTTAGTTGCTTATGGTTTCCATGCCCCTTAGCACCAACACACTTGAAACCGGATCTGAATGGCAACCGCTTCATATTTCAAAACATTAAAAGCGTGCTCCAAACCCTTTGACGCACACTTTTTTGGTGTCTTAACTATCATCGGTTAATGATTCACACTGTCAAGTTTTATCAACGAGTCCGATGGGAGATTAAGAAATACACAAAGTATTGTCAGTCAGAGAGAATGGTTGTGAACGAAATGCGCTCCTCCAAGAAGAAAAAAACCCCGTTCTAATACTTTATTTAAATTAACCTGGTTCTGTTTTATTGCACGTTTTACGCACACCACACTCGACATTTTCATAATGTGTCTTATATGGAGTTTGTCACTGATTCAGCCTATATGTGGCTTATGTTTCCTCACCTTTTGGATTGTGCCTCGGACGGGTTCCTGTCTCTCTGTCTCCTGTTTTTGAACCAGTTGCTGACCTGGGTCAAGGAGAGTCCTGTAATCTTGGCGAGATTTCTTTTCTCTGCAGGAGAGGGATACCTATTGTGGTTATAAAGATCCTTTAGCGCGTTCCGGGATCTCTCCTTGAAACAATACACAGTCTCCTCGCCGTCCCAGATAGTCCTGGGGAGAGGGTACTTTCTCCGGATCCTGTACTTGTCCACGGCGCCCAAGGGTCTCCCCCGCGCCTTCTCCGCCTCGGTGTATCGGGCCTTGTACCACAGATCTTGTAGAAAGTTGTGGTTGGACGGACTGAAACTGTGGTTCTCCAAAATACTGTAGAGCTCCTGATACCGAGCCTGGTGGTAAGCGACGAGGGCTTGGGCTTTCAGGATGCTTTCGTTGCCGCGTAGCAGGTCACTCTGTGGCAGGGACCAGAGGAACCTGGCCAGCCGGTCCACATTACCTCCCTGCTGCAAAGCCTCGCAGACACACGCCACTTGCTCCGGGGAGAAAGCCAGAGAGGAAGCGGCGCTCACCAACAGCTCCGTGCGCACCGCGTCCGTGTTGCGCTCCATGGACAACTCCGCCGCGTCCAGCGCCACAAGCTTGATGCACTCCCGCACCTCCTTCACATTTTCCCTCTTGATGTCATTTGCTGTTGTGACTTCTCCGGCAGAAGAAGAAGACATTTTTTGTTCAAACCTTCCCTGGTAAAGTCACTCCTCCCAGCTCGATCAGGTTACCTCCTCGCCATGCGAATGCGATCGGATATCTGACAGCAGCTGTAAGTAGATATCTCTCTCCCCCTTTCCTTCCAACGTGACTTTTACTCTGCCGCGACTGGAGCTGGAAGGAGACACACTAGGGTCTATCTGCAGGACAGCCACGCTATTGGCCGCCGAGGGCCTCATAAGGGAGGAGCGAGCGGGATTCAGACACGAATGTTTGGTTTCCAGCTGTCAGTCATATAACAATATATTCCCGTGGCTCACCTGTGCAAGGTGAGTGTTTTTGGGATCGTGGGAACGGGATATCCTTGTTGTCTGTATTGTCCGGAGCAGCTGATTTAGCTGTGTGTGAAAACACCAAAGCCGTTTTTTTTTTCTCATATTGAGGAGAATCCAAGGGGGAAATAATCCTGGGACTATTGTCATTGTGTCAACCTGAAATTACTTTACAATTTGATATTAACACACAAAACATTAAATACATTTTGAGACAGAGACTGGGATTTTTTAATTGCACTCCCCTTTTTATAACTTTCAGTATATTGTTCAAGGTGTGACTATTGCCATTGTTTGTCACAACCCTATCATTACCTAACACACAACGAGGAATGCAATTTTACATCCTATACATAAACATATAACATTTAGTAATGTAAGAAACCAACATCTCTTCATTGATGCAAATCCAGAGTATTTCCTCAATTACATTAGTATATGTGATATTTCTGTACAGTTTTATTTTACACCTTTCACACTTCTTAGCTTACCCATTCGTCTTCCATGAATGTAGTTTGAAATAAAAGTATTTTGATATTTTCAAAATAAGGCTTACTAATCACGTGATATTTGAAAAACCCTACATCAGTCTTAGCACATTGTACTTATCCTGTCAAAACTTAACTTGAAAGCTAAGATATTGGTATTCTTTTCCTTTTGCAAATAATAATTGCTTCTGTGGGGCACTGGAGTCTATAATTTGATGTCGATCAATATCAACATAAGCAAATCAATATACCATATGGCCTGGCCTTTTATTGATTCTACTAGAATATATACAGTGTATATTAAAGCTATAACCTTTAAAAAGACTTACCTGTTAGTGTTACTCTTTTATAATATAATCATCCTTTTTCCGTCTTCATCATGCCTTGTTTATTTAAAATAATAAATCACATTAAATATAACTTAGTGGGTATGTCATTTATAATCTTAAACAAACAATGCAATTACTCATCCAACCAAAAACTGCATGATGTCAGATGCCCTTGTGAGTAACATCTGGAGAGGTTTTTTGTTTTAATTATGTCTCAGTCCAGTCTTAGATCATGGTTTATATGTGGTTAATCTATAGGGTACTACGCAGAGGAAACAGTCAAACCTATAATCAAAACAGACATGTTATACATTCGCTCTACATACAACTTTTAAGTGTATACGTGAAAATAAACCACTCAGCTTTTTACCTCGGACCCACCGTGACCCGTCACCCCTGGGTGTACCTGCACCACAGAGTGGACACCACTGCTGTAGAGGTCGTCATTGAATAGGAACTTTATCTTATTAATGGCCGTTCCCGTCGGACCGCATTCTGTGTAACACAGCGGTTCGCTACCGGGACAGTAGACAGGAGAGGAGAGCTGCTAGTTGTTGACATTCCTCTCAAGTCTTTATTTTGTGTTGCACAGACAGAAATGGACGACCAGGGGTGTCCGAGATGCAAAACAACCAAATACAGGAATCCGTCGCTGAAGCTGATGGTGAACGTCTGCGGCCACACGCTGTGAGTCAAGTTATTTATATCTAAAAGAAAGTAGAGAGGGAAGCTAAATAGTTTGTGCCAAAATACACCTAGTAACACCATAAACCCCTAGAGCAGGTGGTTAAGTCTTAATATAAAACTATTCCCTCATTTATTAAGCTTTATATCCTCCTTAAAATCTGAATGATTGTCTGTTAATGTGCATAAGACGTTGAAAACATGGTTTAAGCCTCACGAGCTTTAAGCTAACAGCTAACGGTTTTCTATGCTCTCTAATAATGTGACACATAATGTTACTATATAAAGGACATCCTGACAGTTATAAACCCACTATTTGTATTGTTAATATGAACATTGTTAACTATGATTATCTTTTTGAAAGACTAAAGTTAGCATGTTATAAGTGGGTTTATGTACCATCATTCAAGCAAGCCCTCAAAACACACCTCTTCCAACTCTCTTTCACCTGCTAAAACCTGCACCTATCCTCCACTATGACCCTCAGCTTCTCCAGTTTTCTTGCCTTTCTTTCTTTGTTACTAAAAATGTCCTGTTTGTTTGTTTTCTTTGCTTTGTCTTTTCATTTTTGTTCTGTTCCATTTGTCATTGTCTCTTGTCCCTAATGTTAAGCGTCTTTGTGTATCTAGAAAAGCGCTATATAAATTGAAATTATTATTATTAATATTATGACAACTGCCAATCTTGATCATCTTTGTTAATAAACATCGCACAACCTGCACTGCTTATTTGTACCCTTTTTAAAAACTGGTAAAATTGGTCTTCTAATAGATGCTGCTGCTTCAATCATACAGAGTTATTTTTCACTCGACCACTGAAGGAGTGTTCAGTCCTTTTGAAATATGACATTTTGTGCAACGTTCACGACTTCAGAGAGAGTTGCGATTGATGCTGAAGTTTTAACCACATAATCAGTACAACATTTTACAGAGATGGTAAAAAGGGTAATCTTAAATTAACAAATTCAATCTAATCTACACAAGGACTGCACTGCATGATCACAGCTATGACTATACTATAAAACTGATGAATCAT
This sequence comes from Myoxocephalus aenaeus, assembly GCA_038501785.1. Lineage (NCBI taxonomy): Eukaryota > Metazoa > Chordata > Actinopteri > Perciformes > Cottidae > Myoxocephalus > Myoxocephalus aenaeus. The sequence goes on from JBAMJR010000097.1 coordinate 5,880,787, forward strand.
GTTAAATGTCTAAAGCTGGTTTCTGCTATAGTCACAAGCAGAGACAGAAAGCAGTCCCAGACTATACCCTAACCTAACCCAAGTCATTCAAAATGCAACCTAAACATAATCATTTCCACCTTTTTATAATTTAACCATCTCAAGACTGATTCCTAAACATAACAATATTTTACTCACTTAAGGCCCTGTGTTTGGTCGGTTCAGCAGTTGAACTCATAACCCTGGTTATGGATCCTTAATTTTACAGATTTAATTAGAATCAATTTCAAGTAAATACAATAACATAAAACAATGTGAGCAAGGCTTTTGCTTTTGTCAAACTGTAACCAGCAAATATATGGTATTTTATTAAAAAAGTGAATCACACGAATCCCGTGATTACGATTGATTGAATTGCTTGAACGAATTGTCGTAGCACTATTTTACACTGATCATATTTATTATCACACAAAAGTCACTTTTGATTGTCACCCTCATGTCAGTACTCTTGTACTCCTACAGTAAATCTTGTCTGGTGTGCATTTTCCAATATTTAACCTTGTCATCTGTTTAAAAACCTGGTCGTTTAATTGAGGGGGGCATGTTCTCTATGAGCATCATGCAGTGGCGGTGGTAGCCTGATGAGAGCATCTTTTTGACCCTGTCTGTTTATTGACCGTACCATCAGGAAGTGGCCATGCTTTGTCATCAGGTCAGTAAGCTCATAACTCACCGGCTCTGTCTGGGTGCAGGGCTACACATAGAAAATTAAAATGATTCTGCAATGAAGCAATTTGGAGAGATGTCCTAGCCCAGGTCACCTTGGATTTGTTCCTCAGAGCGGGTGCAACAGTGAATTAATGCACCACTTGGAAACTGCTGTACTCTCAAACTGCATCAGTATTTTTTTTTTATCACTGATGTCACTTGGGTTTTTGTTTGGAGCTTCCTCAGGAGTTGATAGATATGGGTTCTGAACGGTAGCGTGAGCAATGGGTTACCGATTTCACATTTTGGGGTAATCAATTCTATGCAGAGTGATGTACCTCCGTTTACAGTTGTTCATGTCAGCAGAAACATCACAGAATAGAATCTGAGTTTATAGCATTATTTATTATAGTAAAGTAACAACAACAACCTTTAACTGTACGGGATGTCAATGCCAGTCATACTATTAATTTGCGACGCTTGCTTGTTGGTGTTGAACTTTGTCCTGAACAATTAGTCGAAATAGCAAATTGAAAGAAAATTGATCTACAACAATTTTCTAAATATATAAATTGTTGTCATAAACCAAGTGGAAAGAATTAATTGGATCGTGCCAAAATGCTCTCCGTTTTATAAACTAATTACAGAAAAATAAATATCGTTTGAGTTGTGGGCTTGGTTGGACAAATCAAGTAATTTGAAGATGTCACCTTGGGCTTTGAGAAAAAAAAAATCTTCTATATTTTTGAAAATAAACAACATTTCTTTTCACAATCAACACTTGAAATGAGGAAGGCACTTGCAAAGGACATTTAAGTAACTCAGACTCGCTCTGCCATGGCCTGATTGAGTGGCTGTTCCAGTCCAAACTGACCAAGTGATGCAATGCAGTATTGAGCTTCTCCACCTCTAGCCTGCATCTAAATTTAAACCCCAGCACAGCACATTTTGTATCCATGTCATGGGGTCATTTGATGTGTGTTTTTTTATTACCTTTGCACAATGACATCGGACCCATGTCCTTTGGCATTTGACACTGGGCACAGACACAAATGATAGTAGCTCAGATATACAGTGGTGATTTGAGCGCCTACTCTCTATAGGGAGGTTGAGAGGATAGACACATCTCATTAAGTAGAAGCTAGTTTTCTGCATCTGGTAGTTGTAGGTTTTAGGTTGATAATCAATAATACATTGGGAAAAGTTTTTTTTTTAGGCATGCAGAATTCCAAAAGTCAAAGCTCTGTACATTTTTTCCATAGATGGACATGGATGGGCATAACATACTTGTTTCTGATCAATCAGTACAAACTAGTGGTTACTTAGAAAATTAAAGGAATAGATTGACAATTTGAGGAATACACTTATTTGCTTTGTTGCTGAGAGCTAGATGGGAAGATAAATACGACCATAGCTACGAGGAGATGGTTAGTTTGGCATAAAGACTGGAAGGAGGGGAAACAGCTATCCTGACTGTTTAAAGGTTTAAAAAAAAAACAACTCACTGTAAAGTACACCAAATCTAAGCTTTATTTTTTTAAGATCAGACAAGCCTATGCGAGCTTCCTGTGTAAGCAATCATACTCCTGGGCCTCAGCATTTTTAAACTCTGCTGCTGCAGGTATTGTAGGTCACAGGGCAGGACAGAGTGTCATAGAAGATTTACATTTGACACGAAGGACTCAGGAATATGAGCTTTATGGCACAAACAAGTGAATAATGCTCCTGTGTGTTTTATAGTGCTGTTTTATTTTTGCTCTTTTATTGCGTAAGATGAAGGCAAAGACGCAGACGGTGTCACCCGTGATGGTGTGAAGGCCTCTATGCTGAGCCAGGACCCGTTTCACCCTCCCTTTTAACCCCCTTCTTTGACCTGCTGACAGCTGCAGATGGGACAGATAGGAGCCTCGAGCTCTGAGCAGGACAGGTGAGAGAGGGAGGAGTAGGGAGTACTCAGTCAGCAACAACAGCCCTAGGACACAGAGATGGCAAGCTGCTAGAGATCTGTTGGCTTACTTAATTGTCTGTTCAGTATGCTCAAGCAGTACAGCAGAGCCTGGCAAGAGGTTTCCGAGTCCCCTTTTGATTACAAATTGCAACAGGTACACACTCCAAAAGCTGTCACTTAGAAAAGGCGCATTTCAGAAGTAAGATTGCAAATTGACTCTAAAATCTCCTCCCTCCCTCTTAGACGTTCACCTCTTTGGTCTAGAGTTACACAGGATTTCCCCTTTGGAGAGTTCTGATGTGTGGTCCATTTATGGGGCAGGGGGCAAGCTACGCCCCACTCCGCGTCCCGTGTTGATGAATGGGCTCTTTGTGGGCCTGTGGAAACAAGCTGAATCCCTCCATCCACCTCCATATGGCCAGGCCTATACATCTCCTGTAGCCTGGGGCCACAGTGAACATCTGCCTCTTCCATGGTGCACTTGAGCAGGGACTCCTCATGCTCGTAAGCGCCAACTGGACAACGCAGATGTTTCTGTCTGTCGTTCATTTTTCATTTTTATTTTGCGGCTTCATCTAAACCCAGCTAATCTGGCATGCTTGTAAGATAGTCCCCCTGTAACGCAGGTTCCATCTGTTTGTTGCATGACTGTGAAAGCTTGCTGTCATACTTGACTGGTTGGGCTTGTTTGACCCATATCTGAGGCGTTAGATGTAAACAGTCAAACTTCATAGCTCTGCAGTTTCCCCTTTTTAACTGCTTCTTTTGTTTGAATCCTGCTGATGAAGTGAAATGTCTCGCATGAGGACTTTGTCATGATTGTTCAAATAGGTTTTTACAAAGGCCAGGTCTCAAGCCCAGTACTTGACGTTTTGTTAAAAATCTGTCTTTTCCCCACTAACTTGGCTCTATTTTATTATGAAAACTGTCTGTGCTCAAAAGCAGATAGTGACATTTGGAAACCAGATGGTCCTTTTTTGTGAAGGTGGTTGCAAGCAGGAAGGTGAATTCCTGTGGAAATAAAGCTCCGCAGAGACTTAATTAAAGAAGTGTACTGTGCAAACGTTTATCCAGGCCCTCCACCCTATTAGGGGAGATTTAGGAACATTCCCATTGTCTTCAGCGTCCACTCCTCGCTTGAGTGTGACTGATGGGTAAATGCCTACCTGCATAAAGGTGTGATTGATGGCTAAGCTCAAGGTTGTGCCCTTAGCTAGGTCTGACAGTTGTCATGGAGTCATGTCGTCATGGTGCATGAAATAAACCTTCCTGTTTGAACCTGGGCTTTACCTGAAATTTCTCAACACCAACCCAAAGAATGTTCCGACCATTTTCTTCAGAATTGGTCATAAGTGGAGGGGCGTGCTCTTTACTGAATACGATTATACGAGGACCTAAAGGCTGCCTGAACAACTCATCGTGACTGTGCTGTACTGCTACATATTGTCTTGGAAACTTTGATCAATAACTGCCTAGACTTCCACAATATGAAACTACAGCTTCCTTTCATTTAGGGACCGTTTCAGGAATAATAATGATATTTTCGGGCAGAAAAAGTAGAAAGTTTGGACTTGCATTTGAAAATAGTGATGCTTCTTTTAGATATGCAACTTAAATTTTCAGATAAATGAAAGCCTCAAACACAAATTACTGTTCATCTCAAATACTTAAATTTACCAATGAAGTAAGGAATACACAAAACACTGCAATAGTATATCTGTATTTCTTTGCCTAAAAGACAGTCCATTATTATAATGATAGAGTACACTGTGAATTACAGAGCAGGATTTTTATCATATTATGTATACGTGGCATGACTGAGGTCTGTTGAAATAACAATAAAGCAAATGTTTTTCCAGTGCAGACAGACACACCACTGATGGGGTGTCAGACTAATTTCCTCTCGTCTGAGAGGAGGAGGCAGCCTAATCGACATTCCAATAATAATCCCAGCCATCTTTGAGCACTTAGAGGAAATATTCATATGCCCCATTATCACCCACTGTGCCTGATGATAACTTGCAGACATGAAAGAAAAAAACACAAATTTACTTTATTGTGTGGAAAATTGTATTTCAACACACACACACACACACACACACACACACACACACACACACACACACACACACACACACACACACACACACACACACACACGTGCTTGGGATGGTCACTGCTGGAAACTTTCAACTCAGCGTGATGTTTTCTCTGTTTCGTTGTCCTTTCTCCCCAACAGATGCGAGAACTGTGTGGAGATGCTGTTTGCGCGTGGCTCGGGTAACTGCGTGCAGTGTGACACACCCCTTAGGAAGAGCAACTTCCGCGTGCAGCTCTTCGAAGACCCGGCCGTAGATAAGGAGGTGGAGATTCGCAAGAAGGTGCTGAAGATGTGAGTGAGGGGGACCAGGGGGGGGGCGAGGGGTGGGGCTCTGCGTGTTTATGTGTCATCTCATGCCTCCTCCCACTTCTTAAGCCACCTTTGTCTTTCTCATTACACTGTTTGTTTTGTAGACAATGAGTCTCCCCGGGGGGGCTCAAACAGGAAGGCTCTTTCCCTGCCAGGTTTTTACTTCTCAGCCCCTCCCTGCCATCCCTCTCTCCCTCTCATCTGTTCTTTAATAGCCCCTTAATTGACATCTAATGTGTGTCTATTAGCCAGTATGCAGACATGGTATTTTAAAATGGTTGATTTAATGGGGGCTATTAATGCCGGTGCATATTTGCTTTCATCGGGTTTTACTATTTGTCTCATCAGTTCTGCTCTTCCTCTGCAGATACAACAAGAGAGATTTTGACTTCCCCAGTCTGCGAGAGTATAACGACTACTTGGAGCAATTGGAGGACACAGGTAGGACCCACTTGGAAGCCTCATGCTGAGACAAAGAGGAGAAGGGATGCCTATAAGTGTAATGCCAACACGTCTTGACTGGCAACCCACCATGGCCTTTAAGCATGGGTGTATATAGAGAGCTGGAGATCATGCAGCCAGTCAGCTTCTCTGCCACTTCGTCCCAGTGGCCAACCAAGCTGCTGCAACAAAATCAAACAAACCCCAAAGCATTTCCCCCTATAGACCAGCATAAGAGACGTCTGTAAAACCTTTGACAGGACACCTCGAACGACAAATAAGGTTGATTATTACTATTTGTATTATACACTTTTAAACCAAGAAGGTTACATATTCAGTGGTGACCAAACTGTTTTGATTGTGGGCCTTTTATATACGACAATATTACTAGTCACACGCCAAACAAGAGTAAATGCGCAGTTTGCTCCAGAAAATCTGTGTTTCTGGACCAGAAAACAGCATGTGCCCTAGTAAATGTATTCCCTCTCAAAATAACTACACAACAGCACTAAACAGTTTGACGTTTGCCCTTTCAGTAGCATTTCTGTATCTGCTGCTCTTAAATTTAAGTCAGAGTAATTCAATACTTTAAAACTTGAATACAGTGCAAGGCCTCTGTTGTTATTTGTAAATCTGTAGATAAGTCAAATTAAAACGGGCAGAAATTGCCAAATCTAATATTTAGATGTTAAAAACAGAATAGGCAGAAATGATAAATATTGATTTCTGTGCCAAGAGATTAAGGCATCTAGTATTTTAACTAGGATGTGCAATGTATATGCAGTGCAATTTCATTACAATGTGCTCAAGCCGTATTCTAGTTTAATTAAAAGAATCCCCGCGGGCCAATTGAAAACGGGCAACGGACTTTAGTTGGCCTGCAACTGCAGTTTGGACACCCCAGGAGAAATATTTCCAAACCTTTCCCTGAGTTTAGATAAGCTTTCTTAAATTTTGTGTGACGTCGTCCCAATTCAAAAACGATGGGCCGAGTGAGACGGGGAGGGCGGGCCTAGACAGGGAGACACTAATGTGAATGTCATGTTAAAGTCAGGTGTCCAGTTCCAATTATAAATTGATGGCATTTCAGAAGCCTAGGTCATAGGTCTGTGCACCGGTAGTATTATGTGTGCACTCTAAGTTGACCACCTCCTCATTTTTTTTTTTTACCATAAATCCTCAAAATTCTCCTTAAATTCCCTCTTAAGCAGCCTTGAAGTTATATTTTTCCCACAGTTCCCACACACCATTCAATTAAATGAAAAATTCTACCGGTACTTAAGATAAGATAAAATGAGATAATCCTTTATTAGTCCTGCAGTGGGGAAATTGCAGGATTACAGCAGCATTGCACTTAGAGACACATAGTAAGTAAAAAAATCAAGTAATATAAATAAACAGTAGAACAGTAATAAAATAAAAACAGTAAGAAGAATACGGTAGCTTGTCTTGACCGTCATTTTATACACTTTTTTTTCAGTATTTCAGATGGCAATGTTTGTTATCCCTGAAACTCTTTGGGTCTAGACTATAATTGAAAATAATAGTATTGTGGGTATGAACCGTGCTTGGGAACAGAGGTATTATCTAAAAATGTGCATAACTGTGCATATTTTCAGACCTGAAAACCCTGAAAGTCCTGAAAGACGTTCATAGTGTTGAACTCAGTTGTTCACTTAAAAAGGGAGCTGAGAGAGAAGTTCAAACCATGGCTTCTTTTTTTACCTCCGCATAGCTGACCAATCAGTGGATGACAATGTCGGACAGTCGGTTTCGGAAGATTTCAGAAATGGACGGATACAGCCCCCCCCCATCTGGCGTAGGAAAAATGTGCGGGGAGGGGGCTCTGAAGCTGTTCGACTATCCAAAATGCACTTCTAATGGAGTATACGACCCCTTTTTAATGCTGGTTTGTGTCTGCTGCATGTAGTATATAACCTGACAAACAACATTGATGTGGAGAACACCAAGCTGCAGATGGAGCAGTACCAGAAGGAGAACAGAGATCTCATCCAGAAGAATAAGGTTAAACTGGTATGTACTAGAATTTTTCCAAACATGTATAATACCTTCACTAATAATGATTATTACATGTTAAAATAATCGCTGTCAGGCATTTTCTTTTTGCTTGCTCCCACCCTTGGAGAAGTCAGCGTGTAGGGTCAAGTTTAATATGGCATGCTGGGGCTGGTTGGAATTCAGCCTTTTGGTCAAATATGTGACAGAGGTTTTTGCAACATCCCTGTTCTCCTCAGACAAGAGAGCAGGAGGAAGTGGAGGAGCTGATCTTGCTGGAGCAGCAGGGCAATGAGCAGCGGAGACTAGAGTTGCTGCAGGACGAGCAGAGGCAGCTGCAGGCCAAGAGGAAGAACAAGCAGGCTCTGCTGGATGAACTGGTGAGATACACAAATGTTTCATGTACATTCGTCCACAGTCCGGTGAAGACAAAAGCAGTCACATTATGGCAGATGTTCCATATCTGACACGCACACATAAGCACACACGCACACACACACACACACACCCTCAGCCTGAGGGTTCATGGCTGGGGATCATTAAGAGATTATTACCAGTCATTGTGCTCGGGGTTGCATTGTTTTCATTCTGTGATTCCAAAGCCTCCTGGCTCCATTGTGTTGAGCTACAGGCTTTGGAAGTGATTGTTCCTGCAGAGCGGGCTGCTGAAGGACCATCGCAGATAGCAGGCTAAGCTGTGTGTTTGTTTGTTTAAGGCACAGGGCCTGTTGACTGTAGGCAGATGAGATCAGCTCCTACCCCCCTGGGGGAACTGTCCTGAGCTTTGACATATGTACATCCCTGTGGTCAGAGAGCTCACTGTCCTCATACATATACACCAACACATCTATTTAGATTCCTTGTTGGTGTTTGCTGAACTAGTGGTAAAATAAAGTGGTAAATAAAACAGATCATTGGGAACAAGTGACACACTTCTTGATTCTTCTTCTTATCTAATGTGAAAATCAATTTGACATTATTTGTCTGCAGGTTTATTTTTTTTCTTTAACTTTTTTTCTCAATGTCTTTATAAACTGAGAATCATGTTAATTATGTGATGTCATCCCAATGAAGCAGTAAATTCACCTGTCCAAAATAAGTACAACTAGCGTGAGTGAAAGTGGTAAATGTTTGATATTAGATATGTTGGAAGCCAGTAACTCACTTTTGGTTTCTTGTTAAATGCTAAAACACCTCTAGACTGTCCTACAATTGCTGTCCACCCCATCAAAAATGTCCTACCCTTTCAGTGAACAAAGTATCCACGCTTGTGTTCTTAGACTTCAGCGCTTGGCAACACTCCACTTGAGAAATTGAAATGTCCGACCTTGCTTTTAATGGAGGTGAAGGCGGTGCAGTGCACTTGAAGTAGCGTCCCCTGCAGTGCCACAGTAATGTTGATATGGCTTGCATCAATAATGTGGACTGAAAGCACCCTATTCTGATGGGGGGGGGGCTGGGTAGAGGGGGCTCAACATACACGTACAAGTGTCACGCTTTTTTTGATGAGCAGTTCCTGATGAAGCACTTTGTGGCATGTATCACACAAGATTAACATTCTCATAAAATCCCAAATCCTGTTTGTCTCATCAGGAGCAGTCTCAACTTCCTGCCACCATCTTGCTTGCCCAACACAAGGTCCGTGCCGCCAAGCTGGAGACCCAGATAGAGCAGCAGAAACAGGCAGTAAAACCTGCCAGTCTATTCTCAACTGGAATCAATATGGTGAGTGCAACTTTAGACTTATTAAACCTTTTGATGCCAGTTCAAACTGTACATACCAATTCAAAGTGATGGAATTTTGCAAGGGGCTGCGTTGGTGGGGGCGTGCCATTTCAGGTGCTTGTGAGACATTGAATTATAATCCAAGAATCCCAGTCAGATCCATCTATGAGTTTGAAGGTTTATTAGATGCCAACAGTGCTTATTTTACAACTCTGCAAAGTTTTCAAATTTCATTATTGTATTTTTCCCTTCAGCAACCGAGAGGTAAACAGACAAAATACAGATGTAATGTTTCATAGTAATTTATCAGGAATGTGCAAAAATGTGGCCAGCTGTGAATATTTTTGTCAATTCCTTCTGCACCCACACTGCATAAAGAAAGTGGGCTCATTCAAATGAATAAGGGTCAGGGGTAGTAACTCGATACACAAATGAGGGACTGTACTTTTACTTTTTATTTTCCTACATTTGCCATATATACCTTTTTTATTTTTATGTTATCTACTATGCATTTTGCCACATTAACTGAAATGAGCTGTTTTCCAGGTTGTCTGCAGTTATGCAGCTTTAACCTATACCCCTTGCAGCACAAAGAGATTCCGTATTAAAAAGTGTCTTTAGTCAATGCAGTACAAATGTAGGTTACACAGAGAACAAATGTCGAAGTCAGATGATCACTTTATTGATTTTGATATATTAACAGAATCCTCTCGTTGTGCGGCGCATGGTTTCTTTTGATGAAAATGTTTCTTTTCTCTAATTTGCTGTGGTTGCTCTCTGTTTTATAGTGATGCCCGATGATACATTTAATAAATAGAATGTCGCTGGTGAAACTAATCTTGGATTTCACTAAGTTGGCTGCCAGGCATATATATTCAGGAAACGATTTTTGCAAAGCATAGGAAGAGAGAAAATATGGATGGATAAACAGTCCTGTTTGACTTTACACGCAACACACAGGTCTCCCTCTAAATATTTATGTATATATTACCCTACTTCATTCAAAGATGGGCTTGTTATTGTTATGTTCATAGAGCTTTAGGAATAGTTATATTGTTTTGGGTACCTGTGCTTTTGGAGAAGGCAAAACATATGCAGCACCCTTCTTATCCATTTCAAGATCACAGATACAGGCAACAAAGGTAGGCTTCACAGGTAGCAAGTATGATATTTTATGGTAATCTTATCAATAACTTTATGTAGATTAAAAAAATAATACTTGTATTAAATAGAAATGGCTCAATTAGAGTAATCACCATGCATAGCAAAGTGCATTCCCTAGAAATAACCACGTTGCAAGTGGCTATTTATGACCTGATGTACAGCGGATGTAACACTTATTCCAAAAAGAGACTTGGGACTTGACTCAGACTCCTGACCAAAGACTTGAGACTTGGCTTGGACTTGCATAAAACGACTTTTGGCCCACACACACTTTTTTTAAAATTAAAACAGAAAGTAACTTTTACTTTATAGTTCATTGACCAAGTGCTTTTATGTACTTGCTTGAGTAGGTTAGTGAAAGGGTTATTTTTACTTTTATTTTTACTTTTATTTTGATGGGAGTTACACTACTTCTACTTGATTAAAGATTGTCAGGCCCCTACCAACCACTGATGGTTGGTAGTAGCACACTTTTTCACAAAGGAGTAATGTCGGTCTCGCAGGTGAAAGCAGGGTGAGCAGAGTGAAACATGAGCTATACAGTACATACCATAAATAACAAATGGCTACTATATTTACAATGAGCCCATGCAGGTTAAAGTCACATGGTGGTACAAATACTATATCTGCTTTGGGTTTGAATAGTGTTGGTGTGATTTTAGTGTAGCGATAATTTATACTTCATGTGCAGTGCTTGTTGACAAGAGAGTGGTGATAACAGTCCAGACCTTCAAAGGGAAGATGTTCCTGGGTGTCTGGAGCTTCTTCATTGTGGGAACAGAGCCCTCCCCCTTCAGTCATGTCATCACATTCCTGTGGGTGAACGGTGGGACCCACAGAGGGAGCATGTGGGCTCACGGCTCTGGCCGCTCTGAGGGTTGCAGCTTTGTGCTCACTGTGTCTGAGGAGACCTTCCATTTGGCTATCGTTCCGGTTTTCAGCCGTTTTATTTTCATTTTACTGCGATGAGATCGGCTGTGTCATCACCCCCACCCCCCTCACAGCAACCCTCATGAGGCATGCTTGTCTTCCCACAGTTTAGTGAAGCGTGTGAGAGATATCTGCTTAGTACTCACCTAGGCTCAAGCCGGAGCTAGGCTTTGACATACACAGGTATAACCCAACTCGCTCTGTGTTTTCCCTTCTTTGTTTGCCTATTCTGCCCATTTTAAATGTGTTTTCCACTGGCATAGCTCTTTGAAACTCGATTAGATATTCTGATCCAGTAATAATTAGGGAGACTTAACAGAAGCATTCATTTACTCATTAAACCCCAAAGAGACAACTGGCACATCTACCACCAGTAGACAGGCATTGAACTGATCCAAATAGAGGATTAGTACTCTGACTCTCTTTTGATATAGAGCATTAAGTTAAACTTGCTGATGGAGAGAGAAGCAGCGCAGTTGTGTTGCTCTTGGCTTCGTCTGTGGCTGTTTTTCCTCACTTCTTCCCATTTCTCTTCATCCTCCCGTCCCTTAGCTCCTGTTGGTGTAGCAGAGCTCTCACCATGCATCTGCTCTGTTGGACTGTGGGACTCGAGTCAGGGGAACGTGTGGGTTTGGATTTCCCTTCACTTCAGAGTCCATAAGAATGACTTCTGTTTGACTTGGTGGGGTTTCAACACAGAGCGGTGGATTCCTGCAGATCGCTGGAATTCATTTATCTGCGAGTTTGTGGTCCCTTGTTCCAAGCAAGGGTTCAGTTTTTCTTCTTTAAGAATTAGGGGAGGCAAATGTAAAAACACATTTCCAAACCTGGGACACATTTCCGTGAAATGCTTTTTTCACATTTAAGATGTTCCTCTCTTCACTGACAGGAATACCAATTAGTGCTGAAATCTACTCGTAGGTAGATTTTGGTTTGCAGTCGACAAGGCATCCATCTCTACACATTTCCAACACAGACAATAGATGGACATGATTAAAGTAGTCAAGGCTCCAATAATCACTTCAACCACTAAAGTAGAATACATAAATATGCGTTGCCTCTATAGCATCTGTGCAATGTTGCTACATCTTCTTCATCTGAGTGATGGCTGCTTGAACAAAGCTGTTTTTATAACGCTTTGTTCAACACCATGGGACCACAAACCTCCATCCAGGAGGAAGGAGTTTGAAATTGGGCAACCATTTTCATAATCATGTTAGGTTTTCTTTCTGTTTTTCTCTCCTTTTTGTAAACGGATCGTTTTTGGATTTTTGATCGTTGGTCAAACAAAACAAGCCATTTCAATTCGTGGTTCTTGGAAATTGTGAGGAACATGTCACCCAACAAATAATAATATACAATCAAAACACTCTTTCGTAGAAGCCCCACTACTACTTTCTTTTCAAGCAAGTACTCGAAGGAAAAACAGATTGTGACAGTGATGAATGGACAGAGGGCCTCTTGTTTTTTCATCTGGATGTTTTTGTCGGCGTGCATGTTCACTGGTCACAGAAGCAGAAGTTCATTGGGCCCGTAACACCGTCTCACTCACCGCTACATGCCTCACCAGATATTCAGCCAGCAGGAATTAAATATCTGCCATTTGATCCACGGAACGTGAGGATGCCGATTCTTCCTCAGCTTGCCCAGTCTTTATTTAAAGAGTGATCTAACATTGCATCTAGTTGTGTCATGTTGTTTACTGAGAACATGCAAGGGGACATCTCAGCTTCTCTGGCACTACTCTTTGCCTGGGTGATTTTCCAGGAGTTGGTGAAGGAGACTCCAGCTCTGATCCTAATTATTCTGGTTGCGTGTTCACATGTTTGGTGAATGGATGCTTGTGGGGAAGTTAGCCGATCCTGAGAGAAAGTAGTCTCGGTCCAGATGTGAGGTGGGATGGGCCTGGTCTTGCCTCAGGAATGGTCTAGAATCCCTCGCTAATCCCTCACTTTGTAGACACTCTATTGAACCCACACACATGTACGGGTGCATGCACACACACATAAGCGTACACCCCCCTCACCCACTCTGAGTAAACATCCTTTGAAGAATAAAGTGTCTTTTTAAAATAGACGTCCGCTGATATCAAAAGAGACTCTCTGTGAAGGAGGGAGGCAGCTAGTCACTGTTTAAACAGGTTTGCTTATTGTTGTCTGACACATAAGACCAGCTTCAGTGCCAAGCACCATGACAAGAGTCGTCCTGCTTGCCACCTGCTCAGAGCAAAACATGGACATGAGATGAGGGTTATTATAAACGTATATCTTTTTTTTAATTTAATTGGATTTAATTGGATGAATACATTTGTCTTTGATCGTTTTCAAGCATGTTGGCTTTGTTTTGTTTTTGCCAGTAAAGTTATCGGGTTTTCTAGTCTGAGCGCGTATGTGTGAGGTTGGGGATTGTCCTCAGCTGCTACACTCTCCCATTCCTGAAAGCAGTGACCGATGGGGAATCTCTCCACCTTGGGGCAGCTTTCAGCGCCATCTTAGATGAAAGGTCCTAGGTTCCAGCGCTGCGTCACTCCTCACAGGCGGCAGAGCAGCTGACATACCTGACGAGGCCGGCTTGGGCACCTAATGAAAGCAGAAGAAACACACACATAAACAAAGAGCAACTCGCATACAGTCAGCCAAATGTGGGTGGAAAGTTTATCCCTAAACATAGATGTGTAGCTGACTGAAATAACCCTGGGTTCTCTCTGGCTTTATTCCATTCTACACTTAGGCAGTGGTATTTGAATACCATAGAAAACACACACACACACACACACGGTGTGAGCTTGTTTGCTCAGGCCTGATTTACTTGGTTAAGTTGTCCTCTACACAGTGACCTCTGCTTGGCAGACGTACTCGTCAGCACAGGCCGAGCTCTGCCTTACTTCCGACTGGCCTAACCGGTTTTACCTGTGAGGTGTCGCTCCATACTACCCCCAACCCCTCCTCACTATTTTACGATCTTCAGTGTTGTTTCCATTTCCCTTATTCACATTCTTTATATAGTACCAGACGAAGATGTTTTTGTTGTTGTTTATATACCGTAAATATGGTATTGTTTACACATTTTCACAAACCAATAGTTGTATGTGGGAGAGCGCATAACCCCTCACCCTTTGGCCTTTTCCTTGTTATTGGATTGCTGGCATATAGGTTAGCGGCGGAGGCTTGTGGAAAAGGGGTCAGCTCAGGGGGTAAAGAGAACCTTCAGCCCTGATTGGCACCAGCACATGTGGACATTCACACCTCTGCCCCTGGCCTGGCCCTGTTAGGTTGGCCTCAGCAACCCTTACCCACGGACAGGCCTAGCCCTGCCTAGCAGAAAAAGGAGTTGTCAGCTTTAGGAGCTTTGCGCTGGGGCAGCTGCCACTAGACCGGCGGTTATATTTATACTCGTAAGGCGAGGGGAGGCACTGTGTGGGCAGCAGCTTTTACACTTGCTACTTGCTGCTCAGTGGGCAGCACAAAGCTCTTTATCCATACAGAAGCACTGGCGGTGCCAGGGCAGAAGGTGGAAGTGAGGGCTGAGGCTGGGATGGCACCAGGATGGCCCCTAACGAGGGTTATTCATGTTATCCCCTGTACAATGCTGACCGCTGTTTCCCTTTCCATTGATCTCATTATCACTTTGTGCATTAGTGACGAGAGCCTAGCGGCCTCTGGAGCTCTGCTGGAGCTAGCTGTGGCCCCTTCAAACCCTCGGGAACCATGCAAGTGTATTTGGTTGTGTGTGTGTGTGTGTGTGGGTGTGGATGTGGTGGCGAGGTGCTGATGGAGAGCTAAGTCTCAGCGACCTTGGTGTGTCCTGCTGAGCTGCAAAGTCAGAGGAGAGATGGGGGTCCTGGAGAGTGCTGATGATCGTGCAGTGTGTGGCGCACGTGTTTCTGGTGGCATTCTTTGTGGTGACCCGTGATTTGAGCTGTTGACCACTGAGCTTTTGATCAAGATTGGCATTGTGGACTTTGGATAAGACCTCCTCCTTTACTGAGTATCACTTTCTATCTTTAGCTAAATATGAAAGTACAAATTGTCGAAGCATATAAGTAGTTGTAGAAGTAATACTTCAAAACATTGGGGGTTATTGGCAGTTAATACAATGAAGAATGTTGCAAGACAACATCTATAAAACTAAGTTTTAGGAAGTTATTTAATAAATCTGGCTTATCATTGTTACATTGTTTAAAAATCTAGGAGCACTCCTGACCCCATCCATCTCTTGTTTTTAATGTAGACTTTGGTGACCCCTCGTACCTTGAAAGTAATGTGACTTATGAGACCCCTGTCTCATAAAAGTCACATGAATGTCTGTCATATCGCTCTGTCAGATGGGTTAACCCTCTTGCTTTCCCAGAAGGCACTGTTAAGATTGACAGCAGAGTTGAGAAAAAGATAACGTGACATCCAAAATTCACAAGCCCCCCCCCCACCCCCCACCGCCCCTCCAGGCAAAGAGTGGTTAACAGTTTTCCTAGCCAGCACACCTGTCCCCTCCACCAACATGAGGACAGGCAACAGTGACTTGACCTTTTTAAAATGATTTGACGCCTAGAAATTGAAGCTGGTATTGCTCAATCATAGCAATATAACTCTGCCTGGACCTGAGGTTAAATGTAGGAGGATCACAATACCAGGAGAAGCAGGACTACTCTCTCTGGTGCAATTGTGATTTACTCAAATCATCCTCCCCTGTGGTTTTATTGAGATGGATGACCCCCAGAGTTTCATTTTAGTGTCACAAGGGTATTATAAGAGTCTTAAATACCAGGTATACACAAACTTTAAAGCATCATGAAGGCCCACATAAGTATATATGTCGTATAGGTAGTATGGTGGGCCTCTATGATGTGAAAAGCAGATGTTTGTGTTGGCTCTTTCATCGGTGTTGTTCCAGTGGCCTCTTGTCCCTCTTGCCATTTCTGCTCTGCTGGGCCTGGCTGGGGGTCCCCTTCTGTTGCTTTCTTTCACCGGAGCATTTGGAAAACAACATTCATTCACATGCTGTAATTCACACAGGCTTTTAATAGGACACGATGAGTTCATGATTGAAAGCTTCAGCAGTATTATTAGGTGGAGCGGAGGATGGAGCATTTCTGAGACCACACAGCTCGGCGTTGGATGGACTGTCGGACGGCTTATCTTGCGTCAAAGCAGCTTGGGAGTAACACAAAATCGTTCATTTACACATTTTTGGAAATGTATTCAGAAGAGCAAAGCTTGTTCTTGTGTATGCATGTCTTATGCTGTGTTTGCTCATGATGATGTGTCTGCCAGTTTTCAAGGTGCCCTTGCAGAGGAATGCAACAGACATTTCTCCAGAGTGGGGGTTGGCTCTGTTCTGTCTGTCGCTCAAAAATCTGATTTATTGCTCTTTAGCTATCTGCAACTCCCAATTTGCCTCTCTTTCTCTCCCGCTCCAACGCTGTTGGAGTTTTCTTCTCGTGCTTCCCCCTACCCCGTCTTCCCAGTGTGTCTTTTGGATTGGCGCAGTAGAGGAGTTAAACAGTGCTGAAAGTCTGAAACAAGATGACTGGAGGGGACTGAAGGAGTGCAGAAGTGAGGGAGAGTGACTGGGTTTGGGTTGGTTAGTCTGGGTTTCATTAGCCTGTGGTGGGGCTCCACTGTGTTTGATGAATGGATGGGACTGTATAAGGGATCACTGGCACCTTGGGGTTAAAGGTTGAATGAAAACCATAGAGAAGTGTGTGTCTAGCATTTGTGTTTTAAGGGGGGAGGGAAATCAAACAATCTAAGGCATTTAAATAGTGTTTAAAAACAGGGCATGTAGATAAGGGCTCAAATAAAATCAGATCATGGGTCCATTATTTGGTTAGTTTTTTTTTCTTCTTTCTATTATTTTGCATATAGTAAGTGACCCAACATGGATAAATGACACATGTTGGCATCCCTTACAGTCAATGAGCAACAGTTTAATGTGACTGATGTGGTTTGATTTATTACATAAAAAGAATTCCATCAATCATGGAAAAGATTACCGGTATACTTATTTTTCAGAAGCGGTAGTTTCAAGTTTATTCTACCGAAAGACTTCTTCTGTTTTGAGTGATGTTTTGTCACTATTTATTGCTGGATAAACTCCCTCTCCCGCTGTTAATATAATGCCACTGTTGCGATCCCTGCTGCTCGCCTCACCGGCATAAACCACCGTTGAATGCAACAGGTTCAGGCTCGTTCTGTTAAGAAAGTTGAAAGTCATTCTGGGAAATAGGATTAGGTGATGTGGATAAAATCCTGTATCAGTCTGTCATTTTATATTGTGTTATAGTACATTTTCTTAAAATGCAACTAAATAGCTGTCAATGGATAAGACAGGAGTGTCTTTTGTTTTGTTATTATAGTGAATTAAATACCTGACATCACTACTTTTGGACCTAATGTATAAAGAACAAATAGACGAATACAATTATAATAGAATGAATAAAAAATAAAAAAAGGGAGTGGGTCAGGAATCATAATTGGTCTGTGCAAGATGATAGGGAATGCGTGTAAGCTGGAATGGAAAAGGCACCAGACTTTGTCAAACTGATACGGATGGTGTATTTAAGGTGCTCAAATTTGAGGTGTGACATCATCTCCTCCAACCAGCGTTTATGGGATGGTGGTGCTTCCGTACTGCTGCTGTAAAGTAGTCCCGCTCATTGATTTGCAACATTGCCTACAATGGCCAAATATTAAAAAGTAGGTAATTCTGTATAAACGATGCCACATTTATATTGTCTAACGGTATTTATTTTCATATCGCCCAACCTATTGGAAAATTAAGGAAACTACACACTAAAGTAGAAGTTGATGATCACGTTGAAGAAAAGTATAGAAAAAACATTCACGAAATATATCCTGGATTCCTTTAACTCTAGATGCTGATGTATGAGGTTTTTTGAATAGTGTGTGTGTGTGTGTGTGTGTGTGTGTGTGGATGGGTGTGTGGTTATTGTTTTGTCTAACTATTTTACACACTGGCCTGGTTAAAACAATTACCACCATGTTGTTTTTGGCTCAGAAACCTGTGTATCCATCGCCGTCTCAGTGTTCATCACTTGGTGCTTTTGTAACTTTTAGCTTAGCTTTGGTTGCTTTATTTGTGTGTGTGTGTGTGTGTGTGTGTGTGTGTGTGTGTGTGTGTGCGCGCTCGCATGGGCCAAAGCATGTGTGAAGGCAGGCAGTCTTAGGCCGCGGGGCACATGTTATTCGTTTAGTTTGGTTTTCATCAGCTCCCCTCTGTGTTCTGTTGTTTACACTCCCCCACTACTCTTTTCTTTGCTTTCTGCCTTATCTTTTTATCTCTTCTTTGTCTATGAGTTCCTTTGCTACACTCTGAAATAGTCATTGTTTGTTTAGACAGCATCTTTTTAATTCCAGTCTTGTTTCATGAGTCTGGCTCATCTTCTGAGTCTCATTACTTTAATGCTGGAGAAAACAAAGTGGTCTGACGCTGTGTGGAAATTCCCCTTTGATGGCAGAGCCCCAAATCGAACAATTCTACTGTGTCCTGAAGAAGTATTATGTTTCTCACTCCATCACCATGGTCAAGAGCATTAGGAACTGGAGTAGCCCGACTGAAATCTCAACTTTGAGTACTTACGGCTTGAAGGGGTTTTTATTTTAAAAAAGCCTACAGTTTTCTCAGCTTGACTACAGGCCTAATTGACTATAAAGGCACAGGTAATTAAATATTTTTGAAGATTTGCTTAATTTCATAATAGTTGAGTAGACAACAACTAAAAACATACTTGGTCATTGTTCCAGCAGTGCATGGGGAAAGTAAAATGTTGTCAGACAAAACTCCTATTGCCAAACCAGTTACTCAAGAGCTTGTGGTTGCTTAATGCTGCAGTTTGATTGACATTACACCTTTTTAAAATGTGTTTCTTTTCCTGTTTGTGTCATCCTAATTGTTTCATAGCTGTAGTTTTCAGTGTTGCACATACTAAACCGAGACAATGAGGACTATTGTTCTGTGCTGACTGTTGTCTCACTGTTTTTTTGTTTTTTTTCCCAGCGTCAGACGGTGTCTCTTCAGCCTCCTCCCAAGATAGAGGAAGTTCTGTACCACTACAAGGCCTTTCATGTTGAGACATACGGACCCCCAGTGCCTGAACTGGAGCAGCTTGGCAGACTTGGGTACAAACCTATTTACACACTCGCACACATCGGCCGTAGCCAGACTCTGACTTGCGATGAGTTTTATTTTTGACCTTTTTAGATGAGCAGAGTTGTCAAGTTTAATAATAGAAGAAAAACAATGGGTCCATCGTTTCCTCCAAAGTTCTTGTACTTTCATATTTTGCTAAAGATATAAAGTGATACTCAGTAAAGGAGGAGGTCTTATCCAATGTCTACAATGCCAAAGTTTAATGGAAAGAACTATGTAATAAGCTGCCAAATAGGCTGTCAGAAAAATAGACACACTTGATTTCCAGTGAACTTTCCTTGAAAAAAACAGATGCTTCTTAACCCGAGTAGAAATTCAGCTGACTTTTCTATGCACTTACTTATAATGGCAGTTCATTGTTATTAATTATTTAAACATATTCCAACTGAATACTGTCTCAATATTCCTTTTATAATTGTTACCAAATTAAAACGTTCTTTCCTAGGACAAACTTACCAATTTACAGTTCTTTTCTAGGATTTTTTTATATAAGTGTTTCTGATTACACTTCAGTTATACTTGAGTTTTTTTTATTCTACACATCGCTACTGTAGTGTATTGTTCAGGTTTTTGGTGTTGGGTTAGAGAGTCAGTCTGCTTGTGAAAGCCTGGCTCGTCTCACTTGACTCTCCTCTGATTAACTGGGAGAGTGAAAGCAAATGAGGAGGAGGAAGGCTGGGAGAGTGAGAGAGAGGGAGTAACAACCGTCTCCCTGCCACAAGCCACCACAGTGCCTCTGTAGGAGTGTCCATTAACACACACAGGAAGTGCTTTCCCCGACGGCCCCTTCGGTCCAATCAATCCACGACGCCATAGGTCCAGTCCTTGCCGAATGCAAGCTATCCATCAGACAGCCCAGCGCACAGCCATCTGCACTGCAACTGGCTGGCACTGAGGTCTGCCCACACACTGAGAACGGGCTGCTTTTATTAGGTGACAGGAGCAAAACGGGGTCATTGACTTTCAGCCCTGCTTCACTCTGACAATAACCTTCATTTGGCTGAGATGTGCAGATGTGTACATATTGTCAGCATGTTTAGTATAAGGTTTGTGTTTGTTTATTCTTTAGACAAAGGCTGCTATTGACTTTTGTTGCACAATCCCATTTACCTAATTACCTGGAAAATCACCTACTTAAGGTGAAACTTTTTCCTTAAAGGTTTGTGGGTGAGTTTAAGCAGAATAACTGGTACTTATATGCATTATGTATTCAGTGAAGTGCTGAGGTCCTTCTTCTTTTGGCCAGGCTGATCAATATGTAGATGAAAAGCATCTCACAATTTTTGCCGCATGCTGGAGCACAGAGGAGGAGGAGGGAGGAAGAGGAGGGGGGGGCTGGTGTCAGCAGTTCAGGGGTCCAGGAGGACCGATGCTGGATAGAAAGGGCTCTGCCACAGAGATAAATGAGGTTCAGTTCAGTGAGGAACGCCAGTCCCACTGGTGCAGGCCGCAGGCAGCGACACAGTCAGGCTCATTCAGACAAACCACAACTCCCATGATGCAATGTGTTGTTAAGTTAAAGCAAGGAATTGTGCTGACACTTGTGCGCAGTTGGCAGTTTGTGATTCAGCTAAGTTTGAGGTTTTGTGCTTGCAAGCTCAGATGTACGTAGACGATCGCGCTTGCACGTACACATGCATACAGACGGTGTCCCTTAAACCCGCTAAACATTTTGTGTCATACACACTCACTCTCACCCCTGTTATTGCAGTCCCAGCATTTTGGCAACAATAAAAGTTGTGTGATGTGGTAGAACTTCACGTGTGTGTGTGTGTGTCTGTGTGTGTGTGTGTGTGCGGGTGCGCAGTCGAGAGAGAATGCAGACGGCGTTGAGGCTGAAAAGTGAGTCCCCAGTGTAAAGCCTGGGACTACAGCTCCAGTCCTATGACCTGTGAAGGGGATATTCTTGATTGTACGAGGAGATATGGATGTGCCTGAGCGTGGATGAGGTGAAAGGGCCTGTGAGGGGGGCAGGTACTTATTTTAAAACACGGCTGTTTGTCTTGGTCAAGGCCTACGGTGACAGCAGCACCGCTGGTGATTTGTCTTGGACACAGCCATCAAGAGAGACGGGAGAGTTGAGCTCACACACCCCCTCCCTGGTGGCCTGGGGCCTCTGGGGCTGGTCTGTTGCACAGGATGTCCAGTCAACACGGGACTCACTGGAGCCGTTGTTTTTTTTATTTCGACTCATTCTTTTCTTTCACGCCGCTCCTTTCCCTCTGTCACAGTGTCTGTGTCTTTTTCGCCTTGTCCCTTTGCCCCCAGAAAACCGCAGGAGTGCTGCACGGCTGCCAGGAAAAAGATAGTCCACGCCTCTTTCACTGTCTCTCCCTCTCTGTCAGCTGTACCTGAATAAATATGGGCTGAGCTGAGCTCTTCTATTAAAGACAGCTGCCTCAATACTGGAGCAAGAGGAAAGGCTGCATGTTCAGGCTACAGGGGCCTCCAAAAGTGTCCATTCAGCTTTCACCTCAACATCAACCCCCCCTTCACACACACACGCATACGTAACCAAACGCTCCTCCCCTGATGTGCATAGGTGCATGTGATTTCCCACAGAGGATAGGACTCCTACTGTGTGCGGTATCTATAATGGCAGTATAGTGCTGTCCATCTCATTGACTGGCACATACCCAGAACCATGCGTGAGCCATGAGAGTTATGAGGAGGCTATGAATGTAGTATTACAGCCTGTACTCCAAATATACCGCCATGGCTCCTTGCTTTTATGTTGAACAGTAAAACCCTCTAATAAACAAAATCAAAGTGAAGTAAATACGGCTTTGGAGACGCAAACGGAAACACATGATGTTTACGTTGACATGGCTGTGATAGGAATCCCTGCAGCCAGAGACTGAAGCAGTAGCTGTTTTAACTCGCGCGGACCCTGCGCCTGCTGACGGACATCACCCAAATGGAAGCACTTGGATACGTCATAAATATACAGCACCAATTCAGTCGTGCCTGCATTATAGATAAAATAAGTATGTTTCTGTACATGAGCTCACATAGACACAAATGCGGAGGAACTGAAAGAAAAGGTTAAGTCCTGTTTTTAGTTTGTGTGTGTAGATGAGCATCTGGGTCTGAGTTTGTGCTCTACAAGAACACTTTTAAAGCTCTGACTGCGTGGGCGATGAAAGACTGACTGGGATCTTGGACAAGGACAAATCGTATGGGGGGGGGGGGGGGGAAAGAGGGGAACGGGAAATTGGCTGCGGAGCGTTGAAAAATTTGACTCAAACCTCAAGTGCTGACAATGAAAGCTAGCCAGAACAGTTGTTTGTGTTGGCACAGGTCGCCCTGAAATTAGCCCATCTCTTTCTGACAGAGGTTGCTCAATGTGCTTCGCCAAATGCCAGTGTGTATAATATTATGAAGTTTTGTCTCCTCCCCCATACGCATTGCTTTCTATAATTGGTGGAAAAAGTGAGGTTTTCTGTTGGGAGCGCTTGTCAAGCATCCATCTCTTGTCGGTGGGGTGAAGGGGAGCAGCTGAATGAGCAGAGTGTTTAGTCTGTAGCTGTCCTCTTGGGGTTACACTTCTCCGCACGAGGAAGTAGTCCTCAGAGAACTTTCTCTCACCAAAACAGACAACTTGTGACCAGCTGATGGGTTAGATAGCGATGGATAGTCTTCCTTGACTTTTTTCATAAACACAGAGGACAACCAATTGTTTTCTTCCTCTGGAAACTGCCCACAACTCTACATTTAATGTAACTCATTTTCTTTTTGTGGACATATGTACATACATGTGGACACGCGGAAGAAGCTAAATGACTTGTGTACACATGCATAGACTAGCTTCGTTTAACATGTGTTTAAAGGACGCCTGCTCACTGTTCTGGTTGGGAGCCAAGGGTTAATGGGTCTCTGAGTGATGCTCTCCTCCTGCCTGTGTTCTTTAGCTTTCCAAGCATCCCCTGGCGTCTGCGTGTTTATGTGAATGGTGTGTATCTGTTAGTTTGTTTGTTTGTGTGTTGGCTTATACTGCATGTTAAGTGCTTTGGTGGGAGGGAGATATCCAGAATAGTCAGTGGTGCCATCACAGCCCTCGGTTCCTGGCATCCGGCTTTGCTAGCCTCTTCCCGCCTGGTTGGCCGGACTCCAGGTCTGAGCTCTTCATCTTTCCAGCTCTGGCCTAGCTGGCCAAGAGCACTACCAGTGACCCTGGATTTGGCTCACGGAGTAAGCAGGGACCACTAGACATGCTCCATAGAGTACTCTTAAATCCATTTCTGCCATCACTAAATTGGAGTAAATGAGGTTTAAATAGCAGACAAGTCATTATTTCCTTCCCCTTGTTTCCCCTTTCTAACTCTGTGATGGAAGTGCAAGTCAGCTATCATATTATTCTTTTTCACTCAATATGCAGAGAACAGCCTCTCCAGAGGAATTTCTATCAACGGCCATGAATAGCTTTTCCACGTATCCCAGGTTCTCTGATCCCTGCAGGGCGCATATCCATCTGATGGGCCTGACGAGGCTGGAAGTGCTGGGGGGGGGGGGGGGCAGGGTCAGAGGTCGCTGACCACGGGGGACCCGAGGTTCAGCACCGGGACGTCAGAGTGCCGAGACTGACGGGAGCAGAATGATGGCACCTTGGAGAGACGGGTCTCGTATTCTTGGTCTCAAATAGTCATGCACTCACACACTCTCTCTCTCACACAAACACAGCGTTGATGCTTAAGTTATTAGCGGGAGACTGAGGCGCCGGTTAGCATGACCTCAGATGAGACTCCCTCAAGAGCCGTCTGCTTTGATCTGCTTTTACTACTATTAATGTCTCAGGCCACATACTTTGCTTTCATTCAGCCAAATTAAAATATGCTGTGACGTTGCCAAATGGTTCCATTTAAGGAAAGAAATAGTTTATTTGGCTCTTGCGTAACAGGGGGGCTTCTCCTCAAATACTCTGGGGTTGCCACTATAACAAAGACCTAAAACTGAATTTATCTGAAGATATTAGATTAGATTAGATATTCCTTTATTAGTCCCGCAGTGGGGACATTTCGGGATTACAGCAGCAAACAGGGTAAAGTGCACACGAGAGACATCGTAAAAAAACACGTAATTTTTATAAACGGTAGAAAACAGTCAAATCTACAATACAGAATTGTGTGTGTATATATATATATATATATATATATATATATATATATATATATATATATATATATATATACATACACACACACACACACACACACAGAGACAGAATGTGATATAGCTATTATTATGAACAGTGTATTGATATTAATATTGCACAGGTTGAAGTGTTATTTGTGGTCTACTGCAAGCTCAGTTGGTTGTGCAGCCTGACAGCACAATATATATATATATATATATATATCCTACTTTCTTCCAATACTACACACTCATCGCACATGCCACAGTCTTGTGTCTACTAGATCCAACATAGCCAATAACTATAGACTTCAGTGCAGTGCTTCCCTGACAATTTAAGTGTTTCCATAGCTTGGATCTAAAAGCTTGAATGCAGCCGCAGGGCTCCCAGATTGAAGATTTGCATAACCAAAGGAGAGTGCAGGCACAATAAAACTGGAGGTTCAAGTCCTGCTATTTGACTTGCAAACCTGTCTGTGTCAACACAAAGCCCCATCTTCATTCATGGCATATAGCCACCACCTTGCTTTCATACTTGGCTTCTTGTACAGTAGGTGCTTACACTCTTCGTTACTAACTAGATCAGAGACGGAGTGGAGCGTGGCCACTGTCCGACTCCCCACCAGCCCCCACCCAGGCCATTATCCTGTCTGTCTCGGTAAACAGACCATTAACAGACCGAGCTGGTGGAGGCCAGATCACTATTGTTTTCCCTCCCATAGATCTGTGCAAATATTGATCTTCTCTTTAAGTATGCTTCAAAATAAGCATGCGCTGTAGTTGACTGGAGGCTTTTTACTTGTGGGTGAGTCATTTCTGACCCAAAGAGCGGGCGGGAACAGAGGGAACATTACAGTATGATAGAGCGGGTGAAACATTTGCCTTGTGTGTATTCTGGTCATCTAAAGGAGGTCTGCTTTTAGTGTTATTGTTTTCCCTCTGTGGGCTGTGTGCCAGACAGACCAGCAGTCTCCTCCCAAGATGAACCCAGGCTAAACCAGGCCATTTGCCTGCGAAGGAGACACCAGCAGACGGGGGAACTCCGAGTATAACAGCGTTCTTGCCTCCAGGTTTATTTGTGTCACGGGCCGTAAGGCGACAGTGTTGACCCCGTCACCCGGCACAGGGTGAGGTGATGTCTCCTGATTATTTTAGTTTGCAAAGCAGACGAATGCTTTCTAGAGTTTGCATGCTTTGATTTTGAAGCATGATGGTGCTCATGACTCATCCCATCCTTTTTGTGTGTGTTTTTCACACAAACACCAACAGACCTGCACTCTGTGCCTCTCTCCTGCTCTTCGCCCCTGGGGCAAAGGGCCTGGCAATGTACAGGGGGGATTAGCTGGCTCATTTCCCCCTCTTAAGAGCTGGAGAAAGAAAACAAACTCCCGTCTTGTGGGGCTTGGCTGCAGGGACTTGCCACGCACACCTCGTGGTAGGAGGTACCACTATGATGTATGAATTATCACCCTCCCCCTGCTGTACCTTTCCCTGCCTTTTTGTATTCCTTCATCCATTCCTTCTTTGCTCCTGTCCCATCTTTCTCCCTAATTGAAATCTTCTTTGCCTCTCCTCAGTGCTTGAGGTGCTTCAGTAACGGATACCTGTGGAGGCGACTCACCCTCACGGGAAAACTCTTTTCTTCCTCTCTGTATTGGTGCTCTATTCCCAGAATGTTACATCTAACCATCAATGCTCCTTTGCTGTGTATGTATGGGTGTGCCTTGTGCCAGCAGCCTTTCACTGAACAGCATATGTTCTTCCATAGTTTACGGCGCCATTTGGCTAACGATGACACTGATGTCATGTCATTGTCCTCCCTCTTCAGTCTGGTCTGCCCCCCCTCCTCCTTCCTCTAAGCTCTCCGGGGGGCAGAGTTATCAAGTAGCAGCTCAGGAGACGAAAGAAAGATGCTCTCTGTATCAAGTGGCTAGCGGGATGTGTGATGCTTCTACGAGCCCTTCGGCTGCTGCGGTTAGGTGTGAGGGCAGTGGCCCAGCCAGCCAGCCAGCCAACCTCTACTGCCCCCATCAGCGCAGACAGAGGAGGTGCAAGGCCAACGCATGAGAGCACTGGATGAGTCGGGACAGGTGACACAGGAAGTGAAGACTGGGCACAAGAAGCACAATGGGCCTTTATCGTGGGCACCTCCACAATGCTATCTGTTCATAGACACAAAACAAGTGTACCACTTCGTCTTTATTACTGATACCAACAAGCTGATACCACACATTGTCAGTCACTCTTCATGAGAATGTATTTCTATAAGCGTTAATGTCAAGTGTCACCCACAGCTTCTGTTAACACTCTAAACGTGTTCTCCCTTAACTAAGTGTTAGCTACACCCGCCTCCCTCTTATGGGACTCAGAGACTCAGACTCAGCTCGTCGGTGGCGATGATAAGACACACGATAATGGATAAGGGGTCTGTAGGCTTGTGAGGATATGATGTAACCGTATTGCGCCCCCCTCAGACGCACTCGCAGTCAACTTGAGATAATCGGATGGACAGTGGGTAGGCTGACGGCTGAGGATCTGTCTCACACACTTGCACGTCCCAGAGGAAGCTGCATTCAATGGAAAAGAGAGTGACCTATGACCTATGGTGATGAAAGACGTCTGTTGACAGATATAGTATACCTGTGAGAGCCCTCTGTGTTTGGCTTGTCTGCGGGGGTTTTGTTTCTGGACTGCAGCCTGGACCAATTCACACGTTCTCCACTGGAAGGATTCTGCCCCATCGGTTCGCCGTCGGTTCCGATAGAAACAGCACCGCCCTTAGAAAAACATGCATTCACACACATGTGAATTGTGTACCCACACACATGGAGGCATAAGCACACATCGCACATATACACAATGCGCTCAGTGTGCTGTGTCTCTCACAGGGGTACATTTTCTCTCAGGGCAGAGTGTAGGAAGGAGGGGCAGATGGGGCAGCAGTGCTGTGAGTGAAACCGGAGCTGCCTGAGGAATGCAGGGGGTGTTTTTGGAGGACTGGAGTGGAGTTTGGGGGGTAAAGGGGGGTTGACTTAAGGGGTAGGATGGGTGATTAGGGGGTGACAGCTGAGTGCTGACCCCTCTATAATGACAAATCATCTGGCAGGTGTGTGGCTCTGCACCCCCCGCCCCCCCTGCTCCAGCCCTCTTCATTTCCAGGCCAGGAATCCTCAACCGCTGCCGGAGCAGCGCGCTAAAGGAAGACTTCCGGACATTCGCACTGCCGTCCAGCAGCCTCATGACTGGCCTTCCCTGTGCTTGTCAGCTGCCCTCTTTGTGCACGGAAACACACCAGTCTAAGCTTCTTCGCTTTGATAAACATAGCTAATGAGGCTTCAGTCCTTGGACTGGTCTCAGGTAGGCTACGTTTTATTGATTCTTCTTTGCAGATTTTTTCGTCCAGTTTTGATTGAACCGCATACAGAGTTTATCTCGCCAACTGCCTGAAAGTCAGCGTACCCTGTTCGGGTCATGACTCATGCTGACGACGAGCTGAATTCAAAAAGCCTCTCATCCTTTTATGAAGTCGAAGCAAATGCTGATCCTGAATCAGTGAGGGTGCTGTGAAAGTAAAATCTCCAGGTCAGTGTTGTGAAGGACAAATGAAAGAGCAGCCGGACTTATTAATTTCTCTCTGGTTCTTTCAGAAAACCCCATTCATAAAGATATTGCCTCAAGTTTCTGTTGGAGGAGTTTGAGTTTAGCTTCTTTGAACTATTAAGTCTTTATGTATGAAAGCAGCCAAACCACAAACAGTAATTCTACAGTGAGCGCTGTTTAAGACTGATCAGATTGCTCCATTGTCCCGTGCGTCTGCTCTGTGGTTTGTACGTTGATTAAGTGTCTTCTTGCTGAAATAACCATTGTAGCATTACAGGCCTCTTTTCTTTTCCATCAAGCCCGGGCTTCCTCAGCTCCTCTTAATCCAACTCAAGCCAACACATGGAGTCTAGACAAGAGGCCCAACGCAGCCTGCGCCTCCGTCTGATATCGGCTGTTTTCCCTCCAGAGTCCCAACCTCGCTGCTATTTCCCTGAAGAACCCAAACACCCTCCGTTCCGCTGCAGCGTCGTCGATCTAAACGTAAAGAGAAGCCACACATTCCCAGCTGGAAATCAAGCAGAACCCCACCGGAACATTTTGCCACTTATCTTTTCACTATGAATTAGAGATGCGGCTGTGCGGCGTTTTCCAGTCAACCGGAGTGGGGAATACTTTCAGGGACCCGTCAGGAAAATCTCTGACCGTTATTAGCATTAGCAGGAGACATTGCCCAGGTATTCAGAGTTCCAGACCCAAGTGGAAAAATGCTGTTGGCCAACTTGGCTCTGAACAGTTTTGATCCAGAGGGGTTTTGAAATGAATGGGGTGGAGTCTGAAAAATAATGCAAGCTCTTTATCATCTATTAT
Organism: Myoxocephalus aenaeus; assembly: GCA_038501785.1. NCBI lineage: Eukaryota > Metazoa > Chordata > Actinopteri > Perciformes > Cottidae > Myoxocephalus > Myoxocephalus aenaeus. The sequence goes on from JBAMJR010000097.1 coordinate 5,909,817, forward strand.
GCTTTTAATAATTAAAAAGAAATCTAAATTTGACACTCATGCTGAGATGTTCATCTGAGAAAAGAATCTGGCAAAACATATATCACTCCTTTGAGTGTCTATACTAATGGAAAACTCCTGTCATATTCCCTTGTGGCAATTGCAGTCTGACACGCACACTGTCATACTGTGTCATTCAGTTGTC